>CM042051.1:23090000-24290000 GCA_023525745.1 Arctium lappa | reverse complement strand
TAATTTGAAAAACGCACAGATGAACTCAAGGTGATCTCAGAAGGGAATCAAGTAACAAGACAAGGAATATTAGTAAGAGAGTTAATCTACCTTTATCACATTTTCCAGAAGATCATTCAGGTCTTTTAACGGGTTGTAATGGGGCTAGGGGTTGTGGCTAAGAAACGATGGGTAAAGTGGAACAAAAGCCCAGATGTGTCAATAATTTGTACGGTACTACGACTTTTCACCTTACTCACCCTTTTTTCTTTTCTTTTCTTCTTCTTCTTTTTAGTTTTTATTTTTTTTTACACTTCCTTCTTCCACCATTACACCCTTTGGGTGTATTTCTCTACTCTGTTGCTCTCTTTTTTTCCATTTTTTTTTTTGCTCGGGTAACTACCCGTTCTTTTCTTTTCTTTTTTTTAATTTATGGGGCACCATTGACCCTCTTTTATTAGTAACTCTATAATCTGATTGACTCTGATTTCTTTTTCCCAATCCTTTTTTTTCATTCTTTTCTATCACCGTCACCATGAGTACTAACCGCTTGTGATTGACACATCTTAGGACAAGGGTAGGCTAGTGTTTAGGTTGGGGTCAAAAGTGGGTTAAGAAACGAATATTTAAACAGTAAAAAGGCTGCAAAAATGGTTGGGTGCACACAATTAAAACAAGGGAACGATAGCCAAAAGAATTAAATCATAGAATTCACACACAATGCCTGAAATCATGTCTTAAGGTCCACACGAATAGGTGACTAAACCTTTACTCAATATCCTGATGGACGTCTTTGCTACTTGATGCAATTTATAGTGAGATCAAGCTATAACTATAATGAAAGAGTAACAGATAAGTGAATAGACTATTTTGAATTATATCTCTCAGAATCGAATCGGTGTTCATTAGGCTCAACATCTCACGGGTGGTCTCCACTAATGTCTCCTAATCATGCAATCTCCTAATTGTTGGTCCAGACTATATCATCGTTCTCAGATTCGCAAAACAATATAAATTTTGTGAAACTTGTGCTTTTCATAGAATCTCGTGTCCGCATCCTAAAAGAAAGTTTTAAAATGTTGGCCCAAAACAGTGTAATGCAATTATACAGTAATGAGTATACCCGTGCCTACAACCCCAAACCTTACCAACACATTGTCCCCAATGTGTCGGCTTGGTTTTGATTAAAGACAATAAGATGTGCAGAATTTAACAAAAGACAAAAGTTCATATCAGAGCATGGCATAAGTGCGAGTAGCGACAGAAGTATTAGTTAGGTACAATTATCCATACGGCCGATAAGTAGAATGTACAAGGAACTCAAGGAGTCCTTGAAGTCAGATCCACGCTCGTTTAGTACCCTTCTCTTTTTTCTGTTAACGCTCTTCTTCTTGTGATATCTGTGTTTCGCTCTTTATGTATTCGGGCCTTTTCCACTGCTAAGCTTGCCATAATCCGACCATCTCAGGATGGTAGTGGTCGGGTTGCTTCTTCCCATTTCCATTGAAACTGCGTTAATCGCTGGGAATCGTTCAAAACTCGATTTTTGACAAGAGACCACAACGACACAAAACTGAAACATAATGAACAACTAAAACATAACGAAAATTAAAACTATGAAACTTAACGAAAACAAACCTGGTGGGTTGCCTCCCACCTAGCGCCTTATTTATAGTCGTGGCACGACTGTGTGGCTCTCAACTTGGCTCGATATCGCTTGCGGATTTGAACCGCCCACACATACGGTTTTCTGCAGATTCTCCCACATCTGGTTTTCCGTGATCACCCATTTCTTGTCCAGTTCGACCCTTTACACTCTCTAACACCTTGAAAGTCACTTTTTCACTTCCAACTCTTAATGTCATCTCACATTCCTCCATGTCAATAAGCGCTTTGCTCGTGGCCAGAAATGGTCTTCCCAATATTAGCGGGACCACCTTGTCTTCATCCATATCCAGAACCACAAAATCAACCGAAAAGTAAAACTTACCGACTCTAATCAGCACATCTTCAACTACTCCATGTGGGTGCTTTAATGACCGATCTGCCAATTGTAATGTCATTGAAGTCGGCTTTACTTCTCCAATACCCAACTTCCTGAAAATTGATAAAAGTCATTAAATTAATACTAGCTCCTAAATCACATAACACCTTATCAAAACAAAAATTTCCAATTTGTATAGGTATAGAAAATCTCCCTGGATCTTGAAGCTTCAGGGGAAGCTTATTCTGAATAATCGCGCTGCACTCCTCAGTGAGTGCCATAGTAGCCTTACCCTCGATCTTCCTTTTCTTGGATAGAATATCTTTCATAAACTTGAGATATGTCGGCATCTGAGCAAGGGCTTCTGCAAAAGGAATGTTGATGCTTAATTTCTTGAAGACGTCAATAAATTTCTTGAACTGTTCCTCATCCTTGTGTGCCTTCAATTGATTTGGAAAAGGTAGCGGTGGCACATAAGGGTTGACTATCGGCTTTGGTGGAGGTGTCACATCTTTATCCTTTGGCTCTTTAGGCTCAACAATATCATTAGGATTACCATCTTTTAGCCCAACATCTTCAGCCTTGATCCTTTTCGTCTTTACATGCTCATTCTCGGATTTATCAATATCTGGCTCATGAGTTGAATCTTTGATCAATTCCGTTCCACTTCTCAGATGAATGGCATTGCAATGTTGCCTTGGTTTTGATTCAGTCTGACTAGGGAATTGACCTTGAGCCCGAGATTGTAGGGCTTCAGCTATTTGGCCCACTTGTCTCTCTAGAATCGGGATTGAAGCGGCATTCTGCTCAGTTGCTGCTTTTACGGTGCCCACAGTGGTAGTCAAAGTGCTCACGGAAGAAGTTATCCCTTCAATAGTATTGTCCATCTTCGAGATGAACTTCATCAAAACATCTTCTAATCCAGGCTTCTTATCTCCAGATTGTCCTTCCTCCCGCCTTCTCTGATTATAACCTGGGGGCGATAAACATTATTAGCATGAGAGGAAGAAGAAAAATTAGAATTGTTACCATACTGTTGTTGTTGTTGTCCCGTAGTCTCTCTTGGTTGATTTTGCGGTTGGTTCCATGAAAGGTTGGGATGCCTCTTCCATCCTTCATTGTAGGTATTAGAGAATGGATCATTCCGAGGGTGATTGTTCCGATTTTGTAAGAATTGAACCTGCTCAGGTTCATGAGAAGCGGGAAACAAGTCAGGAATGTCTCCATCATAATTAAGTGCAGGTTGGATGGAAGCTCCTTTCAGCTGGTTTGTGATGGCGGCCAGTTGAGCTTTTATCGCCTTTAGCTCATCAGATTCCTGAACCTTAGCTACACGTCTGGTATCGGATCGTGGAGTGGTATAACTGTGTTCATCCAAGTTTTCAATCAGCTCAACTGCCTCTTCATAGGTCTTATTCATCAAGGCACCACCCGCTGCTGCAGTAATATCATTCTTGTACTGCGGATGAAGCCCACCAAAGAAGGTCTGAATTATAACCCAGCCGTGTAACCCGTGATGTGGACACTTTTTGAGCATGTCCTTATACCTTTCCCATGCCTCATAGAGTGTCTCCTGGTCCCATTGAGCAAAGTGGGTTATTTCTGCCATTAATTGAGTTGTCCTCCCCGGTGGAAAGAATTTCTGTAGGAACGCTGCAGTCATGTCGGCCCAAGTGGTAATCTGACCATTGGGTAGGCTCTCTTCCCAAATTTGCGCCCTTCCCTTCAGTGAAAAGTTGAACAACCTTAGTTTAACTGCATCTTCTGACACTCCGTTGATCTTAAAGGTGTTACAGATTTTTTCGAATGTACGAAGATGTGCATGAGGGTCTTCTGTTGGTGCTCCACCAAACTGTTTTTGTTGCAACATCTGGATCGTGCCATACTTTATCTCAAAGTTGTTTGCTTCTACTACAGGGGCTTGAATGCCTCTGTTGATAGCTGCCATATTCGGGTTGGCAAACGACCTCATCGGCACTCTTGCTGGTGCTTCCTCTCCTATTATATGATTTTTTTTAAATCTGAAACAGGGAAAAGAGGTGATCACGGAATGTGTGGAAAATAAAATAAAGCAAAATAAAATGTCCAATGCAATAGCGCTTATAGCTGGTAGTGCTATCAGTGCAAACTAGTTCCCCGACAACGGCGCCAAAAACTTGATAGGCGGGTTTACACCCCCCTAATCTAACCGCAAGTGTACGGGTCGAATCAAGTAATATGTACTTGGAAGTACGAGTATCGAACCAAGGGAACTAGGAACTGAGTATCACAATGACTATAATCACTATTTACTGGACGATCCAATTGATGAATTGTTGATGATTAACTAATAACTAAATTAATAAAAATAAACTCTAGAGTAAAAGCAAGAACAAAGTTGGAAACTTTTTCGGGAAGAAAGCAGTTGAGGGTTGGAATTCCAATGGTTTTCACAAAGAACACTCCACTTATGATTTTTATCAGACTAATCCAATTAAATGAATACACAATCACCAAAATAACTGTTATTCTCTCTCGAGCAACAACAGAGTTATCTCTAAAAAAGATAAGTTTCATCTCTCGATCTCAACCTATGAGTTTAGAAATTCATTACGAACAAGATTGTAAAATAGGTACTAAGGTTTACTTGGTATATCTCTATCCAAATTCTCACCTTAGGCATACAAATCCAATTCAAGTTATAAGCTAGTTCTCTCGAATCTAATCCATAACAAATAAATCAATTTGTAAGTTGATCAGGCTTACAAAAACATTAAGACCAAATTCATATGCTTCATTAATTAGAAAAACTGATAAAAGTCACAAGATTTCGTATTCATATGCTTAAAAACCAAAGTTCATCCAACCCCCAACATCTAAAGATTAGTTCATGTTGGGGGTGTTAAAACTCAAAGCAATAGGAAGAAAAATCACACTAAACATGGTCTCTTGAACAAAAGATCTAGATATGAACAAACTCCCCTTTTGTTGAATCGCAATACCCACGAACAATGCTTTGATCTTCATTAATCTTGTGTTCCCGGATGATTTCCCCGTGTCAATTCGGTGTGTTCTTCGTGTAAAAATCGCCCCAAAGTCGCCCTAGCTTCTCTCCCGTCGCCAATTTTGAGAATAGAATGAAAAGTGATTGAAAACCCTAAGAGATAAGGCTTAAAAACGATTTCAGCATGCTGTCGCTACTTTCACCGAGACTTAACTCTCGGTGAAAGTCTCAGTGAACTCTGATTCTTAAAAGATATGCACTGGTGCTAGTTGTACCGAGACTAAAGTCTCGGTCAAAGTCTCGGTGAACACTTTTTCTCCAAAATTTCACTTTGATGCATTTTCCGAGCCTTGACTATCGGCAAAAGTCTCGGTGAACAATTTTTCTCCAAAATCAGGCTTTGATGCTAGTTACACCGAGACTTAACTATCGATCAAAGTCTCGGTGAACACTTTTTCTCCAAAATTTCACTTTGATGCATTTTCCGAGCCTTGACCCAAGATTTGACTTGCACGAGCTTTGCTTTGCCATTAAACTCATCGGGTGTGCCATTCTCGTCTATAATTAGCTTCTTTTGGACCCATTTTCTTAATTTATACCCGAAAGATAGATACCTGAAAAACTCGCGAATAAATGTGAAAAGACGCTTCATTTGTTTGGAGAAACAAACATAATTACTCGAAAAGTGGCTCTAAAATAACGCCGAAATTGGCGTTATCAGTCGGTTGGGAGCTCGGGTTGAAGTGTTGGATTGGGTGTTTTCGGAAGCCTCTTTGTCTTCAAGGGTAAGTTTTCTTGTATTAAGGTTATAAATGCTCCATTGGTGGTTTCTTAAGGTTCGATATCTCAAATCTCGGATGTGATGGTTTTGAAGAAATTAGGGTTTTGATCTTGTTTAGGATCTTGGTATTTTTATGTTTGGAGAACGTTTCCTTATGGTTGAAAATGGATATTTATGGGTTGGGACTTTGGATTTAGGTTTTGGAAGTTTTCGGCTTGAGGATTCAACTGGTCTTCAAAAGAGCTCGTTGGGTGAAATCTAGATTTAGCCTAAATCTAGCGAGGTGAGTTCAAGTTGATTTGTGAAAACGGTGTACATGCCAAAATGTTTATTTTAAAGCGTTTCACATGAAATTGTTAACTGCTGATAAGTTTTGTTAACTGCTGATAAGCTGAGTATTTTTAAAGGTGTTTAACTTTATAAACTCATTTAGCACACATCTTTGGGATTTTGGAGCATTATGATAAATAAATCATGTATTTTGGTATTTCTGAGATTTATTTTATGGAAGTAGTTTTTGAGTATAAATGTGTTTTAGAGAAATGCATGGTTTTGTGTTATGGGACGTTTTGAAAGAATAAATATTGTAAACTCACTTGGAAAATGAATTGTCCCAATCTAAACTACGTTGGAATTATTATATGCTTTGGAGCATGGGTTTATATAAATATGGCTTGTTTATATTTGATTTCATTTTATGAATTTCAACGTTGGGTCTTTGGATTTGTTGAGCTTCTGGCTCGGTTTGGATTTTGTTGGGTTTTGAGGACACTTGTCCGTTTTAATTGCTCGATGTTGAGCGTTTGGTTATGATTTGCATTTACTGCATCTTAGTTGAGCATGTCATGTTTTGAATGCTTTGGTTCATTCATTTTGAGTCATGTGATGGTTTAGTTAGTGCTATGGATCTATAGGCACGGTGTTCCTCTGTCCCCGTTTGGGAAGTTGGTTCACCATTTGGCACGGGATAAGCATCGGGCTCCATGGTAAGTAGGGTGTGGGCCTATACGGTCGGGCAGCGTCCCATGGACAGTAAGGTGTAATCCCATTGTGCCCGAGTCGCCCGGTTTTGGGGACTCTCAAGGATAGACCTGGAGTGGTTGACTTGATGTTTTCGGGCGATAGACTTGGAGTAGTTGAGCTCGGTGGGTGTTTTATGTGTAACCCACATGTTTTTAATTACTACATAACTATGAGATTTACTTTGTGTTCCGTTATGTACAATGTAATCGTGTCTCCCCCGTCACCAATAGGTGTGGTTTGGTTATGGAGTTTTATAATCCATGTTTTCGGAGACGTTGGTGTATGGGTAATTATCTATGTTTTAAGGTTTTGGTTATTGAAACTCATTCGAGTTATTGGGATGTTTTGGGAAGATGGAGTTAACTACGTTTTCGGTGTTTGATCATTATGAGGTCAGTTATATTTTACGAGCACTTTGGGTTTCGACTTTATTTAAAGAGGTGTGTGTTTTATGATTTTAATCACAAAAAGGGGTGAACGTTGAAAGGAGATGGTTTTAAGATTTAATGTATTTCATTTTTGGTTGCTTTCAAATCAAACGTGTGGGATTGTGGAAATCATGATTTTAAATAACATTCTTAAAGCTATTGTTTTATATTTACATCCCTAATGTAAAACTCTTGAGCTCACTAGGCGTTAAGCCTAACCTTTTTATTTGTCGGCATGTGCATCAAGTTCCCGAAAGGGGTTCGGTTCTAACAGTCGTATGAAGGGATGTGCTTAGTGGTTCACGAGTGTAAGCATTTGGCGAAGTCTTCCGCAGTTTGGAGATAGCGATACTTTTGGGTTTTAGTAGCACCCATCTTTATTATAGACTGTTCGTATAGAAATAATGTGTGTATTGAGGTTAAATATTAAATTGTGGTCGTAGATGATTTATTTATTGGTGTATTTAGAAAATTTTAAATTAGTTGCTATTTCCGAAATTCAGGGTGTTACATTTTATCTTTGTTGCCAAATTTGAAACACAAAAAAAAAGTCACATTTAACCTTTTGACATATTATTATTATATTTTATTAATAAATTAATTAATTAATTACCATATATAATTCAAATGAATCTTGACCATTGATTAAAAAGATCAATGGTTGAAATTTGGTTTCCAAAGTTTCCAATGAAATTTGGTTTCCAATTGAAACCACCCCTATATAGAGGAGGGATCAATTCCGTGAGACCGCGTGAGACCAAACCTTAAAACATGAAACTTCACACCGAAACACTGTGAAGGTAAGAAACATTCGAACCTTCATAATGTAATCATACTATGAAGGTAAAAAAACCTAAACCAAGTTAAAAAAAAAATCAAATCTTCACAGATAAAAGACTAAACAAACTTAAGAAACACTAAGATAATTGCACAAGAAGTTCAGAGAATGGGGGATTAGAGATATAGAAAACAAGGGTTTCTATCTTGAGTTCAAGGATGAAGCACCCACTTAGATGAAGGGGTGAACTTCCTATTTATACCCTATGCATTAAATGCATGGCAGGATACTTTACACGTGGCGTTCACAGATTGGCTTTGATAAACTGACTTTTGAGAGACATGCTTTCGGCCGGGTCATGAACAGTGTAGTAGACAGAGTTGTTGTACGAATGATTGCAGAGACTTGTCCGTTCTGACACATCGTACTAGGTTGTGCAAGGATAGACAAAAGGAAACTTGAGGCATAAGCTTTGTGATCGTTTGATCGCTGAATATCTCTAAGTTCAGAGATAAAGAGGTTCAGCTATCGCTGAAGCTTTTTCTCATGTTCCTTCGCGTATTAGTAGAGTTGTCTTTGCTTCACTGATATCCGCATCAGGTCACTAGTAGACTTCTCTTTGTTCAGCAGCTTCGTCTTTGATTCAGCTATGAACATCTGTTGACGTGAGACTTGTCTTCAGGGATTACGTTGGTTGTTTACTTTAGGAACTATCAGTGATAACTGAACAGACTCAGTTCGATCACTGATAGTGAAACACTAATACATAGAAATGTTTATAAGAAAGACTATCAGCGATAACTGAACAGACTCAGTCTGATCGCTGATGGTGAAACACTAATACATACTAAAACGTAATTTTCACTAAGTATAGAAGAGGGTCGTTATCAAATCACTGAGAGAGTTTGGATCAACAATCTCCCCCTATTTGATAATGACAAAGTAACTGAAGAAAATTACTTTATGATTCAAAATGATGGAATAATCAGGACTCGTAACATACATGTCCCAATTACTATTTTGAGGGATCTTTTACAGCACTGATGAAGTTAAGTACTTTACTGAAATTTCATTAATTCAGGAATAGAATTACAAGGAATGAAAATTACAAGTAAATTACTAACTACTGTAAGTACAACTAATAGATTACAGAAGAGAAAACTAATCTATCAGCTATAAGAAGATTTAGGAGGATTTATCATATACTCAGGTATTTCTTCTCCTTTCTGTCTTCGTTCCAAAGATTATTGGCTGATAATTTCTTTGATTTTCTCAGCAGCAGGGAAGAAGTCACACCATAAGCATAAGAGATCCTTGAGATGATTCAGAGGACAGATAGGAATCTCAGAGACTCTTTGAAATCTGAGTTCCTCATCATCATCTCTGAAGAATATTCCATAAGGATTGTCAATTACTTGACCAGCTTGGAAAGGACCACCAGGAGGCAGAGATAAATCCAGAACTGAAAGATCAGGAGGAGGACCAAACAGTGCATCTCTTGAAAATTTGATAGAAGTTTCATTCCTGATGATGGCGACGTCTTCATAGGAGGAGGACCCGATTCTTCTCTTGAGTTTCTTGGGATTGGGAGGGATAGGAGATGGCAGATTCAGTACAGAAGTGACTCTGTTGATGAGAGCTTTAAGAAGTCCTTCAACGTAGCCTCTGTATGTAGATTTCGATTTCTTCAGCGTATCCCAGAATTCTATCCACTCTGTAAACCCGAAACCTTCAAGTTTGGAAACGTACATAGCTTTCTGAGTTCCATCCTCTCTGGTAATCTCCATGGTCACTGAGAGTTGATCCTTCTTCTTGCGACCAGAGATAGTCACGGATGTTATTGGAAGAAGATCAGAGCGATAATCCATCTTCTGTTTGCACCATTCAATGGACTTATCGTTGATCTCTTGTTCTTTGGACCGTTCCTCTTCAATTTCTTTCAGCAGTGCAGCTTGAACTTCCACAGGCTTTCTTTTCAGCTTCTTGTCCTTGACTTGAGAAGATTGAATCTTTAAAGCGAGTTGGGCATCTCGTCTTCATTCAGCGATCAGTTTCTCAGCTTTGGCAGATTCTTCTTGTTCAGCTTTAGTGAGGAAGTCGAGCTCTGAGAAGGATGTTTGAAGAGGGACTTTCAGTCGTTGACTTTCTAGTTGAGCGATCATTTCAGCTCTTTTCTTCATCACTTCCTCTGACCCATGAGATGGTTGAGAGGGCCTTCCTGGATGGACCAGGGAATCTTCTTCTTCTTCATCATCAATCTCAGCGATAGAGATTGGGATTATTTCTTCAGTGATAGTAGCTGGAATTATTTGTAGTTCAGAACCCTTAAGCAGGGGTGAGAACTGTCTGGATAGAAAATGAAGGAAAGAAGGGATAAGTGTATATTTTTAGAAAAAGAAAGAGAAAGGCTAGAAGGAAATAGGGGTTTGGAAAGAGTAGGAGAGTGGTACAATTGAAAGACATACCTGAGAAGGATGCTCCCCCTCAGATTGTGATCCAGTCCTCAAGCATTCTTCAGCGATTGGTTGCTTGTCTTTGCTCTGCGAAGGAGCGCTTGAAGATGTATCACCTCTCACCCCTGCTTTGACAACCTCTTGCGAAGTTGTCCCTGATGAAACGTTCGGCTTGGAGAACCACATAGATTGGTCTTCTTCATCGTCGTCGTCATCATTGGAGGGTTGATCCTTTTCTTGATCAACAAGATCTAGATCATCTTCCTCTTCATCGTCTTCTTCCTCATCATCTTCAAAGAGAAGAGAATGAATAGATGAGGAGGGTTCTTTCGCCTTCTCCCCCTTAGATTGAGAGGGAGGTTTCTTTGAAGTCTTAGCTTCCCCAGCAGCAGCGATAGAAGTTTCTTCAGCTTTCTCCCCCACTTTGTCATTATCAGCGGTAGGGGGTTGCTCAACTGCTGGAGTAGCTGTTGAAGCTTTTAGCACTTGAATGTCAGCCTCCAGACACGTGACCCGTTCTTCAACTGCAGGGATGTCGCATGTGGCATCATGGATGAATTCCACAGCGATGTTGAGATTTGTCCGATCATCTTCAGTGAAGGAGGGAGGCAGCGCTGGAGCTGTTTCAGATACCTTTTGGAGAAGTTGCTGTAGAAGGGACGTGCAGAGATCAACCTTAGAAGAGAGATCTCGAACTTCAGTGGTAAGAGACTCAAACCGCCCCTGAAAGAGTTGAGAGGACTCTCTGAGTTGGACGACTTGTTCTTCCACAGCTGAAAGTTTGGAGTTCTCAGCTTTGGATGAGCAGGTGGCTGTCAACCTTTTCAGCTCCTCACCAGCCTGATTTACGGCGCTGGTGGTGTTGGTGAGAGCGTCCACCTTTTCTCCCAGACTGTTGACATGTGCGTCAACAGACGCCAAACTAGGACCTGAAAATGATATCAGTTCAGATATGGGCTTATTTGGAGAGGTGGGAAAAGAAGTGTTTAGGATAATAGGTTTACCTGACGTATCAAACATTTTGTAGAACTGCAAAGATTCCTCAAAAGTTTGATGTTCAGGTCCTATAGGTAGAGAGGTAGCGGGTTTCAGAGACCAAAGAAGGAGAGGGAAGAATTATGGGGATAGAAGTAGGGTTGGGGTTAACCTCAGCGGATGAGATAATAGGTGGGGTCACTGATGGTGTGACAGCGATTGAAATCGCTGACACGGCAGGTTGAGTGACTGCAGGAGGTGTGGAGGAAAGACCCACAAAAGCATCTAAGGTAGCTTGTTGAGAAGCTCCCTCAGGTATAGTACTAGAGGGTGTACTTTCCTTAGTCTTTTTGGCCTTCTTAGAAGAACCAATCGGACCAGCTGATGGTCGTTTGGAAGTAGTGGTAGCGACAGGGATAGCAGACGAAGGAACCGTATGCGTGGTCGCTGAAAAAGAAGAAGAATGGAGAGAGAGACGAGAACGAAGGAGAGAGATACTTACCTCGTTGGCGAGTGGCTTTACCTCCAGTGATCGTTGACCTATCCTGGCAAAAGTGCCATCATCTTTGGTGGGATAGGTGTTGGGATAGAGGAACTTGATGTACGTACATATGAAACGTACGTACGAGATCTTGGGATCTCGTTCAGGCTTCTCTAATCTCGACCTCAGGTCTTCAAAGATGGCAGTGGCGTAGTCAAAGTTTTGACCAGCGATAACTGAGTAGGCCATTTGCAGTTGTGTTTTGCTGGCTTGATCCAGCGAACCACTCTTCCCGCTCATGCACTGAATTATGTGCGAGAAGATGAAGTTCAGTTGTGAAGGCATCTGAGCTTTGAGAATCTTGGTGAGCTTTTTGTTGGGAATAGAAGATCTCGGTTTGTTTTCCCAACAATAACCCATTGCATCCAGAAAGGAGATCAGCTCAGCATCAGTGGGGAGTGCGTCGAACCCACTCTTTGGTTTGTCAGGGAATCTCAAAGATTTCCTGAGACTAAGAGCGGTCATGCTCCCTGGCCCCAAATCCGTGCTGAAGGAGATAGCAGGGACTCGTTCACCCTTTTTGTTGGTGAGTTCAGTGGCATCAGCAGTGAACCAGAACTGCTGGAGTAGAGTCTTTGAAGGCTTAGGATCCACAGTGATCGCGTAAGCTATGCATGATTGTTTAAGAAATTCAGCAGCTTCCACCAGATGTGGGTGTTTGTCAGCTGTAAAGTCGAGTCTTCCCAAGTGATTACATTTAGTAATCTCAACTTCAGTGATAGCGAATCGCACATGCTTGGAAGCAACGATCGAAGATTGTGCCATTTCTGTTATGGAAAGAAGCATAATAGAAGAAATGATTATGATTAAAAAAATAATATGATTACCAGTTTCTCTTAGATGAGGGGAAACTGGAAAAATATCAAGTTATTTTTAGGAAGAGAAAAATAGTGTTCTGGGTAGAAAGAATGAAGAACACTTTAAAAACCAAAAGGTTTTTATTTAAAAAAAAACATAAAATCAGAAAGAATGATTTTTAGTTTTAAACAAAAAAAATAAAAAAATCCATGAAGAACAAGAACGAGTAGGATTTTTAAAAAAAATAGAAAGCAGACGAACAATGCATATAAGCATGAAATAAACCTGTTTATATCGAAGAAGAAGATTTGCAGATTCAATATTCTGGGTTTACTTGCTTGAGTGTTCTTGAGAGAGAGTATTTCTTGCTATGAAAGTTTTGAAAGCGTAAACCGTATAAAGGAGAGAAGAATTCCTTTTATACAAAGAGATAGAGGAGAGAGAAAGAATGAGGCGGGAAAAAATCATCATGACATTGACACGTTCCACAAAGTTGATTGGATAGAAGAGCAACGGACGAACGTGTCAGAAAAAGGCGTGTCGTGGATTATCCGCTCAAAATGACGTCATGGGAAAGAGACGTTTCATTTTTCCGTTTTGAAATTATCACTGAAGAAAAATCAGCGATAGAATTTTCTTTTTGAAAGTATCCCTGTTGAAAAGATAGGGATAGATTTTCTTTTAAAAGGATCACTGAATATAAATATCAGTGATAAATTTAATTTTAAAAAGCTTTTAATCATTTGAAGAAAAATTCAGTGATTAAGATTTATATTTTTAGAAAATATCTCAACTGAATGAAGATTCAGTTGTAGGGATAGAGAAAACATACCTGAGAGTCAGAATATTTATCAGAGAGAATGATGAAAGGGGAACTTTTGATTACTGACACAATGCATGAATGCTGAAGAATTATTCTTCAAGATTCAGCATTCCAAGCTCACTGATGAGAAAGTTGAACCTTGTCTCATCAAGAGGTTTGGTGAATATATCAGCAAGCTGAAAGTCAGTAGGAATAAAGTGAAGTTCAATATCACCATTCATCACATGATCTCTGATAAAGTGATATCTGATCTCTATGTGTTTTGTCTTTGAATGTAGCACTGGATTATTTGCTATAGCGATAGCACTAGTGCTGTCGCAATAGATAGGAATTTTTGACAGCTGAAGGTCATAATCTAATAGTTGATTTCTCATCCATAAGATTTGAGAACAACAGCTTCCAGCGACTACGTATTCAGCTTCAGCTGTGGAAGTGGACACAGAATTTTGCTTCTTGCTTGTCCAACTTACCAGCTTTCCTCCCAAGAGTTGACATCCACCAGTGGTACTCTTTCTGTCAAGTTTACATCCTGCAAAATCACTATCAGAATAACCAGTTAGATCGAACCCTGAGTCTTTGGGATACCAAAGACCGAGGTTAGGAGTTCCTTTCAGATATCTGAAAATTCGCTTTACATCGATCAGATGGGATTCCTTGGGTTCAGATTGATAGCGTGCACATAAACAAGTAGAGTACATGATGTCAGGTCGGCTTGCTGTGAGATACAACAGAGAGCCTATCATTCCTCTGTAGGCAGTGACATTAACAGGTTTTCCAGAAGGATCTTTGTTAAGTGTCAGGGGTGGTGCCATAGGAGTTTTCATAGCTGAAGTTTGAGTAAGATCAAACTTCTTCAGCATATCTTTAACATATTTACCTTGGCTGATAAAAGTACCTTTGTCAGATTGTTTAATCTGAAGACCAAGAAAATATGTCAGCTCACCCATCATACTCATTTTATATTCTTTCTTCATTCTTTCAGCGAAGCGAGTACACAGAGATGGGTTAGTAGAACCAAATATTATGTCATCGACATATATTTGTACAAGAATTATATGACCTTTTATCTTTCTGAAAAATAACGTATTATCAATCTTGCCACGTTCAAAATTTTCAGAGATAAGAAAAGATGAGAGAGTGTCATACCAAGCACGAGGGGCTTGTTTTAGACCATAGAGAGCCTTATCCAATTTATAAACATAATTTGGATGCTTAGGGTCATAGAACCCTGGTGGTTGTTCTACATAGACTTCTTCATTCAGCTTTCCATTTAGAAACGCTGATTTTACGTCCATTTGATAGACGATGAAGTCTTTATAGACTGCATAAGCTAAGAATAGTCGAATTGCTTCGAGCCTGGCCACAGGGGCAAAGGTTTCATCATAGTCTATGCCTTCCTCTTGTCTGTATCCCTGAGCAACAAGTCGAGCCTTGTTGCGGGTTACAGTTCCATGTTCATCTAACTTGTTTCTAAACACCCATTTGGTGCCTATTACAGTTTTATCAGATGGTCTAGGAATGAGATTCCAAACTTTGTTTCGAGAAAATTCAGTCAGCTCTTCTTGCATAGCGCTGACCCAGTTTGGATCTCTGAGGGCATCATCAGTCTTCTTTGGTTCTACTAAAGAGAGAAAGTTTACAAAGAGACAGATATTACCTGAGCTTCGTCGTGTCTGAATACCTGCATCCGGATCACCAAGAATTTGATCTATTGGGTGATCTTTGGTCCATCGCTGAGCAGGAGCATTATTGCTTAACTCAGAGGTTGGATCAACAATTTGAATGTTTATCGATGATGACGATTGAGGTTCATCAGCGATTAACTGTTGAGTAGATTCACTGGAGAGGTTTTCAGACGAAGACAGATTTGATGGTAGGAGTGTGTTTAGAGGTTCAGCTGAAACCCATGAGTTGGATTTAGCGGTAGGATGTATAATGTTTGGATCATCATCAGCAACTGGAGGATCTGAATGCTGATGGTTAGAGAAGAAAGGTTCAGTTTCTCTGTAGTGAGAAAGCATCCAAGCATTTAACTCTTCATTGTCAGCGATTGGTTTGGAGTTCGCTGAGCGAGTTTCATCAAAAGTGACGTGAATTGTTTCTTCTACGGTTTGTCTTCTCTTGTTGAAGACTCTGTAGGCTTTGGAGACGGAGGAATATCCTAGAAATATTCCATCATCAGCTTTTGGGTCGAACTTTCCAAGTTGATCTCTGTTGTTTAAGATAAAACACTGACAACCAAAGATATGAAGAAAGCTGATAGAAGGCTTCCTTCCAACAAAAAGTTCATAAGTTGTCTTCCCAAATTGCTTTATTATCAGCGATCTGTTTTGAGTAAAACATGCAGTGTTTACAGCTTCAGCCCAAAATTGAGTAGGAAGATGAGAATCGCTGAGCATTGATCTAGCAGCTTCTATGATCGTTCTGTTTCTTCTTTCAGCGACTCCGTTTTGCTGAGGTGTTCTTACTGAAGAGAAGTTGTGAGAGATTCCCTTGTTCTCAAAGAAATTGTTCAGGGAACTATTTTTGAATTCAGTTCCATGATCACTTCTTATTGAACGAACAGTAAGATTATTCAGCACTTCTATCTTTTTCACAAAAGATATTAGTTCTTCTGGAGTATCATTCTTACAGCGAAGAAAGATAACCCAGGTGTAGCGAGAATATTCATCTACAATGACAAGTGTATATTTCTTTCCAGCTATTGATTGGATGTTGACAGGGCCAAACAGATCCATATGCAAGAGCTGAAGAGGACTTGTTACTGAGGAAACTTGTTTCGACTTGAAACTTGCTTTTGTTTGTTTTCCTTTTTCACATGCTGAGCAGAGAGATTCTTTAGCATATGAGTGCTGAGGAAGACCAGAAACTAGTTTCTTAGATGAGAGAGAATTCAGGGTTTTGAAGTTTAGATGAGAGAGCCTTTTATGCCATAGTCAGTTGACATCAGAAGAGGCTTTAGATAGAAAACATAAGTTTTCAGTGATAGTAGAGTCCATATCTATTACATAGACATTTTCTCTGCGATGACCACTGAGAGCAAGTTTTCCTTTCTCATTTAACACTAAACATGCTTTCTTAGTAAAGCGTACTTCATAGTCTTTATCACATAGCTGACTGATGCTTAGAAGATTATGTTTCAGTCCATCTACATAAGCGACTCTTCGAAAGGTAGTTGTCCCATTGCTGAGGACACCAAACCCTCGGGTAAATCCTTTACCATTTCCACCAAAGGTCACAGAGGGACCTTTTTCTTCCTTGTATTCAGTGAGCAGGTTTCTTTGTCCAGTCATATGACGAGAACATCCACTATCAAGATACCAGATGCCCTTTGATCCCTGCACACATAAGGAAGATTAAGCGTTGTTTGGTACCCACTTTTCAATGGGTCCTTCAGAGTTAGTGGATAAGGTAAGTTCAGTAGTATTCTCAGTTGATGAAAATTCAGATTCAGTGGTAATCTTCACTTTGGTTAATTTCTTAACCTTAGTGGAATTTTTCACCTTGGTTGATTTTTCAGCCTTGGTGACCTTAGCTTTAGAGACATTTTTCTTCACTTTAGCTATTTTATCAGCTTCAGTGGCAGTTGGACATTTACTTGCAATATGATCAGTAAAACCACAGTGATAACACTTTCTGTATCTAAAAATGGTTTTAGGACCAGAAGTAGAAGGTTTTGCAAGTTTAAGATGAGCAGGGCCAGGTCCAAGAAGACTTTTCTCTTGAGATCTGGGAGGAATTTTCATTTCTTCAGATCTCGAAAGCTTAAGGTCAATCTTCACTTTTGGAGGACAGAGATCAAAGATTTCTATCACAGAGCTAGAGGATTGCTTAGCTGAAGGTTTAGAAGGAACTTTCAGTTTTGCTTTCCTGTTTGCCTTCTGAGGAAGGAGAATGGACTTTCCTTTATCCGTAGACTTAGTGTCTTTGGATTTTTCCTCAGGGATGGGATTTGAAGAAGAACAGGGATAGAGTTGATTGTAAGAAGTGTCAAAGAAGGAGGTGACAAAAGTTCCAAACTTAAGCGAGGAACTCTCTTTCTTAGGATCGTCCTGAGGTGTCCAAAAACCAAGACCAGTTTTATCACTATCAGGAGTTTGAGCATTTATTATCTCAGAGATCTTTGTTGATGATTTGCACCATTTTTCAACATGAGCCTTTTCTGTTTTTAGAGCAGCGATGGCTTGTTCGCGTTCAATACTGATGATTTCATTTATAATGACTTGATCTTTCAACTTTTCTTCTAAAAGATTTAGTTCTTTGATCTTTTCATGACATTTCTCCAGCTCTTGAGTTAAATGAACATTTTTGTTCTCAACTTGAGTTTTGTCGTTTAGGGCATTATAAAGGTCAATCGTCAGCACATCAACAGCGCGACTTCTCTCAGCTTCAGGTAGAGAGGGATTTGTAGAAATAGATACCTGAGATGATATGTAGCTCATAGAAGATTCAGATGGTTCTTCCACTTCTTCTTTAATCTCAGCCATGAGGCAAAGATTAGCGACTTCTTCTTCATCAGAAGATGATTCTTCTGATTCAGCCCAGTCGTGTTCTTCAGCGATGAGACCTTTACCTTTTCGCTGATAGCTTTTTAGCTTTTGATATTTGTTCTTCAGCTTATGGTATTTGTCATCACTGGATCTTCTTGAGGTAGAAGGTTTGAAGACCTTTTTCGACCTGCATTCACTTGCAAAATGTCCAATCTTTTCACAGTTATAGCAAGTAGCAGTAGCCTTATCAACCGGAGTTGATTTTGGCTTTTCAGTAAGAGAGAGAGGTTTACTTCTTCGGAAGTTACTCTTTCTTGCAAATCTCTTAAAAGAGTTTGTCAAGAGTGCTAAGGACTCATCAAACTCTGAAAGATCAGGGTCTGATAGATCCTCAGATTCAGAATCTAACTCAGTGATGGTGAGAGTAGATCGCTGAGATGGAATTATCTCTGAAGAGACTAAAGCAACAGGAGTACTTTTGGAGTCTTTAGAATCTTTTACAAGATTTTTCTTCAGAAGATTTGATTGCTCATAGTTGAGCAATATTCCATACAGAGTGCTTAAGGAGATAGTATGTAAGTCTTTTGTCAGCTTAAGACATATTGAATAACTGTCCCAGCTTTCAGGAAGACATTCCAAGAATTTTGTTAGGACCTCAGAATTAGAATAGGTCCTACCAACAGTTCTTAGGTCAATTATTAGGCAGTTAAATCGCTGATGAACGTCAGAAAGAGATTCATTCTTACCAGCGATGAAACTTTCATACTGTCTTACCAAGTTAATCTTTCGAGTCTCTTGGATTTCAGTGGTGCCCTCATATTGAACACATATGGTTTCCCACATTTCTTTAGAAGTTTTCAGATGCATGATGGAATGGAAAACTTCATCAGGCAGAGCCATTGAAATAATGGTCTTTGCTCTTGCATCTATGCCTACCTTCTTTTTATCTTCATCACTCCACTGTCTTATTTCCTTAACGACATATCGTTCAGGGACAGCTTCAATGGTGGCAGTGGCGGGAACCGCAGCTATAATTCTAACAGGTTCTTAGGGTCCGTTTTCTATATATTCAGGTATAGTAGGATCCGCACCTTCAAGAAATAGCATCATTCGATTTTTCCATAGAGAAAAGTTATCTCTGCTAAATCGAGGAGGTTTAGAAAGTGAACCATTATCATAGTAGTTTGTGTTTGTGTTTAATGCCATTTTAGAATAGCAAGGAAGAGTATACAGCAAGATCTTGTTTATTAGATTTAAACAAACTGCTCTGATACCACTTGTTGGTCCCGAAGGTGCTAAACAAGTTTGTAGAAGGGGGGGGGGGGTTGAATACAAACACAGAATTTAAAGTTTAATAAATTGTTTATTGATAAATCAAAATACAATTTACAAGTTTGTTGCGGAATAAGATTAAGACAGACTCAATCTAAACAAACTTAAGAAACACTAAGATAATTGCACAAGAAGTTCAGAGAATGGGGGATTAGAGATATAGAAAACAAGGGTTTCTATCTTGAGTTCAAGGATGAAGCACCCACTTAGATGAAGGGGTGAACTTCCTATTTATACCCTATGCATTAAATGCATGGCAGGATACTTTACACGTGGCGTTCACAGATTGGCTTTGATAAACTGACTTTTGGGAGACATGCTTTCGGCCGGGTCATGAACAGTGTAGTAGACAGAGTTGTTGTACGAATGATTGCAGAGACTTGTCCGTTCTGACACATCGTACTAGGTTGTGCAAGGATAGACAAAAGGAAACTTGAGGCATAAGCTTTGTGATCGTTTGATCGCTGAATATCTCTAAGTTCAGAGATAAAGAGGTTCAGCTATCGCTGAAGCTTTTTCTCATGTTCCTTCGCGTATTAGTAGAGTTGTCTTTGCTTCACTGATATCCGCATCAGGTCACTAGTAGACTTCTCTTTGTTCAGCAGCTTCGTCTTTGATTCAGCTATGAACATCTGTTGACGTGAGACTTGTCTTCAGGGATTACGTTGGTTGTTTACTTTAGGAACTATCAGTGATAACTGAACAGACTCAGTTCGATCACTGATAGTGAAACACTAATACATAGAAATGTTTATAAGAAAGACTATCAGCGATAACTGAACAGACTCAGTCTGATCGCTGATGGTGAAACACTAATACATACTAAAACGTAATTTTCACTAAGTATAGAAGAGGGTCGTTATCAAATCACTGAGAGAGTTTGGATCAACATATTCATTATGAATATGCATGCACGTCTTTGGGACACATTCAATATGAATAACAAAGGTGAACGTTCATTCACTATTCATGATGAATAATACAGTATGCATGATGAATAATACAATATTCAGAATTTTTTTTCGTTTTAACCATTTTTTTACGTGAAATTCTATATATATGTGTGTTATATGCATTATGTGTTTATTCACTATTCATGATGAATAATACAATATTCAGAATGAATAATACAAGAATCCATGATTTATGTATTATTTATCATGAATCATGTATTATTCACTCTGAATGTTGTATTATTCATCCTGAATGATACATTATTCATGATGAATAATATATGAATGACCCGTGAAGGTGTAGACACATGACGCACTCTCTTTTGTTTCCCAATTTACAACCGAAATTTGGTTTAATTCATTATGAATATGTATGCACATCCCCGGATGTCCCACATTCAGTATGAATAACAAATGTGAACGTTCATTCATTATTCATGATGAATAATATAGTATTCAAGATGAATTACACAACATTCATGACGAATAATACACGAATTCATGAATCGTGAATTATTCACCCTGAATGTTGTATTATTCATCCTGAATGATACATTATTCATGATGAATAACACATGAATGACCTGTGGAGATGTGGAGACGTGATGCGCTCTCTTTTGTTCCCCGATTCACAACAGAATTACTCGATAGGTTCTCGATTCGTCTTGATGGGTGTTGGGCTACGGTGCTGAAGAAACGTGATGTCTTACGACGTTGAAGAAAGTGTTGAAGAAGGTGATGTCGAGTTACATACTTACGGTGTCGAGGTGTTGTACAAACTTGAACGTACATAAATATTTATAATGAATATAACACATATTTAGCATTTCACATAAAAAACGGTTAAAACGACAAAAAAAAAACTATATCGAGATGGATGTCATATCGAAGAGCACGAAATTCTTGTTTTTTTTGATGTAATTTGTTTGATTAAAATATTAGTAATTTTTAAGATAATTTATTTTAAACTTTAATTGGGTAAAAGTTTTTAATTAAAAAAGAAAATAAAAAGTCAAATATGGTAGAGGTGACTTTAAATTTTCTTCAATTTTTACCCCTAAGCATTTTAAAATTACAAACTTTTTTTAATATGAGTTGTTGGATGAAAATAGATCGAGTGACTGAGATTTGTCCTCACGTGCACAATGAAAAATGAGTTTTCATTTGAACTTCTCTCTCTCTCTTTATATATATATATATATATATATATATATATATATATATTGTTATGACTGAAAGTTCTAGTGCGTTGAAAGTTGTATAACGCATTTATAAGGAGGTAAATTGTAATATATTGAAAGTTATTGTAAATGGGCCTAAAGCCCATTAGGCCTTAGCCGTCTCATATTTAAAGTCTTGTTTTATTGAGAATTAGGTTTAGGAGTTTAGACGTCATAATTCTAGTCGATAGTTTACATTTGTTTATCAGAAATTCTCTCTATAAACCTAAACCTTTATTGAGTATTAATCATATGACTAGAAGTTGTGGCTCATTCATTATTCTTCATTGATTAATTATTGTTCGTGATTGCATTGTATCTAGGATCTACAATTGGTATCAGAGCGGGATCGAATTAAGTTTATTCGATACGATCAAAAATGGTTTGTCTAATCCTCTCAATTTATTGATTTTTTTACGGCGCCTTATTGTGTTCATCAAATTTACGATTTTTGGTTGAGTTTCAGTGTTTGTTTTGGTGAAATTGGTGTTGGGTTTATCTTTGAAGCTAACCAGTCAATTAGTTTTAGTTTTAAAAAGTTGGTTTATCGATTGTTTAATAATCCGAAGAACACAAAACCCAGATTTTTGACCGACCGACGATTTTTTTTAAAAGATCTGTGGAATCAAATTCAATTTGATTTCATTGTGTTTGGTGATTGCTTCATCGTGGGTCGGCAACTGTGATTTTTTTTTCTTGTTGTTTGTTTGAGAGTTAGGTTTATCTCTTCATAGAGATTTGTTTGCGTGTCGATATTCCCGCTGAACTGAGCGATCTTCTCATAGAGACCGGTGCCTCCCCGACCGGTGCCTCACCGCCCGGACCCTCCCCGACCGGTGCCTAAACCTAAACATTTATTGAGTATTAATCATATGACTAGAAGTTGTGGCTCATTTATTGTTCTTCATTGATTAATTATTGTTCGTGATTGCACTGTATCTGGGATCTACATATATATATATATATATATATATATATATATAGAGAGAGAGAGAGAGAGAGAGAGAGAGTCATCTTATATTGTAAACCAAGTAAATCGTATAAACTATGAAACCCAATCCTATCCGTTGATCTTAGAAATGGACGGTAATGATGAAATCAATAAAAAATGGAAAGGATGCGGTGGCATTTTTGGTAATTTAATACGAAACAAGGGCACGATGGGAAGGACCGAAAATAAGAAAGGGTAAATGGGGAATTTTGGTTTCATCGTTTAGATTAGGAAAGAAAGAAGAGGGCGAAAACTCAGGGATCTTCCATAAATGAGAAGACCAAGGTCCGTGAAACTAGGAGGTAAAATCAAATTTGGTTTCTAAGAAATTCAACAATCAAGTTACGAAATCAGTTTCATAATACATATTGTTTCATATGGAATACATAAAATAACACAACACACACCAAAGATCACAACAACAGTTTCATATGGTTGATCCATTCTATTGATTTAGTTTCGTAATACATAATTTCACATATAGAATACATAATAAATAGCACAACACACAACAAATCTCACTAATAATAGTTTCATATGGTTGTTCCATGCTATTGATTTAGTTTCATAATACATAATTGCTCATAGGGAATACATAAAAATAACACAAATAGGGTGACTAATACAAGTTTCATAAGGTTGATCCATGGTAATGACTTAGTTTCATAACACATAATTTCTAATATGGAAATACAAGTACAAGTTTCATAAAATAACACAGCAAACAACGAGGCTCACAAATACAAGTTTCATATGATTCTTCCATGCTATTGATTTGATTTCATATAACACAATCAATGGAAAAACCGAATTTCTACTATGGAAATACAAGTACAAGTTTCATATGATTCTTCCATGCTATTGATTTGATAAATGGTAATGATTCAGTTTCATAAGTTTCGTCCATATTGCATAGGAATGCATAAACAATCAATGGAAAAAACGAAAAAAGGAAAGCAATAAAATCGAATATTGTAATTAGCATATTAAAACGACAGTTACAAATAAAATGCTAATTTTTTCTTAAAATAACGGCCAACTGTGAAAAGTAGAATAATTAAAAAAAAAATAAGAATAATGACTATAATACCCTTCACGCAATTAAATTAATAAAACAAAATCAAGGGATGAGATTAGTTTACAAAGTTGGCATTTTAAGGTTGGTTTACAAAAGAAGGTGGGTCTATATATATATATATATAGAGAGAGAGAGAGAGAGAGAAATAGGGTGTTCAAATGCAACTCATTTACATGGTACAACCTTTGCAACCCCTCTATCCATCACACATTAATCAAAACTTGGAATTTAAAATCAAAACCTAAATATACATTAATCGAGAACTGTTTATGAGAAAGAAGAAAAAATATATATTAATCAAGAACATAAAGAATCATTTTTTATGTGAAAATGAACTAGTTAGCTATATTAATATGAGAAATCAGATAAAAACGATTGGACTATTAATTGTTGGAAGATTTTCTATATTATTGTATTTGATAATTTCTTTTCATGACATTTCTTTTTCTATGGTGTCGTCTCTTTCAAATGCATTCTTCATATCATGACATTTCAAAGATTGATTATCTTAATTACTTTCTATTGTTAGGATAATCTACTTCATTTTATAATAAATTCGTTGAAAATTAGAAAATATTTAATGTTACCAAATTTATACCTTGAGTTCTTAATAGTGAAAATTGATATGGTAATCAATACCATCTATATATATATATACTATATTATAAAAACGAAATAAAAAACTCTTAATTACTACTTATAAAACATAAGGTACTACCATTTTATGCATACATTTTAAAAATCTCTTAATCACAACTTAGTATGCATAAGGTACAACTCATTTGAAAAAAATTCAAACTTTACTTTTTCACTACCTTCCATATTCAAGTTTTTTCCCTTTCATTTGGGGTTTCTCCAAAAGAAAAAAATTTATTACTTGCTCAAATTAACATATTTCTTTAATTATGATAGTACATTTATTTTTTTCATGTATACAAGTTTTAAAACCTTTTGAATTCTATCCAACATTATATTTGTTATTTTTACCTACTCTATATTTCAGTATTTTGAAAAAATATTATCATTCGTTAGATATCGCTGATTAATACATGTTTTTAAAATTCAAATATACATTTAACGATTACTTTAATATAATTTTTTAATACTTCATGATTGAAAAAACTCAAGTTATGCGTTTATCACTACTAATGTTACATAAATTATAAATATATGATTTACTCCATATATATATTTTTTTTCTGATAAACTATTACATTAATTTTTTATTTCCATTTACAATTGCTCACCCAGATGCATTGCACGGGTACACTGTTAGTTATAATTAAAGCACAAATAAAAAAACTGTTAAATATAAATTATTAGGCACAAGGTACCATCATTTTAAAAATCTCTTAATTTACAAGTATATCAAAACACAAGACACATATTACTACTGTAAGCTTCTAACACCCACCAATTTGGTATGTGCAGACCTTCCTTTTATGCAGATTTTTCCATGTATCATTATTAATTAATATATTATATTACTATAAATTTGTTTTAATTATATTATTAAATATGTAATTGGTTATTTTTCTATATGTCATAAAAATATACTAGAAGTGTATTCGCACAATGCAGTTAGATACATCACGATTTTAATGTTTCATTTTATTTTTTGTTTTTTGTCGATTTACATTACGATTTTGGATGGTTGTGAGAGAGTGATAATGATTTTTTTATATAAATTTGTTTAATTTAGACTTAATAATATAATGTAATTTATTTTGGTTTAATAATATAATTTTTTTTATAAAATATTCTGTAAGATTTTTTAATTATATTTTAGATTTTTTATATCTAAAATATGCTGAGAGTTATTTTAGGGGAGTTAAAGTGGGAAATGTTTTTAGGAGAGTTAAAATGGTTAGAGATAATGATTGAAAATTAATGAATAACATTAAATGTAGTACATACAGATTTTATGGTTGTTTTTTAAGTAATTAGCCTTAAATAGCGGTACATTAAGCTTTAAGACTTGTTTTTAAGAGTTTTTTATGTCATCTTTATAATATAGTATAGATAAGATAATTATTGAAATCTAACAAAATACTTAATTTTTTATATAAAAAACATTATATTATAAGCCAAAAAATTTAAAAAAAAATTTAAAAAAACATTATCATTTTCTCAAACTAATCTAAAATCGTACTGTAAATCGACAAAAAAAACAAAAAATAAAATAAAACATTAAAATCGTAATGTATCTCGCTGCATTACACAAGTACGTTTCTAATACTCTTTAATTAAAAAAAATAATTTTAACCTTAATTATAGAGAGAGGTTTTAACCCTCATATAATTAAGGGGTAGAATGAAATGTAGCAATTTATTTTTAAAAATTCACACTTATTTTAGAATACACTAAAATAGTGACACTTTATTTTGAGACGTGGTACCTTTTTAACCTCAAAATAGTAAAAGTACTTGAAATTAATACTATTAATTTTATTCTAAATTCTTCTTTATTTGTAATTTTTAAAAGGAAAATTAATTAAAATGTCCGTATTTCAATCTCGTATTACCTAAATGCTCAAAATCTCGACAGTTTTGCCAAAATACCCAATTTGGCCGGGATGAATAGTGAAATCCCGGTTTAACCCCGGGATCAATACAATGGACTTACGATTAACAATGAACGGTGAGATTGATAGATAAATTAGGTTAACCCCGGGATGAATAGTGAAATCCCGGACTAACCCCGGGATGAATAGTGAAATTCCGGGATGAATAGTGAAATCCCGGGCAAATTGGGTATTTCGGCAAAACCGTCGAGATTTTGGGCATTTAGGTAATACGAGATTAAAATATGGACATTTTAATTAATTTCCCTTTTTAAAACATCTTCAACAAATCCTTTAAAATATAAAACCAAACTTTAAAAATATTATATTTAACTCCAAAAAAAATTCTTTTTGGAGATTACAACATTAATTATATTGATAAAATATTCAATACATTTAATAAAATATTATTACTAATTTTTAAATATTTAATTTCAATGATTCTTATTGACAGAAATAAATAAATAATATTTTCACTTTCCTAAAAAAACAATCATTTTTAAAAATTCTCCAAATTTAGAGAATTTTACAAAAGAGCCGGAGCCAACTTTTAGTTTGATAGAAGAAAAGAATTTGTTTTAGCAAAAAAGTAACTCAAAATCTCTATTTTATTCGTTATAAAAAAACTTGTTGGAGATGCTCTTAAATATTCAATTCAATAGAGAAATTGACCGAAATGGGCCAAACCGGGAGAGGGATTGGCCTCTTAGCCATCCCTCTCCCTGACTTGCAAAAATGTCCAAAGGGACGCACCATGAGTCCTGGGGCGCACCATGAGCCCCTACACATAGTCTTAATGAAAACAAGTAATTTCTCCTAGGACTCATGGTGCGTCCCTTTGGACATTTTTGCAAGTCAGAGAGAGGGATGACTAAGAGGCCAATCCTTCTCTCGGTTTGACCCATTTCGGTCAATTTCCTCAATTCAATATCGTATATTTACATCAATTTATTTGTTTTAATATAAATATAATATTTGATAGACGCGTAATTTAATAAAATAGTATTTTGTCGGTCAAATATCTATATAATATTATCTCAAATATATATAAAATATAGAAAACTTTTTAATCAACATTAATATCAATATCTATCTATACTATATTATAAAACACGGATAAAAAACTCTTAAATACAAATTATTAGGTATAAAGTATCATCATTTTATGCAAGATTTTAAAAATCTCTTAATTTACAAGTATCAAAGCACAAGATACATATTACTACTGCAGACTTATAACACCCACCAATTTGATATGTGCAGGGTTTTCCTTTTATGTAGACTTTTTCATATATCACTATTAATTAATATATTATATTACTATAATTTTGTTTTAGTTATATTATTAAATATGTAATTGGTTTTTTTTAGATGTCATTAAAATATGTTTTATACTTTGCAATGACTGATTATTTTATTTTCGCCTGGGAGGGAGTATTGGTCTTTGTAGGTGTTGTCATTCAATGTTCGATAATTGAACACCATCCATACTTAATTTTTTATATA
Organism: Arctium lappa; assembly: GCA_023525745.1. NCBI lineage: Eukaryota > Viridiplantae > Streptophyta > Magnoliopsida > Asterales > Asteraceae > Arctium > Arctium lappa. Next base: position 24,262,321 of record CM042051.1, on the reverse strand, counting down.
AAAAACATTATATTATTAAGTCTAAATTAAACAAATTTATAAAAAAACATTATCACTTTCTTAAAATCATCCAAAATCGTACTGTAAATCGACAAACAAATAAAATGAAACATTAAAATCGTGATGTATCTCGCTGCATTGCACGAATACGTTTCTAGTCATTAATAATTATAGTACTGATTTTTAATTAATTAGTTAGGATATTTACATTTAGTATTAGACCTTAATCATATCTAAAAATCAATACTATTAGTGATTTGAGTGTCTATAAATTCGAGTTCTGCTTGTTCAAATCATATCAAAAATTTATCATGAAGAACATCTCTGTTTTCGTCATTTTTATGTTCATGGGCTTCTTTGCTTTTGGTACTTTCTCTTATCTTATTTATACACAGTTTTCTTTCGTAATTTCTAAGTTAATCAGAAAACTACTTTTTACTTATATCGTCGCACAAAGTAATATTTGTGTTTATCCAAATAATGATTTATAAATGAGTTTTAGTAGACAAATTTTACAAAAAGGAAACTGATTAGGTAATTAATAGCATATTGTTAAAGAATATTATGTTGTGTTTATGTAGTTACAGGATCTGAGATGTCGGAAGCGAAAGTTCGCATATGCATCAAGATGCTCACGATTATACCATTTTGCAACCATAATACATGTTACGAAACATGCGAACGTTACTTTGGACCAGCCTCTATTGCAGAGTGTCGACATTTCTTAGATTGTGTTTGCAAATTCCCTTGTGATCATTAACATTCTTTGCATATTTAAATTAATGCAAAAACTCGTATAAATAAAACAAAACATTATTTATTTTCAAAGGTTCCATTTGTAATGTGTATGTCTCTTGAAAAACACTACTCAAACTCCGATGTACAAAATATGAAGATATAAGAGAATCTCTAATAACTATGTTATTTTAGAAATTTTGGAGATTTGAGAATTTGTTGCAACACCTATGCTAAATTCTCCTCTAATATAATAGAGAAAAATAGAAGAGAGAGATGAGAAATCTCCAAATTTACAAGAAGAGATAAAGAAAATATAACATATCTGTTGGAGATGTTCTAATATTCTATTAAAAAAAAGTATTCTTGTTTCCAATACTATAAAAAAGTATACTTAGGTGCCGTTTGTTTTTAAGAGGTCTAAAGTCTGAAGTCTTATTTTAGTTATGATTAGTAAAAGGTGGTGTGTAAAAAGGTCTGAACGATTCATACTTAAGAGTCATTAAGAGGTTTTTTTAAAAAAATAAACAACCCCTTACTTTTTTTTTTTGAAATAGAAAATTTCTTTTTAATACTACAAGAAAATAATATTCTAAAAGAAAAGAGTAAATTACATTTTCATCCCATGGTCTTTCGAAATTATGGTTTTCTATTACTATGGTAGTAATTCTTTTTCGTTTTTGGCCCTCAGAATAACTGTTAAATTTCAGTTATTGACCTGGATGATTTAATGAATGTAATTAAAAAAAGATAATTACAACTATTTTTTAAAAAACAAAAAAAAAATTCCTCCTATTTTTAATTAAAAATTGGTGAAACAATAACCATAATTGAAGTCAAACAAATTATACCGTTAAATTCCATTATCTATATCTATATTATATTATAAAGCATCTATAAAAAAAAACTCTTAAAAACAATTGCTAAATCTCAATGTACCGTTATTTAATGTTAATTACTTAAAATCTCTTAAAAACAATCATTAAAGCTTTATATACTACATTTAATGTTATTTATTAACTTTCAATCTTTATCTCTAACCACTTTAAATCCCCTAAAATAACTCCCCACTTCAACTCCCTAAAATCACTCCCAAAATTATTAAATACAGGATAAAAATCAAAATTTAAATATAAAAAATCTAAAATATAATTAAGAAAATCTAACAGAATATTTAATGTTTATTTTATAAAAAAAACATTATATTATCAAACCTAAAATAAATTACATTATTATTAAATTATCGAACAAACTGTTAAGAACAAGCTTTTATGCATTAAATATTGTTTATTGATACACATTACTTAAAATTCAAAATTACAAGTCATGATACATGAGTACAAATTTCTAAAGCTATATGTTTGAATTTATAACTAACTGATAAACATAATCAAAAGAAGATAAAAATCTCAATTTAAATATAAAGAATTTAAAATATATAAAATAATCATTGAATTCTAACAAAATACTTATTTTTTTATATAAAAGGCATTATATTATTAAGCCTAAATTAAACAAATTTATAAAAAAAAACATTATCACTCTCTTAAAACAATTCAAAATCGTACTGTAAATCGAGAAAAAACAAAAAATAAAAGGAAACATTAAAATCGTGATGTATCTCGCTGCATTGCGCATTTTGCGCGGGTACGTTTCTAGTATTAATAATCCATGTGAAAATATCGACATTTGACATCAAATTCATTGTTAGATGATCAGTTTTCATAGGTTATTTTATATTGTGAAACAATATATGTGAAAATATAGTATTGTTTCACAATATGATTACTTTTAATGTTTATGTTTGTATTTTTTTTGTTTCATATTGTGAAATAACACTATACATTCACAAGCATTATTTCACATTATAAAACAATACATGACGATTGGTTCTCGTTGTTCTCAATCTTTTCCTGGTTTTCATGTGATACGGTAGACTACCATTTTACGAAAACACGAGAACTTGGCCCATGACCTGGTGATGTGCGGACGACTTGACCCACGACCTAGGTCCCACCCCAGGTCACACGGGTATCTGATTTAGTATTACATGTGTATCACATGTTATAGACTAATATCGCATGTGATAAAGAGTCTTTTCACGTTCTCGTAAAATGGTGGTGTTCTCCTTTGAAACTACCCATATATATATATATATATATATATATATATATATATATATAGAGAGAGAGAGAGAGAGAGAGAGAGAGAGAGGGAGAGGGGGGGGGGGAGAGAGAGAGAGAGAAGTTGATCAAGATTTCCCTCATTTAATTGTGTTTAGTAGAAAACTTTGACTGCTATTAGTAGGAGGGCCGAAATCCAAGATTTTTTGCAAACAATAAAAGATAAATTTGTAAGTACCAATTTCATTGAAACGAACAAACATTAAGGATGGAAAAAGTAATTCACTCTATCTATAATCTATGAATTTGGCAAATGAAAACCAACAAAGATCGACAAATCAACCATGAAGAATGTCTCTATTTCGTTATTTTTGTGTTTTTGGGCTTCTTTGCTTTTAGTAATTTTTGTCATCTTATTCACACAATAACCTTTTATTTTCAAGAGTTAGTTGGAGCATCTCCAAGATCTATGCTAATTTTTTTCTAAAATAGAGTAAAAAAAATCAAAATCTCTAAAAAAATTTACATCCAACTCTAACAGTTATTCTATTTTAGCAACTCTAGTATTAATTATTATATTAAAATATTCAATTTATTTAATTATAATATTAAAATATTCAATATATGAAAAGTTGGGAGAAAAAAAGTTCACTTTTTGGAGGTAATAATTAGTTTTTGGAGAAAACTATCTATTTAGAGATTTTTACAATCTCTAATCTCTTTTCTCTATTTTAGCATAGATGATAGCATAGTTGTTGAAGCAACAAAAATGTTAAAATCTTTTTTTTTTCCATTTTAGCATAGTTGTTAGAGATGCTCTTAAAAAAATACCTTTTTTATATTATAACTAGAAGCGTACTCGCGCAATGCAGCGAGATACATCACGATTTTAATGTTTATTTTTATTTTTTGTTTTTTATTGATTTACAGTACAATTTTGGATGTTTTTATTGAGTGATAATGATTTTTTTATACATAAATTTGTTTAATTTAGGCTTAACAATATAATGTTTTTTATATAAAAAAATTAAGTAGTTTGTTAAAATTCATTAATTATCTTATATATTTTAAATTTTTTATATTTAAATTGAGATGTTTATTCTGTTTTGATTATGTTTATCAGAATTCAAATTTCATAATTTTAGGATTTGTGGATTAGAGATAAGAATTTTGGGGGATAAGGATGAAATATATTAATTAGAGTTAAAATCATTTAAAAGTAATACATATTGCTTCATTAATTATTTTTTAAGAGATTTTAAGTAGATTAGCATTAAATAATAGTACATAATGCTTAATACATCACGATTTTAATGTTTATTTTTATTTCTTGTTTTTTATTGATTTAAAGAACGATTTTGGATGGTTTTTATTGAGTGATAATGGTTTTTTATATATAAATTTGCTTACTTTAGGTTTAACAATATAATGTTTTTTATATAAAAAAAATTAAGTAGTTTGTTAAAATTTATTAATTATCTTATATATTTTAAATTTTTTATATTTAAATTGAGATGTTTATCCTGTTTTGATTATGTTTATCATAATTCAAATTTCATAATTTTAAGATTTGGAGATTAGAGATAAGAATTTTGAGGATAAGAATGAAATATATTAATTATGGTTAAAAGCTTTACAGGTAGTATATTAGGCTTTAGTAATTATTTTTAAGAGATTTTAAGTAGATAACTTTAAATGATAGTACATAAAGCTTAGTGAGTTGTAATTAAGAGTTTTTTATTCCATCTTTATAATATAATATAGATAGGAAATATAATTTGCAGTTATTCAAATGGTGTTTTTTTAGTATACAAAGGAAAATTTATAGTGTTTATAGTCTCGAAATTCTTTTTTTTTAACCGAAAAAGAATTTGAGTATGTAATTAATAACATATTGATCAAATTAACTTCTTTTTATATGATTATAGGAATTGAGATGTCGAATGCGCAAATTTCAATATACAGCATTAAATTCAAATTCATAACAGGATTTTACAACGATACAACATATAATAACACGTGCAAATCTAATTGGAATAGACTCTACCGGACATTGCAAGAACTTCCACACTTGTGTTTGCAAATTCCCCTGTAATCATTAAAATATACGTAAATTAATGTAAAAATTATTAGAAATAAAACAAAATGTCTTTTTTACGAATTATCTTTGTATTGTACATGTTTCTTATTGATGTAGAAAATAAGATGAAACAAGCATGCTTATGAGACGTAAATGTACATAAAAGTCAAATCTTTTATTAACAAGAGCCTTGATGTTATTCTTTCATTAAGTATAGATTTTAGTTAAACTGATGTTTAATTATTCAACTAAACAAAAACAGACTGAATGATATAAATAACTATTTTATCCAAGAAAAATTAAATTGCTATAATCAAAACCCAGCTACTGTTTCTCATGAAACTTGAATTCTAAGAAAAGTGAACAAAGTGTTTAATGGAGGCAATACATAAATTCTTTATTGTTCTTCACAATTCAATTAATTGGTATGTTTCAGATCCAAAAACAAAAGGATACAAAGCAACTTTTGTATGAAAATGGTAGATACATAGTACATTTTACAGGTGACCTTAATTTATGCCACCCTGTGTTTCGACTTCAACTGATTTCGGTTTCCATAGAACTATGAACTTGAAGAAGTTTTCATGCGATATGTGCAGTTACAGAATAGCGGACTTCCCCGTCTTCAGCCAACGTCAACATAGTACCCGAAATGCTTCATAGGTAAACGCTAAGAGAACATGCGGAGGAAATTGCTGGCGTATGCCATTGGCTTCACATCGGGGTGTGGCTGAATGTTTCACAGAAATACAATATTAAAGCAAATTATATATTCAACTATAATCAATGGTAAAGATAGCGAAAATGTATCTTGAAGGAGGTAGAAAGGACTGACCACAGCCGAAAATGTGACAATCTTGGGCTCCATGGTGGGGGCTTCGAAACGAATGAAAGCGCCCTTGTTTCCCATCTGAAACAACACCCATAAATTTTAAGGAGCTGTTAAAAAAGATAATGTAGAAAAATTAAAAAATATATATATAATTACCATCTGAAACAACACCCAAACAAACCCACTCGGAAGTAGGGTCCGGGAGCTAAGATGTACAAAGACCTGACCTCAATCCAAAAGAGTAAAGTACTAAAGTGGCTGTTTCCATGACCATCTAATTTTGGCAAAATATTTAGCTAAATTGCTTATTTGACTATTCCCGCCATTAAATATTATTGGAGGCAATGATTTTGATGCACAAGATCCCCGATTTAATGCTTATGGGGAGGCTTATAGCTAGTAATCAAACATTTCAAGTTTAGAGCAGAAAAATACAAAGAAATATTACCTGGTCGCAGTAGTTTGGAGCGGAAAAAACAGTGATGAGTTTTCCATCGTGCTCAATTTCATAGCCTTCATCTTTGACCTCATGAGATCGCACAACTAAATCTGAAAAACGAATCACCAAAATCTTTGAGAATGTATGGCCTGAAGCTGAAATCATATTATTAAATAGCTACTCCTTTTTCCGGGAAATTTTCGAGCTAAAAGTACCTATTTATTACAAAACTATTAACGGTGATTTTGGTCTCTAAAGTTTCCCTAATGTCATCATTGAAGAGTATGTAGAAATGTAACAAACAGTTGAACACTTCTACTAACTAGGTGTGAATCCAGATGCTGCAATTTTATGGGAATGGCAAAGTATAATATTACCGAGATTATTATCCTTCAAAAACCTTTTTGTTACATCTCCACCGAAAGAGAGACCTACACCTCGCTTGCTTGGTCCTCTACCAGGATTAGGTTGCGGATCACTCCATAATAGCTCACACATCAACCCTGAAACGAAACATATAGAAAACATGATACAACCTCCAAAACCTCATTATAGATTTGTAGTAACAAGCATTCCCCTCTAACCATTCCATATACATGGAAAGAAGCATCAACCATAGATGGTAAAGGTGCTGTGTGCCAAGAAAGCTTGAAAGAGGCGGTACACGGCTACACGCAAGTAATAATTTATGTAGAAACAACACCAGAATATTTGAAATATAGAGAATATGACGAAAACAAAAGATGATATAAAGCAGGTTCGAGGATTGGAACTTGTATCCTGAATTATATAGGTTTTAGCTATGTGAAATGCATCCACCAAACTCTACTAGACAATGTCGTGTTCTTTTGGGCCATATTGACAATTGGATTCCCGTGACTCATTTCAATATTTATTGCAAAAACTTATGAGGCTTCAAACGGGAGAGGTTCCGTTAGGAACCTAAAATTGATTAGGAACCGGGAGACCCCCCACAGCACGATTCATCAGGAATATGGATGTGTTATTCATCATGAATGTGTGATTCATGATGAATAACACGTTCATATTCATCATGAACATATTATTCATGATGAATATTCATCTTGAAGAGGGACACGTGGCGTGTTGTGAGATCTTCCCTGGTTCCTAATCAATTTGGGTTCCTAATCAATTTGGGTTCCCTCGCTTCAAACATACTATTATGCAACACTGACGTATAATTGAAGAAGTGCCTCCATCACAAATAATCTCCTCCACACTTATATGTAGAGTCTTGTTACATCTTCTCGACTGCAGGCACCTAGCCTCGTCAACTTATTGATCTAATCACGGCTAGCCCACACACCCTAGTAAACAAAGCCCATAAGTAACGACCGAATTTGCAAAGGAAAAGCATAGATGAGAGAATATTTTGTTGAAAGCTCGACCAGCAAGTAAAGCTTTCTTGAGATCGACTGAAGGAAGTCTTCAGGTACCATCGTCCACACAACACGTAGAGAGTATAACAGATTGCTGGATTAACCATAAATTGTTCAAATATAACATAGCATTTAGCAAATTGACTGAGCAAAACCTGAAAATTTAGGTTTGAAAACAGCAATCCAGGAAACTCATACACAACATACCTTCCTCTGGAGGCTCGCAGAACCGATCTATTGCTCTGATGTCGGATAGCTTCACCCCATCAGTGCTAAAAAGTCCCCCATGAACCACAAATATCTTCTCATTTATAACATGAGCTAGAGGTAAATAGCAGAAAACTTCTGCAAAGAGCTCCACAAATTTATCACTCAACTTAGATCTGACCTCGCCCTCAAAGCCATAAATCTTGTTCATGCTTTTGCTCTCATGATTTCCACGAGAAAGATGTATAGCTGAATAAGTCAAGAAATAAAGATGATCACTTCATATATCAAAATAAAGATGATCACACAGATACTTTGTAATGAAATTTGAACTCCGGTATAAATGCATAGCTTCTAGACAAATAATAAGTTAAAAAATGTTAAAACAATCAGCGGCACAACGGAAGAAGCTTTACCTGATGGAGACATACACTTGAAAGCAAACAATGTGAGAATAACCTCCACAGAGAAGGATCCGCGATCAACAAAGTCACCGTTAAACAAATAGGGATTTTCTTCGGAGGGGAGGCCATTGAGCTCAAAGATATTTAAAAGATCAAAAAACTGCATCCATAAAAAGGTTTGATCACTATGAAAGAATAAAAACTAAGCAACTAATTGAAAATAATAAAAGCTTCATACTTTGGTCAGAGAAACAATGTAAAAAGAAAACATTAGCAAGCAACAACAGATGTACCAAAACAAGCAAGGAAATGAAGATGCCCCCAAGCGTAGTGTTACCTGGAGGAGGCTTTTGTATACGAAAATAGAGTAAAGATCACCAATTCAACATAAATCCAGATGATGTCATGTCACCTGGAGGAGGCTTTTGTATATAAGTGAATCTAATCGTAATATCATATCCCACATCGTGTGTTGTTAAACCAACTAAAAGTACAGTTCAGCCCAGAAGTCCTATCGCTGTCCATATCTTTGGCGGCCATGTAGTATACATTTATATATTTGGTTTCAGAATCCAATGTTAATTCCAAGCACAGTTTTTACTACAAAGTCGCATAGATATCACAAACCTATCTAACATCACAACAGGATTCCAAGCACGCACTACTGGACCACAACCAGTGTGAATCCTCGTATTTTTCGCTACAAGTACTCAACTACATAGGCCTATTGACAAGTACTCAACTACATAGGCCTATTGACATGTACCACATGGAATATATCAAGCCAAAAAACTGTTCACAGAAGGGCTCAAGCCTTGAGCTCAGCAGCCTCAGAATACCGTGATGTTTAAATTCCAAAATTCAAACATTCACAACTGGCAAGAGGGATACTATCCCTGTTCACGACGAGAAAAGAGTCATAACTGAAGAAACCACAACCTTATTTTCTTGATCATCTTCCTATGCCAGAATTTGCAACAGCCTGGTCAAGGAAAGTCTACACGAACAACCCGGGCAGAAGGTCTACCAAAATCCCAACTACAAGCTATTTTATCCATTTGCGGCCTTACCTTTCCTTGTTCCAAACCAAGTTTTGTAGTTTTGATTGGCAGAGAAATTAAACTTATGAAAGAATATGATTTTCTTGTTCCATCCCATGAATGCGAACGTAAACAAACAATGTTGAATAAATTCCACACATGATTTGCATATGTATAGATGAGCAAAAAATGAATACCCAGCATTAATCAAGACACTAGAAACAAACATACCCTTTGTCCATATGCACATTGTATAGGTAAACTAAACTTCATTGAATTATAAAATCAGAGATAAATGTGGAATGTCATAATCAACCATTTTGTAGATAAAATAAAAAAAAGAATGGTGTGGTTCTTTAGTTTGATTAAAGGCCTGTTGCAAATGAATACTATTGGAAGACAACTCCAATTATGTAAGGAGAAGAAATGTGAAGAAAACATAAGTGAATGACAATCTACAACATAACCATGTGATAGCTTGCAAGATTAAGCCAAGAACTGTCTAAGAATGAAATTATCAGTACCTGGTGAGGCTCTACGAAACTAGGGTTTTTGTTAACCTCAAGATTATTGTGAAAGCAGACAACATACCATTGGAAGGGCTAAATTATATTCACTCCATTCTAGATAGCAATAACACACCTATAGGAGTTTAAAACACTAGTGCCCAACTTCAAAATGACACGAACTATAACTACTTAAACACCAAGCTTTTCTGTAGTTAAATACTTGTAGTTAACTTGTTTTCACATCCCAATACCATGATTCCTTTCAATCTAGAGTTTGGAAGTTATAATGTTGACTACCAAACAAACACATGGATCCCTTTTAGGAAGGGGAAGAGCAGCACACCATGCTATTGTGGTCCTTTCCACCATTCTATTCCATCAATACCAAACCAATGAGATCAAACAGAAGACAACTCGCAAGGCCAAACAGAAAACAGCACTTGCTAAATGAATTACCTGACCATGCACATCACCACAAACAGTGAAGTGCTTTCCATCTGTAACATTTATGTCAACCAAAGATGGCAAACCAATTAGGATTTCCCTGGTCTGTAGAACAATCTGGAAGGCATACCTACAACACAAACAACAATCTTAATAAGGAAGTAATAGCATAATGATACAAAAATTAGAGCATTAACAACAGAACTTCCTGCACATACCGTTTATGTAAGCATTTCTGATTCTTGAAGTCATCCATCATTTTCTTTACAAAATCTAAAGTTATCACATCTCCCTCTATTCTTGCACCAGCATATTGTGGCTCCACATCTAGAATTCACAAAAGAAAGATAATTTAGAAAGCTTTATCAAAAGAAATTTTTGAAGATCTAATTTAATTGAACTGTTTGGCTTTTGGAAAGGATGCAAATATAGGAACTACAGAAAGATTACTTGGCAAGAGAAAATTCAAGCATAACATAAAAGCTTTTTTCCACATTAGGAAGGCAAAAACCACAAGAGTATATTGGTCATACTCTTATGTTTATACAAAGATTTGAAATTTAACAGAAAAAAAAACTAACAAGGTTGAACATCTCTAGAAACACATGTTCCCTGGGTCATAAATTGCTCTTGTATATTTACCAAGTAACCAAAGTATAAGGCTAACAAAAAATTTGAAGTGGCCAGGCAATGAAATAAGAGCATACAAAGAAATTGCCAGAACTATAAAAGGATCTAAATGTTATGTTCAGAACATCAGAAAAGATGCATCCAGTTCGCAACTCAAGTTAAAGCAAGATGGATAATCTCTTCTCACTTCCATGAGATATAAAATATAGGCACAAATCCTTTCATCCCTCATCTAACAGTCATACATGCAGCAGCAGCTCCTTCAGCAGTTGGATTCATTGATGACATGTGATAGGAAAAAGAATCAAGTAGAAGCCTAATTCATGTTACCTTTAAATATTTCCCGCTCTATGCAACATTCTCAAGTTTGGACTATAAAGGTGTAAAAAATTGGTGTTACCCAGTGAGATTATCGATAATAAGGTTTCCTCCATTTACTACATGTCAAGCATCTGAATGAATATGAACCTGAAGAAGCACCCAATGGACACATGAAAGTTGAACATATCTACCTACATATGCAACAAAAACAAAAATCCAGCCAAGCTAGCCGATTAAAGATTTCCCTGTACTACCTCATTTCTGAAAAGAATGCAGCTCTCCATTTCGACAGTCAAACGAGTAACATTTTATCACATTTCGTTTTCGTACCTCAAACTATTTACTTATTTCATTTGATCCTTGTTCTTAATTTATAACAATCAGTAAACAGAAAGGCTGCAGTGTTGTTTGAGATGCTGAGAACTCATTCTTGATAAATACTTCAAGGTCTAAGAACTTCTATTTCATAATTTAATTAAATGTGCGATTTCTTATGATCCTTACTAAGTTCAAACCTATGTTCAGTATTTGACTCTTGGTTAAGAAACCATCAGTCCAGCCATCCCACCAACCAGCCTTCTTGACCACCAAAAACATTGCCAGTGCTGCAGATGCCACCACTGTGGCTGCAATAGCCCCCACCACCAGCATCAATATAGCCACTAGGGCTACTGCCACTGCTGCAGCAGTAACCTGAGGGGAATGATATGATGAGCTTGTGCCCGTCCCTAAAATAATAAAATAGGGAGAGCACAATTAAAATGCATAAGCATTAATGTTTCAGAGAAGGGAACTAATATGAATTGCATAAGATGTTAGAAACCAAACATAATTCAATGACCAGGTCAACACCCATCGCACTCCGGACCAGTTCCCCTATTTGACAACATCCTAGATTAATTGATCCTTCTAAAAGCCACATCAGCCTAAGCTCGAGTCTTGAGGTGGGACAATAGCAAGTTTCCCTAAGCTTCCTTTAATAAAAAAAATAGAAACAAACCTTTTGAGGAACAAAAAAGGAAGGTAGCAAGAGGTGAGAGTCAAAGAACGAGCAGTGTACAATATCACACAAAATAGTTTCATTCTTGACCTGTACCTTAACAAACTAGACCACATTATGAACATTTACACAGCAGAACAGCCAGATGGCTGATTCTCAAGCCAGTACTGCTGATTGAACTTCTACATTTTTCCTTATCACAGAAAATCCAAGTACACCAGTTCTTGGAACAGCAATAAAATCCAAGGAAGAAACCATTCCATCAAAGTCTTAACAACACCAGGAAGAAAAAGTCACCAAACTGATGGGGATTCTAGATGTCAAAACAACTCAGCTTTTTGTGAAGAACAATGCTAGTTGAAGGTGGCACTCACAAGTGTCCCAAACTTTGTCCCCAAATGGGTAGAAGGTAAAAGGTGAAATGAACTAATAACTTAGGTATTAGCTATAATTCAAGTTATAATGTTCGAATAGAGGGTCTTAAAGAAAGCACATATAAGCCACAAGTGTCCCGAAATCTGCACGCATAGACTTCCCTTGTAACAGCCTTGATGCACCAACGTTCACATAAAATAAAATGAGCTCATGACACTGTCAAGCATGATGAATTCTGTGAATAGCCTTCACGTGAGCTACGACTGACTCACGGACATCAGGTTAGTGAAAATCTTGAAATGGACCACCATTGAGATTCAGACAAGGACGGTTTCTGCAACCATCACCTCTGGAGAGAGCATAAGTGAATGACAATCAACAACATAACTATAATAGCTTGCAAGATTATGCCAACCATAGCTACTTTTCACAAAAGAAATATAAAAACAAAAACAAAAAAATAAGAAATGTCAACAAAAAGCTATTGATGGCAAATTAATACAACATCAACAACAATTAGTCACCTTTGTAGAGACACATATGACATTTACCACATATCATATCCGCTTATTAACCCCCATTTGTAGAAAATAACATAATTTTGAAAGAAGAAACTCCTAGTGAAAATAGAAAGGAAAAAAAACATAAACCACTAAAAATCGCCAATAAATAATAATCATAAAAAGAATTATACCTATGGTTCGAAAGTCGATAGATTCAGCTACCGAGTGTCGTTCAAAACTAGGCACTGAAATTGCTTCTTCAAACTTGAGCTTCATAACAGCTTTTTCACATTCCTTCAATTTCTTTGAAGCATCTGGATCATTTGGGCGTATTCTCTTCACCTAGATTCATATAAAGGTGTACAGCAAAAGCATTGTAAGTGTCTGGTCAATTGACAATATTTTGTGCACAGATTAAATGGATACAAGATACTTGCATACAGTTGTAAGTTGTAACACAAAAACACCATTAAAATTTAACTGAAAAGATATCACTAAAGCAGAGATCTAAATAATTTTGCAGGCTATAAAATCACTTCAAATACCCTTCTCTATTCAATATCTCTATGGGGTAAAGAAGGTCCGAATTCAACGGTTTTAATAAATCCCCTACAGTAGTTTTCACCTCCTTTCCAGGGAGAGCTAATGCTTGTTGGTAATAAAACCTTTGTTACGTTTCCACATCAAAGTAAAATATTTGTTCTAAACCACACATGGTATTGCATTTCTCATATGCTAAGTTATCAATAGCTACTAGTAATACTAAATAGTAATGGCTATCTTTTGCACCATACAATACCAATAATCAGAAAGAGACGATGTGGGTTACGAGGGTAGCCACAATGGCTTGTAGGTGTTCGAAGTCATGTTTCCGGTAAGCATCCACCCAACGGCTTTAGTCTCATAACAAATACACATGCACATGGGGGATGACTGAAAAGTTGCAAGAAAGTAGGTGACATATAAACAGAACCCAAGGTTGTCAAGGATATGTTGAAGGCAGATCTAGAGAAGTGAGTAGATCAAAGATTTGGGCTCACAAGAAGATCTAGAAATAAAAAAAGGGGAAAAGTGGGAATTTGGACGAATATGTTCAAAGAAGATCTAGAGAAGTTGAAAGATAAAAGGTTTGGCTGGGTTTGTGAAAGAAATTCAGAATTCACCACAGACAACTTGAAAAGAATAGAAGGATCAAGTTGTTGTTAAATTACCGGAGACTTATGGTTAGAAAGCCTGCTCAAGTTCAGCAGAAAGCTAAGTTTGTATCTACTTTTTTTTCCTTTTGTTCGCTTGGGAGCAGAAGGTTGTCAAAGACTTGAGGTCTCAGAACTCAAATCAATATAAACTCTTCTAGTAACGATGGTCAGGATGCAGCAATGACGGTCAAAAATGGCTCCAGAAAACTATTAATCAGTGGTGAGCAAGTAAAGAAGAATCAGTGTTTTGGTAGTCTAGAATTGCAAGGTTTTCAAGATAATGGGAGCAAAGTTGAAAAGGAGTCTTAAACCAAAGCAAGAAGCTTAATTTGGTATTTGGGATCAATTAGGGTGGCCTTCATCAAAACTTGAAAATGGATAGAAAATCCACTATCTTGTCTAGTGGCTATCTTCTTTTGTGGGTGTTTGGATATTTTACTTTAGGGCTGTGTTTGGTACAGAGAGTTGAAGACATAGAAATGGAAATGCTCTTGTTTGGTAACACAGAGAAAAGAAAAATGAGAAATAAGGCAATTCCATTTCCCTATTTTTATTTCTCCACAAAGTGAAGGGAAATGGTGAGAATTGAAATCAGAGAATTGAGGGTCTTCCACAAAGTAAAAACCACATCGTCTCTTCCCTCACCTCGTCGCTCTCTCTCTCTCTCTCACTCTCGGAGCTCTCTAACCGGCGAGCTCTCCATCTCGGCTTCCCTCACCTCGTCGCTCTCTCCCTCACTCTCGACGCTCTCCCTCTCCGGCGCTCTCCCTCTCCGGCGAGCCCTCACGGCGGCGCTCTCTCTCTCCCTCTCGGCGCTCTCCATCTCCACATGTTTTCTCCTGCAAAACCTGAAGCAGAACATGATGATGGAATCCACCTCCACCTCCACCCCTTACCACCACCAAACCCAACTGATCGTTGCAGCTCCGGCCACCACCAGCGAAGAAAACACCATCAAGCCATCATCTGCTGCTGCTGCAGCCGCCGCCTCAGCACCGGTAAAGAAACGAGCCGAGACTTGGGTCAAAGAAGAAACTAGATCATAAATTATAAATTTTGTTGTGATTCAGTGATGTGATTTGAAAGGGGTTTTTTAGGGTTCTTATTTTCAGTTCTAAATAGCAGTTAATTCGATCATAAATTATAATTTTTGTCAACAGATTGAATCAGGGTATCATCTTATTTTCATTGTCATTTCCTTCATTCTTCCATTTTTGCTAATTCATCAATCCTTCTTGATTATGCATTTTAATTATTAATTTAATTATTAATTCATTGTTGAATTCTCTGTTACATTTCTCTGTGCTCCCAAACAAGATAAATGATTTCCTGTTACATTTCTCTGCTGAATTCTCTGAGCTACCAAACAGGAGAGTCAAATCCTATTCTCCAGACCAATTCTCTTTCTCTGCAATTCCATTCCCTGCAATTATTTCTCTGCAATTCCATTCTCTGTACCAAACGCACCCTAGGGTCTTTGCTTGTGTTTCTCAATATGGGCTTTCTATAGGTTATACTTAAGGTCCATTTCCTTCTTTAGCTTCTGTCCCGAGGCAATGTTGATTTGAAAAGCAGCATCCTGTCATTTTTTTCCTTGGCCCCACATTCTGTTTGTTTGTCTTCTTCGGATAAGCAGCAGTTTGTTAGAAAGTCACAAATTGGTTGTATATATCCATGCAATTAGAAAATATGTTTGCTAACATTCATGATATATTTTGGTATAGATCTTCTATACCTCTGTAATATAATAACTTCTATCATTAAAAAAAAGAGGAATAGAACAATAATAAAAGTGTTGGCCATACTATACTTATCTCTATTCTTGAACTTTCTCCTATTTCTTTGTTGCAAAAAGGTTCAAAAAATAGCAAAGTAGCAGCATTCCATAGCATGCCCTGTTATCCTTTCCTAGAAAGCCTATCTTGCAGCAAGTCCGAAACTGCTTCTGGACCGCTGGGATATAGCTGAACGAAGGAAGAATATAACAGTACAGCTTCTTCAAGCCACTGCTCATGCAAATGTTAGTAATCAAAGGCTTCACCAACTTGTACAGATTAAGTACCTTCAAATACAACTTATGTTTGTCTCAAGTTATCTGCCATTAAGAAACTTCCATGCTTTGGCATTCAGACCAAACCAAGGGCACACAAGGACAAGCCAGATCACCTCCAAGGAAGTCATCCATGTTATTATTGTCATTCGTCAAGACTAAAGAGTACACTTGGGTGAACAAGGCAAGTTACGAGTCCAAATTTAATGGAATGAAACTGCCAAATTACCATAAGAAAACGGTTTCCCATCTCAAAAAAGGTCATGAAAAGACATGTGATTTTATGAATGATGAAGAACAAGAATCGAAAAAAACAGCATCTACAAAGACATGATGCATGGAAGGGCAAAGAGAAATATTATATTGACAAAATTGAATATGTTAATGCTTCTGAAACACAAAGGGTAGAGATAAAATATTCGAGCCACCTCAAATCAATTTGATATATCCAAAGCTGTTGGGCTTGATCCAATCATTATAAACGCAAAAACTAGGATGCTAGTGCTCTGTTACAAGTTGTAGTTTGTTCAAAGGCCATGATCATGGTGGAAAGTTTTGGAGGCAGGCAAAAAGAATATATGAATTTGCAACCATTACTCTAATCAAAATTCATTAAAAAAAATCACTTAAAGCAAATGCCATTAAAATAGAAGTAAAAAGACAAAAAAGGTGGTAGGAAAAAAAAGTGATGCAAGATAACGATTACACTGTTGAGAAGACACAGAAAACTTTCGGTTATTTACTATACATGCACAGTGCACAATAGGAAACTCCATAATTAGGGTCCAATGGCATGTAGGGTGTAGTTAATATATTTTATCTATGAGACTATGACAGAAAGTAGACTACAAATGTTCAGGACCCGTAATGACTATAATCTGCATGGATCTTTCTGAACCATTAGTTCTAACTGTGGCTGTTGTTTTCATTTTCTGAATGTGTAGCTGTTTTCCTCTTGTTTTTTGGCTTGTAACATAGTTGTTAATCCCTATGAAATTTTTATGTGCATATCTGATATTGCAGTGTACTGACTTTTCTTGACCCTTTCAGGGGCATCCCCCTTAGATCTTGTATATTTCCCTATGTATGCTTCAGATTTAACCCAAGAAAAGGGTATTTCAGAAAGATAAATAAAATGTGGAGCAAAGAAAGGTGAAATAATATGGATAAAACCTAACCTAGCAGGCTAGCAAGGGGGTCATCCATGAGAACCAAACTCAAAATCATAATCATCATAAATCCTTTTATAATACTATGATGGGATCATTGCACATATATACAGTATACATAACACAAGCCCAGCCCACTATTTGCTAGAGAAGGTTGACCTCACATACATGATAAAACCATAAATCACTCAATATTACAATGGAAGATTGACACCAATACATATAACACATTAACACCGCAAAAAAAAAACATTTCTAAACCCTATACAACAAGAAGATAAAAAATGTCATCCAAGCTAGTAAAGCTGAATCGTATCATTCAGATATCTATTCATAATATTTGTCGCTCATTTCTTCATTTAGAACCAACTCCACAGACGCTTCAAAACATTTGGCACTTGATCGGTCGGTTTTATCAATTAACCCCTCGCTCAACAAAAGAAAATTTTAACAAAAGGTCTATCATTAAACCACCCGATAATCAATTGCAAGATTGCATCTCTTTATATGCACTAAACAAATCCCTAATTAGCTAATGGAAAAGATCATGAAAAAATAGTAAAGTACCCCAAGTATGTAAAGTGAGTAACAAAAACATGATCTGACCAACACAAGAATGAACATGCTCCATGAACTTCCTAAATCATGCAGTTAATAATTTTTCAACTTCAAGTGGAAACTAATGTATACCTTTTACAGAAGTGTTAACCACACTCAAGGTCGTATATAGCTATTTACATCTACTATAGTTTAATCTAACATATAAAAACCAATCATTCTCCATCTTAATCAAATGATCAAAAAGTGACACAAACCTGTTGGAA
Source organism: Arctium lappa (assembly GCA_023525745.1). Classification (NCBI taxonomy): domain Eukaryota; kingdom Viridiplantae; phylum Streptophyta; class Magnoliopsida; order Asterales; family Asteraceae; genus Arctium; species Arctium lappa. Next base: position 24,244,040 of record CM042051.1, on the reverse strand, counting down.
ATCCTTGAGTGCTTCCTTGAACTTTCCCATTGCAAGATATGCAGCACCCCGCCGATAATAACCCTGAACATATCAAAATATGATCAGAAATATAAACCCTACAACTCTAAGCTTTCTAGTTCAAGAACACAAACAAACCAACACACCTTGGAATACTTGGGGTCAATCTCAACAGCCTTTGATGCATCCTGGATTGCGCTACCATACTCCTCCAACTTAGTATGAGCCAAAGCTCGATTCGCCCAATATACAGCATTTTCGCCATTTTTTTCAATTGCTTGTGTATACAAATCAATTGCTTGAGAAAATTTATTGGCTGCCAAATTAATAATAGCAACAAGAAATCACCACTCATTACACATATATGAGTACACATACAACTGCATTTAATACAGTAAAAAATGGACCGATTAAAGAAAAAAGGGACTTAAAGATTACCCTTAAAAGCTTCATTAGCTTGTAGTTTGATTTCTTCAGCCAATGAAACGTCTGATTTTTCGGTAGCCATAGAGGGCATAATAGAGCAACGAATAAGCTCGATTTTGTGTTAGGTTACAAGAAAGTGTATACAGATGGCATGCCAAGAGTTCCCTTTTCTCACCGTCAACACTTCCGTTTGGAGGTAGTCACCGAGACAGAAAACTTGCTTTGCAAAACTATACCCTAGATGGTTCCGGCGCCTCTTTCATATCAATGATTCATGGAAACGTTTCACTTGACACCCTTATAATATCACATATTTACAATTATTTACCCCATCTTAATCGAGCCGAAATATCGTGTGAGAAGTTGAGTAAGGGGTTGTTTGTTTACATCTTAATGGTTCCATTAGAGTGTGTTTGGCATGCAGAACAGAGTGGAACAGAACAGACTTGTCCCATGTTTGGCGTGACCATATGTGGGACACACTAAAACTAAGTGGAACAAGCATGGGACACACTTGTCTCACTCGAACCCCCTAGAACTAAGTAGAACAACAATACTTTGACTAATATACCATTTGTTAAAAACATAAAACATATCTTCTCATCATCCACGCCTCCAAGCTAGGGGTGTGCAAAACCCGAATCCGCATCCGAACCGAAAATAAGATGTTTTTGCAAAACCCGAATACCCCGAAATCCGATAACCCGAAATCCGATAATCCGAAACCCGACATTTAGAAGGATATCCGGGTTCGGATTGGGTTTGATCGTTGGCCACCTAACCCGTCTGAAAACCCGAAATAACATAAATCTATATTTTAAATACTATATATTTATTTATATAATTATTTTTTGAAAATCGTAAATTATAGTCTGTTGTAATATATTTCTAAATTTTAAACTTGATATCGATTTCATCAATCTTTCAATAGATTGTATTCATCCTAAAAAAACGATTGAATTTATATATAACTTTTGCATTATATAATACCCGAACCCGACCGACATCAATCCGAAACCCGACCAACCCAAACCCGAAACAACCTAAAATCCGAAACTTAAAATTTGGGTTTTGATTTCCATATCCAAAATCCGATCATGATAATTAGTTTTATGTTTTTGATAATCCATTGCACTATGTATTAGTGATGTAAATTAGTTTTATATGATGTAATCTATTATTTTTCATTAGAGGTAAATTCGTCACTTAACCGGTCTAGTCTTGTTCTGTCCAGTTCTGTCATGTCTTGCCAAACGCTAGACAGCTGTCATGTTCTGTTCCGTCCTGTCCTGTTCCATCTTGTCCTGTCCTGTCCTGTCTGCGTATCAAACGCACCCTTAAGAGCATCTCCAATCGACCTCTAAAAACCCCAAAAACACCAATTTTGAACTCCAACCGACCTCCAAACACCAAATAAATTTGGTGTTGAAGGTGAGAGAAAGAAGTTGTGGCCTCCAAATTTGGAGGGGCACTATTCACCCTCTATATTTATTGGGCCCACTTTTTTTTTAGTTTTATTATTTATTTAATCTAAAATACAATTATGTTTACATTTAATATTTACTTTAACATATACTTTAATAATTCATTTTATTATTATTTATATTTTAAAAAAAATTTAAAAATTAAATTTTTTGAAAATATGTTATTTTAAGACATAATACTGAATAAACATAGTTTCATAAATAAAAATCTATAAATTAAGACATAAATTTGTTATTAAATAAATAAAATATGTTATTTTAATGTGGGGTTTACAAATTTGGTGTTTTTTTAGAATGTGGTTGGATTTGGGTTTTTTTTTTTGTTGATGGGCCCACTAAAATTGGTGTTTTGGTGTTAAAATTGGTGTTATGGTTGGAGATGGTCTAAGAGGCAACCTCTGAATCGTTAAGAGATGAATCCTGTTTGGCAGAAAAAAAAAGGTTGTCTCTTAATGGTTCCAAAACCCTCTGAATCATTTTGTATCTTGAGTCTCCCTTAACCATTAAGCACCCTGATTTCATCCTGAACAATTACCAAACAACCATATTTCATATTGCACTATATCATAAGAGCCTCTTAATCATTCTGACACCTTAATCATTTTGCACCAAACCATTCAGCAACTGCCAAACAGCCCCTAAGCATGAGAAATGTATTTGAAGTTCCGAATCCTTTGTCACTTTATTTGGTATAAAAAAAAGGATTGGCTTCATAAAAACTGAGTTCAATAATTGACTTCAAAAAATTGTTACATAAAACATTAAAAAAGAAAAAGGGTTATGTTATTACAAATCTCTACTAATGTTTTGGATTTGGTTATGATGGTGTTGTTTGTTTTTTAAGAGGTCTAAAGTCTGAAGTCTTATTTTAGTTATAATTAATAAGAGGTTGTGTGTAAAAAGGTCTGAATGATTCAGACTTAAGAGTCATTAAGAGGTTTTTTTAAAAAAACAAACAACCTCGATGTGTGCAATTTTAAACGAAAATGGTCCATAATCTTTATTTATTATAAATATATTCCCTATATGTATTTTCAAAATTATTAAAAAAAAAGTAAATTGCATTTTTAGTTTTTGTGTTTTTTTAATGGATTTTATTAATACAGTTTAAAAACTACAGCTTAACCATCATACTGATCATAGTTTGCAAAAACGCTTGAAATTAGTCCACCCCACTAATCATCAAAAAAACATTAATTGAAGGTAGTTTAGATTTTCTCTATCTCCTGTTATTTTCCTTTAAAAAAATTTAAAGCAGTTATATTACTATATACTATATTATCTATTATATTATTATACTTTTATATATATATGTGTGTGTGTGTGTGTGTGCGAGCACGTGCATAGATGAGAAGCCCCATAATCTCCTTCTCGAGCTATATGGTGTATCTTATCCCGGCGAACTTCACAACCTCCCTCCTTCTCCTTCGATGAACGCCTGCAACTCCTTCCTAGTTTGTCTTAACCTCACCCTTCTCTCTGTAAATCGATCTCCCTCTTTCTTATTGTTTTGAACACAGCCTCTTTCCCTTTCTCTTTGCAATTTGATCTCCTCCCTCACATGTTTTAACACCAACCTTTCCTCTGACAATGGGCATCCCCTTCTTTTCTTATGATGTGTGCTTGCAACTCCCCCTCCCATTCTCTATGGCAATGTTGAACAAAACATATATTGTAGAGCCAAATTTGGTGGAGAAGGAACCAACCAAAATTGTTAAAAGTGTTTTGTTCTTGAATAAAGTGAATGGAGTATTGGGATAGGATGCAGGTGATTTAGTTTAGATATTTGGGCTTTGATTTAGATTTGTATGTTTATATTTTTAAATAGATTATTGTTACAACGGTGGTGGTGGTGGTGGTTTTGTTTTAGATGTGAGATCATTGTGATGGTTCTTGTTTTTTGTGTTGGATAGTGGTGGATGATGGGTGGTAGTGATGATGACAGTCGGAATAAATTATCGGCCCGTTGACGGAGGGGGAGGGGGAGGGGGAGGGGGTATATTAAGGCAAAAAGTATTTAATAAAATAAAAAAAGTTTTTTAAAAAAATACCCTTTATTTAACAGCTAAAAGTTAACAATTGTTAAGAGACTGAACAATTCATAGTGCTTTTGAAAACCTCAATTCATCAAGTTGTAAATTTTAAACTACAAAAACAAAAGCCATGAAAAACGAAGAAACACAAGGACCAAGAGTATAACTTACTCTTATTAAAATGATTCGAGTTTTGTTCTTCTCTCCATACTCCAATCTCTATGCTTCTACGTGCATGTAGATTGTGGAGTGATAGCATAATTGAGAAAGGAAAATGGAAGGTAAAGTTGTTAAAATATTTTTTTCGATTTGATCGTTTTTAAACAACGAGTTACCGAGTCAACCTGCATTAATTTTAATTAATTTAATAGGGTCTTAAAGATAACAGTTAGAAAAATATCAACAATCTCAAAAAAACTCGACCACTTATGGAGCCCATACATGATCTTTGTTTGCCGGTTGAGCTAGCCCGTTTTTTTGGATTGAATTTTAGACACATGGGACCAGGACGCCTTAATTTTTAATACCTCTAGATCCGATGTAACTTCTTGAAGATGAAAACCTTGATTGCATCTTTTCTTACTCGATTTCTTCTTTGAGTACTCCCAGTCCGACCTTCTTAACAAACGACGGCGACGAACGGTGGAAGCGGTGGGTGATATCATCCCGTCTTCCAAACAACCATTCATTTATATTTGTTTTTACACTTTTTCTTTCAAGAAGATATAAATGACCTAAAATTACAAATAAGTTAGATATTGATGTGGCATCAACCGGTCGACGTGGCAACTAATGTGTATGGGTAGGGGCCGATATATGAAGTACCCGGGAGGGTTCAGTGCACTCGTTCGACCAAATTCTGCAAGTAGAGTTCTTTTGGGGGTATGAAAGGTGTTCCGTGATATTAGAAGATATAATAGACGTCAACCAAAAAACCAAAAAAAATCCCTTAAAATCAACCAAAAAATGGGAAAAAAAAACCTCGAAAAGGGTGGAATCCAGTTAAAGCCACATCAGGTTTACGTCTAAGACGTATGTTGTGTTCTCAAAACCTTTATTACAAATGGAAGGAAAGGAAATAAAGGGAAAGGGGAAGAAAATAAAAAAAAATCACATTTTCAAAACTTTTTTAGGAAAGAAAAGGAAAAAAAAAACGGAAGGAAAATAATAATAAACTTCCTTCCAAAAATTTCCTCCCACAAAAGAAAAGAAATTAAAACACCTTAAAAATTATATTAAAATTACAAAACTACCCAATATTTCATTTTAAATGATATATTTTTAAATGATACATTTTTAAAAATGACATATTTTCTTTCATTTCTCTTTTTTTTTCTCAAAAACATTTCATTCCCTTTATAGAACACACAAAAAAAAAACGTGTTCTTCCTTTTCTTTATACTCCTACCATTTTTTTTTCTTCCAAGATTCGACAACATTACCGCTTATTGCTCATAATGTCAATTCCATTTGAAATTTTGTATTTTATCATTCAATTCGACACAATTGACTTTCTCCCGGGGTCAAACTGTAACACCCCGAATGCTGGGAGCTCCATTGAAGTGTTCAACCATTCCCTTCCTCAAGTCTTCATCGTCAACCCAAGATCATCACTTTCATCTTCTTCATCATCCCACCACCATTGTTGACCACATCTTTGAGTTTTTCAAGAGATCCATTTGAAAGTTACTCTAACCTTTTCTAGACCTTTATTATTATGAAATCTCTTATCTTAACATCTTAGAACATCTCCCTTGATGTATCTCTCGTTTTATGAGGTTAGATCTATTTTGGATTATTTTAGATATTTGGGGGTTTAGTAAGGGTTAGTGTGGATCTGATTTTGGGAGTTACTCTCGTTGTGCTTTGATTTGTTCATGACCTAGATAGGGTTCTTGTGGTGGATATTTGTGGATTTGAAGCCTTCACCAAGGAAGCTCAAGTTGGGGTAAAAACCTAGATTTAGTCTAAATCTAGCAAGGTGAGTTTTAGTTGCTTTGAAAAACTATATACATGTCAAAATGCACACATTTTGGGTTTTAAAAGTATATCCATGAGTTTGCTTCATTTTGAGAAGTTCTATAGACATTTATACACTTGCACATATTTGGGTTTTAAATACTTGAAAATGGTTTACACTAATATATGAGATGTTGGAGTCACCAAAAAGGGGATTTTAATCCACCATTCATGTTTCTCGACTATTTGATGAATGTGGGTATTATGTTGCTTTGGTTCTTATTATGGGAAGATTTGGAGTACAAATGGTTTTAAATGGGATTTTAGTGTGCGTTGTAGATTTTAAAGAGCGGTTACCGAAATATGGTCATTTGGGGCTCATTCAACCTACGGGTTTTATATTGGAAAACTTTAACTCCCGTGACTTTAAAAGTGTGAGTTGTCAGGATGGTTACCTTTTAATTTGGGAATATTTGGTAAAGTTGTAAATCGGCTTAGATAGCCATATTGGCTCTGTTTGAGTATCAAATGTTTTATGAAGCCTTTCGGCTTGAATTGTACACTAACGAGTTTTGGGACGTTGTTCGGGCTAAACGACTCCTTATGGAGTGCTTTATGAAAATACAACCATTATACCAATATTGGTTATTACATGTTTGGATGTGTTAGTTCAATCATATGGAGTCATGTAATGTTTAGACTGTAATGCATTGGATCCATAGGCATATGAGTCGTTATGTTCATCATTGAGTTTTAATGTCCATGTTTGAGTCTAGTGAGTGGTCCCCAAGTCATGTTGATTATGTAAGTTTGCGGTGGTAGCTCGGATGAGCCGTATACGGAGCTAAGTCTTGCGATGGTGCCCAGAGTGAGCCGTATACGGGGACTTGTAACTTTGTGGTGAGACTCATCTAGAGGTCGAGTAGACACTAGGATCAGTGGTGTCTTGCGGTGGTAGCTTGGATGAGCCGTATACGGGGAACCCTGGTCTTATGTGAAACTCATGAACGTCGATACGTGGCTTAACTTTGTGTGCCCGTCACATACGATGGAATCGGGTATCCCCCGTCACTGAAAGGTGTTATCTTGGGTATTCCCTTATCCATGCCTTCGGTGTTAAAACGTACCATTTTAATTACACAATGAGTCTTTTGGAGAAATACCGTGTGGGTGCGTTTTGGGGAATTTGGGCGTCAGTTGGTTATTTAAAATGGGTTATTGGAAATGTGAAGGAATGTGTTATGTCAATAAAGCCACTTTACATTCAACATTTCTAAAATGGCCTATTCAGAGTAAAATGTTTATTTTAAATGTTTTATGATTTATATGATGAAAACTGCTTTAACTCACTAGGCGTTAAGCCTAACACTTTTTCTTTCGACATGTATATCAGGTCTTAGATGGATCTGAGTGGCGAGTGGAGCTTGGTAGAAGTTCCGGTAGGATGGCTCTAGTGACGTCATCCAGTTTGGTGAAGATAGCAGATTGGTGGTTTTAGTAGCACCCGACTAATGTTGTCCCTAGTTTGTGGGACTAGATAGTTCCGTTAGAACTCTGATACATTGTTGTGGAGATTCTCCTTTGTAACTTTAGATTCTTGTCGTTTCAAAGCTTTGTATTTAAGAGTTTTTGGAAGTTTTATTTTGTCTGCTATTTTCGAATTTTTAGGGGTGTTACACAAACTGTGTTGATTTTTCCACACAATCAAACCGCAAATTTACATGTTTTTGATTCATCTTAAAGATGCACTCATTCGGCCAATATCTCGAGTCCGCTACTATGTCTAGATAAAGGCATTTTCGGTAATATACTGTTTAAAATAATTTGTATGTATGTGTTTGGGTTTGTTATTCGGTGGTAATTATATGAGTCCTCTCAAGGTTACCATATTTTTTATTGGTCATTAACTTCAAGGTCTTGTAGAATTAACTTAGATGTTGTTCGGTTCGTTTTCTGTTAAGACCTGAATGGATATAGTTGTCTGTATTGATAAAGTTGTCTGTATGTTACCAGATAAGTTATTGTTCGGTTGTTGTGTTGAATAAACCGTCTGTATGTCAGAAATGACAATTGTACCCCCAGCTAACAGATCGATCAATAAAACCATAATCATTAATATTAACAGTCTGCTATATACACAGATTGATATATATATATATATATATATATATATATATATATATATTAGGTCTAAAAAACCAAGAACATGAATATTAACAGCAAAAAATCGATGGAGAGAAAGATATGTGCACAAAATCTAAACACAAATTGTAGGTTTGACTTGAGGGAAGCTATGGTTTTTCTTTTTATCAGTCTGTTTCAATGCCCAGATAAGAGGAAAAAAAGAGAGGAGATCTAGGAAATCGATCGATACACATAAAATCGATCCACAAAATCGATACACAAGAGAACGAACTGATGGAGAAGATAACCCATGAACAAATCGATGGAGATAGAGAGGAGATCCAGGAACAACATATCTGCTAGAGAACGAACTGATGGAGAAGATAGAAGAAGATCAATTTCAAGGAGCAAATGGGTTTCAGAGGAGTAGATCGATTTCAGAGGAGAAGATTGATTTCAAGGAGCAAATCGGTTTCAAAGGAGTACATCGATTTCAGAGGAGTAGATCGATGAGATTTCTTTGATTTGGGGAGGAAGCGATCGATCTGATTCTTCAATTCATGGAGGTGTTCCAGCATGTGTGTTTTTTTTGTTTGTTCCAGCGTGTTTTTTTTTTTGTTTTATCACAAGGGTATGGATGGAAAGTGAAGGGTTGAATGTATAGGACTCTTTTAATCAGGTTGAGCGAATCAACCATTTTCTAAACCATTAAGTCACTTCCGAACAATGAGTTAAGTCTGACCGAATAAGCTATACATGCTATACAACCCATTAAGTCGTTACCGAACAAGCCCTTAGATGAATACAAATTGATCCGAATATCTACCTTTGTAAAACAAAGAAAATGTTTCAAATTAAGAAGATTAAAAAAAAGTTGCTATTGTACTTAACAAAAGTATACTCTTCAATAAAACGTGACCTAAATTATGTTGTTATTTTGTATATTTTTTTGTTTTAAATCAGAGTGGTTAATTTTGAAAACACTGGGTAATTTTGTTGCGATTAGGCTTCTAAAAGAATCGAACGAACACAAACGAAGGTTTGTTAATGTTCACTCGTTTAACTTAACCGAATAAATGAATGAACACAAACGGTAAGCGAACGTTTTTTTTCATATTCGTTCGTTAAGAAAATGTGTTTGTTTGTGTTCTTTCATGCATGTTCGTTATTCAATGTTAAATGAACATAAACAAATGAACTTAAACAAACATAAATGAATGAAAAAAATCATCATTACTCATCATTTTATTTCTCTAAGATAACATAACAAAATGTAAAACTAGGTAAACTTATAAGGGATAAAAAATAATTCTAAAAAACCTAATTTAATTACTACTATTTTACACATTAATGTAACGATAATAAATAATAATATACACACAAACGAACAAACATAAATGAACGAACGAACGTTCACGAACATAAATGAACGAACGTTCACGAATATAAATGAACGATCTTTCATGAACGTAAATAAACGAACGATGTCATTGTTCATGTTCGTTCTATAACTAAACAAACAAAAAAATGTGTTCATGTTCGTTTATTAAATAAACAAACATAAACGATAACGAACTTGCCGTCAAACGGTTCATGAATCGTTCGCTGAAGGTTTAGTTTGTTTACAACCCTAATTTTACTTAAAGAGTTTGATTGATGTTCATGTTTAACCATGATTATTTTCCGTAACACTATAATTACCAGCAAGTTTATTTAAATTTTGAATACTATTTTCCATCGACAATCTATACTATATTATAAAGCAAGAATAACAAACTCTTAAATATAATTTATTAGGCATAAGGTACCATCATTTTATGCAAAATTTTAAAAATATCTTAATTTATAAGTATCAAAGCACAAGATACATATTACTACTACAGACTTCTAACACCCACCAATTTGGTATGTGCAGAGCCTTCCTTTTATGCAGACATTTCTATGTATCACTATTAATTAATATATTATATTACTATAAATTTGTTTTAATTATATCATTGAATATGTAATTGGTTATTTTTTCTAGATGTCGTTAAAATATATAAGATAATCATTGAATTCTAACAAAATACTTATTTTTTTTATATAAAAACATTATATTATTAAGCCTAAATTAAACAAATTTATAAAAAAAAACATTATCACTTTCTTAAAATCATCCAAAATCGATAAAAAAAATAAAAAATAAAATAAAATATTAAAATCATGATGTATCTCGCTGCATTGCACGAGTACGCTTCTAGTTTTCTTAAAGTACGAATTTCCTACTACATGATTGAGTTTATGACGTTAAATATTATATAACTACAAATTCTAAAGCATCGCTAACTTTTGTTACAATTATTTTTGAAATAAGTTAAGAAAACTTAACAAAACTTTATTTTAAGTAATTAAGTTTTTGAATTTATTTTTGAACAAATAAAATTTTAAATTTTATGAGACCGATTAAATACCATGAATAAATGCATATTTTCGTACTATGTTAAATGCAAATATATTAATAAATACATATTTTGTTAAATATTAGTAAAGTAATGAATCAATCAATCAAATAAAAACTAAAATATATTTCCAACTTTTTAGATTTTATATTTTACAAGATTTTATCATTATAATATATAGAGAGAGATTCAGAGGAAACCCTAAATAAATGAAAAACCAAAAAACACTCTATCAACCGTTAGATTAATTGATCCAATGGATGCGATTAAAGAGACAGTTATAACTTTATTTTTTTAATCAAAACCCCCTATTTTTAAATCCAAAAAATATGAAATATGATAAAAAAAAAAAATCGAACGAAACACATTACACCAAAAAATCGATCATATTTTTCTCGTTAATTTGACATTCATATTGATATACTTTTTTATCCGATTTTACATGGTTTTTTAGTTTTCCATTTAATTAACTTTTCCCCTTAACCTGACCATATATATATATATATATATATATATATATATATATATATATAGAGAGAGAGAGAGAGAGAGAGAGAGAGAGAGAGGAATGATCATGCGAGAAGTTAAACATTTTGCGAGAAGGCGAGGAGTGTAATATCATATATGATTACACGGTCTGTTGGTGTGCTTAATCATATATGATTAAACTTCTATGTATTGCCAATATAACATGTGTTTAATCATATATGATTAAACACTTCTCGCCTTCTCGTAAAATATTTACCTTCTCGTTTGAACCTGCCCCTATATATATATATAATATTTTGATATATATATTTATAAAAAATTAAAGAATTGATACATTTTAAAAATAAATATAAAACATAAAAGAAAAAACCAAAAATGTTGAAGAAGTTATAAACTAAATATTGTTATAAATAACCAAGATTACCACTAGATTAATAATGGATTAAGAGATTTATAGAGAAAGAAAGTAAGAAAGTTGGAGAGAATAAAATACATGCAAGTATATTGATATGTAGTTTTTACATTTACATAAGGGTGTATTTATACTACATAATCTCCTATTCATCTACATAGTTTATATGGGTAATTATTGAACAACTTGATTGTGGATTATACATGAGAGTAGAAATTTGCATCCACAACCCATACCTCATAATGTATTTAATATTTACAATACTCCCCCGTGGATGACAATTTCAAATTGGAGTTCAAACTTGATATATTATCTTATTAAAAACCTTGCTAAATAAAACCCAAGGGAAAAAACTTTAGTTAAAGGAAAAAAAGTGTAGTTGGTAGTTGATTCCCCCTTATGTTGACATCCACGAATCATCACATGTTATGTGCGTGTCGCATACCGATACTGTGAACGTGTTTTCTGAAAGTTGAAGTAGGTAGTGCCTTTGTGAAAAGATTTGCAACGTTGTTGCTCGATTGAATATATTTCATTCCAATCTGATTATCTTTTATAAGATCTTGAGTGTATGAGAAGAACCTTGGAGGGATATGTTTTGTCCTGTCACTTTTAATATATCCTTCTTTCATTTGTGTGACACATGCGTGCGTTATCTTCATAGATCAAAGTTGGAATTTTGCCCTTCTCTATCCCGCACGAAGTCAAAATGAGTTGTGTCATTGATCTCAACCAAACACACTCTCTACTAAATTCATGAAGTGCAATAACTTCGGCATGATTTGAAGATGTAGCAACTAGTGTTTGTTTCTGAGAGCGTCGGGAAATAGCAGTGCCTCCATTCATGAACACGTATCCAGTTTGAGATCTAGCTTTATGAGGATCAGACAAATAACCTGCACCTGCATAACCAATCAAACCTTCTTTTAAATTGTTAGAATAAAATAAACCTAAATCAACAGTTCCTCGAAGGTATCGGAATATGTGTTTGATTCCGTTCCAATGTCTCTTTGTGGGAGATGGACTGAATCTTGCTAACAAATTCACTGCAAAAGAAATGTCAAGTCTAGTACAGTTAGTAAGATATAGAAAAGCTCCAATTGCACTAAGGTATGGTACCTCTGGAGCAAAAGCCTCTTCATTTTCTTTGCAAGGAAGAAATGGATCATTGTCGATTTTGAGTGATCTAAAAACCATTGGAGTGCTTAAAGGATTTGCTTTGTCCATATTGAAACGTTTTAAGACCTTTTCAACATAATTTGATTGATGCACAAGTATTCCATTGTGCATGTGTTGAATCTGTAAACCAAGACAATATTTGGTTTTTCTAAGATCTTTCATTTCAAATTCTTCCTTCAAAAGCACAATCACTTCATGGATCTCTTTATTTGTCCCAATGATATTCAGATCATCAACACAAACAACTATTATTACAAATCCAGACGTTGTTTTCTTAATAAAGACACATGGGCAAATAAGATTATTTGTATAACTTTTACTTATCAAGTAATCGCTTAAACGATTATACCACATGCGTCCAGATTGCTTTAACCCATATAAAGATCTTTGAAACTTAATCGAATACATTTATTTGGGTTTTGTACTTAATGCTTCAGGCATTTTAAATCCTTCAGGAATTTTCTTATAGATATCACTATCAAGCGATCCATACAAGTATGCTGTAACAACATCCATAAGAAGCATCTCTAAATTCTCAGAGACTGCTAGGCTGATTAAATATCTAAAAGTAATTGCATCCATAACATGAAAATATGTTTCTTCATAATCAATTCCTGGTCGTTGAGAAAAACCTTGAGCCACAAGTCTGGCTTTGTATCTCATAATTTCATTTTTCTCATTTCTTTTCCGTACGAAAACCCATCTGTTTCCGACAAGTTTCACGGCTTCTGGCGTGAGAACGATGGGTCCAAAAACCTTTCTTTTATTGAGGGAATTCAATTCAACCTTAATAGCATCTTTCTATTTAGTCCAGTCCTGCCTATTTTGACATTCGATGACATACATTGGTTTAAAATCATCATTTCCAAAAATATCACATGCAACAGCATAAGAAAATATATCATCTATATTTCTCATTTCATTTATGTTCCATAAATTTTTCGTATACCCATAATTGATTGCAACCTCTTTATTGATATCATTCATTTCCTCTTCTGGGGAATTTTTGATATTTTGTATCTCTTCGAGAACACTTTCCTCGTTACCAAATGCAATTTATGTTCCTTTTCTCTTTCGGGGGTTTTTATCTATAAAGCCCAATAGTCTTCCACGCTTCAGACGTGCTTTAGACTCTTCAGTGACTTTATTATTTGTTTGTCCAATTGGGACTTCAATTCGAGCTGTAGCATTCACAGCTGGAATATAAGATTTAGTCACTCTCTTTGTATTGGTAAATGCATCATGTAATTGATTTGCAATTTCTTGTAAATGCATTATCTTTTGCACTTCTGTTTCACATTGTTTCGTACAAGGATCAAGTGTAACACCCCTAAAATTGAAAATAGCAGACAAAATAAAACTTCCAAAAACTCTTAAATACAAAGCTTTGAAATAACAAATATCTAAAGTTACAAGGAAGAATCGCTATAACAATGTATCAGAGTTCTAACGAAGCTATCTAATTCCACAAACAAGGACAACATAAATTGGGTGTTACTAAACCACCAAAGCTGCTATCTTCACTAAACCGGATGACGTCACTAAAGCCATCCTACCGGAACTTCTACCAAGCTCCACTCGTCACTCAGATCCATCTAAGACATGATATACATGTCGAAAAGAAAAAATGCTAGGCTTAACGCCTAGTGAGTTAAAACAGTTTTCATCATATAAATCATAAAACATTTAAAATGAACATTTTACTCTGAATAAGGCCATTTTAGAAATACTGATTATAAAGAGGCTTTATTGGCAAATCAAGTTACTTCAAATTTCCAAACACCCATTTTAAATAAATAATTGACGCCCAACATTCCCCAAAACGCACCCACACGGTTTTTCTCCAAAAGACTCTTTGTGTAATTAAAGTGGTACGTTTTAACACCGAAGGCATGGGTAAGGGAATACCCAAGATAACACCTTTCGGTGACGGGGGAGACCCGATTCCATCGAATGTGGCGGACATACAAAGTTAAGCCACTTGTCAACGTTCTCGAGTTTCGCATAGACCATGGATCCCCGTATCCGACTCCTCTGAGCTACCACCACAAGATACCCAATGAACCTAGCGAACACTCGACCTCTAGATGAGTCTCACCATAAAGTCACAAGTCCCCGTATCCGGCTCACCATGGGCACCACCGCAAGACTTAGCTCCGTATACGGCTCTCCAAGAGCACCACCGCAAGCTTATATAACAACATGACTTGGGGACCACTCACTAAACTCAAACATGGACATCAAAGCTCTATGATGAACATAACGACTCATATGCCTATGGATCCAATGCATTACAGTCTAAACATTACATGACTCCATATGGATGAACTAACGCATCCAAAACATGTAATAACTAACATTTGTATAATAATTGTGTTTCCACAAAACACTCCATAAGGACCATTTAAACCGGACAACGTCCCAAAACTCGTTAGTGTACAAATCAAGTCGTAAGGCGTCTTAAAACATTTGATACTCAAGTAGAGCCAATATGGCTACGTAAGCCGATGTACAGCTTTATCAAGCCTTCCCAATTAAAAAGGTATTCGTTCCAACAAACTCCCACTTTTAAAATTGAAGGACTCAGAGTATTCCAATATAAAACCTGTAGATTTAGTAAAGCCCCAAAATGACCATATTTCCATGATCGTTCTTGAAATCCCCAACTCATACTAAAATTTCATTTGAAATCATTTGTACTCCAAATCTCCCCATATTAGGGACCCAAACAACATAATACCCAACTTCTTCAAATATTCAAGAAACATGTATGATAGGTTAAAATCTCCTTTTTGGTGACTCAAGCACCTCATAAAATATTGTGACCCATTTTCAAGGATTTTTAACTCAAACATATGTAGTGTACAAAGGTTCACAAAACTTATCAAAATGAGGTAAACTCATGGATATACTGTTAGACCCAAAATAAATGCATTTTGACATATATATAGTTTTGCAAAGCAACTAGAACTCACCTTGCTAGATTTATACTAAATCTAGGTTTTACGCACAAACTTGAGTTTCTTTGAAGAGAAGATCTCGGATCCTTTCACTAGCTCCAAAGCTTTCTACAGATCCACTACCACAAACATTCACCAAGTTATACCAAACCCTAAGAATGCAAAACAAGATGAAGAACACTAACCCTAACTTTAGATGAAAGGATGAGTAGGTTACCTTGATCCTAAACTCTTGGATCCACCCAATATCTTCAATACTCTTCCTTCTCTACTTGAAAAGCTCCAAAGACGAGACTATGAGGTCAAGAATCACTCTAATCGGGTTTGGGAGGAAGAAACTAAGAGAAAATGAAGTATGGCCTCCAAAAATCGAGATAAAACCCTCAGATGGGTTCCCGCGACCTTGTCCACGACCTGTATGTTGCGGGGCAAGTCGCTCGCTTCCTAAAACACAACTTAGTGAGTTGCGCGGACTGGGCCACAACCCAGGGTCGTGCACCAACCCGCGGCGTCCCAAACTTCCGTTTTCTCGCGTTCTTTGCGCTTGATTCGATTCCCGATGGTTCTGTTGCAAAGCTTACTTGATTTCTCGGCACCTTTACGCTCCAAGAGTCAAACGTCTCCCGTATTACCATTGATTTGAAATTCTAAAATTTACGGGTGTTACAATCCTCCCTATCTTGAAGAGGATTTAGTCCTCGAAATCTTGACCCGCAATCCCCAAAACTCCATGGGGCACGGGCATTACTAACGAATCCCAAATCTACCATAAACGCGTCACATTCAGACTTTGGCTCCTTAGCCGAAAAACATAGCCCTCGCTCTTACTAACAATCCTTTCCAACGGGCAAACATCGTTCAAGAGGTACCACACCCTTTTTACTTCGCAACGCATTCTCGCACACACACAACAGGGTTACGAGAAGTGGTTCCACCACCTTATTGGCAATAACAATTCTTCCCACAGTATTTTACTCAAAAGACTTGGGCGAATTACCTGATCTCCAAACCTTCAACTATTCATTGTTCCACGAGGTTTTGTGAAGAGTCACCGACCTACCGATCCCCCTATGCTCGAAAGATGCACCCTCGATTGTGTCTTCTGGTAGGTTCCCTTAGAACCCCCAATTAAGAGTCCGGGTTAAGAACGACCCTACGGATGGCTCTTGCGACAAGACTTTCTAACGAGGACCCAAACCTAGGGATACCTCTCACAACTCTAAGATCATTCTTAAGACCACCATTGATCTCAACTTAGCTTTCGCCCAACAAGCTGCAAGGAAGGCCTAACACATTTAACAAAAGATAAAATCACTATCAATTAAAAGGCAAGATCCTACACATGAGCCACCAACAAGATCATTAAGGTTCCCAACTTTTCTTAGAGTTGACAATCCTCCAAAATTCCCACAATCCTCACGGCGCTTATTGTTAGCTAGTTATTTTGTACTTATTTTCTCAATTAATCTAATATGTTTTGTATTTTATTTTAGCTTAAATTATGCATTTTTAGCCTAAATCGCATTACATCCATCGTTCGTTCCGTGTTCAGATCATATTCGGAAAACTTACGACTTTATTCAAATTTTAGGTTGATTTGATATCACTCGGTTCGGTTATAATGGATGCCAAGTAATGCAAAGGAGGCAAGGTGGAAAAGTGGAGAAGAGCTATAAAAGAAGCAAGTCAAATCTTGAC
The DNA here is from genome assembly GCA_023525745.1 of Arctium lappa. NCBI lineage: Eukaryota > Viridiplantae > Streptophyta > Magnoliopsida > Asterales > Asteraceae > Arctium > Arctium lappa. The sequence continues at coordinate 24,226,835 of CM042051.1, read as the reverse complement.
CCACTGTTGGTGCGCACAACCCGTGCGCATCACAGGCCAAAAAAACGCACGACCCATGCGCAGTATCTAGAAGCCTTTCTGCTTCATGCAATTTTTTTGCAACTCAAGTTTAGATATTTTTAAGATATTTGTTTAGATATTTCTAAGATATTTGTTTAGATATTTCTAAGATTTTTTGCTTAGATATTTTGGATATTTGTGATCTTAGTAGTATAAGTAGAGGCCTCCCCTCTCCTTATTTCATCATCTAATGTTTTGTTCGAAAGTAAACTCTCTCTAGAGGGTTAACTTCATGGTTTACTCTTCTCTTGGAGGATTTCTGCATTTGTGTTCTTCAATCTAGTATTGTATCTCTTTCTTGTTTTATGTTTTTAATCTATATGTAGAAATGTTGTTTGATGATTTCATCTATATTTTCTGTCATATATTAGTATCTAATATTTCTATATATTTTGTTTAGTTTTTCTTAATCGATAAAAGTCGTTTTTAGTTCTTTTCACATATAAGATTGTGTGGTGATAATCAGCAGTTATATTGAGAAATTGGTTAACTCGAAGTTAAACGGTATGATTATCGAAGGTTGGTTTTATGGTTCATCACCAACGGAAGTTGGGTTGTGATCGAAGACCGACTATTCGATAACCTTTATTCAACTAATCAAATTATAAACGGAAGTTTGAATTTGACTTTTGGTCGATTAACCAACGATTCTAAAATTATCATGGAAATAGATAAAAGTAGGAATCGGAGAAATTGTTTTATCAAAATCTTAATGCTTCTAGTTAAGTCGGATGTCACGAAAGTAGTCAAACTGCTTAACTAGGAAGGTTTGTTTCACCTCGGAAGAGGGTCTTAAATGTTTTTAGAAAGATAAACCTCTACCTCGATATAACTGTTGGGTGTCACCACTTCCATCTCATCTTTATGTCTTAGTTCGATACATGTCGTAATTAATCTTCTACTATAATTTTCATAGTTTTTGTTATAAATAGTTAAAGTCCCTTTTATGTATTTATGTTTTATACTTGTATTTTGATTTATAGATTAATCATTAGTTTAGAAAAACCTCCATCAATTGTGTTCCCATAGCTAGTTCATGATTTATAGCAGAATTACTACTTAAACCACTGCTCCCTGTGATCGACCCGTATGCTACACAACCCGTACACTTGCGGTTAAAATATTACTCAACACTTACAACTTAGTTCTATCCCGTTACTAGAAGGTTCTGCTAAGCTCCTAATTGACTTCACACCAAAATCCATTTACTTGGTCACACCAGACCGAGTATCGTCACCACTTGAGAGTTGACTCTACTTATCTTACTAGAGGGTGTACTATCATACAATACGCCACAATCTTAAGTCTAGGATTTGGTTGGGTCTGCAACTCCGCGATAGCTTCGAATCGACCAACTCATGGTTTCATCAACTTTTAAAAGTTTCGCTTTGCGGGGTCTTCCAAAACGTCACACAAATCTCCCTTGCGTTCTGTGACCAAATGCTATCTACCGCTTATCTTATTAGCTTCTATAGACAACATTCCGAATTCTTAGCGGTCGTTTGCTAACGACTCCTTCTACGGTCACGGGTGGAAACATTTTCTTGACCTTTCTAAGCAAACCAACACTCGACTCACCTCAAGAAACCTCATCTAACACTGGTACTATATAACTCCAATTACCAAAATCTTGGATTTACAATTCTTATGTTGGTCCTCAACCCCAAACAACCACATCGATTGGTCACCAACCCCAGAGCTTATTACTTACACTCCTATTCTCTCCCTATTATCCATTCAAACCTTGACCACATGACTTGACACCCAGAGCCCCCTTACCGGCCCTCTAGGCTCCTATAAGCGCTAATAACATCGATCTCTAGCATCAGGCACCAGAAACTGGCACCATTTATCCATTAAATGAGATAGCGGCAAACCATTCTAACAAAGACTCGAACCCTGTAGCTTAACTACCCTATGGAACGAAACAAGTGGGGAACGTACCTGTCGTTACCGATATGCCACCCCAGCCTGGGCACACTTTGCCCGCTTCCCGATACTTCACTGATCCCTGCACGAGGGCAATCCTTCTTGATATGACCCGACTCTTTGCACACAAAACAAATAGTGCCCTTGATGGAAAGTGACCTAACATACCACACTTGAGACACGTCAAAGGTTTGGGGTTGCACCTCCCTGCATGCTTGGCTCGACATTCACGACACCACTTCGACTTCCTGCGATGGCTACTTTTCTTCTCTTCTTTATAAATATGGTGTTCATGGGGTGGACTCCATCGGTCCTCCCGTTTCCTCTTTTCCGAAAACTCTGTCTCTTCTTCTTCACCCCGGGAATGAACGTCCTCCATAAATTGTGATTTTTCTATTGCTTCCCGAAGAGTGGAAGCCTTGGAACATCAGACCATCGCCTTCATGCGGGCTGGCAGTCCGTTCATGTAAGCCTTGACCCTGTCTTTCTCACTCGGAACGATATGTCCTACTAGATCCAATTTTTCCATGAAGAGATTGGAGTATTCTCTCACCGACGTATCTCCTTTCTTCAGGGATTGAAACTCATCTTCTATTCGGTCTATCGCCCTTTCGTTACAATATTCGTCCAACACTTCCTTCTTGAATGCGTTCCACGTTAGTGACGAAGCAATAGCAGTTCCCATAGTGTTTTTGGTGACGTTCCACTAAGTAAGAGCTCGACCCCTCATCATGCGGGAGGCAAATTTCACCTTATGTCCCTCATCACACTCGCTAGTGTCAAATGCTTGTTCCATCTCTTGGATCCAATTCAAGCACGCCACTAGACTGTTAGTCCCTGAAAACTATGGTGGCTTGCTGCACAGAAAGTTATTGTATGCACGGGTCCTCTTGTTATACTTCATGTTAACAACAACAAGATCCTCCATCTAGATCACATTCCCGGTGTCACCGAGACTCCGCACATCAGGCTCGTTAATTATTTCACGTCTCCGGTTATTTGCATCTCTGACCTCTAACGCCTTCATTATCCTTTCCTCTTGTTGCTCCATAGCCGACTTCATCAATTGAACCACATTATCCAACAACTCGCTTTGAGTATTTGCCTCTTGAGTTTGCGTCTCTCTTCCTGCATCCGCCATTATTATCTGACACACACGAGAATGAGATTAAAAATCTTAGACTAATACTATAATCGCAACTTATGACATACTATGACATACTAATGCACATCCCAAGTATCGTAATAATGGTAGAGTCAAGCACACTCACGTAACAGTTTATTCATAATAGCAGTAGCTAATTGAAATTATGAACATAATATACATAAGGATCCTCGTCACCATAGTCACGACCCATGACTAGTGCATTTCTATCGAGCACCACAACCTACGCTCATCTTAGAAGTTCTACCCATAACGAACAAATCATAACTTAAAGTCTCAGCTTAAGCCTAGGCATCTAAGATCCATACCTAGTTCGCTTAAACTAGAGCTCTGATACCAACTTGTAACACCCCTAAAATTGAAAATAGCAGACAAAATAAAACTTCTAAAAACTCTTAAATACAAAACTTTTAAATAACAAATATCTAAAGTTACAAGGAAGAATCGCTATAACAATGTATCAGAGTTCTAACGAAACTATCTAATCCCACAAACAGGGACAAAATAAATTGGGTGTTACTAAACCACCAAAGCTGCTATCTTCACCAAACCGGATGACGTCACTAAAGCCATCCTACCGGAACTTCTACCAAGCTTCACTCGTCACTCAGATCCATCTAAGACATGATATACATGTCGAAAAGAAAAAATGTTAGGCTTAACGCCTAGTGAGTTAAAGCAGTTTTCATCATATAAATCATAAAACATTTAAAATGAACATTTTACTCTGAATAAGGCCATTTTAGAAATACTGATTATAAAGAGGATTTATTGGCAAATCAAGTTACTTCAAATTTCCAAACACCAATTTTAAATAAATAATTGACGTCCAAAATTCCCCAAAACGTACCCACACGGTTTTTCTCCAAAAGACTCTTTGTGTAACTAAAGTGGTATGTTTTAACACCGAAGGCATGGGTAAGAGAATACCCAAGATAACACATTTCGGTGACGGGGGAGACCCGATTCCATCGAATGTGGCGGTCATACAAAGTTAAGCCACTTATCAACGTTCTCGAGTTTCGCATAGACCATGGATCCCCGTATCCGGCTCCTCTGAGCTACCACCGCAAGATACCTAATGAACCTAGCGACCACTCGACCTCTAGATGAGTCTCACCACAAAGTCATAAGTCCCCGTATCCGACTCACCATGGGCACCACCGCAAGACTTAGCTCCGTATACGGCTCTCCAAGAGCACCACCGCAAGCTTATATAACAACATGACTTAGGGACCACTCACTAGACTCAAACATGGACATCAAAGCTCTATGATGAACATAACTACTCATATGCCTATGGATCCAAAGCATTACAGTCTAAACTAGGGGTGAGCATGGTACCGGACCGGTACCGGTTTTCCCGAATCTCGAATGTGGTCTAAAGACGGTACCGAATACCGAACCGAGTAATCATATACGGTACCGGTACCGGTACCAGGGTATTCGGTATTCGTCCCGAATTTCTCGAACATTTCAATTCCATATAAAAAAAACATTCATAAATACGAAAATTCATATAAAAAAAAGCATTTATAAATACGAAAATCCATATCTATTCCATATAAAAAACATTCATAAATACGAAAATCCATCCGTTCCAAAACAGCTATCAACTACTAATCATCCGTCGTCATCCTTGCTTTTCCGCAATCAACGCGTATTGCTTCACCGATCTCTATATGAAACAACAAATAGTAATATTATAATCTAATTTATCATTTTTTTATAAATAAAACAACAAACACTAAGATTAGTAATTACCAAACGCTATATCATCATCCTTTAAGATGTCATCAACATCGTCTATAATTGGTTTTCTAGACTTTCTAACCCAGTCTTGGGTGCAAATCAACGTCTCAACGATTTGTGGTGACAAACTTGTTCGATAGGGATCCAATACACGATGGCTCGTGCTAAAAGTCGACTCGGATGCAACAGTTGATATTTGTATCGCCAAAATATCTTCAAAAAAAGATAAAAATTATACCTAATAATTTATATTAAATAAACACACAAAATATTAAAAAAGTAATTCATGTTACCTTTGGCCATCCGAGAAACTATCGGGTAACGAATGGCGTTTTGATTCCACCACCTTAATATATCAAAGTCTTTGGTGTATTTTTTTATTTCGGTCACTCAAATACTTCTTTAACTCGGTTTCCGTTGAAGCCAAGTTGTTTTCTTCCACGTTGAGGTACGGACCTAAAATTCCATTCCCTACATCACAAGACGCCCCATCTTCATTCTTTTCTTCTTGAGAAGATCCATTACCATACAAATCCTTGTACACCATAAAGAACATCTCTAACTTTTGTTCAACACACCTAAGCATTTGTATCGTCTTGAGCTCAATAGCCGATTCTGTCATCTGATTGGCATCCGTTACGGTTGACTTTATCATCATCTTAAAAGCGTGTTTAAGAAACCCGGATTTCATTTGTGGATCTAACACTACGGCAAAATACATGTAATCGTTAAGTTTCTCGAACGTTCCCCAATACTTATCATATTTCGACCTCATTTCATTACCCATTAAACAAAATTCCGGTCTCTTTTCCCACTCTCGAATATGTTTGTCAACTTCAAGAATTTCCCGAAAAAAATATGTGGGCCAAAGGTTTTGAAGTTGCCGACACAAGCTCCGTTGTTGTCTTAAATTTTTCAAGAAATCCCACCACGGCTTTGCAAGTGTCGAAATCCATTTTTTTTTCGGCACTCTATCTATCTCCCGTCTAAAGTCTCTATCTACAAAAAAATATATATATAATTTTTTAATATGCAAAAGTTTTATATAAATATACTCAACAATTTTATATAAAAAAATACCTTGAAGTTTGTACTTGATAAAGCTTTTTTTAGCTCCACTGCGACTTTCAACATCTCATACGTCGAATTCCATCTTGTCGGACAATCCCCACACAAAAACTTCTTTGTTTCTAATCCGCATTCTTTCATACACTTCTTGAACCGGGTAATTCTTTGTGACGAGTGTCTTATATACCTAACGACTCTTTGTACACAATCCACACTATATGTGTGCTCCTTTAACCCGTCTTTCACGATTAAATTTAAGATATGTGCCATACACCTAACTTGAAAATTCTTACCACTTTCATACATGTTAGGTAATTTTTTTTTCAAAAACTCAACAACCGTGTTGTTTGAAGTAGCGTTATCAAACGTCATGGTCATAACGTTCTTTATTCCCCACCCGTGTATACAATCCAACAACAAAAGGCCAATGTCATCTCCCTTGTGACTATCAATTTGACGAAAGTTTATAATCCTCTTGTGCATAACCCAACTATCGTCAATAAAGTGCGCCGTGACTACCATATAATTGATTCTTTGACACGAGGACGTCCAAGTGTCGGTAGTCAAATGTATACTATTATTTGGGTTACTTAAGTACGCATACAACTTGTTTCTTTCTTCAATATAATACTTCCCCACATCCCTACTAACCGTATACCGTGAAGGCAAAGTAACCCTTCCATTAAGCGCATTCATGTATTCGACTAAAGCTTCGTTTGCAACAAATTTAAATGGTAGCTATCCTACTACAAATAAGTTTAACAAAGCTTTTTTAATCCTAACATCATCGTGTTTCCATGTTCCCACACTACCCTCTCCGCAACTTTCTTTCTTGAATTGCAAAATATTTTGTTTCTTTTTGTTTTCCAGATTTTCTTTGCATCTAGGGAAATGTTTTTTAAACTAGATGTGCCGTTACGATTTGGATCGACTTTAAGATTAGTAGAGCAATACTTACATTTCCCATAGATTCTTTTTACCCCATCATTCTCTTCTACTAAGTTCTCTTCAAAATGATTCCAAACTTCGGACTGCTTCTTCCAGAATTTTGTCGGTCGCTTTCTTTTGCTTGTTTTTGCTACATTCTCTTTCTTTTCCTTGTCGGAAGTGTCATCAATATTCACCATAGGGGTATCATCAATATAATCTTCCTCACCCTAAAAGACAAGCAACAAAACTATTTTTTTAAAAATTATTCAAGTTTAGATTATAAAAACACAAAAGTTTCAAGACTTACTTGTATTTCTTCCATGGAGGAGTTGACCCAATTATCCATTCACCTTTGAAACATTATATAAATAAACAAAGAAATCAATATATAAATAAATAAATAAATGTTTCATTGAAGAAATTAATAAAGAAATCAATATAAAATAAAACAAATCAATATACAAATCAATATTAAATACAAACCTTTGATTTCAACTTAGAGTCCAAGTCTATGTACCCTTTTTGAACGTTAGAGCGCAATATTTCAAAATTGTTTCCAATGCTTAAAACACCCAGTAATGCTCAAAGTTTGAAGAATCAATTAATCAAAGCAGCAGCTAGCTTGATGGGAAAGGAATCGATATTCGGTATTATCATTTAGAAGGGAAAGAAATCAATATGGGAAATGAACCAATATTATGATTTAGAAGAAGTTACGAAGCCAAGAAGGAAAGTAATTAAAATGACCTTTGGTCTTACCGGGACGGTTCGGTATTAGTACCGAGTATCGAGTCCCGAATCAGCGACATTACAAGTACCGAGTACCGAACCGAAAAATATAATCGGTACCGGTACCGGTTCGGTATTTTCGGTGCCGACGCTCACCCCTAGTCTAAACATTACATGACTCCATATGGATGAACTAACGCATCCAAAACATGTAATAACTAACATTTGTATAATAATTGTGTTTCCACAAAACACTCCATAAGGAGCCATTTAAACCGGACAACATCCCAAAACTCGTTAGTGTACAAATCAAGCCGTAAGGTGTCTTAAAACATTTGATACTCAAGAAGAGCCAATATGGCTACGTAAGCCGATGTACAGCTTTATCAAGCCTTCCCAATTAAAAAGGTATTCGTTCCAACAAACTCGCACTTTTAAAATTGAAGGACTCAGAGTATTCCAATATAAAAACTGTAGATTTAGTAAAGCCCCAAAATGACCATATTTCCATGACCGTTCTTGAAATCCCCAACTCATACTAAAATTTCATTTGAAATCATTTGTACTCCAAATCTCCCCATATTAGGGACCCAAACAACATAATACCCAACTTCTTCAAATATTCAAGAAACATGTATGATAGGTTAAAATCTCCTTTTTGGTGACTCAAGCACCTCATAAAATATTGTGACCCATTTTCAACGATGTTTAACTCAAACATATGTAGTGTACAAAGGTTCACAAAACTTATCAAAATGAGGTAAACTCATGGATATACTGTTCGACCCAAAATAAGTGCATTTTGACATGTATATAGTTTTGCAAAGCAACTAGAACTCACCTTGCTAGATTTAGACTAAATCTAGGTTTTACCCACAAACTTGAGTTTCTTTGAAGAGGAGATATCGGATCCTTTCACTAGCTCTAAAGCTTTCTACAGATCCACTACCACAAACATTCACCAAGTTATACCAAACCCTAAGAATGCAAAACAAGATGAAGAACACTAACCCTAACTTTAGATGAAAGGATGAGTAGGTTACCTTGATCCTAAACTCTTGGATCCACCCAATATCTTCAATACTCTTCCTTCTCTACTTGAAAAGCTCCAAAAGACGAGACTATGAGGTCAAGAATCACTCCAATCGGGTTTGGGAGGAAGAAGCTAAGAGAAAATGAAGTTTGGCCTCCAAAAATCGAGATAAAACCCTCATATGGGTTCCCACGACCTTGCCCATGACCTGCAAGTCGCGGGGCAAGTCGCCCGCATCCTAAAACATAACTCCAGTGAGTTGTGCGGCCTGGGCCGCGACCCAGGGTCGCACACCAACCCGCGGCGTCCCAAACTTCCGTTTTCTCGCGTTCTTTGCGCCTGATTCGATTCCCGATGGTTCCGTTGCAAAGCTTACTTGATTTCTCGGTACCTTTACGCTCCAAGGGTCAAACGTCTCCTGTATTACCATCGATTTGAAATTCTAAAATTTAAGGGTGTTACATCAAGATACAACAATGACGGCTCACACCATGAAACATCCTTTTCCTGGATTTTCTTTTCTCCCCCTAATGTTGGGAACATTGTCTTGTTAAAATGGCAATCGGCAAAACATGCTGTAAAAACATCACTCGTTAGTGGTTCAAGATATCTTATGATAGAAGATGACTCATATCTAACATATATTCCCAACCTTCTTCGAGGACCCATTTTTGTGCGTTGTGGTGGTGCAATAGGGACATATACTGCACATTCAAAAATTCTAAGGTGGGAAATATTTGGCTCTTGACCAAAAGAAAGTTGTATAGGAGTGTATGTATGATATGCACTCGGTCTCATGCGAACTAATGATTCAGCATGTAAAATTGCATGACCCCATATAAAAATTGGAAGTTTTGTTCTCATTATTAATGGTCTAGCTATTAGTTGGAGACGTTTAATTAATGATTCAACTAAACCATTTTGTGTGTGAACATGAACTACTGGATGTTCAATAACAATCCCTACAGACATGCACTATTCATTAAAGGCTTGAGATGTAAATTCATCGGCATTATCAAGTCTCACTTTTTAATAGAATAATTTGAAAAATGTGCTCTTAATTTAATAATTTGAGCAAGAACCTTGCAAATTCCACATTATGAGTTGATAAGAGGCAAACATGAGACCATCTACTTGATGCATCTATTAAGACCATGAAGTATCTAAACGGTCCACATAGTTGATGAATTGGTCCACATATATCACCTTGAAATCTTTCAAGAAACATAGGTATTTCCTTTCCAATTTTAGATGGTGAAGGTCTTACAATTAGTTTTTCAAGTGAACAAGATGTACATGGAGTGACTTTACCTATTTGAGGGAGCTTCTGGTCCTTCAATTGATGTCCATGTGTACTTCCAATTATCCCGCGCATCATTGTCGATCCTGGATGACCTAACCTGTCATGCCATAAACTAAATATCGCTGGATCACAATATTTTTCTTTAACTACCATATTTGTTTCAACCACATTTATATATGTATAATGTAAACCAGAATGAAGTATTGGTAGTTTTCTAATACATATATTTCTCATTTTCTGAGGTCACCGTTCGAGTATCATATCCATTAAGATATACGTCATTGAAACTTAATAGATTTTTTTTCGAATTTGGAGAAAAAAAGCATTATTTATAAGGAACTTTGTACCATTCAGTAATAGGAAATGAGTTATTCCTATTCCTTCTAGCTATCAAGTAACACCCTAAAATTTAGAGAAATTTGAAAATTGAAAATTTGGCAATATGACGTTTGTATTTGGAATAAACCACCAAAAAGGGTAAATGTATAAAGCATTTACAAAAACCTGCGAACGGATATGGAAATCAACAACAAACTAATCTAAGCATAAACTATCTAGATTACATCGGTTGTCAACCCAAAATCACCAAAACAAGGGACTTAATTAAATGCCCAATGCCAAATACTAATCATCTCAAAAATGCCTCAAGCCCACGCTCGTCGCTCAAACCTTTGGCAACCCACCGCTAAAGGAACTTGTTATACACATCATTTGAGAAAAAATGTTAGGCTTAAAGCCTAGTGAGAACATACAGTTTATAATTTAAAGAAATATAGACAATTGTAACGAAAGGAGATATTTTCAAGAAAGTTTAGTTTACAATTGAAATCTTTGCCACATAAGGACTGTTCGGTCCAAAATTCATCTTGCGATGAAGGGGGATACCCGATTTACCAAGGATTGTAGCGGAACACAAATGTAAGTCACAATCCAAGTTATGAGCTAAATACTTGGAATCTATGGCCACGAACAACACCGGTTCATACTAAGATGTGGGGGAGGGCACCCGAGGAAACCAAGTCATACTCGTTCACTAGGATTACATTATGATCCATGGCTAATAACCGGTCTCACATAACCGTACCAAGTGGCCTCCGAGGATTAAATGTCTCCACTAGTTACAAGGGAAAAAACATCCCAAAATATAAGCCGACTCAGTACTTATGGATCCACTATTATAGTCTAGACTTGTCACAATTTCATTTGTGACCAACTATAGTTAAACCTATAGTTTCTCAATAACATTTATTTCCAAATAGGCATTTCCAAGTTTAACTGCTGATAAGAATGAAAAATCATAAAATGAGATTTTATACATTCTTTCAAGTACCTCACCAAAAATGTGCAAGCAGTACTTTGTTTTACTACAAGTGAAATGGAACCCTTCATTTTAGTTGAAAAAGATTGGAAACCCTAACATCTCCCAAAACTCAAGTTAGGTTAAAATGTAATAAACATTAATCCAAAATCAAGGAGATATATAGGAGTTTAAAATGTATGGTTTGACATGTATAAGGTTTGTAAAACGATAGTAGGAACTCACCAAGTAGGTTTTTGAAGAAAACCCGAAACCCTAGTTGACCCTTTGGAGAAGATGACAATGGAGGTGGTGAATAAATACTCAAAATTGAATCCTTTGAAGAAACACCCAACTACTAGCAATAAATGAGGTGGTTGAGGGTTAGAGGAACCCTAGGTTCGGTTCTTGGAAGGGGAGAGATTAAGAGAGGGTGAAATAAATGAAAGGGATGAGATGGAAATGAGAATGGGTCAAAAATTCGTATTTTAAACCAAAACAGACCCGACGACGACCTTGCCACGCGATAGTGACAGTGTCACTATCGCGAGGCACTCTCGCGTGGATTGTACCGCAAGTTTGGTACTTCTTCGGCGATTGTGACAAGCGATAGTGACACTTTCGCGAGTCACTCTCGCGCCAACTGTATCGAGCCCCAAAAAGGTTCAAAACTCGAGATTTTCGTATGGGTCGATTTAAGGTTCGAAAGTACAACATATTTCACCCAAAAATATAAATGGAAGACGGAGTAAAGATCAACGAAGGACGAAAACTTACTAAGCGAAACTCCGGGTGTTACATATCATGTCTGCGGGACCTGATATAGTATGTATGGTCCCTTTTGTTGGTTTTAATTTAGAAAAATATTTCTTAGCTTTCAGAATGGTGTGTGTGGTACCACTATCTGGTATACATAAGTCTCCAACATTTTCTTGATGTTGTGCTCCAATATCAAACTTCAAATATGAAATAAACTATAAGTTTATAATAATAAAAATAAGAATCGTAATAATAGGACAATGTTATTACAGAAATATTTTATATGAAAAAGGGAATAGGTAGTTATGGAAAATGGAATACATAGTTATTAGAATAAGAAGACCATCAAATTCATATAACATAAAAAGAGAATACATAGTTATGAAAATGGAAATACATATTTATTAGAATAAAAAGACCAACAACAATCATATAGATCAAAGGTCGATATCATTAAGGAAATCAGAAACATTTAGCTCAATGTTTGACAACTCCAAGTTGTCCATAAGGTTTACTTCCTTCTCTTTTTCATTGAGAGATTCTTTATAGAGCTGACAGAGATGTGGAGGTATGCGACATGTCTTTGACCAGTGGTATGTGCTACTGCATCTATAACAAGAACCTCCAGGATTCTGAGAACGACTTGTTCCTGCATCATGTTTTGACATTTTGAGCTTATTTTGTGGTTGGGTCTTGTAGCCTTGTGGAACATGATGATTATTTGTTCTTTGCCCACGACCACGATTAAAACTACGACCCAACCGTAAGGGTGGCCTCGACCAAAATTGTAGTTTCAACCATAAAAATGATCTTGGCCAAAATGACCACGACCTCGTCTATGACCACGACCACGTCCATGTCCCCATCCATGAAAATTATTTTTAGTACTATAATTGTTTATAGCATTTGCTTCAGGAAATGCTACTGAACCTGTCGGACGTGATTGATGGTTTTTCATTAAGAGCTCATTATTTTGTTCTGGAACAAGTAAGCATGAATTAAGCTCAAAATATCTTGTCAATTTCTGCATTAGATATTGTTGTAGCAAAGTAATGTTTGATGTATGGAAAGCAGAGTATGTTTTCTCCAACATATCCGCATCAGTAACACTTTGTCCACAAAACCTAAGTTGTGAGCATACTCTAAACAATGTAGAGCTATAGTCATTCACCTTTTTAAAATCTTGAAACCTTAAAGTTCTCCACTCATCTCTGGCGGCCGGAAGTAAAACTTCCTTTTGGTGATCAAACCTATCTTTCAGGTCTTTCCACATAATGCTTGGATCACTGGTATTGAGATATTCAAATTTTAACATGTCGTCAACATGTTTTCGAAGAAAAATGTTGGCCTTTGCTCTGTAGACGATCATTGATTGTTTTTATTTAAAGTGTCTAAAATGCCCATAGACTCAAGGTGCATTTTGACATCCATAATCCAGGATATATAGTTTCTTCCATTTACAGCAAGAGCCGCAAACTCAATCTTTACAAGATTTGACATATTGTAACTATCAAACAACGAGAAAAAGTTAGAATCCATTTATATCGATAATACAAAGAAGTAGGAGAACCATAAGTACAAACATACTTAAGAAAAAATAAAACTCATCAGGTGGGAGATTAATGAAAGGAATGACTAGTAATATAAGCATTATAATGACGAGGATTAGAACTGGATGTAACATCTTCGGAAAAAATTTCTTGATTAGATGAACTGGAGAAAGAACTTAATAGTTAATTTATAGTGTAAAATATAGCCGTTGTAAATGTTGTTACCGTTATATATATATAGCCGTTGCAAATGAATTTGTAAATAAAAATGATAATTAATACATAAAATCAATAAAGATTATAACATCAGTGATGGTAGATATAAGATATAATCAGTGATATAAAATAAGAAAAATAAATAAATGTTAGTATGTTTAGATAAAATTAGCAAAATAATAAACATATGCATAAATAACTATTGAAAGATTTGTATGACTATAAAATTAAGTAGGCATAAATAAAAGTTAGTATTAGCATTGAAACATAAATAAGATTAATATATGCATAAATAAAAGTTAGAATATTAATAGTCATAATATATTATAATAAGAAGTCATTAACTTTCATACTGTTTATTTTGGTATTTTACCTTCTTAAAATATAATATTAAGGAAATACATACCTTGATTTAGAACTCTCGTGTTGATAACGTGTCATAAATAACCAAGATTACCATTAGATTAATAAGGGATTATGAGATTTATAGAGAAAGAAAGTAAGAAAGTTGGAGAGAATAAAATACTTATGCAAATATATTGATGTGTATTTTTTACATTTACATAAGGGTGTATTTATACTATATAATCTCCTATTCATTTACATGGTTTATATGGGTAATTATTGAACAACTTGATTGTGGATTAAACATTAGAGTTGAAATTTGCATCAACAACCCATATCTCATAATGTATTTAATATTTACAATAAAAATTAGGGGTGTTCATCCAAACCGCACAAACCGCTCACACCGCACCGCAAAACGCGGTTTAGGACTTTCGCGGTGCGGTTTGCGGTTTTGAGTTTTCAAACCGCACCGCACCGCACCTTTTATATTACTTTTAAATTTTTAATTTTAAACATATATATATATATATATATATATATAATAATAATAATAATAATTAAATTTATTATTTATATAATTGGTCTTGTGTTTTTAAATTTTAATTATGGACTTTAAGTATTTATAAGTCTTCTTACAAGTTTAAGACCCAACAAATGAAAAAATTGTGTATTGGCAATTGGGAGTCAAGATGAAGACGAAAGAAAAAGTTGGAGACGTCACTTTATCCATTTATCGTATTGAAACAATTTATTTTTTTAGACTATTTCTTTGACTATTTTTAATTATGCATTTTGGAGTTGAATATATTTAAACTCTTTATATTTTTGGACTACGGTCACTAAATCGTTAATTTTCTATTGTATTTTAAACTTATAATTTTTTGGATTGTAAGCATAAAGTGCGATAGGGACAAAGCGCATAAACCGCACCGCACCGCATTTCGCGGTGCAGTTTGAGGTATATGCGATGCGGTTTAGGAAAATGCTCAAACCGCACATGCGGTTTTGCCCCAAACCGCATCGCGAACACCCCTAATAAAAATATGTATTATTTTTAGTACAAAAGGAGAAAAAATGGATCAAAAAAAGATTTTTTTAGTACAAAGGAGAAAAAAAAATGATCATCGGTTTACAAACAAAATCGAAAAAAGTACATTTAATACTATTTTGATTTTTCAAATCTTTTTTCAACCAAAAAATAGTTGAAAAATTCCTTATAAAAATGCTTTTAGGGCTTTAGAATAAGGATAGATTAGAAACATAATATAAAATGAAAGAATGAAGCTTGTCATCAATCATTTGATTTTTTTTTGCATCTTATACACTGTTTATACGTCATTGGATTACACTCCGAGAAGTCTTTGGACTTATTATTCAAGTTTTCGTCCTTGGGGTTACACGACCATCAAGTTTATTTTTGTCGGTTTGCCATCTCTACATGGTTCACAAACCTTGTAAATTTCTTCGCATCCAATGTGATTAATAATTACAAACATATAAAGTGGATGGACATTCCTGTCACTTCCCATTGTCACTTTTGTAGAACACAAGCATATGATATGCAAGATTCTGCTAAAATAATAAAATGCTTTTCAAATATAAAATATTTAGTGGTCGATTAGAGACATGAAAATATGATAAGAGGACCAAATTAACATATAGATCATTGTTAATCATCTAATCATAATTGTAATTTTAACTACGAACGATGTGCCTAGAAAGGGACGATTAAATACTTTTATATGCTCAACTATATATGATTTCCATTTGGTTACATTCATCATCGAACGAGAAAAAACACATGGAGCATTCATAATTGCTCAAACCTTAGGGGCTTAAAGTGAAAAAAATATTCCATCAATAAATACCAATCATTCCATCATTCATAAAAACATTAAAAGTACCCCCTTTCAAGATGGAGCAAAACCTGAGCATGATTCGAGTGTGTGGTGATGTAGCGGTGGTGGCGATGGTGGTGGTTGCGGTCGTATATGGATGGAGGTTCTTCAATTGGGTTTGGTTGAACCCGAGGAAGAAGGAGAGGTGTCTAAGAGACCAAGGACTTAAAGGAAACTCCTACAAGTTGTTATATGGAGATGTAAAAGAGATTGTGAAGATGATAACTGAGGCATATCAAAAACCTATAAACCTGACCGATGATATTGTGCCACGAGTTTTGTCGTTTGCTCATAAATCCATTACCACTCATGGTATGTATGTCTAATCTTGTTTTAATGTTTTAGTTGTAGAAACCAACATGAGTTTGTCTAATCAGTGCAGATTAACCTATAAACCTTATGTTCATATTAGTATTTTGGTTGTTCAATAAATTATAACTATAAGTTAATAGATAAATGGCGATGACTTTTATGTATGATCTTATGATATTACGGTAAAAAATATTTTGAATTTTTAAAGTTCTTACTCAGGAAATCACTTTTCAATAAAAACTGATGGATGATTGATAGGTAAGAATTGCTTTACATGGGTGGGGCCGATACCTATATTGCACGTAACAGATCCGACAATGATACGGGAGATGTTGGGAAACTATGAAGACTTTCAAAAACCTAGAGGAGGAAATCCGTTAACAAGGTTGCTAGCAAGAGGGTTGGTGGATGTGGAGGGTGATCAATGGGTGAAACACAGAAAAATCATCAATCCTGCATTTCATGTCGAAAAGCTTAAGGTTTTGCTTCTTTTGTAATCTATAAATTATATGAGATGTGAAGAATATTCATTACATAGTAGCAAAAGTCGTACTTTCCTATATCTATGACTGTTTCAAATGTTTTTAACTTTGGAAATATGATCTCGATATATGTTTATAGCATATGGTACCGGCTTTTTATGTGAGTTGTGACGAGATGATCAAGAAATGGGAAGGATCATTAATGAATGAAAGCTCGTACGAAGTGGATGTGTGGCCACATCTCCAAACGTTGGCCAGTGACGTAATTTCACGTACAGCATTTAGTAGTAGTTTCGTGGAAGGAAGAAAGATATTTGAACTTCAACGAGAACAGGCTGAGCTAATTATAACGGCTTCCCGGTCTATCTACATTCCAGGATCACGGCGAGTACATCTTTCTAACATCGTTTTGTCTATATAAACCTATTTTCATGTTAGAAAACACATTTATACTTAAAGTCAATGGTTCTTTTTTTTTCCCCACGATTTTGTAGATTTCTACCAACAAAAAGCAACAAGAGGATGAAAGCAATCGCCAAAGAAGTGAAGGGTTTGATAAGGGGTATTATTGATAAACGGGCGACGGAAATGAAAGCGGGGAAAAGTAGCAAGGACGACCTCCTCGGCATACTACTAGACTCCAATTATAAAGAAATTGAGCAACGCGGGAACACCAAATTTGGACTTAGTATTGACGATGTCATTGAAGAGTGTAAGCTTTTCTACTTTGCAGGCCAAGAGACTACTGCAAATTTGCTTGTTTGGACTATGATTTTATTAGGTCAACACCAAAACTGGCAAGAACAATCTAGAGAAGAAGTTTTAAAGGTCTTTGGGGAGAGAAACCCGGATATTGACGGGTTAAGTCAACTGAAAATTGTAAGTTTCGCCGTTCTAGAATTTTTCGAAATAAATTTGTGACATGATATTCCGTTTGTTTATATTTTCATTTTTTGGTTTGCAGATTAACACAATATTCCTCGAGGTCCTTAGGTTATATCCTCCGGTCGTCGCAATGTCACGGATGATTCACAAAGAAACAAAATTAGGAAACTTAACTTTACCGGCTAAAACAATCATCCAACTGCACACGATGCTTTCACATTATGATTGTGAAATATGGGGTGACAATGTGAAGGAGTTCAATCCAGAAAGATTCTCACAAGGTGTGTCAAAGGCAACCAAAGGACAAACCTCGTACATCCCCTTTGGAGGGGGTCCACGTGTATGTATTGGACAAAATTTTGCGATGCTGGAAGCAAAAATGGCACTAGCTATGATTCTATTACACTTCACGTTTGAACTCTCTCCGTCATATTCGCATGCTCCACATACCATCGTCACTCTTCAACCTCAGTTTGGCGCTCATCTAGTTTTACGTAAAATCTAAAAACTGTAAGGTTTTTCTTAACGAGGCAAAACTACACTACATTGTTTGTCGGGGGTAAACAATATAAGGTATACTTGTGGTGTTGTTGAATCTTTTGCAGTTAATGTATTTATAGCACAAATATTCTATATAATAATCATGTGATCATGCAGTTAGTATGGAGATATACTGACCACATCCTCTAAATGGTAATTCCCTTAAGGTCATTTGACATCATTATGTCGAATATTTACCATCTATTTGGTTAAAAAACAACTTATTTGTTTTTGTAAAGACATCATTTCTAAGGCAAATAGAAAGTTCTATTGTTCTAAACGTGTGATTCTAACAAAAAATGGCAGAAGTATGACAATTTTCTTGTATTTGTATTTACATAATTTGTCCAAAACCGTCCATTATTCAAGTTGTAAAGTTGGTTGCGACATCTTATAAAACCAATGGTTAGTATATAATGGAAAATAATGTATGAAGGATCAAAATGTCTTCAACATTTTGTCTCGTATGCTTGTTTTGCTGGTTTTATAATAAAATATCTTTAGATATAAAGCATAAAGACAATAATTGATAATGATATACAAACAAGAGTGCTTTATATACATTGAGTTTGAATGTTTTTCTATATATCTATTATAATATTACTAGAATTGTATCCGTATAATGTAAATTTATAACTCGAACCTTCAATCATGATTCATACTTTGTTAAGTTCTTTGTCTCTCTCGAGTTTATTTTATGGTCTAGACTCTAGAGAGAGCTAGAGTGGTTATTATATATAATATATTATAAAACACGGATAAAAAAATCTTAAATACAAGTCTTTAAGCACATGGTATTACCAATTTATGCAAGAAATTCAAAAATCTCTTAAAGACAACTCTATATGCATTACTTACAAGTTCTTAATGCATGCCACCAAATTTGGGATGCTGAAAGGTTTCTTTTTCTGTTGATAGAGTTTTTCTTCTCTTCGAGGCTTGAATCCAAGATTGGATTCGCATAATTCAAACTAGTATGAGAACCGTGCGATGTGCGGTAGTGTAAGGATTTTTCGTACTAATATGTAAATTGTAACTATAAAAAAATTTATCGATATTAACATAACAATCAATAAATCATTTCTAAGGCAAATGATGTATTTTTTTGTAGTATATAATATTTATATACATCAAATACTCAAATACACTGATATAAAAACACGTCCAACAACAACGGTTTTGACAAAACCACAAGGCTTGTGGTGTAGCGGTAATCACCTGGGGAGTTCATAGCGTTCAACCCGGGTTCGATTCCCTGCATTTGTAACTTTGTGGCCACTGGGTTTAACCTCAGTGCTGCATTCTTTCGTAGTCGGTTTCTTTGTCAAAAGATTAGTCCGAGCCAAAGGCCCATGATACCCTTTTTCAAAAAAAAAAAACAATGGTTTTGACAAGTAAGTTGAAATTGTTTTTAATGCCATTGGAAAATTTTGAATAAAAAATTAAAAAATGTACTCTCAAAAGGTTTTTATTATATACAATGTTTAACTCATTTTTACATGGACAAATGAATCAAAATATGATGAACTTTTGTTTTTGTTATTATTTAGTGCAATGGTGATACTTTTTTTTTCTCAATCAATGTAAATAATAAATGATGCATATCTTGTAGAATATATTTTGCATATATTGTATAACGTTTTTCATGTATATTTTATCACTGGACAATGGAATGCAATACAACTAGGGGAGTTACAAGTTGACTTATGATAATAACAAACTTTCAAAACCTTCATATTTCATATTTATTACCAGTCAAACAAGTTATATATTATAGCTTTGAAGATGTGAGCTCTTAAACAAAAAGCTTTAAAGATGTTAATAGTGAAGGATTTTTGTATTGATCAGGGAAACGAGCCACTCAAGATAAAATAAAGAAACAAATACCCTTAAATCATGAAGTTTGAGAGGAATAAGAAACTTTAAATGAAAAACGTAGGATGTCAAATAAAACAGTATAACGTTTTTCTTAAAAAGATAATCATCAACTCAATAATAAATCAGGTGCCAAACCATCACATAATATCTTATTTGAATGTTATATTACATTATATCAAAAAAGTAAAATTTAAAGGTTTGTTACACTAATTGAAAAAATAAATTTATCATTACAATAAATAAAAACTTTGAGGTATTATAATATTGATTTATGAGGACATGCAATAAATTTTTTAAAAAACAATTGTCAACTCAATGGAAAACGAGTATTTTTCGTACTTAACTATAAGGTAAATTGATGTCAAAATAAGTAAATGTTAGTGGGTGTTTGGTTCACAGAATGTGATGGAATCTGGTGAAATTAGATTTTATTCTTTTGTTTGGTTCAAACTTTTCAATGGAATGAAATCTTCTAATTCCAATAAATTCCATACCTAAAGGATTTTAATATTCCATCATCAAACTCAAGTATTTCAATGCAATGGAATTTAATATTTCCATAATTCCAAAATTACCTTTACCCCAAATAAACCCTACATTTTTATCAAAGTCGACATCAGATAATCGAACCATTGCATCTGCTCTTCTCCACTCCATCGTCCAAAATCGAAGGCCCCCTCTTCTCCAAAATCGAAGGTCTCGTCTTCTCCATTGCAAGAAAACATAGGTTATCTCTCTCTCTCTCTCTCTTCTCCATTTCGATTTCTCCTGGACAATTTCTCCATTTCGATTTCGTCTTATCTGTATATGGATTAAAAAAATTAAAATAATGAAAAAGTGTATTTTGGTCATTTACCAAAAATTCATTCAAATTATGAAGCTATAATTTGTGAACTAAACAGACATATTTCAATTTCTTTAACAGATTTCATTCCAATTATGTCAACCAAACAGGTGGTTAACTCTGACAACATTCAATTTCAATTCCTTCAAAATCAAATTTATTTGATAGATTCCATTACATTCAAAAACATTCTACGAACCAAACGCCTCTTAAAGTCTGATACAATAATTAAGAAAAATAATAATCGGAATAATATATACGAATAAGTTAAATTTCGGTACATTTTAATTCATTTCATTATTTTTATAATAAAAATATAAGACTATAATAATAACATAATTTAGTTGTATTTACACGTGTAACGACGATGCTAACTAACTCATAAATCATAAACATGGTATAAAACCTTTATAGTATAAAGATACATAATTTATTATCTATATTATATTATAAAATATTTAGGAAAACTTTAAAAAATAATTTTTTATGCATTAAGTACTCTTTATTAATGCATATTACTTAAAATTCAACATTACAAATAAATGATGCATGAGTACAACGTTTTAAACATTTATGTTTCATTTTTATAACTAACTGATGTACATAGGATGACCATAAGCTAACTTATAAGATAGTTTTTTGATAAGCTACTTGGTAGAGGTGTTCATCTAAACCGCATAAACCGCCCACACAGCACCGCAAAGCGTGGTTTAGAACCTCCGCGGTGCGGTTTGCGGTTTGCATTTTTACCAAACCGCACTGTACGGTGCGGTTTTGCGGTTTTGAGTTATCAAACCGCGGTTCAAGTTGCACCGCACCTCACATTATATATATGTATATATTTTTGATTTTGTATATTACACACACATATATGTATTATATAAAATAATTGCAATATTTATGTAATATGTATTTAAGAATCAGACGTGTTGAATATTTTTATTTTTTGGACTACGGTCACGTTATCGTTGATTTTAAAATTAAATTTAATCTTATAATTATTAGATTGTAGGTGTAAAGTGCGTTAGGTACAAACCGCATAAACCGCAACGCACTGTGCGGTGCGGTTTAAGTTATATGCGGTGCGGTTTGCGGTTTGGGAAAATGCTCAAACCGCATATGCGATTGTTATGACTGAAAGTCCTAGTGTGTTGAAAGTTGTATAACACATTTATAGGGTTCAAATTGTAATTGTTTGATAATTGTTTTGTAAATGAGCCTCAAACCCATTAGGCCTATGCGACTTGGTATTTAAAGATTGTTTTATTGAGAATTATGTTTAGAAGAATTATTATTAGAATTGTTAGTCGTAAGGTTTACTTTCTCTGATAAGAAATTCTCTCTGTAAACCTAAACTCTTTACTGATAAATCTAATCATATGACTAACAGTTGTGATTTATCAATTGTTCTTCATTGATCATTATTGCTGTTGATTGCACTGTATCTGGGATCTACAATTGGTATCAGAGCGGGATCGAATTAATTTTCATTCGATACGATCAAAAGGTTTGTCTAAAATCCTATTTTTTTATCGCCTTTGATTTGCTTTTCGGCGCCTTACTGTTCATCAAAAATCAAAGGCTTGAGTTTGTGTTTTTAGTTGTTATTTTGGCAAATAAGTGTGGGTTTGTGGTTATTAAGTTAAGTCGTTGATTAATTTTGTTTTGAAAAAGTATTTTAGTTGATTGAATTTATTAATCGGCCGCTGTCAATTTTCATGTTATTCAACTTTGTGACCAGCTGGTTGTTCTGTTAATGGTGGAACAATTCAATTAATTGTTGATGGGGGCTAAGATTTTCATGGTGGAATTGACTGTCTAATTTGAGATAGTGACTGTTGGATTGGAGTTCAAAGGTGATTGGATTCAAAACACGATTAGCAGCTGTGGTGTAAACCTTATCGGCTGTTGTGTTTTTTATTTGAAGTCGGTGGATGTAATTTTGAGATTTATGGCTATCCATTGTTTGTTTTTTATTGCTTCAAATCATTACACTTGTCAGGACCTTAATTCTTAACAAGAACACACACTCAGAAAACAATATTAAAGAAGCTGCAGAAAAGCACTTTAATATTCTGAAAAACAATGCAACAGTAAATAAATGATCACAACTTGTAAACTTGTATTGACTGATTGAAGTTACAAGATTAAACACACAACCTCAATATTGATGAACAGACTCACCAATACGAATTCTACTTCTCTAGAATCAGGGTTCTAACCTTGAGGTTGATTCTCTCTATGAAAAGCTAAAACTCAGAATGAATAATTATTCTAACTATTCTAATCAATTCTATACATATACTGAAGATAAAGATAATTACAAAAGAATAAAAGATCTTCAGTATAAACTTCCATCATTATTTCCAAGCTTTCCATAATTTTCAGTCCATCCAGCTGTCATCCTTTCATACGAAGTCTTTATCATATAAGCAGCATTAATACTCTGAGCAGTATTAACTCCAGCAGTACTAACCATGCTCAGCAGTATTAATCTCTTCAAGCAGTACTAACTTTGAACTAGCAGTACTAAACTTGTTCAGCAGTAGTAATCTACACCTAGCAGTATTAATATCAGAAGTACTAACCAGAAGTAGTAACCATGTTCTTCTAGCAGCATTAACTTTACTTAGCATATCATCAGTTCCCAACAATCTCCCCCTAACTTGACTTTTAGGAAAAGAAGTCAAGTTCTTCAGATCTGATCTTCAAGATGCTCCCAAAACTTCATCATGACTTAAATTCCAGTATTTGCATCCAACCCCAAACTCTGATTTATTGTTCTTTGGATCAAATACTTAGCCATTTCTGAATTTTCAACGCATCCAAGCTTCTTCTTCAGCATTAAATGAAGTTTCAATCTGCTATGGTTGTATACTTTATCCACTAGGAAGTACTCTGTGTGATTTCTATCCAAAGTCACAGCATATACTCCACTAGTTTCATATAAAGTCCAATTGGTAACTGCTTGAAAAACATTCCTTATGATCTCCTCCACTTCATCAGGTTTGAACATCATACACAGATACTCCATCACCAGTTTTGTAATTGAAATCCCTGGAGCTTTCAACTGATCTGCATACAACTTCATCCCTATATCAAACATTTCTTCAATATCAGACCTTGAGCATGTTCTGACAATCTTGGCCCAAGTACTGTAGATTTCATACTTTTCATCTTTCCTCTTCAGCCTTATGTACTCTTTTCCATTTACCTCCAGTACATCCCAGTGAATGACTTCAGGAGGTTTAACTCCTACAGGTTCTGCTGAAATTGGTTCAGGCACTTTGTCCATCATAACCATGTACATCTTTACATCCTCAGTGCTTAAATGCTCTTTCTTTTCTGATGGCTCAGGTGCCTCTTCTTCTTCAACAACCTTCTCTGCCTCTGTTTCATTTATTCTAGGCTTCTTTGTTAACTTTCTCCTTGCCATCATCTTTGTCCTTTTTAAAGTCCTTAGACTTTCACCAATAGTGGCTTCCTTCTTTAGAGTTTCTTGTTCATCAGGGAATGGTTTTTGTAAGAATTCATTGCTCTCTTTCATTATTTTCTCCATTTCAACCCTTGCAATTTCATCCCCTTGAAGCTTGATCATTTCTGCATCATATAACCCTTTGAGTTGCTCAAAAGACATGTTTGAGAACATTTCCACTTTGACACCTACAACACCCTTGAGAAAAGTAATCATTTTCTTTCTCTCTTGAGCACCAAGGTATGTCTTTGACGGTTGTCTTTTCTTTGCAGCCATTTTGATCTTTCCAGACTTCCTCAAAGATGTGGCTTTCTGCTTGGCTTGTTTTGTTGCTAGGCTTTGTTGATAGGCTTTATTCAGTTCTGCAGCCATTGCTTTTGCTATCTCTCTATCTTTTGCCACTTGCACAGTTTCTGCTTCTTCAAGTTCAGCCTGTATCTTCCTAGCCAGAGCTTCATCCGAGTCAATCAATTTCTGCCTTTTCATTGGTTGATCTGATTCAACTAGCTTTTCTTTACCTTTCTCTTTACTCATCACCTTCTCAGTGCTAGATTTCTTTGCTGCATCACTTCTTTCTTTTATGACAACTCCTTTGGCCTTTGAGGTGACCTTGGGAGTATCATGTTTGGCTTTGATGAGTGTTTCTGCAATCTCAAGCTTTGTAAGGACCTCTTTTACTGTTTCTGCTGCTTCTCTCAGATCAGCAGTATTAACCATTTCTGCTGCTTTACTTGAACTGGCAGTATTAATGGTTTCTGCTGCTGGCTCTGTTTCTGCTGCTTGCTCATTCTCCCCCTCAACATCATGTTTTTCCTCTTGCTCCCCCTTGGCTTTGGCATCGACTTCTGACTCCCCTTTTTTGGGAGCATCAGTCACTGGTTTCCTCCTTTTGAGCACAAATTGTTTCTTCTTCCTTTGCAGAATCAGTTTCCTTACCATTTGCTTCAAGTTGATGATATGTTCTTGTTGTGACAAAACTATGAGTTTAAGCTCTTCTATATCTTTACCCTGTTTGATTACATCCATGTTGATGTTTCCCATGGTTTCCATCAATTCATAGTAGTCATATATGTCCTCACATTCTCTAGAAGTGTTACCCTCTTTTGAAGGATCATTGGATCTTTTTGTAGTGGAAGTCTTCTGCCTAGCAGAAGCACTATCCACCCCCTTGGTTTCTTGGCACCTGGGACCTTTGGATGATTGCTCACCCAAAGTTGCCATGGGGAAGGTCTTATGTATGTTACCACTGACTTCCTCTGTGCTAGCAGGAGTAGTGGCAGCCTTAGCACCCATATGCTCAACCTCCACCTCAGTGAGCACCTCCTTGGGGTTGGGAGACACTCTTTTGGTTTCCCTGTTGATATTCTCTAAGGGAGAATTCTTCCTTAGAAGGCTTAAAGGCTCAGTGGTTGAAGGTACAAGAAGGGAAGGATCCTTCTTTACCTGTTTCCTTGTATAAGTTTGGGTAATTGGAGAAGTGGGCTTATGAAGTAGGGACTGTGGGATAGGTATAGTGTGGGAAGGTTGGGCTTGGATAGCAGTGGGATGGTCTAATGAGGGCCTTGACCCTGCTGCCATACCTTCATCAGTGTGGGACACCACCATCATTGTAGAGAACAATGGGGTGTCAACTCCTTCCGAGTCTAGAGGGGATCTTTTCATGTTTGAAAAGACCTTACCTTTGGGGATTTTTGGTACATATACCTCATCAAAATGAGGCATATCCGTCAATTCATGGGTGATAACTTCTTGGACAAACCTGGGGTACATATAAAAACTCTTTTTACTTCCCAGGTTTGAGACAAGATCATTAAAAATCATTTGAGAAAAATTATACTTTCTGGCAGTGGCCAAGCACACCAAAGCATAAGCAATGGTACTACTGAACTCACTCCATCCAGTAGTCTTTTTAGAAATACAATGCATTAAGGTATGAACAAGAAAACGCCATTGGGTATTAAATTTAGCCTTTGAGAATTTAAAACCACCCAACTGGCCTCCATACCCCATTCTTGACAAAGTTGAGAATAATTCCTCATTAGGGATAGAGGTTATACCTGCAGCATCGTCTAGACGTAGACAGTTGCGTGTCACCTCTTCAGTAACTGTTAAGGGTTTTTCACACACCCTTGTCTTGATCATTTGCACACCATTCTCAGTAACAATGGTTGCATTAGCCCAAAATTGCCTTTGATGCTCTATGTAAATAGTTGGCGATACAGTGAGAGCATGGGCAATGTGGCTTGTCTTGAGAAAATCCACAATCTGGTGGAATCCAGCGGCCTGTTTGGGCTTCTGTAGCATTGCAATCTCGTTATGCTCATCTACGAATGACATGGATGCCATTGATTCTTGAATGTTCTTGCTTGAAAAACTTGGTACTTGAGAGAAAAGGGTTAGAGCGCAAGTGAACAGTATGCAAAGAGTCGTTATGAACTTTTAGGCGGGCAAAGGGTATTTATAGTATACGGGACATAAGCAGTATTAACCTAGAGCAGTATTAACTGACTAGCAGTATTAACTGAGAGCAGTATTAACCATTAACAGTATTAACTAACTAGCAGTATTAACTACTAGCAGTATTTAACTAAGAGCAGTATTAACCACTAGCAGTATTAACTAACTAGCAGTATTAACTGAGAGCAATATTAACTGTGCATTGGCAGCATTAACCATACTTACTCTTTTTGAAGCTTATGAAGGTCTGAACAAGGCAATAACTTCCTGTTAAAGATGATTAGCAGCACACAAATAACCAAAGTAGCAGGTATAGAAACAATTTTTAAAACATGAGGTCATTCAGAGTTGATCATGCCCACACTTGAGACCAAGAAAGTGAATCTACCCACATCAAAAGCTTTAGTGAATAGATCTGCAAACTGGTTGTAAGTGTGAACTTTAGCAACTTGAATGAGTTTCTTTTCATTGCAATCTCTGATAAAGTGATACCTGATCTCAATGTGCTTTGTTTTGGAGTGCTTGACTGGATTGTTAACAATGCTTATAGCACTGTTATTGTCAATAAAGATTGGAGTGTGAAGAAATGTTACTCCATAGTCCAGCATCTGATTCTGAATCTATAAAACCTGAGAGCAGCAACTTGCAGCAGTAATATACTCAACTTCTGTTGTTGATAAGGATACTGTGGTTTGTTTCTTACACTACCAAGACACTAATCTTGCACCCAACAGTTGACATCCCCCTGAAGTAGACTTTCTGTCCATGTTGGCACCACCCAAGTCACTATCTGAATAAGCAATCAAGTCAAATGAAGATTCATATGGATACCAAAGACCTAATCTAGGTTGCCCTCTTAAGTATCTGAAAATCCTCTTCACAGCTTGAAGATGTGATTGTTTAGGCTTGACTTGGAATATGGCACATACACACTAGAAACATGATGTCTGGTCTTAAGGCTGTGAGATACATGAGAGATCCAATCATTGATCTGTATAGATGGACATCAACATCCTCCACCTCAAGATCAGCAGTGATCTGTTTGTGAGTTTCCATTGGTGTGCTTACTGGCTTTGAGTCTTTTAAACCATATTTCTCCAGGATGTCTTGCACATATTTTGATTGGCTAATAAAGATCCCATCTGTCGGCTGTTTCACTTGAAGTCCAAGAAAGAAGTTAAGTTCACCCATTGAACTCATTTTAAAGCTCTTGTGCATCAACTCTTCAAAGTCTCTACACATCTGATCTTTTGTGGATCCAAAAATGATATCATCCACATAGATCTGAACTAGTAGGATGCCCTTCTTACTTCTTTTAATAAACAGGGTCTTATCAATTATGCCCCTTTCAAATCCATTCTCCAAGAGATAGGTAGACAGAGTGTCATACCATGCTCTTGGGGCTTGATGTAGACCATAGAGTGCTTTCTTCAGCTTGTATACTCTGTCAGGATATGAAGGATTTTCAAAACCAGGTGGTTGACAGACATATACTTCTTCATCAATTGTACCATATAGAAATGCACTCTTTACATCCACTTGATAGACCTTGAACTTCATGTAGGAGGCATAGGCTAGGAACAACCTAATAGCCTCTACTCTTGCCACTGGAGCAAACACTTCATCATAATCTATGCCCTCTTCTTGAGTATACCCTTGTGCCACAAGTCTTGCTTTTTTTTTTTCTGATCACAATACCTCTCTCATCATTTTTGTTCCTGAAAATCCACTTGGTGCCTATAGCTCTATGACCTTTTGGAAGGTCCACCAAGTCCCAAACATCCTGTAGCTTGAATTGAAGTAACTCTTCCTGCATTGCTTCTATCCAACTTGAATCTTTCATTGCATCATAGGCCTTCTTAGGCTCAATCTGGGATAGAAAGCAGGAGAGTACTGTGTGTTGTTGATCCTGCAGCTCTTGAAGTCTGCTTTGATTCCTTGTAATGATAGGAGAAGAGATGTCTCCTATTACCAGCTCTGGAGGATGATTCTTTTGTGTTCTAGTCTGAAAACTAGGTTCTTCATTAAGTCCCACCTCTAGATTGGAATCATTTAAGTCAGCTGAGGGGATCACCTCAGTTACTTCTAGCTCTTTGTGCACTGAAGATTCCTCTTCTCTTCTTTCTTCTTCACTCTGAATTGGCTCAGTTAGAGGTTCTTTTTCACAGAATTCAACAGGTTCTTTTATAGGCATAGGAAATATCACAGACTGTGGTCTATTGTCTTGAATTTGTGTAGCCCCTGATCCTCCACTTCCTGAACCTGCATAATCATCACTACTGAAACCAAAAGAGTTAGTTAGTGCATCAATGTCAAACAGCCACTGAGGACCAGACCCAATAGGATTTGGTGTGTTCTCATTGCATTTGACATTGTCACTTTCCTCAATTATTCTAGAAGAAGTATTAAAAACTCTGTAGGCCTTACTCTGAGATGAGTAACCAACAAGAAATCCATCATCTGCCTTGCTATCAAACTTTCCTAAGTGAGATTTGGTATTAAGAATTGTACAAGGACACCCAAAAGGTTTGAAAAATCCAATAAAGGGTTTTCTTTTATTTAAAAGCTCATAAGGTGTCTTGTTTTTAGGCTTGACTACTAGTACTCTGTTTTGGACATAGCAAGCAGTGTTAACTGCTTCTGCCCAGAAAGTTATTGGAAGTTTAGAATCAGCTAACAGAGATCTAGCAGCCTCAATTAGTGTCCTATTCCTTCTCTCAGCAACACCATTTTGTTGTGGAGTCCTAGGAGCACTGTATTGTCTCTCAATTCCTTTTTCTTCACAAAAGGTGTTTAGGTCAATATTTTTAAATTCAGTACCATTGTCTGACCTAATGATTTTTACTTTTTGATTAGTTTGGTTTTCAATTCTTAGAATAAAGGATTTGATCAGTCCACTTGTCTCATCCTTAGTCCTTAGAAAATATACCCAAGTAAATCTAGAGTAATCATCAACAATAACTAGACAGTATGATTTCTTCCCTATGCTCATAACATTTGTAGGGCCAAACAGATCCATATGCAATAAATGAAGAGAAGAAGAAATAGTGTTCACTTCTTTGGACTTATGAGAAGTTTTGTGTTGTTTGCCTTTAAGACATGCAACACAATGATCATCACATGAATAGACTTTAGAAGGGAAACCTCTTACAAGGTTGTTTTTAACAAGTTTATTTATTGTTTTAAAATTCATGTGACACATCCTTCTGTGCCAAAGTGATGATTCATCCAGAGAAACTTTTGAAACAAGACAATTTATGGATGAATCAGATGAAACACTTTCCATATCTAAACAATATACATTGTCCTTTCCAGGGGTTCTTAGTAGTATCATCTTTTCATCAACTACCTTGAATCCAGGAGCAAGGATAATACATTCAGACTCTGTAAATAATATACTATGTTGTTTGTCACAAACCTGTGATACACTTAACAGGTTGTATCTTAATTGTTCAACATAGAATACATCTTCAAAGGTCATTTTACCTTTGGTCACATCACCTTTACCACTGATTTGACCTCTATCTGGAGTATTCCCAAAAGCAACATGCCCACCATCAATCTTCTTGAAGTTCTTGAGGCAAGACATGTTCCCTGTCATGTGCCTAGAGCAACCACTATCAACATGCCAGATGCTCTTCCCTTTGAGCTGTTGGTTGCCCTGCACATTAGATTAGACAATTAGTATTGATTGGGGACCCAAGCCAAAGTGGTCTTGGGTCTCCCTTTCTCATCAAAATACTTGCATTCCTTTTTAATGAGGTTTTTAAAATCAGAACACTTGGTATTTGAGTACTTTGTCAAGATTATTGGTCTAGCAGCACTAATACTAGAAGAAGAACTATCTTTAGAAGTACTAACAGTGTTAGCAGTACTAACAGGTTTGGCAATATTAACCTTGTTGGAAGCACTAACAGAGTTAGCAGTATTAACATTTGTAGAAGTACTAACAATGTTAGCAGCACTAACATTGGTAGCAGTAGTATTGCTTCTAGCAGCACTATCACTGTCAGCAGCAATATTTGTGGTAGCAGTACTAACAACTTTAGTGCTTTTAGGTATCCAGATCTTGACAATGTCTTCCACTTTATTTTTCTTCATGTGACTTTTTAGATTTAACAACCTTCTTAGCCACATGGTTCTTTTCTATCTTCCTATAACCAAAGGGTTTTTGAGTAGGTCTCTGAAAATTCATCCTATGGTTCATAGGATTGAAATAGCAATATTTGGCAATGTGATTAAGCTTTCCACAAATAAAACAGGGTTTTGGTCTATTGATTTTACTCAGATCAACCCATTGTTTTTGTGCCCATTGATTATTCCAGTTCCTTTGATTACCCCTCTTTTTATCATGTTTTTGGGGCTCAGATTTACTGCAAGCACTCTGTTTGCAAGGGACAGGGTTTACAACAGTGGTCTGCTTATAGTGAATCTCCTTGTTCTTTCCTTCAGTCTTCTCTACCTTATTTGACTTGACCCAATGCTTTCCACATCCTTCATTGGTAATTATGTGGCTTTCTATAGGAATCTCACCACTCACAGTGCTGTCCTTACTTTTGACAGTTTCTTTCTCAGTTTTATTCTTAACAACTACTTCATCTAAGGGATCAATCTCAGTGGCTCCCTCAGGCAGGTCCTTCCTATCCTTTGAATCTAACAAGTCTGAACTAGGAGGGATGTTGTTGTTGTTGTAGGGTGGTGGTGTGGTATTGTACCCTATTCCTCTTCTCAGTTTATCATGAATCTGAGTTTGTAGTAAAGAATCCATTGCTTTAGAAGCATTGGAAAACTTTTCTACATCTAGCTTGACTTTAGCCAGCTCTCCTCTTAACTTTTCACTCTCCTCTTTGGATCTGGTCAGTTGAAGTTCTAAGTCATTCTTCTCCCACTTCTAGTAGTTTGTGTCATAAGAATGTTGAAGCTCATTGGCTTGAAAACTCTTAATCTGCTTTTCAAACCTCTCAACAATCCTAACATAGTCTTTTATGTCCTTTTCTAATCTTTTCAGGTCATCACTCATTTTCTGGTTGTGATCCCTGTACCTTTTAACAGTGTTAATGCAGTTTTGAGTACAAAGATTGGAAGTTACCTCTGTTGGGAGATCAGACACCTCTGCCATTAAAGCTTGGTTTTGGACAGCCTCTTCTGCTTGATCACTCCAATCAAACCCCATACCTTGTTGAGAGACTAGGGCTTGAGCAGAGTTTCTGTTATTATTGAAGCTTCCAGACTGTGCTTGTTGGTGGTTGTTGTTGTGAGACACTCCACTTCTGCATTCTCTAGCAAAGTGTCCCTTCTGATGACATTTATAGCATTCCACCTTTGACTTGTCAAATCCAGCTCCATCTTCTCTTCTTTGGGATAAATTGTTCCTCCCAGTTCTCTTGATGAACTTCTTGACTCTCATAGAGAGCATGACCATCTGCCATTTAATGTCCATCTCTTCAAGATCATCTGGATGGAGTTGTTCCAAATCATCATTAATTAGAGAAGAGTTTCCATAACTGGATATAAAGGCTTCAAACACAGAATCAGTGCCTTTCTCTTGACTTGCTCCATTAGCAGCACTAACTGATTCAGGATTAGAAGTAGAATCAATTGATGCTGATAGGAGTGCAGCATTGTGAACATACCCAGAAGGCTTCTTCTTAGCCTCTACCTCAGATTCAAAAACTCTTAGATCATTGTATAGATCATCAAGCTCCTTTTCTTCTAGTTGATCATTCTGTCTGAAAGAGACAGTATACATGGTCCATTCATCACCCAGGGACCTTAAGAACTTCCTATTTAGATCATCTTGATCAATTTGTACTCCAACTGTAGCTAGTTCACCAATAAGCTTGTTGAACCTGTCAAAAGTTTGAGTCATGGACTCATTCTTTGTTGACATAAAGTTCTCATACTGTTGCTTCAGTATGGCCTT
The DNA here is from genome assembly GCA_023525745.1 of Arctium lappa. Classification (NCBI taxonomy): domain Eukaryota; kingdom Viridiplantae; phylum Streptophyta; class Magnoliopsida; order Asterales; family Asteraceae; genus Arctium; species Arctium lappa. Next base: position 24,194,002 of record CM042051.1, on the reverse strand, counting down.
CTGATTTCTCTTGGTACTTTTGGTACCAGAGAATCTTTTCTCTAGAGCATTCCAGAGCATCTGTGCATCAGTACAATTACATAACTGATGTTGATATTCATTGGGAATAGCCAAGAGCAAAGTGCTCAAGGCTTTCATCTCTGTCTGTCTAGTCTTTCTCTCTGCATCAGTTTTTGGTGGTGTTCTTTTTCCATCTGCACCAATCTTTCCTGCTTCAGATGGGCCATTCTCAATGATGTCCCACATATAATAATCAGTGAGGAGTATGTATTGCTTGATTCTGATCTTCCACATGTCGAATTCATTGGGTCTGAGCATTGGAACCTTTGAGACCAAGGTACTGTTTGATTCAACAATGTTTTCCATGATGAATAAGATTTCTGAGAATACAGGCTCTGATACCACTTGTCAGGATCTTAATTCTTAACAAGAACACACACTCAGAAAACAATATTAAAGAAGCTGCGGAAAAGCACTTTAATATTCTGAAAAACATTGCAACAGTAAATAAATGATCACAACTTGTAAACTTGTATTGACTGATTGAAGTTACAAGATTAAACACACAACCTCAATATTGATGAACAGACTCACCAATACGAATTCTACTTCTCTAGAATCAGGGTTCTAACCTTGAGGTTGATTCTCTCTATGAAAAGCTAAAACTCAGAATGAATAATTATTCTAACTATTCTAATCAATTCTATACATATACTGAAGATAAAGATAATTACAAAAGAATAAAAGATCTTCAGTATAAACTTCCATCATTATCTCCAAGCTTTCCATAATTTTCAGTCCATCCAGCTGTCATCCTTTCATACGAAGTCTTTATCATATAAGCAACATTATTCTTCAGCAGCATTAATACTCTGAGCAGTATTAACTCCAGCAGTACTAACCATGCTCAGCAGTATTAATCTCTTCAAGAAGTACTAACTTTGAACTAGCAGTACTAAACTTGTTCAGCAGTAGTAATCTACACCTAGCAGTATTAATATCAGAAGTACTAACCAGAAGTAGTAACCATGTTCTTCTATCAGCATTAACTTTACTTAGCATATCATCAGTTCCCAACAGATGCATTTTTTAGATAGTGGCAGTTTTTATTTGATTGCTTCCTTCATCGTGGGTTGGTGCTGAATTGTGGTTGTGAGAATTAAGTGAACCGAATCGATTGTGTTTAGGGTTGCAGCAGCTTTTTCAGGACATCTCCACGCCTTCTCCCGGTGTCCAGCATCCGACCGGACCGTAAATTCCCGGTGTCTATCGACCGGACTGTAAACTCCCGGTGTCAATCGACCGGACCGTAAACGCCCGGGGTGAACTATCTCCCGGGGTCTCCTCTCCCGGTCCTTGGCAGTTGCTAATCCCCCGCCCGGTCCCTTGTGCCTCCCGGCCTCTCCCGGTGCCCGGCATCTCCCGGTCTCACCCGGTTCCCCGTGCGATTGCTTGCTTTGCTTCCAGTTTCCAGCAGCCCCAACCCAACAGTTTCGATAGTGAAGGTTACAACAAGTTTCGAGACTTTTCGATCGTTTTTCGAAAATATTTCGGTTGATTCGGTAGGAATCGTGGAAGAAGTTTTTCGACTTTAAACCGTTAAGGGTTGTTTACAAAGCTTAAACGATCGATTTTGATCATAAAATTTTCATCCACTTCAAGTTTTTAAGTTATCGTTCGGTCTCCGAAAAATATTCGGTTGCTTCGTTCGAGAGTTTAAGAGATTTTTTCGAGTTTTAATCAGTTGTGGAAGCTTAAGGGGACATAAACGATCATTTTTGGTCGAAAATTTTTAATCCATACCGAGCTTTTAAGTTTTCGATCGTATTCCGAAAAGTTTTCGGTTGGTTCGTTTGTGATCGTGTGTTGATCGTTTGAGTTTTAATCTGTTAAGAAATGATCAGGGAGTTAAACAATCATTTTTTATTGATTATTTCTAACCATTCGAAGTTTTGCAGGTGCGTCTCATTGGAGAAGACGATGAATAGTGTTTTAACCGAGTTCCGTTAAGTTGCCGTTAAATGCTTTACATTTTAGTCCTTTTTTCGTTAGTGTCCGTTAGTTTGGTTAATTTTACTTCTTTTTTAGTCCTTTTTTAGTTGGTGTCCAGTTAAGTCCGTTAGAAGTTTCATATTTTGCACTTTTAGTCCCTCTAGTTAGTAGTTTTAACTTATGTCATTTTTGGTCCTTCTAGTTTTAAGTTTAATTTTTTGTCACTATTACTCCTTGCAATTTTAAGTTTTAGTTTGTGTCACTTTTAGTCCCCGTACTTCATAGTTTCGATCGTTTGTCAGTTGTGACCCCTAATCTTTCAAGTTTCACACGTTGTCACTCTTGGTCCTTGCACATTGATTCTTTCATATTTTGTCAAGTTTAGTCCCTAGACTTCAAGTTTTTCAAGCAACAATGTCTCATCCAACTTATTCTGAGCTAGAATAGAAAGTTTCTTGTTTAGAAGCTATATTTGAAAAACTACTTGACAAATATGATAATCAATGCATTGAAAATGCTGGAAACCTGTGCATAATTTCAAATCTAAATGAAGAGTGTGAGAGTTTTTCAAAAGAGTCTGAAGAGTTAAAGACCAAAGTAGATGATCTTACGTACAAGCTCCGTATGTCAGAAAATGAGAAAATTGATATTGTGACTAAAAGTGTGTCTTATAAAAATGAAAATCAAAGGTTAACTGACCAGTTAAAGGATCTCGAACTGAAACTTTACAAAATTGGTCAATCTAAACAAACGATGCATCTGAATGCACCCAAATAATTCAAGTATTCAGAGACGGGTCTCGGTTACGATAACCCACATTATCTGAAAAAAGGCCTTGACCAAAGTTCCCACTTTATATGCTTTCGAATTTTTGGGAGTGGACAAGATCTACCCAGAGTACAAAATCAGATGGACCAAACCACTTGTTGATGAGGATCCGGAACTGGAAACTTTGAGAAGGAAAAACACTACCACGATGCAACTTCCTTTTGTTTATGACTCATTGAATGCGTCATACAACACCGAAAAACCGTGTTTTCTGCCAAATGACTATTTTCAAAGCTATTCTCAGGCTGAACTTGATTCAAAAACGGTTGAAACTGAGGAGGAATCAATGGACCACAAAATCTATGTTCCACCTCTGATTTTAGAAAAGAAAATTGTTCAGCTAGAAGATTCATTTGCACAGGAAAAACTCATTTTTCAAAAGGAAAAACAAGAGTTATTATCCAAACTTGAGTGCCTCAATTCCGATAAAAGGGAAACTGGGTCGAGGGAGGAAAAGGAATATCTTCAGACAGAGATAAATAAGCTTAATTCACAACTGTCTGCCTTGGCAGCAGATCTAATGAAAGAGAAACTTCACAAAGCTGAGCTTCAAGCTAAGCTTGACTCACTCCAAGTTGAGAAAATCAATCTGTCAGAACATTCTTCTCCACCCTCAGATACCTCTTCCTGTAAAGCTTTTCTGGGTGATGTTTCACCAAATTCTTCTAACAAAGGAAAAGAGCTTCAAATTTTTGACATGGATCATCATTCTGATTTTCAAAATGCTTCCGCTAATGATCCGCTTCAAGGCACAAATCCTTCCAGTTTCCTAAATCCTTCAAGTGATAAGGTTCCTTCTGATGAGGAAATGGAATTCTCAGCCTTTCTGAATTCTGAGGTGTGTCTAGACAGTCAACTAGACCAATTTGATTTCGATCCTAAACTTCCAAGTCATGTTGATTTTTTGGATTCAACTGGTGAGCCACCGGTCAAATTTTATAAAGGCGAATGTTCAACATCTGCATCTCAAAAGGTTTCTATGAACAAATCTTCAAAGCAAAAATCTAAAAGACGTTCACAGAAACAAAGAAAGACCGATACCTCTAACAAAAGATATACTTACTACTCCAGTTCTTTTGATTGCGAGCTTAATGATTCTTCAGATAATCATTTCTCCAGGAAAGTAAAGATGGTTTGGAGAAAGAAACCAACTACAGAAGACAGTGAAGGAAACAAGTCTCATGATTCTCCTGTAGTTGATACAAAGTCATCTATTTCCAAGACTGATTCACCTACTTATGTTTATTCTACAGGAAAGTTGATCAGTCTAAACCGAGCAAAGATCTATTGCACTCACTGTGGAAATAGTGACTTTGTGGATTTAAGGTATGTTAATAATTGGTATGGTACTTATAGCATCCCCAATCCTCAGTTTAGTAGCTTCAAAGCCAAGGCAACTAACCATCAAGGATCCATCACAGCATGGATACCAAAACCCAAATCTTCCTAATCTGTTTTGCAGGAATGTCATGTGTGATTTAATTCAGATTATTCACGTCACATGACTACAATCAAGGGTTATGCCACTTTTGAGGGGGAGTACCATATTTGTTTAAATTTTCATATCGACTTCTGAACACTTCAGTTCATGACTCGTTCTTAAATGTTTTTGACTTCTGATTATCTCAAATCAGAAATTGTGGTTCAATGTTATAACTTGGTGAGTTAAAGGAGTGTTAGGGCTATTAATGTTTTATGGTCCATCCAGAACCGGAAGGACCTACCCAAGAAACACATCTAATTTCATAGATATCAGTAAGGGGTCTAGATTGATAGATGAGTTCGGGGTGATTAAAAAAAAAGGAATGTGAGGATGTGACAGGACTTAAAAGAATTATTGGTCCTTACCAAACCGAGTCAGTTATCCGGGTTACCACATAATCTATTCATTCTCATTCTTTGGAGATGGATATTGAAACAGACATGGACCCAGTGTCGGTAACTCGTGTCACCCCACCCAGCCACTCAAGTATCTCTCAAAAGATACTTGTTTCATATATGCACGGAGATTTAGCACATAATCTATCTATTCCTCACTCGGAGATCTTAGATATTGAAAAAGGAAGACATCAGCTTCGGTGTCCGAACTTCATATTCATCTCACCGTGTCTATTGATTTCTAACATGTGTCCATGGTTGAATCAATCTTTGAGCCTAATCGATATGATTTATACTTCTTTCACACACACACGAATCTTTGTGATTCCCCTTGCATATCTTTGTGATATTGCCAGAACAGTTTGAGAAGTAATTTTTTCAGTGATAACTGGAAGTCCTATTAAAGATACATCGATGCCAACTCTGAAAATAAACCACACAATTATTTTAATTGTTATGATAACAGTTACTATTGTGTTTCTGTGTTAGCTATTACCCTTGGTTACTGAATCGTATTATCTAATCTTTTGCTACTCATCCGGTTAGTCTTTGAAGATACATGATGCTCAGGATTCTCCTAATCATCGTGAGGGGGAGAATGTCACACAATTCAAAGACACAGATTATCGTGTTGAGGGGGAGTTAGCAAAATCTGAGGGGGAGTAACAAAATTTTATTATCTGAGGTTGATAAGCCTTTGGATTCAAAGATTGCAGCTGAGCAGAAAAGATTTTATTGGTTCTTCTATCCTGTATCATGTGGTGTCTGCTACAAGTTTGTTCCTCCTACGAACTGATTGAAACAAGTTCTTAAACTGAAAGTTTATTCAACTCGCGGTTCAGAGACAAATTCTTTGTTTTAAACTGAAGTTGCACCGTGGAATGTCACGTAACTCGCACATTATCTTTCTTGTGTGCTGATCCGATGTGTTGAGTTTCTACAGTTGAAAGTTGCTCAATAGTGCGTTCAGTCGAGGCTATTGTACATTGAATCTGGTTACAAAGTTGAAACTATAAAGACCAAGAATTTTATTCAAGGGGGAGTTTGGAAAGTCATGAAGACATGCAACACCAAAGTTCTTCAAAGATTTAAGAGGGAAAGAAGATTAAGGCCTGAGATTTCAAGATGATAAATGCCTTATTCAACTTTAGGGGGAGATTGTTAAGACTGAAAGTCCTAGTGTTGAAAGTTGTATAACACATTTATAGGGGTCGAATTGTAATTGTTTGATAGTTGTTTTGTAAATGGGCCTCAAGCCCATTAGGCCTATACGACTTGGTATTTAAAGATTGTTTTATTGAGAATTAGGTCTAGAAGAATTATTATTAGAATTGTTAGTCGTAAGGTTTACTTTCTCTAATTAGAAATTCTCTCTGTAAACCTAAACCCTTTACTGATAAATCTAATCATATGACTAGCAGTTGTGATTTATTAATTGTTCTTCATTGATCATTAATTCATTATTGCTATTGATTGCACTGTATTTGGGATCTACAGCGGTGCGGTTTGTGGTTTTGTCGTAAACCGCACCAAACCGCACCGCGAACACCCCTACTACCTGGAGTAGCTTATGAGGAGTTTTTTGTGATTATTTCAATTATGCCCTCATTAATATTTATTATTATATATTAAATATTAATTATTAAATATTATTATTATTAGTTAATAAATAGTAATTAATATTATCTGAAAATTATAACATAAATTTTATTATACATTGATACTAATTTTTAATTATTTAGAAATATTAATAAATATATCAATATTTTTTAATATTGATAAATATATTTTAGTTATCAATTATTATTATTATTTGATTATTTTTTCATATTATATTCAATGGTTATTTAAAATCATAAGTTTTTTTGAAAAAAAATTATAATTGAATGTAGATTTTTTTTTAAATTTGGTTTAAAATTCAAAATTTATAATATATATAATAATAAATTTCAATATATTATATTACTATAAATTTGGTTTTAAAATTTATTTTATTAACTAATATATTATATTATTATAAATTTGTTTTTATTATATTATTAAATATTGTAATTGATTATTTTTTTTCTAGATGTCATTTTTGATAATTTACATACTTATAAGCTAGTTTTTGTCAAATGTGACTTTTTCATCAGCTAGCTTATCAACTAACAACTAACTTATCAATCATAAGCTAACTTATCAGCTAGTTTGCCAAACATAGCCTAAATATATATCTTTTAGTATTTGTCACAGGTCATATCAAGTTTTTGTACAGAAAATATCGTCCAGTTCGAATATGCGTGTTAATTGATTTTGAAAACGAAGTTTTTTAATATTGATATGTGAATTATTTTAGAGTTAATTGCAAATTTGGTCTATGTGGTTTGTTGCTTTTCATTTTTGGTCCCAACAAAATTTTTATTGCAAAGAAAAGATCTATGGTATGCAAAAGTGCTTGGTTTTGGTCCCTCAGACTAACTCTGTTTGATTCCCTCCCGTTAAACCCCCTCACGTGCCTTACACATGAGGGTATATTGGTCATTTTGCTTACTTTTTTTGTTTTTCATTGAAAACAACAAACTACAAGGACCAAATTGCAATTTACTCTTACTTATATATATAGCCTTAGGTTCATTTGAGAAATGGTAAATATATGAGAAATAGAGAAGTAATCCTAGCCATTCATACGGTCAAGATCGGATTTGACTAGTCAAATAGTGCGACTTTGACTGGTCAAAAGTTACGGCTTTGACTAGTTAAAAGTTGCGGCTATTCCAAAAATAGAAGGACAATTTCGTAATTTTTACAAGATACACGAGTTGAATTCATATATGAACCTGCATGATTTACATATGAACTATATGTTCATATGTGAACCAATGTAATTCACATATGAATTTTTTTAACTGATTCATATATGAACCTTTGTGATTCATATATGAACCTTTGTGATTCATATATGAACCTTTGTGATTCATATATGAACCTTTGTGATTCATATATGAACTAATTAACTAATTCACATATGAAATAACTGTAGGTTCATATGTGAATCAGTTGAACTAATTAACAGATTCATATATAAACTAATTAATTGATTCTCATTTGAACTAATTAACTGATTCATATATGAACGTATGGTTCATATGTGAATCATACATGTTCATATATGAACTTGTCTCGCGTATTTTATGAAACTACCCCTCTATCTTCTATAGACCACGCAAGGAGTTATCTGGTGCTTTACGGTCAAAGCCGCAAATGGCGACCAAATGAATGACTATGATTACTTCTCTATTTCTCACACATTTACCATTTCTCAAATGAACCTCTCCCTATATATATATATATATATATATATATATATATATATATAGAGAGAGAGAGAGAGAGAGAGAGAGAGAGAGAGAGGGAGGGAGGGAGAGAGAGGGACAATCATTTGCAAATTTTTTAAATTTTGCAAACTTACAAACCCATCTAGACCCTCCGAATTTTTGATCAACGGTTGAGAATTTTTCGGATTTAGATTTATTAAAAAAAAATAGGGAGAGGGTAGTTTGGGAATAGTTTTAACTATTTTAAATTCAAAATATATTAATTAATTTGAATTAATCTAATTATGGTTACATTATCTTCTTAATTTTCTCCATCATTACCTAATCTCTTTCTCTATCAAAAATCTGGTCACCATCTCTTTTTTTCTCTCTCAAAAATCCGGCCACCATCTGTCTCTTTCTCTCTCAAAAATCCGGCCACCATGATGAACAAGAAAGTGAACCCGTCTCTCTCTATGAAAAAATCCGGCCACCATGATGAACAAGAAAGTGAACCCGAAAAGGATGTCAAACTCCGGCAAATCCTTCTAAACTCCGGTGGGTTTTCTGCATTTTCATAAATGGGTTCATATATTTTTTCTCATATGAAACGTGAAAATTTCGAAATAATCATATATTTTTATAATTTTATATATTTTCATAAACGATTTCATATTTTTTTTCATATATATATATTTTTCTCATATAAATAATCGGATTTTTAAGTTTAATATATTTTCTCCTATACGAATATTCATACTTTTTCGAAATAATCATATTTTTTCGAAGTTACATATATTTTTTCTCATATGAATCGTGAAAATTTCGAAGTTTCTTATGTTCTTTCTCATATGAAACTCGCCAGAAATGGGGGAGGTCACCGGAGTGAGAGGAGGTCGCCGCCAGTGGGAGGACGTCGCCGTAAGTGGATGGTGACGGTGGATCATGTGTGTGTGTAAGAGAGAGAGAGAGGGAGGGGGGAGAGATAATTAAGGAAGTTAGTTTTTTCCTAAAAATACGAAATTTGTAAAAAGACAGAAATACTCTTGGATTGCATAGTTTGTATAAATAAAAAGTTTCTATTTGAACGAGTCTATATATATATGTATGTATGTATGTATGTATGTATGTATGTATGTATATGTATATATATATATATATATAGTCATAGGTTCAAATGAAAAATGCTAAATTTGTGAAAAATAGAGAAATAATTATAGCCATTCATATGGTCAAAATCGGATTTGATTGGTCAAATATTACGTTTTTGATGGTCAAGAATTGCGGCTTTGACTAGTCAAAAGTTGCGGCTATTCCAAAAATAGAATAAGAAAGTCGTAAATTTTACAAATACACGGGACGAGTTCATAGATGAACTATATGTTCATATGTGAACCAGTGTAATTCACATATGAACTCTTTTAACCGATTCATATCTGAACCTTTGTGATTCATATATGAACTAATTAATTGATTTTGTTGGCCTCAATAAGTAAAACACGCATTGTAGAAAGGGGGGGGGGGTTGAATACAATACACAAAAATTTTCACTTAATTTTTAATTCTTTATTGATATGAAATATCAAAAATTACACTTAGTAAATAAAACGATTGTTGTAGAAAAGAATAGTTAAAACTATTCTAACAATCTAGCACTTAGAAACTTTAAGAACACAACTTAGAAGAAAACACAAAGATTAAAAAACTATGATGAGAGAAAATAACAAACAACTTGCATGAGTGCACTTAGACTTGGAAGATGTTGCATATATTTGGTAGAGGTAGCTTAGTTCTTGTGAAGTTCATCTTGATCCACATCAGTAGATTTGTTTCATGTTGAATTCAGTTTGTGTTCGATTCACCGATCTTTTAAAGCACAACTAAGCTATTACAAAGAACCATAAAATATTCTAAGTATGAAAGTGTACAACAATCTACAGATATACAAATACAAGCCAAAAAGGGGAGGTCATCTTCAAATCTTTGATGACCCAACAATCTCCCCCTATTTGATGATGATATCTCATACTTAGACAAAAGAGAAAGATACATGAATAATGCATTTTGACCTTGATCTTACTCTTTTGGGTTCTTTTTCACATAAACCATTGTTTTTGTTTCTTTTTGGATTTTTTAGAGTATCCGACATTTACAAGTATAAAAGAATGAAATAATGAACTATACACACTATTTACTTCAAAATAAATTGTACTTTGTATTAATCTTTTGAGAAGATTACAATACAAGGCAAAAAATAAGTACAATGAAATTTAAAGATAGAAAAGCTAAAATTCTTCAAATAGGAGACGTGGAATAAAGTTTTTCTTCTTCAATTCATTGGTGACAGCTTTGTAGAGATCCACGACACCCATAGGGATAATTTGAAGAATTCCATTTAGAAAGACACTATCGATGAGCGGGATCTGATCGACTTTACAGAAGCGGATTTGGCCGAGGCCATCATTGAAGAAGATCCCATAGGCAGGCTCAAGAATAACAGTGGTGGAAGGCTGAGGTACCAAGGTCGGTATTGATAGATCAAGGTTGGAAGTGTTTGGAACTTTTCCTTCCTTGGCCATCATAGAGAATACTTATTCTTTCTTGGAGGACTTGGACCTTTTCGGCTTTGAGGAGGAGGGAGGAGGATTTTCGGCACAAAGTTTGGCGATGAATTCCTCTTCGGCAAGGGTATGCACAATCTTGTATTTCTGCGGTAGGAGCTGAATCTGTTTTGAAGATCAGAAATAACCTTCTCCACTTCGGCTTTGAGAGCATTCCTACTTTTGTGCAGGCAATCCGAAATCTCCATCCATTCGGTAAGGCTGAACATTTTGAGCATATCAATACTCTCAATTCGTCTTGAAAGATCCTCCTTTGTCACATAGAGACGAATAGGTTCACCATCTTTTGAAGGTTTGATGATTTTGATATCAACGATGTTAAGGGAGTTTCTTCAGTTGGAAATGGCGGAGTGATACCATTTAATGCATTTCTCCCTCGTTTCCTCAGATTTCTTAGCCGATTTTTCTAAGGCACCAAGCTCCAATGGCATCAGCCGACACTTTGGCCTTCTCAACTTCTTCCTCTGCCAACTTCTGAGCTAACTCTTTAGTTTTATCGTGCTCACTTTGAGCTAGCTCAACTTTCTTGAGCTCCTCAGCAGAGAGCCCAAGATCAGATGTAGTCCTTGTAGGAGGGGCAAGTTTCAACCCACCACCATCGACAAACTGCTTGGTTTGAGCTTTTTTAAGTCGCTTGGTTTCAGCAGCTTCTTCCTCTGGTGAGAGTTTTTTCTTTCCTTTATCCTTCTTTGGTTCAGGCTCCCCCTTAGACTCTTCGACCATTTTAGAAGGATGGTCGGTTCCCTTACCGTCGACGGATTTGGCAACGACTTCTTCCTCGGTTCTCTCTTTTTCGGCAGTCACCAAAGTATCAGGTTCTTTGTTTTTCGGTTCCTCCCCCTCAATAGAAGGACCCTCTTGTCGATTTTCCACCTGTTGAACCTGCAGAATTTCAACCTCTTGAGTAATAGGGGATTCTTCTCGCCTTGCATTGGTAACATGTAGACCTGGCAAAAACTGACACGACACGCTAACCCGACATGAACTCGACACGAAATAAACGAGTTTGGGTAATACATTTCAACCCGTTTAAGTAAACGGGTTGACACAACACGACACGAAAATTAAACGAGTAAGGCCAGGGTCAAAATTTTCAACTCGAAAATGACCCGAATAACCCGTTTATATATATATATATATATATATATATATATTGTAACACCTCAAAAATCAGAGTAAATTAAAACCTGAAAATCTGACAATATGACGTAAGCAATTCCATTAACTTCCCATAAATGGGATCAGTCATTAAGACTATACAATTCTATACAAGGATTTCATCAAAATAATGGGACTTAACAATGTCCAACAACAATACTTAAAACATCTCCAAAAACCCCGAGACTCAAAACTCGTCTCTCCAAAAACCCCGACACCCACCGCTAATGGAAACCTGTTATACACATCATTTGAGAAAAAGTGTCAGACTATAAAGCCTGGTGAGAACATACAGTTTATAAAGCTCGAAAGATATAAACATCAGTATCATACAGAATCTTTTCATAAAGGTTTAATTCGTAAAGATAACATTTCGCCACAACCGGGCCTCTTCGGTCCAAAACTCTTAAACGGTGATAAAAAGACCATTTTACCAAGGATAGTGGTGTAACACAAAGTAGACCACAAATCCGAGTTACGAGCTAAACCAATTGGAATCCGCGGATACGAATCACAAAGTCCGTGCTTCAACGTGAGATCAAGCCCCAAGCGCAAAACCAAGGTATACTCCTTCGCTAGGATCACCATGAACCATGGCTAGTATCCGACCTCACATAACCGTACCAAGTTGCCCCCGAGGAACATGTGATCCATAGCTACAAATTTGGGGAATGTAACATCCCAACAAAACAGTCTACTCCAAAACCTAGGGATCCACTAGTAATGGTAAGGACTCGTCACAACAACATATGTGACCAACCATAAATAAATATATGGTAATAAGTACATTTTATAAACAAATGCTACTTCCAGTTCAACTTCTGGTAAGAATGAAAATCATTAAAATGAGTTCATAAACATTCTTTTTACATAATCATGTAATGTGCAAGTAAAACATCATTTTACTTCAATAGGACGGAACCCGTCATTTTGGTCAAAACTGACCGGGAACCCCGAGAATCACCAAAAACTTCATTTACAACAAAATGTAGAGAACATAAAATCATACCGTAGAAATACTTTAGATTTCGCAAATAAGAGTTTTGACATGTATAAAGTTTGTAAAATGATAGTAGGAACTCACCGGTAGGTTTTCAGAATAAAACCCGGAAAACTAGTTAATGACCACGACGTAGAGGTGAAGCATAAAACACCGACCCCTCGCTAGAAACACCGAAAACTAGCAACCAAACGAGCCTTGGAGATCGAAGAAGAAAAAGAGAGAAAAAGAGGAGAGAGAGAGAGAATATCTGAGATTTTAGAAAAATCTCAACAAAACTGAGATATTTAGCAAGGCTTGCACACCTCCCAACACAGCGCACGACCCGTGCGTTTTCCAAAGGGAAGGGCGCACGACCCGTGCGTTTTCCACTGTCTCGCACACTGTTTCATGCGCACGACCCGTGCGCATTTCTTGAAGGATGGCGCACGACCCGTGCGCCCTGTAGACAGAATATCTTCCTCTTCATTTTCTTTAACAACCTCGCAAAACCAAATGAAAATTCGGGGTGTTACAATCCTCCCCAACTTGGGAATGATTTCGTCCCCGAAATCCCAACTACTCAAAAAGGTGAGGATATCTTCGCTTCATATCCTCCTCGGCTTCCCACGTCACATTTGCTCCCCGGTGATGCTTCCACTGCACCTTGACCAAGGTGACTTCTTTACGACGCAACTTCTTAGACTTTCTCTCTAAGATGGCGTCGGGTTCTTCCATGCAACGGTTTCCTTCGTCAACCCTTAACTCTGAAAGGGGAATGACGCTGTCTTCCACCGCCAAACATTTCCGGAGGTAGCAAACATGGAACGTGTTGTGTATTCTGCTAAACTCCGGTGGCAGTTCCAACTGGTAGGCTTGCAAACCCACCCGTTTAAGCACTTCGAAAGGTCCGAGGAAACGGGGACTCAACTTCCCACGTTTTCTGAACCGAATAATGCCTTTCCACGGCGACACTTTAAGCATAACACGGTCGCCTACTTGGAATTCCATCGGCCGCCTCTTCTTATCGGCATAACTCTTCTGACGATCTTGAGCCGCTTTCATTCTTTCACGAATGCCCTTGACCTTATCGGCAGTCTCTTGCACGATCTCAGGTCCAGCGAACTGCTTTTCTCCCGCTTCAAGCCAGCATACGGGAGTCCGACACTTTCACCCATACAAAGCCTCAAAGGGTGCCATTCCGATACTCGAGTGGTAGCTATTGTTGTAGGCAAACTCCACCAAAGGCAGGTGAGTGTCCCAGCTACCCCCGAAATCGATGACACAAGACCTCAGCATGTCTTCCAAGGTTTGGATCATTCGCTCGCTCTGCCCGTCGGTTTGCGGATGGTAAGCCGTACTCAACTTCACCCGAGTACCAAGCTCTTTCTGAAATCCATCCCAGAAGTTCGAAGTGAACCGACTGTCGCGATCTGATACGATCGACAATGGTATTCCGTGCCTCGAGACCACCTCATTGATATAAAGCTTTTCTAACTTATCCATCGGTAGAGTCTCGCGCATAGCCAAGAAATGAGCGCTCTTCGTTAATCTGTCAACTATCACCCAAATGGTATCGTGACCTCGAAGAGTTTTAGGCAACTTCGTCACGAAGTCCATGGTGATATGCTCCCATTTCCATTCGGGAATCTCTAAAGACTGAAGACTCCCATATGGTCTCTGATGTTCGACCTTAACTTGCGAACACGTCACACAACGCTCAACGTAACGTGCCACATCAAGCTTCATTACCGGCCACCAATAGTGCAACTTCAAGTCCCTGTACATCTTTGTGCTTCCCGGATGTATGGAATACTTGGACTTGTGTGCATCTTCTAGCAACAGCTCACGGTTACCCCCTATCTTGGGCACCCACACACGACCGCTGAACAGTTTCACTCCACGGCTATCTTCCGTCAAGAGTAAACGCTGTTTTGTCATGACTTCTTCTTTGAGATTCTCTTCTAACAGTGCTTCCACCTATGATGCCTTGATCTTCTCAAGAAGGCTAGACACTAGCTCGATCCTTGAATGGGTAGCCTGAATACTCCCGCTATAGTCCTTCCGACTTAGCGCATCGGCCACCACGTTCGCCTTACCTGGGTGGTAAAGCAATTCACAGTCGTAATCTTTCAGCAACTCAAGCCACCTCCTTTGCCTCATATTTAGCTCTTTTTGATCAAAGACATACTTCAGGATCTTGTGATCTGTGAAAAGAGTACACTTCGTGCCGTAAAGATAATGTCGCCAAAGTTTCAAGGCAAACACCACTGCTGCTAACTCCAGATCATGAGTTGGATAATTCTGCTCGTGTATTTTGAGCTGCCTCGAGGCATAAGCGATTACCTTGCCTCGTTGCATCAACACACAACTCAATCCCATCTTTGAAGCGTCGCTGTAAACTACGAAATCTTCCGACCCTTCAGGTAACGTCAAGATCGGAGCTTCACACAACTTCTTTTGAAGGATCCGGAACGCCTTCTCTTGGGTTTCGGTCCATTCGAACTTCACATTCTTCCGAGTCAGAACTGTCAAGGAAGAAGCGATCTTGGAAAAGTCTTGAATGAATCTCCTGTAGTATCCTGCCAGACCCAAGAAACTTCTGATCTCTGACGGACTCTTAGGAGGCTCCCAATTCATCATAGCTTCAATCTTGGAGGGATCCACTTTCACTCCGTCTCGAGTGACTACGTGCCCCAGAAATTGTACTTCTTTAAGCCAAAAGTCGCACTTGGAAAACTTGGCGTACAATCTTTCTCTTCTCAACACTTCCAGAACCTCACGTAGATGTTGTTCGTGTTCCGACTCACTCTTGGAGTACACTAGTATGTCATCAATGAATACAATAACCGACTTGTCGAGGAAAGGTCGGCACACTCTATTCATCACGTCCATAAACACTGATGGTGCGTTCGTCAGGCCAAAAGGCATTACAAGGAACTCGTAATGGCCGTAACGCGTTCTGAAAGCCGTCTTCGGAACATCTTCTTCTCTTACCTTCACTTGGTGATAACCTGATCGTAAGTCAATTTTGGAGAAACAACCCGCTCCTTGAAGTTGATCGAACAAGTCGTCTATTCTCGGAAGCGGATACCTGTTCTTCACTGTAGCTTTGTTCAACTCACGATAGTCAATGCACATTCTCTTTGTGCTATCCTTCTTCTTGACAAATAAGACCGGAGCTCCCCAAGGTGACGAACTCGGTCTTATGAATCCCTTCTCCAATAGCTCTTGGAGTTGTGCTACCATCTCTTGCATCTCCGATGGCGCTAAACGATAAGGTGCTTTAGCGATCGGGGCAGCGCCAGGCACAAGATCAATCCGAAACTCTACCTGACGATCGGGTGGCAACCCGGGAAAGTCGTCCGGAAAGATATCTGGAAACTCACGCACGACCTTCACATCTTCCAGCTTTGATTTCTCTAACTTAGCATCGATCACATAGGCTAGGAAAGACGAACATCCTTTTATTAAACACTTGCGTGCTCTTGCCATTGTGATAATTGCCACTTCACCCTTCCTCTTTTCACCATAGATGACCACGACCTCTCCAGAGAGGTTGGGAAGTCGAATCATCTTCTTGGAACACACGAACTCGGCTTGATTGTTTGACAACCAATCCATACCGATTACCACATCAAAACCCCCGATTAACATCGGTAATAGATCGATCGAGAATTCTCTCCCTTCGATACCAAGAGTACACTGCCTCAGAACTTCGCGGATCAGAATTTGACTACCATCGGCTATTTCTACCACTAATGCATACTCAAGACTAGTAGTGGGCATAGCAAATTTCTGACGGAACAATTCAGATACGAAAGAGAAACTAGCACCCGTATCGAATAAAATACGAGCAGGTACAGAGTTTATAAGAAAAGTACCCGATACCACATCAGCTGATGCTCTAGCCTCTTCAGCCGTCATCTGAAATGCTCGACTCTGAACCTTAGGAGGGTTCTCCTTCCTTGCTGGCGCGCTACCCGACACAAGCTTCGGCCAATCTCTCTTTACATGCCCCGGTGCCTTACACTCGTAACAGACGATTCCACTGACCGGGCAATCTCTGACAGTATGACCGGGCTTCCCACACTTATAGCAAACTTGAGAATTGTTGTAACAGTTACCGTGATGCTTGGTCCGACACCTCGGGCACCACTTAGCTTCCTGATAATTGCTGAAGTTGCGGTTCCCAACAAAAGGTCGGGTCCGCAAGGGAGGTACTGAACTGTTCTCCCACTTTCTCTTTTCAGGCACCACCACTGCCTTTTCAGATTTGCCCTTCGCGAACATCTCTTCCATAAATTGAGCTTCCTCCACCATCTCTCGGAGGTTAGAAGCCTTGAAATTATGGACCATGGATTGCATGTCCGCAGGCAAGCCGTTGAGATAAGCTTTCATCTTGTCTTTCTCTGTTGGGGCAGCGTGCCCCACCAGACCCAACTTCTCCATAAACTGACGGGTGTACTCCCTCACCATCAGGCTTCCCTTCACCAAGGACCGGAATTCTTTCTCAATTCGGTCCATCGTTCTCTCGTTGCAAAACTCTTCTAGCAGTTTCTTCTTGAACTCGGCCCAAGACAACTGGGCCAACACTTCAGGAGATAGAGTGGATTGGATGATATTCCACCAGATGAGTGCAGTGTCCCTCACCAATTGGGTACCGAACCGCACCCTCTGATCATCTCCGCATTCGGAAGAGCCAAAAGCTTGCTCGACCGCTCGGATCCACTTCACACACAAGACTGGGTCGTCAGAACCAGAGAACTCTGGCGGTCCGCAACCCAAAAAGGATTTGTAGAAACAACTTTTCCTATCTCCCGGAGCACCAACAATCCTGTTCTCCTCAGCCCTGACCCCTGTACCAACGCCTCCAGAACCTGCTACGATGTTTTCCATAACCGTCTCACTTCTACGATTGTTCACATCACGGTCCTCAATCACTTTTAGCAGAAACTCTTGCTGCTTTGCCATCTCTTCCCTCATTGCCAACATCATGCTGACCATCAACTCAGATGGGGAACTAGCATCCCTGATGACTGGGTGGGATGAAGCCAGGTCTACTCGCGGAATGACCTCTGTCCCCCCACCTAGTATTTGTTGAACTGGCGGACGCACGACAACCTCAACTCCTTCCGGCTGATCAGCTGTCGCTTCCAGAGCATCAACACGAGTACGCGGTCTACCACGCGTATTCACCATACTGAACTGTTTCACAGAACAAAGACAGAGATAAGAGAGAGATTGAATAAACACAAAGGAAACGTACTACCACATTACCAATTGTCATATTAACAGTAATTCAAGCACTCTTACGTATAGTATCCTCATAATAACATTAGCTAAGTGAAATTATGAACATACAACACATAACGGTTCTTGTCACCACTACTACAACGCCTGATAAACGTACTTTCCGTCAACTCTAAGACTAACCCATCTTAAGAGCTCTACCCAAATCTCGCGGATCAATTCTTAGCATACGCAGTCTAAGTCTAGACATCTTACAGTCATGCCTAGTTCGCTTAAACTAAAGCTCTGATACCAACTTGTAACACCTCAAAAATCAGAGTAAATTAAAACCTGGAAATCTGACAATATGACGTAAGCAATTCCATTAACTTCCCATAAATGGGATCAGTCCTTAAGACTATACAATTCTATACAAGGATTTCATCAAAAGAATGGGACTTAACAATGCCCAACAACAATACTTAAAACATCTCCAAAAACCCCGAGACTCAAAACTCGTCTCTCCAAAAACCCCGACACCCACCGCTAATGGAAACCTGTTATACACATCATTTGAGAAAAAGTGTCAGACTATAAAGCCTGGTGAGAACATACAGTTTATAAAGCTCGAAAGATATAAACATCAGTATCATACAGAATCTTTTCATAAAGGTTTAATTCGTAAAGATAACATTTTGCCACAACCGGGCCTCTTCGGTCCAAAACTCTTAAACGGTGATAAAAGGACCATTTTACCAAGGATAGTGGTGTAACACAAAGTAGACCACAAATCCGAGTTACGAGCTAAACCAATTGGAATCCGCGGATACGAATCACAAAGTTCGTGCTTCAACGTGAGATCAAGCCCCAAGCGCAAAACCAAGGTATACTCCTTCGCTAGGATCACCATGAACCATGGCTAGTATCCGACCTCACATAACCGTACCAAGTTGCCCCCGAGGAACATGTGATCCATAGCTACAAATTTGGGGAATGTAACATCCCAACAAAACAGTCTACTCCAAAACCTAGGGATCCACTAGTAATGGTAAGGACTCGTCACAACAACATATGTGACCAACCATAAATAAATATATGGTAATAAGTACATTTTATAAACAAAATACTACTTCCAGTTCAACTTCTGGTAAGAATGAAAATCATTAAAATGTGTTCATAAACATTCTTTTTACATAATCACGTAATGTGCAAGTAAAACATCATTTTACTTCAATAGGGCGGAACCCGTCATTTTGGTCAAAACTGACCGGGAACCCCGAGAATCACCAAAAACTTCATTTACAACAAAATGTAGAGAACATAAAATCATACCGTAGAAATACTTTAGATTTCGCAAATAAGAGTTTTGACATGTATAAAGTTTGTAAAATGATAGTAGGAACTCACCGGTAGGTTTTCAGAATAAAACCCGGAAAACCAGTTAATGACCACGACGTAGAGGTGAAGCTTAAAACACCGACCCCTCGCTAGAAACACCGAACACTAGCAACCAAACGAGCCTTGAAGATCGAAGAAGAAAAAGAGAGAAAAAGAGGTGAGAGAGAGAATATCTGAGATTTTAGAAAAATCTCAACAAAACTGAGATATTTAGCAAGGCTTGCACACCTCCCAACACAGCGCACGGCCCGTGCGTTTTCCACTGTCTCGCACACTGTTTCATGCGCACGACCCGTGCGCATTTCTTGAAGGATGGCGCACGACCCGTGCGCCATGTAGACAGAAACATCTTCCTCTTCATTTTCTTTAACAACCTCGCAAAACCAAATGAAAATTCAGGGTGTTACATATATATATATATATATATATATATATTACAAGTTTTCTTTTTAATGCTTTGGATTTTTAATGTTTTAAATTTGATTAGAACTTATAAATTTGAACTATAAAATTTGGATTTCTAATGTTTTCATTTGAATTTTGGATTTGTATTTTTTTGTGAATTTTGGATTTTTAATTTTTAGTTTTATAAATGTTAAACGGGTTAGGCGGGTCGTGGCAGGTTAGGCGGGTTGGGTTAGGGTTGGGATTTTCTAACCCGTTTATTAAACGGGTCGGGTTAGGGTTAGACACTCTCAACCCGTTTAACTTTGAACCTGACACGAACCCGACCCAACCCGACACGTTTGACATGTCTAGTAACATGAGGAGTATGTTGCTCCTCCTTAGTTGATTTCTCCCCCTCAGTACGTGGTGTAGAATAAAGACCCGCCTTAACCGATACACGACCCATGCGCCTATCAATACGACACATGCAATCTCGATCATCGAAATGGAAGGCAGCATCACTAACATCGATATCCAAAGATTCGACACAATATTGAGCAACCGAAGCAAGCAAATTGTCAAGCTTGGAGTTGATTTTAGAAAGAGCCTCAACAAGCTGAGCATTGATAGTATCCTGAGAATTTGCCCTTTGTCGAAGAGAGGCCAATTCTTAATCCCGAGCATCAGATGCAACCTTTAAAGCTGCCACGGAGAAAGTGAGATCGGTATTGGCTTGAATGAGAGACTCTAGATGTTGAATGGTGGCAGCCAATGCATCACCAAGAGGATCAACCAAGTCTTTAACATCCTGTTGCATGGCTTCCATGCACTTGAAGAAAGAATTCTGGACCTTGAGAAGCTCATCACTTTGTTCCTTGATAAGATCAATCACAGTAACAAGAGACTTATTGTTTGCCTCCAAAGCACCAGTGATCTGTTGGTCTCAAATAGACCCCTGCTCAAGAAGATTGACACGATGGTCTGTGTGAGCAAGAAAACGAACAAACTCCCCCTGTAAGTTGGCAAATTGAGTGCC
This sequence comes from Arctium lappa, assembly GCA_023525745.1. NCBI lineage: Eukaryota > Viridiplantae > Streptophyta > Magnoliopsida > Asterales > Asteraceae > Arctium > Arctium lappa. The sequence continues at coordinate 24,173,197 of CM042051.1, read as the reverse complement.
AATCAATTAGTGTTGCCGATTGGTATCGAGAATATCGGCAAGAACTTTAGGGGGAATGGATGAGAGAAATCGGGAACATATGGTGCCGATGTGCCAGGTCGATCGGCAGTTGGGGTCAGTGGTTGATGAGGCAAGATTCGGTGAGGAGCAATTGGTTGCCTTTTATGGGGAAAATCAAGTGAGGATTCAGTAGAAGAAGATGCTGAGCGATGAGGTGAGTGTTTGGGAGTGGATTTGGGGGAAGGGGTTGGATTTTTAGGTGAGGCTTTCGGCGAAGGCCGCTTGGGGGAAGGTGTCGGTGAAGGATTCTGTGGTGATGGAGAACTTTCGGTCGACTGAACCATTGCCGGATCCTGTCCCTTGGGAGAAGGAGTTGGGTGGTCAGTAGAATCATAGGAGGTGGTGTCATGAAACAAAAATTTTAGAAAGTCACTGGGACCCTTGTAACCGACCCCTGGAAAGGCCGATTCTTCATTAAGTCGTGCAGAATCATCGGGTATAGACCCGGGTGTAAGGTCGTGTAGTGGAGAAGAGGACCGTTGGTCCGAGGAGGAAACCAACTCATCTTTATCCAACAATTTAAATGTTGGTGAAGGTTTAGTGAGGGTCCACGATGGAACAACCAAACCATTTTGAGAGGGAATGGATAAGGTAGGTGTGGGTTTGACAGATTCCCGTGGCCCAACTGGGAGAATTTCAACCTCCACCGATTTTGGAGAATCGATAGGGGGAGTGTGTGTCTTGGCCATGTGAGGTTTCCTAAGCCTCTTAGTGTTAGATCTGTTTTTATAGTAATTATTGTATTTATTTTCTAGCCTAGACTGTTCTTAATAGTGTAATCTGTTTTGTTAAGGCTAGGGGTATTTAAGTCCCCTTAGTCCTTTGTTCTTGTAACTTTGTCACTCTAATTGAATATATCAGAATACATTTGGCGCTCCTACTTTCTCTCTCTAAAGATTTAGAGATTCTTGGACTTTCACTTAGAACGATACTTAGGTGGGGATTTAGAGCCCCGCCGCTTCAAAGAAGAAGAGGTTTTGACAACGATAGTCTCTGAAGGTTCTTTCGGAGATAGTGTCATTGCAGCAAGTGTGGCGGCACCGGTAGCCTTTGTATTCTTCTTTTTCTTGGCTACCGTTTTAGCTCGGAAAGAAAAAGAAGAAGGGGGAATAGGGGCCACCAGAATGTTGTGATCCAGTGGATGATGGGGCCTTTCGGCAACCAAGTCCACAGGGACACTCCAAACCAGATTGGGAGTAGTGGCAAAGGAAATCATACCTCGAGTTAGGGGTTTGTCCGTAGCATTTGGTCCTTTGTTCAAAACCTGCTTGCCAACTTGACTTGGCAGCAGATCAAAAGAAATGGTCGGCTCCGGTAGTTTTGCATCAACATCAAGAAAAGCCTTCAGCCTGTTGTTGATGATTAAGGATAGAAAGCGAGGAAGAGAAACATGGACAAAACGAGGTGGAGTGATCACAACGATAATGGAGTCAAAAATTACTTGAGCAAAGTCAATAGGCCGGATGAACATTAGTGCATGGGCTAACCTTGTCACGTGGGCAGGAGACTGATCCCACCTGGAGGTCTTGTGAGAGATGTAGTAGATGAGATGGGAGGAGAAAAAGTTTCAGACGCCACCCATGTTCTTGCGAAGTAGAGTCTCGGTACCTTTGCCCTTTCTGCCGTGAATGTAGTTGAGGGCCTCGATGACTTCCTCTTGCTCATGATTAGTAAGAAAATGGGCATATGGAGTAAATACTGGAAGTTGAAGGATTGAACGGACATCTTCGACTCCGAAGGTAAGGTTCGGATGTTCAGAATCCGAGACAATAGAGGCGGAAACCATATAAGTTTCTTCATCATACGAGCAAGTGAGCCAGAAGCTCCCAAGGAGCATTTTGCTCATTTTGGGATAAGCAGTGAGGGCGTGTTGGAGAGGTGATCGATATCTGCACTTAGACGTGCAATGTGGTTGCATGCGGAAAATAGAAGAGATTCCCTTGTGAGAGAGGTGCTCTTGCTGGACTTTGAAGACTTGGAAGATGCCATTGATGAAAGCTTGAAGAATTTGTTTCAGGTGTAGAGATAGAATTATTGAGGTTGAAGATGATGGTAAAAGTGACAAATGGGGTTTTGAAAAGATATATGTATATAGTGGAGGGAAAAAGGAGGATTTCAAAAGAAATTAAATGAAATTAAAATCAAATGAAAAGAAGTAATGATGATTTAGGATATAGGAAACGTGGGGAAGTGGAAGGGCCGAAAACGGCCATGTCAGGGTCGTGGGCTGAATGAAAGGTCGTGTCTCTGACACACAAGTCTAGGAGCGACACATGGCACATGGGGATTGGATATGGCAGAGGTATCGAAAAGAATTCGGCAAAGCAAGAGGATAAGAACAAAACACGTCCGCATAGGTGCCGACTGCTATTCGAAAAAGGGTAGAAGTTCGGCAAATATGAGAGTTACCGAAGTTAGAAGGATTTCAGTAGGCGTAAGGCTTACCGAAAATGATGTGGATGGGTATTTCGGCAAGAATGTTGTATATGGGTATTTCGGCAAGGCTGATGTCGGTAAGAAGGGGTCTTTGCCGAAGAAGAGGTTCGACAAGAACATACCGAAGTGAGGTCGTCAAGGAAGATAAATGAGTAACACAAGCTTCAGTAGTGAGCCTTACTACCGAGAATGACTTGAATTTTTTTACTCAAAATTTAACATACCGAGCTATCTAATCAGGAAGTTGAATCTTGTTTCATCTAGAGGCTTGGTAAAGAGATCTGATAACTGAAAATCAGTAGGGATGAAGTGCAACTCAATATCACCTTTAGAGATATGATCTCTGATAAAGTGATATCTGATATCTATGTGCTTTGATCTGGAGTGAAGCACTGGGTTGTTTGCAATAGCTATTGCATTTGAATTATCACACAGTATGGGGACTCTAGAGTAGAGCTGATCATAGTCTTGTAGTTGGTTTTTCATCCACAAGATCTGAGCACAACAACTTCCAGCTGCAACATATTCAACCTCAGCAGTAGAAGTGGAGACTGACTGTTATCTCTTGTTGGACCATCTAACCAAATTTCCACCTAGTAATTGGCAGCTTCAAATTGTGCTTTTCCTGTCTACCTTAGACCCTGTAAAATCAGAATATGAATAGCCAACTAAATCAAAACCTGAGCCTTTGGGATACCAAAGACATAGATTCATGGTACCTTTTAGATACCGAAAGATGTGTTTTACAATAGCCAAATGAGATTCCTTAGGATTGGTCTGATAACGCGCACAAAGATAGGTAGCAAACATAATATCTGGTCTACTAGCAGTAAGATAAAGAAGAGAACCAATCATTCCTCTATAATTAGTAATGTCAACTAGTTTACCAGCTGGATCAACATGAATTTTAAGAGGTGGTGCCATAGGAGTTTTCATGGAAGAGCAATTTTCAAAATTAAACTTCTTTAGAAGGTCACGAATGTATTTACTTTGATTTATGAAAATCCCATCAGAAGTTTGTTTGATTTGTAGACCAAGAAAGAATGTGAGCTCACCCATCATGCTCATCTCATATTTACTCTTCATGAGAGATGCAAACTCTTGACAAAGAGATTCGTCGGTGCATATCCACATAAATTTGAACAAGAATAATATTACCTCTGGTCTTCTTGAGAAAGAGTGTTATCAATCTTACCTCGGGTATATCTGTTGGAGAGAAGAAAGTCAGATAGAGTATCATACCAGGCACGAGGAGCCTGTTTAAGACCATAGAGAGCCTTATCCAGCTTGAACACATAATCTAGATGAGCTGGATCTTCAAAGCCAGGAGGTTGCTTCACACAGACTTCTTTAGCAAGCTATCCATTAAGAAATGCACTATTGACGTCCATTTGAAAAACTCTGAAGTTTTTATGAGCAGCATGAGCCAGAAAGATTCTTATTGCCTCAAGTCTAGCAACGGGAGCAAAGGTTTCATCATAGTCAATTCCTTCCTCCTGTCGATATCCTTGAGCAATAAGTCTGGACTTATTCCGGATAACAGTGCCTTCTTCATCCATCTTGTTTCTGAAAACCCACTTAGTGTCGATGATGGTCTTTCCTGAGGGACGAGGAACAAGTCTCCAGACCTTGTTTCTTTCAAATTGAGAGAGCTCTTCTTGCATTGCAGTGATACAACATGGATCAACTAGAGTTTCTTCAACTTTCTTGGGTTCCAAGATAGAGAGGAAGTTCACATAGAGGCAAATATTTCCAATCCCTCTTCTTGTTTGAACACCTGCCTGTTGATCACCAATGATTTGTTCAATAGGGTGATCTTTGGTCCATTTGGTGGCTGGGGGAAGAGGTGCAAGAAGGGTTTTTGGAGTGTAAAAAGAAGAGGGTTCGGTAGGAAAATTATAGGTAGGTTGATGAGGAGTACTTTGGGATATAGGTTCGGCAGAAGGTTAGGTTCGGCAAGAGCTGAGGAAGAAGGTTGATTGCTTTGAGAAGGAAGATCTGCCGAAAAGGGGACATAAGAAGGTCCTGCCGAATTTGGATTTTCGGCATCTTCTCTTACACACAAAGTGATCCACTGATATAATTCATTGTCATCACATGAGAGAGATGATGACTTTTGATCATCAAATTTTACATGTATTGACTCATCAATACATTTTCTTCTGAGATTATAGACTCTATAGGCCTTAAAAGTGAGAGAATAGCCCATGAAGATTCCTTCATCAGCCTTAGGATTGAATTTTCCAAGATATTCTCGGTCATTTAGAATAAAGCAAACACAATCGAAAACAAGAAGAAAGCTGATGTTGGGTTTTCGGCCATATAATACTTCATAAGCGGTTTTGTTGTGTCTCTTAACTATGACAGATCTATTTTGGGGTAAATCAAGCTGTATTGATAGATTCAACCCAAAAATAGGTAGGCAGATTGGATTCATTCAGCATAGAATGAGCAACTTCACATAGAGTTCTATTCTTTCTTACCACCACACCATTTTGTTGTGGTGTTCTCACAACTACAAAGTTTTGAGAGATTCCCTTGTCATTGAAGAAAACTTCTAAGGTAGCATTTCTGAATTCTGTGTCGTTGTCACTTATAATAGATCGTACAAGTTGACCATTGAGCACTTCAGATTTCTTGATAAAGTTGATGATTTATTCAGACTTTCATTTTTGTACCTGAGAAAAGATACCCAGGTGTAATGTGTAAATTTATCAACAATTACAAGAATGTACCTTTTTCCTCCAAAACTTGGAGTACTGACTGGTCCACATAGATCCTGTTAGAGCTAAATTGTATTCAAGATTAAAAGGAGTGTCTGAAATGTAATTATTGTAAAGTGTGTGGGTGTATATTGTAATTGTTGTAAAGTGTTGACCAAAATGCTAAGGTCATGTTGACCATATAAATAGCAGGTCTTAGTGTTGTAAATCATTGTGATTGATCAATAAAAAAAGTGGTTCTTGGTAATCTGTGTAATGTATGATAGCTAGAAACTGGAACAAGAATTGGTATCAGAGCAAACAAAAGTCAGAAATCAGATCAAGAAATGGAAATATGTTGAAATTTTGAAGAACTCGCAGATCGTGTCTGTTGAAAATCAAATTTTTGATTTTGTTTTGTTTTAATTGTAATTTTTGTTGCTTTGTATTTGGATTGGTATATAGAACATATTTGATTTGATTTGTATTAAAAAATTCACATCTAATTGTGTGAATTTTGGATTTTTGTGAAATTCGTGTTGTAAGTCTGCACGTACTATTTCTTGATCGAATCTTGTAATTTTGTTGTTTTTAGATGAAATCATGTATTAAGTTTGTGTTCAGACTATATTCAAGAGTGATTTGACAAAGTATTAGAGTTGAAATCGAAGTCTTGGATCGATTTGAGTCAAAAAATGAAGTTTTTGGGCCGAGATCTAAATAAATCGCATGAAAGACGAAGAAGTCGCATGATCATAGGAAGAACTCGCATAGCTCAGTATACGAAAAGTTTCAATTGAAAATATTTCTAAGGACAAAATTTGTATAAGCTTGTATACGAAAAGTACAGAATTCGTACATGACTGCGTGCGAAAAGTAAAGAACTCGCATATAGAATGATACGAATTGCTCAGAATTCGCATAAGGGTTACATACGAATTCCTCAGATTTTGCATAGAAAGTTGGAAAATTTTCTAAGTCTAGAATTTGTATCGATATTAATTGTTTGAGATTGAAAAAGTTTCTAAGTATAGAATTTGTATCTCTCTGTTGTGAGAAAAGTTTCGTGCGAATTGTGTGGTTGTGCGAATTCTGTTGTGTGCGAATTCCTAAGGTTGTGCGAATTGTGGATTCTGTGTGTTATGCGAAAAGTTTACTTAGACAAATTTTTGCAAACAGTAATATGGTTTTTCAATGTCAAAATTTTTACCTCCGTGCTAAGTCTGCGTAGGGGGACATATTTCTGAGTGTGATCAAAGTTTCTGATTTTTGTTAACGATCATTTCAAGCTTATATTTTTACAGATTTCAAGATGTCGTACATTGATGAGAAAGGAAATATTGTTCTCACAAAAAGAGATTGTGCAGTGGCATACATGCCTGAGATACCTCTTATAGAAGAAGAGAATGCAAAGCTTAAACATCAGAAATCATAACTAAAAGCTGAGATTGAGAGTCTGAATGCTAAACTGAAGAAAGCTGAAATTCAAGTATCTACATACCAGGAAAAGGGGAAAAGATTGGATAAAAAAAGTAGATGAGAGAAGTAAGAAAGAGAAAGTTGAACTAGAGAAATCTTTCAATCAAAGATTATCTAATCTTTCAAGGAATGCTGAAAAGGAAAAGAAGGCAGTTGAACTCAAATGTATAAAACTTTCTCAACAAGTGTCAGATTTTGAGAAAGTTATCATCATGGAGAGAGACAAATTTGAGAAAGAGAAGAAGAAGGTTGAGCAAAAACATGTCGGTGTTTTTAAAGAAATATCTGACAAGAGAAAAAGTGTTGAAAAGGATTTTGAAGAAGAAAGGAAGGTTTTTGAGATGGAGATTAACAAGCTTTCAAAGAAGCTATTTGAACTATTAACAACTGCACTGAAAGAACAAAAGACGAAGTCTGAATTACAAAAGAAACTTGATACATTGTCAGAAGAAATAAATAGTTTGTCCAACAAGATTACAGAACTTGAAGGAATCATTTTCAAGGTTGAATTGAAAGCACAAAGAAGTCCAGATACAATTGCTCAATCACCCATGAATGATTCAACTGCATCAGAATGTTCATTCAAATCAGCTGTAAGTTCAATTTTTGCAAATGTTTCTAACAATCCTTTATTTATTGATTCAGATGATATTGTGTCAAAGCAAGAAGATCAGATTCGTCATACTAATCTTTTTTATGTTAAATCTATTGATGGTTCAGGTAACAAGAACAAGTCTCAGCAGAAAATGGTTTGGAGAAGGAAAGATGAGAAAGACATTTCAAAGTCATTTGTTCCTAAACCTCAAGTGAACAAAAAGAACAATGCTCCGAAAGGTAAATCTTTTGGTAGGCCTGATTCTTCATATTCTGTAAATCATTTAATCAGGTTAGCGCAAAAGAAAATTTGTTGTTCTTACTGTGGAACTGATGATTTTGTTAATAAATATTATGCTCAAAATTGGTATGGAACTTACAGAATCACTTCTCAGCAAAATAAACTTAAAAGGTCTAAATCTAATGAGAAGTGGATTCCAAAATCTAACCACTATGGACCCAAATACCAGTGGGTACCAAAACCTGTCAAATCTGTTTTACAGGTACCACAGGTATAGGGGGAGTAAGAGCAATGGTTTCTGATTACAACAGATCAGGACCCGATCTTCAATGTCAAGATGAATGACTTTTGAACAAAACAGTTCAAGACCCAGTCCTCAATGGTAAATATGGAGAGTTACTATTCTCATCGGAGAATACATGACGATGGTTTCTGAATATCTCAGTTCAGAACCCGCTCTAAACAATTTTTCTTCTAAAGAATGCTGATAAGATAACATCTTTCTAAGAAGTTTTTACTGTTGATTCGAGGGGGAGTTTATGAAATTTTAACAGTTATATCTTTAAGAGGGAGTAGAGAAAAGTTAATTGTACTTTAACTGTCATATTTTTTTCCTAATGAGTTGACTTTTTACAGATACCTAGGGGGAGTATATGAGGTTTTTGTCAAGGATGCTTACAAGATATTATTCATTTTAGGGAGAGTTGAGTTTTCTATACTACAGATATATCTTTCTAAATCTCAAACTCTACCATGCTTTGAAAGAAGAACGACTTTCAGGTATGAAAAATGTTTTCTTAAACGTTCAAACCACTCTGTGCTCTCAAAATGATTTTATGAATTTCGAACTGTGCTTTTAAATAATTTTCACTTGGATACTTTGATGATTATCTGACCGTGTGTTTCAAAAAGATCAATACTTATGTATTATCTTTTCTATATACTATCAAGTATTATTACACACACTGGTTCAGTACATTCTTATTGACTTTGTTATTACCATGTCTCAAAAGATAAATCTTTCGATGGTAATACTCCCGTTTGAAATTCAATGTTATTTGAAACCATATGTCATTTCTACTTTAAATGTGCTTTCATTGTTAAATTGTTTATATCATGTTCATATAAACAAATGTCCGTTCTTTGATACCCCATTATATTTTTTTCATGATATTTGATCTGATTAATTCATTGTCAGATTCTCAAAACAATGAAATTGGATGATAGGTCCTTTTTCTGTCTCATAGTTGATTAGGAGGGATTTATTGCCGGTCACATGTCTTGAGCATCCACTATCTAAGTACCAAGTATGTTGATATTCAATGACCTGCAATCACAAAGAAATCAGTCATTTGGTACCCATTTTGAGGTGGGTCCTTTAGAGTTAGAAGAAGAAGAAGAAGAAACATCTTGATTATATCTCTCAATTCGTTCCTTTGGGCAATCTTTTGCCAGATGAAAGGTGTTACTACAGTTGTAGCATTTTGTATAAATGAACACCTTTTTAGACTTTGGACATGGCTCTTTGACTTTTCCTTTGGATTTGACTTTGAGATATTTTGAGGAAGTAGGAAGAATACTAGGCATGAGTCCTAGAATTCCTTTTTCAGAAGAGGGAAGAGGAGAGATAGAAATTCCCTTAGATTTTGGCTTCTTCAAATTGACGGATCTGGGAATGAACTCAGTGGGTGGAACATAAGATTTACCTTTTGAAAAAGGCGTCATCTTTCTTTTTAAGGGAAGGTCAACAATAACGAATTTTCCTTTATCAAGAAGGGAGGGCTTCTTAGAAGAGGAAGAAGAAGAAGAGGTTTCATCAAGATTTAAAGTTTTAAAAAGATCATTCATGGGTTTAACAACATCATTCGAATCTTGATCCTCCTCATGTTGAGGTTTGGTTTGTTTAGCTAAAATAAAAATTCCAAATTTTCTAGAATCACAAAGATCCATAGAGTACACAAAGCTAGAATCTCCTGAGTCACAATCGGTATACTTAGGAGAGTATGAGGGTAGTTTAGAAGATGGAGGAGGAATCTGAGAAGAAGAACAGTCAACATCCATTTTACCATAACCGAGTCCAAACTTATCATCACCGATTACCTGGTCTTGAAAAATCTTTTCAAGGTTTTTATAAGAGGTAGTCCATTTGCTGACAATTTCTTGTTCTTTCTGAAGATGTTTAAACATCTTATTTTTCTCTTTTGCAAGGACAAAGTTGATAGTTTTCAAATCCTCTAACTCAACTTTGATTTTGTCAAAATGTTTTAACTCAGATAGACAGACTTGTAGTTGAGAAGAGTGAGACTTGATCTGAGCATTTGCCCTTTTCTTGGCATCTTTTTCATTATGATAGATAACAATTAAAGAGTCATAAGCTTCGATCTTTTCATCATTTGAGAGAAAGTGAAAGGGATGTACCTGAGAAGAGGAAGAAGAACACTCAGTGGATACTAGTGCCGTTGTTGTATCATTATCTTTGGCTTCAGCTACATCATCTAGCTTGGCCATAAGACACTTGCTTGATATATACTTTTCGCTTTCAGAGGTGGGTTCATCAGCCCAATCATGGGATTCGACCATTAACCCCTGTCCTCTGCGTAAGAGCTTTCGTTTCTCTCCCCCTCTCTCTCTCTTGTACTTGGCTTAGTACTTTTCAGCTCGATCAGAATTTTCTTTGAAAGAAGAAGAGGAGGATTTTCGAGAGAAAGATCGACCTGCAGAGTCAGATCTTAATCTTCTTCCTTTAGAGGAGTTAGAAGAGTTTGATTTGGATTTCCTTGGAGGATTGCTTCTGCACTCAGATGCAAAATGACCTTTCTTGCCACATGCATAACATTCCTCGTGGAATTTATCCATAGATTTTTTTTAAGAGAAGGAAGATTTTCTATTAGTTCTAAAACAGTTAGAGGATAAGTTGTTTTTGAACTTAGAAAGGTTGGCAAGCATGCCCATTTCCTCAGTCATCTGGTCAACTGAGGTTTCTTCACCCTCATCATCGACCTCACTTAGATAGGCCTCTGAATGGTGGGCTGAATCATCATGACTCTCTCGGTCAGTTTCGTCTGAGGGATAGGTGATACAAGGGATGCACATAGATTTCTTGGAGTTATCACTAATAAGAGCCATAGAGGGGGCTTTTTATCTCCTTGATGATAGTTTTCCTTTGGATCCGGGTTTGTTCATAATTAAAGAGAGACCCATAAAGCACGTTAAAGGGAAGATGATCAAGATCCTTGGTCGTCTTTATGCATGTATAGATGTTCTCGCAAAAGTCTGGAAGTTCATCCATAAATTTGCATAAGACTTCCTCATTGTCAGACAATCTCCCCAGTAACTTGAGATCATTAAGAAGACTATTAAAACGATTATAGACGTTAGAAAGAGATTCTCCCTTTTCATGGGAGAAGAGTTCATACTTATGAACGAGAGAGATCTTTTTGCTTTTCTTTACTTCATCTGTACCCTCGTACAGAACACACACAGTTGCCCACATTTCTTTGGCGGTAGAGAGATTTACCAAATAATGATACACTTCATCGGGAAGAGATAGAGCAATAATTGCTCGGACTCTAGAATCAAGGCCGATAAGGCGCATGTCTTCCTCTGGGGATTCTTTAGGCTTTTTGATAATATACCTACCAGTGGCAGAAGTTATTTCCTCATCCGAAGAGTCATCGAAATCTTGAAACACGGTATCCTTGTCTTTGTCTTTGTCTTTTTCTTTTTCTTTGTCTTTGGAAGATTTTTGAAATCTATCCCAGACTTTAGGGATAAGAGGTCCCTCACGAAGAACAGTTAGAAAACGATTATCAACACCCTCCAGAAACAACATCATCCGACTTTTCCAAAGGGAAAAGTGGTTTGGGTTGAATTTTGGAGGTTTGGCTATTGAGCCATTGTCGACAGGGAAGGAGTTTTGGGAAGAGGACTCAACCTTAGCTGAAGAAGAGGATGCCATCGTAGATCTGGTTTATTAGATTAAACCAACTGCTCTGATACCACTTGTTGGTCCCAATAAGTAAAACACGCATTGTAGAAGGGGGGGGGGGGGGGTTGAATACAATACACAAAAATTTTCACTTAATTTTTAATTCTTTATTGATATGAAATATCAAGAATTACACTTAATAAATAAAACGATTGTTGTAGAAAAGAATAGTTAAAACTATTCTAACAATCTAGCACTTAGAAACTTTAAGAACACAACTTAGAAAACATAAAGATTAAAAAACTCTTATGAGAGAAAATAACAAACAACTTGCATGAGTGCACTTAGACTTCTTGAGCTGAAAGCGTGAGTTACATGGAGGAGGTCTTCACCCTTTTCATACTTCCCAATGCATTGAATGCAAAGGACACTTGCCATATGTTGAGTGGATCCTTGAGATTTCTTCAATAAATTATGAGATATTTGAAGTGACTTATCAAAATACAAAAGGTAACTTTTATACTTTGATAAGACAACGTCCCAATAAAATATTCCTGGTACAAATCTTTTGAGATCTTTTTGAAGAAAGTCTTTATCAGATCAGAACTTGAGTGAATATCCTCTGTGCAATAGAATGTTTCATTCCTTTTGTCATAATAGTGTTGGGAATGAGGAGGTGTAGTCAAATCATGAGGATTTGCTATAAAGGGTATCACCGAATTAAGGAATAATTCGGCAATGGGATTATCTGCCGAAGCTTCGGCAAAAGGATGCCGATAGAAGGGAATCGACAAAGATGACATCTGCTGAACATAAGAGAAATTGGACAGAGGAGTGATCTGCCGAAGATGTTGCATATCTTTGGTAGAGGTAGCTTAGTTCTTGTGAAGTTCATCTTGATCCGCATCAGTAGATTTGTTTCATGTTGAATTCGGTTTGTCTTCGATTCACCGATCTTTTAAAGCACAACTAAGCTATTACAAAGAACCATAAAATATTCTAAGTATGAAAGTGTATAACAATCTACAGATATACAAATACAAGCCAAAAAGGGGAGGTCATCTTCAAATCTTTGATGACCCAACAGATTCACATATGAACTAATTAACTGTAGGTTCATATGTGAATCAGTTGAACTAATTAACATATTTATATATGAACTTTTGTGATTCACATATTAATTAATTAACTAATTCACATATGAACGTATAGGTCATATATGAATCACATAGGTTCGCATATAAACTCGTCCCGCGTATTTTACGAAACTACCCCTCTATCTTCTACAGACCACGCAAGGAATTATCCTGTGCTTCACGGTCAAAGCAGCAAATGTTGACCAAATGAAGGGCTAGGATCATTTCTCTATTTCTCACATACTTAGCATTTCTCATTTGAACCCCTCTCTCTCTCTCTCTCTCTATATATATATATATATATATATATATATATATATATATATATATATATAGGCAAAGGTTCATTTGAGAAATGGTAAATGTATGAGAAATAGAGAAGTAATCTTAGCCATTCATTTGATCAACATTTGCGGCTTTGACCGTGAAGCACCGGATAATTCCTTGCGTGGTTTATAGAAGATAGAGGGGTAGTTTCATAAAATACGCGGGACGAGTTTATATATAAACATGTATGATTCACATATGAACTATATGTTCATATATGAATAAGTTAATTAGTTCAATTATTTCACATATAAACCTACAGTTAATTAGTTCATATGTGAATCAGTTAATTAGTTCATATATTAATCACAATGGTTCATATATGAATCAGTTAAAAAAGTTTATATGTGAATTACATTGGTTCACATATGAACATATAGTTCATATGTAAATCATGCAAGTTCATATATGAATTCAGCACGTGTATCTTGTAAAAATTACGAAACTGTCATTCTATTTTTGGAATAGTCGCAACTTTTGACCAATCAAAGTCGCACTATTTGACCAGTCAAATCCGATCTTGACCGTATGAATGACTAGGATTACTTCTTCATTTGTCATATATATACCATTTCTCAAATGAACCTAAGGCTATATATATATGGGCCATTCAAGGGAGAACTCGGTTATTTGTGATAATCGTGAGATTCAATCTTAACCATAAATTAGAGGATAAATTAGGAAATCACTAATTTTGGTAATTTTTAATTAAAATATTAATTAAATGGTAATTTAGGTAGTTTATAAATCTTCTCTCTCCTCTTTCCAGCGAATATTAGTCCGACAAACACATGATGCACACTGTGATACCCTTTTGTAAACAACGAAAATAAATAATAAAAGTTGTGATACCCTTCGTAAAACAACGAAGACAAACTGTGATACTTTTTGTAAACAACGAAAATACATTGTGATACCTAAAAAACATCGATATTGTTCAAAAAATACATAGAAACTATACATACTGTGATACAAACCACACTGTGATATAATTTGTGATACAATGTGATTTCACGATTATGCATATATGATACCATAGTATGATACCGAGAAGACTGGCGGTACAGATAACATCTCGGTTGTCACCGGAGATGGGGCTTTATCACCGGGGGTGTAAGTCGCCGAATTTGATCGTGGATTTCAAAACAATATATTCCATAATAATAGGGTAACCTAAAAGGAATGAAATCAATTCTTCCACAATAGTATCCAAATTACCAAAATAATCTTTTATATTAATTTAATAAAAAAATATTTTCTTAAATGAGTGGCTTATATTGGATCTAACGATTATCACAAATTACGCAACTCCCATTTGATTAGGCATATATATATATATATATATATATATATATATATATATATATATATATATATATATATATAGGGAAAGGTTCATTTGAGAAACACTAAATATATGAGAAATAGAGAAGTGATCTTAAACCATTAATTCGGTCAAGATCGGCGGTTTTGACCGATAATTAGGGGATAATTGCTCCCATGGTCCACTCCCGTGTTCCTCACATTGTTTATTATTCGAAGGGTATTTTTGTAAATTATCCAAACGTTCAGATATGAATATCACTTTTTTTTTCTTTTTTTTTAGCCATGTGTGTTCATATATGAATGCATGCAAAAAACAGAAGTTCATATATGAATGTTAGTAGACGTTCATATATGAATGTTAGTAGAATGCCACTATTTTTTTTGTACGTATTCATATATGAACGCATGCATTCATATATGAAGGCATGCAAAAAACAGGCGTTCATATATGAATGTCACTCTTTTTTTTTGCATGCATTCATATATGAACGCATGCATTCATATATGAAGGCATGCAAAAAACAGGCGTTCATATATGAATGTCACTCTTTTTTTTTGCATGCATTCATATATGAACGCATGCATTCATATATGAAGGCATGCAGTCAGTGTTTATTTAAAATTACGAACATTCATACATGAACGCATGCATTCATGTATGACTGCATGCCTTCATATATATGAACACGCGCGTGTTTTTGTCAAAGTTACGTAAATACCCTTATATTTTTGGAAGAGCCGTAATTTTTGACCACCAGTCAAAGCCGTAACTTTTGACCAATTAAATCCAATCTTGACCTATGAATGGCTAAGATCACTTCTCTATTTCTCATATATTTACCATTTCTCAAATGAACCAAACACTATATATATATATATATATATATATATATATATATATATATATAGGGGACGTATCTTTTACAAACCAGTCAGATTGTGCAAACTTTGTGAACCAATCTTAGCCGTTCATCAAGTCTAATGAATATATGATTTTATTATGTTTCCTAATTTAAAATCATGATTATAATGAATAAACTTAACATTTCCTAATTTAAAATCATGATTATAATGAATAAACTTAACATTTTCCATATATATCACAATCATTATTAATGAATCATAATCATTATCCATAAATATATCTATTGTTTCATAAAATAGTGGTTTGCATAGTTTGTACAAATTGCTTGGTTTGCAAAAGAAACGCACCCTATATATATATATATATATAAGGGCTTAATCAAATGAGAACTATGTGGTTTCGGATAACCGTGAGATCCAATATGAACCAATCATTTTAGATAATTCATATTATTTACTAAAATAAAATAAAGGGTAAATTCGTTAAAAAAATGACAGCTCATACATAAAACCCTAATATCTTCCTCTCTCCCTAATGTTCCAGCCGCTAAGATGTATGCAGAAGGCACACAAGAGGGTCTAGATTGGATTTATAAACAAACGTTTCCGATCTATATCTCATTCGTAGAGTTTTTTTTTGTCGATATGTACTCCCTTCTTCAATTTTCTGCTAATTTTAGATCGACTTGAAGCTACAGTATCTGACTTGTTCATCACTGTAACTTGAGGTGCAACAATGGCGGCCACCGGCTGCATCGACGTCCATGGCCGCAGAAGGATTTTTTTTACTCTTTTTTTTCCAGTTGGATGTATGCAGTAGGGGTGAGCATGGGACCAGTACCGTACCGAACCGGTACCGTACCGAAAATTACCGATACCGAAAATGTGGAAAATTCGATACCGAATACCGTACCGATTAGAACGGTACGGTACCGATTCGGTAACGGTACCGATAATACTAACGATATTTCGGTACTAGTACCCCATCAGTACCGAACCGAATACCGATTATAGGAAAAAACATGGAATCGATTACCGTACCGAAATACATGGGATGGTTCGGGATCGGTACGGTACCGGTACGGTACCGGTTCGGTATCGGGATTTGGGACTCCTTGCTCACCCCTAGTATGCAGTGCACACAAGCAGAGAAGAGAAAGAGGGAGGATGTGTTTGGTCCTTGCCGACGATTTGGTCCATCCGGTATGTGGCGTCCTTGCCGACGACTTGGTCCATCTTCTCCGGCGATTAGGTGGCGTCCATCTTCTCCGACGAGTTTGTCCTTGCCGACAGGAGGAAAATAGATGGTATATACAGGCATCACACTGGTATCACACTTGGTATCATGAGGTATCACAATGGGGTATCACATTTGGTATAACAATAGGGTATCACAATGGGGTATCACATTTGGTATAACAGTAGGTGTCACAATGAGGTATCACATTTGGTATAACGGTGGGATATCACATTTGGTATCATAATGAGGTATCACATTGGTATCACAATGTATTTCCTTTGTTTTACGAAGTGTATCACAATGTATCAGGTGGTGTTGCTTTACTAAGTGTATCACACTATGTCTTTTTTCTTTATTTTCGTTATTTTGTTAAGGGTATCACATAATGCATGTGTTTGCCGGAAAAAAACTTCGCCGGAAAAAGTTTCGCCAGAAAAAAGTTCGTCGGAGAGAGGAGGCAGGAGAGAGGAGAGAGCATATTTTTAAAATACCTAAATTGCTTTTAACTATAATTTAAATCATAATTACCAAAATTAATAATTTCCTAATTTATCATCTGATTTATGGTTGAGATTGGATCTCACAGTTATCACAAATAACTTAGTTCTCCCTTGAAAGGCCCCCTATATATATATATATATATATAGAGAGAGAGAGAGAGAGAGAGTAAGGATCATGCGAGAAGTTAAACATTTTGCGAGAAGGTGAGAAGTGTGATATCATATATGATTACACAGGCTGTGGGTGTGTTTAATCATATATGATTAAGCTTGTGTATCATATATGATTACACACTTCTCACCATCTCGCAAAATGTTTAGCTTCTTGTTTGAACCTGCCCCTATATATATATAATACACATTGTTAAATTGTAAACCCAAGCACCGACCGTCTCCATCACCGACGACCCAATCATCGAGCATCTCCAATTTCGGCGGTTCCAACTCTCTCCCTCTCAAGGTCGACGTTCAGGGGTGAGATCGATGTGGAGATCTCTGGAGTTACAGAAGGTGGAGATCTCTGGAGTTACAAAGATCAAACCATATGAACGAAGCACATGAAAAAAGGTGGAGAACAATGGAGATTGAACCACACGGACCAAGCATAAGGATCAAACCACAAGGACAAGCATTAGGTCCTGTGTAAACCACATACCCATAAGCAAATCGGAGCAAGGGAATGAAAGGGGGTGGGCCTTTGTGGTCCCGGCCATGATCAGAGCATGGGGAGGACTTTGATCGAAGGTTTCGACCGATGGTAGAGAGAGGGGGTGGTCTGTGGTAGAGAAGGGGAAAGGGAAGTGTTATAGGGTTAAAAGGAAGATATGGTCAAAAAGACCATTATACCCTCACGTGCAACGCACATGTGGGCATTTTAACAATTGCAAATTAACGGCGTTAGCCCCGGGGACCTAAACCAAGCACTTTTGTATACCATAAGGGTTTTTTTGCAATAAAATTTTTTCAGACACTAAAAGTGAGAAAAACAACAAAAACAGGGACCAAATTTGCAGTTTACTCATTATTTATATCTAATCAATAATTCAATAATAATAATCATCATAGATAAATACAAGAGCATGAAAAAGACACGCGGCTTTCTGTATGTGTTTGAAAAGGATACGTGCCAAAAACGTGCCAAATAAATAAGTGGTCAAACCATCATCCACGACCTTTGCTTCTAACCACACCATTGCTTTATTTTTATGTTGCTATTTATGGTTGGTTTGAGACAATTTTTTAGATAATTAATGTATTTTATATTAACTAGAAACATATTCGTTCAATGCACTAAGATACATTATGATTTTAATGTTTTTATTTATTTTTTGTTTTTTTATCGATTTACAGTACGCTTTTTAGATGGTTTTGAAAGAGTGATAATGATTTTTTTTATAAATTTGTTTAATTTAGGCTTAATAATATAATGTTTTTATGTAAAAAATTAAGTATTTTGTTAAAATTCAATGATTATCTTATATGTTTTAAATTTTTTATATTTAATTTGAGATGTTTATCATGTTTTGATTATATTTATCAGTTAGTTATGAATTCAAATATATAGTTTTAGAAATTTGTACTCATGCATCATGACTTGTAATCTTGAATTTTAAGTAATGTGTATCAATAAATAGTATTTAATGCATAAAAACTTGTTTTTAAGAGTTTTATTCGATAGTTTAATAATAATGTAATTTATTTTAGGTTTAATAATATAATGTTTTTTTTTATAAAATAAACATTAAATATTCTGGTAGCTTTTCTTAATTATATTTTAATTTTTTTATTTTTAAAATTTGATTTGTATTTTGTATTTAGTTATGTGGAGAGTGATTTTATGGTGTTGAAGTGAGGAGTGATTTTAAGGAAGTTAAAGTGGTTAAGGGGCGTTTGGTTCACAGAATGATTTCTGAAGGAATGAAATCTGTCAAAGAAATTTGAATAGAATGTTATTAGGTTTAACCAAGTGTTTGGTTAGCAGAAATGGAATGGAATCAGTCAAATGAATTTGAATCTTTCTGTTTGGTTTGCAAAGGAATTAGAATGAAATTCTGAAAAATGACAAAAATACCCTTTCTTTGATTTTTATTTTTATTTTTTTAATTATAAGTAATTATAAAATTAACATTTAAGAAATGATCAAAAATATTATTTATATAAAATCTTTATATACATACATACATATATACATCATCACACAGTTATTGTCATTATATATACACAGCAGGAGGAAAAAAAATCAACACAACCGATTGATTATCCCCTTCGGCCCTCCCCCCTTTTTTTGACCTAGAAAGTTGATTGTATTTCTTCCTCATCGCAACATCATTTTCTGCAGTCGATCGTTGAGAAGAAGAAGGCAATGATGGGGAAAAGCGTTTATGCGGTCGATCGACTGATAGAAACCATAGGAGGAACGATCGGTGGATGCAGTTGAGAAACCACAGGAAGAAACACTCGATTTGATGAGTCGATCGATGCAGTCGAGAAACCAGAGAACGAACGAACGATAAACCACAGGAAGAAACACTCGAGAAACTAGATAAGCAAATGGTTTTATGTTTAATGAGGGCATAT
This sequence comes from Arctium lappa, assembly GCA_023525745.1. Taxonomy (NCBI): domain Eukaryota; kingdom Viridiplantae; phylum Streptophyta; class Magnoliopsida; order Asterales; family Asteraceae; genus Arctium; species Arctium lappa. The sequence continues at coordinate 24,153,787 of CM042051.1, read as the reverse complement.
TTGTCATTTTTAAAATTTAGGTTGGAATGGATTTCAATTCCATCTCTTTTGATAAGGAATGGTGAAATCCATATTTGAAGGAATCTTTGGAATTCAATTCCATTCCTTAGGTAACCAAACATGATGATGGAATTCGGTCAATGGAATTGACCATTCCAATTCCGCCCAATTCCGTCGGAATCCGATGAACCAAACGCCCGCTTAGAAATAAGGATTGAAAGTTAATAAATAATATTAAATGTTGTACATAAAGCTTTAATGGTTGTTTTTAAGAGATTTTAAGTAATTAACATTAAATACCGGTATAATAAGTTTTAGCAATTCTTTTTAAGAGTTTTTAATAATTGTTTTATAATATAGTATAGATACTATTGTGGATCTCCCCATTTTATTTATGAATAAATTACAATTTTGGTACTTATGGTTTACATCCCACTACGAATAATGTCTTAAACTTTATTAAATACAATAATGATCACTATAACTTGTACTTTACTTTGAAAGAAGTTCCTTTCATTAACTCCGTTAATTATAACATCTTTAGTTGAATGCCATTTTGGTGATTTTACTTTTTCAACTCTTTTGCGGTAAAAAAAATGATATATTTGTATATTAATATTATATTTTAATATATTATACATACGTGTACAAACATATACAAATATATCTACGAGTGTGTGTATGTGTGACACCATCTACAACGACAAAATACTCCCCTCCGACGAAGCAAACACCGAATCCCCCATGTCATCTCCAACGACCCAACATACACATACATATCACATCGTTCACCATCTATACTAATATTACATCGTCGCCACCTTAAACCCCCCCCCCCCCACCCACCCACAACGGTTACCTCATCTAATCCTTTCTGGTTTTCTGTTTTTCGACACCCCAAATTTATCCATCTTCTATACCACCATGACTTCATCCCACCTCTCCCTTTCATCATTTATCATCTCCCTCAAAATGAAACCCAATGTGTAACACCCGGATTTTCAGTAAGCTAATTCATTCTTGGTTGCTCCTAAAAGTCTCTTATTAAGGGCTTAATTTGTGAGAAATATTTACCTTTGTGTCGTGGATTGAGTCGGGAGTGTCGCGAACTTGAAAGATCAAATTTCGGAGGCCGACGGGGTGTTGGGTGACAGTGCCACGCGACAGTGACATAGTCACAATCGTTGTGGCATAGTCGCGGGGCTATGAGGGCTCACGGTACACTGGGTGCGAGAGTGTGCTGGCGAGAGTGACACCTATCACAATTGCCTGCCATAATCACGGGGACCCCATGCCTCTCAGTACGTTCCATGCGAGAGTGCCCTGGGCATAATCGTCGTGCACAATCGCCGACGGGGCTAGTGTGTTAAATGCGTCGATTTCTTCCAGCCAACCTCATTTACTACACACCTAATTTTCTTCTTTTCTCTCTAGACCATCTCCCTCTCATTTATTACGATTTTAGGTTGCATTCAAGACCTTGATCCTTAGGATTTAAGGTGATCCTCAACCATCTAGCGAGGGTTTGAAGTCTAGTTTGAAGGGTTCACCATTTCATCACATCTCTACCATTTACTTCAAGAAATATTTAGGTTTCTAGGGTTTTTAACAAAACCCATATTGTGAGTTCATTCTCCACTTTTAAAACCTTATGCATTCAAAATCATGATTTTAGACTCCTAGTCATCTCCTTGTCCATTTACTATTTGTTAAAATGATTTTGACCTAACTTGGCGTTTTAGAGATTTTTAGGGTTTTGATTATTTTGCAATATGATGAAGGGTTCTTGGATTTGAGTTATAAAATGTTGCTTGTTTACATATTTGGGGTTGAATACATGGATAAACTCATTATAGCCATATTTATGATTTTACTATGTGGTGAGTTTTACTTAGGAAATTTGAGTATTTTGGAATAAGAGATATGTGATGGTCATTTTAAAATTATGTACTTTTGGTCCAGTTATCTTATGATAGACCTATTTGGGAAATGCAGATGGTCAAAGTTATACCTTTAAATCAATTGGGTTCCATAAAAGCATTGTTTATGTAAAGATGTGTATATTGATGGAAAACATGATTTGAGAAACTATATGTGTGGATATAGTTTGGCACAAATGTAATTGTGACAAACCTTAGACTATTACTAGTGGATCCATAGGAGTATGTAACACCCCGAATTTCGTTTAGCCGTTATGCGAGGTTGTTTGGAGGAAAAAGGAAGTTTCGGGGCTGTCTATAGGACGCACGGGTCGTGTGTCCTCCTTCAGAGAAAACGCACGGGTCGTGCGTAGGATCCAGGGCCGAGGCACAGTGCATGCGCACGGGTCGTGCGCGTTTCCTTCTTTGAGGGCGCACTACTGTCAGGCTGCTTTTGGACTTGCTTTTAATATCTAAGATTTGAGATATTTTCATAATATCTCAAATCTCAATTCTCTCTCTCTCCTTTTTCTCTCTTTTCTCTTTCGATCTTCAAGGTCTTGTTTGGTTGCTAGTTTTCGGTGTTTCTAGCAAGGGGTCGGTGTTTTAAGCTTCACCTCTACGTCGTGATCGTTATCTGGTTTTCCGGGTTTTATTCTGAAAACCTACCGGTGAGTTCCTACTATCATTTTATAAACTTTATACATGTCAAAACTCTTATTTGCGAAATCTGAAGTATTTCTACGGTATGATTATATGATCTCTACATTTTGTTATAAATGAAGTTTTTGGTGAATCTCGGGGTTCCCGGTCAGTTTTGACCAAAATGACGGGTTCCGCCCTATTGAAGTAAAATGATGTTTTACTTACACATTACGTGATTATGTAAAAAGAATGTTTATGAACTCATTTTAATGATTTTCATTCTTACCAGAAGTTGAACTGGAAGTAGCATTTTGTTTATAAAATGTACTTGTAACCATATGTTTATTTATGGTTGGTCACATATGTTGTTGTGACGAGTCCTTACCATTTCTAGTGGATCCCTAGGTTTTGGAGTAGACTGTTTTGTTGGGATGTTACATTCCCCAAATTTGTAGCTATGGATCACATGTTCCTCGGGGGCAACTTGGTACGGTTATGTGAGGCCGGATACTAGCCATGGTTCATGGTGATCCTAGCGAAGGAGTATACCTTGGTTTTGCGCTTGGGGCTTGATCTCACGTTGAAGCACGGACTTTGTGATTCGTATCCGCGGATTCCAATTGGTTTAGCTCGTAACTCGGTTTGTTGGCCTAACTTTGTGTTTCGTCACTCTCCTTGGTAAAATGGTCCTTTTATCACCGTTTAAGAGTTTTGGACCGAAGAGGCCCGGTTGTGGCGAAATGTTATCTTTACGAACTAAACCTTTATGAAAAGATTTCTTTATGATACTGATGTTTATATCTTTTGAGCTTTATAAACTGTATGTTCTCACCAGACTTTATAGTCTGACACTTTTTCTCAAATGATGTGTATAACAGGTTTCCATTAGCGGTGGGTGCCGGGGTTTTTGGAGAGACGAGTTTTGAGTCTCGAGGTTTTTGGAGATAATTTAGTATTGATGTTGGGCATTGTTAAGTCCCATTCTTTTGATGCAATCCCTGTATAGAATTGTAAAGTCTTAAGGACTGATCCCATTTATGGGAAGTTAATGGATTTACTTTCGTCACATTGTCCGATTTCCAGGTTTTAATTTACTCTGATTTTTGAGGTGTTACAGAGTAAGAGTCGACTTATTTTGTGATGATCTTTCCTTTTGTAACTAGTTGAGACATTGGGTCCTCGGAGGCAATTTGGTATGGTTATGTGGGACCGGATACTAGTCATGGGCCGTAAATGTAATCCTAGTGAATGAGTATGATTTGGATCCTCGGGTGCCCTCCCCCACATCTATGTACGAGTCGGCGTTGTTCGTGGCCATGTGTCCCAATATTGAGCTCACAACTTGGAAAGTGGCCTACTTTTGTATTCCGCCACGATCCTTGAAAATCGGGTCTCCCCCGTCATCGCATGGTGTTTTTGCACCGTAAGGTCTTTAATGTGGTTATTTGATACACTTCACCTTTCTAAAATCATTGTAAAGTTAATTGTTTATGATTCAAATATTTCCAAGTCATTTCTATAAAATGTTTGTTTTCACTAGGCGTTAGCCTAACACTTTTTCTCAAATGATATGTATAACAGGTTCTTTTAGCGATGGGTCACCTTTGGTTTGAGGGAAGAGCGTTGGGCCATTATGGGCATTTTTGAGATAGATAATTTCAGAGACAAAGCGTACAAACAGACAGATATTTTGAGAGATCGGGTTAACAACCGATGTAATCTAGATATAAATTGTTTAGATTAGCTTGTTGTCAATTTTAATGTTCATTTACAGTAATTGTAAATGCTATATTACATTCCTCATTTTGAGTGGTTTCCATCTTTTATAGACGTCATATTGCAGAAATTTTAAGGTTTATATTTACCCATATTTTTAGGGTGTTACATAATGGTCTCATCACCACCACCGCCACCAGTGTGATCACTGTGTCATCACATGTTCCATCACCACCACCACTTGTTAGATTAATGGTTTCATCACAGGTATTGTCACCAATATTGCCTCCAATATTGCCTCTTACACCATTTGGTTATGGAGTTTTTCAAAAACCCTAATATATTTTGAAGCGAAAGGAGTGTTGCTCGTTGTAAAGGTGAACATCACTATTAAACATGAAAGGGATGGGGTGTGAGGATCATCATAAAATAGGAAAGAGAGGGGTGTGGGTGTCACTGACGAATAGGAAGAGGAGGTAGTGTGGAGGTCACCGGCAAAAAAGAAGGATGTGGTTTCTTTTCCGGTTAATACAACTCTGTCGTATTGTTATTTATATATATATATATATATATATATATATATGATTTATTTTTAATAGGAAAAAAGGACTAAAAGCACAAAACTGAAGATACAAAGACATTAGTAAAAAGACTGTAATACACTTAACTTAACGAATTATTTTTAAGAGTTAACAAGATGGACTATTTTCAAAGCAAAATGCAAACCATAATTACCATTGATATACTTATTAAAGTATAGGGACATTATTGATAGTTGATTTAAATGACAAGGGCCAAAATTGTAATTTACTGCTTTATTCTTATTATTGAGAATTTTGTCTAGTTGTAGACTTGTAGTTACATATTGTATGAATGGTAGTGAAATCATAAAGTGTTATAGAAAAAGTAGAATAGAACAGTAAAAAGAGAGAATGAAATATGTAATTCTCATTAATCATAAGCCCTTTAAATAGGGAGGAGTTTACAAAGAAAATGAAATATTCATTATGGTAAATTCTAATACTAGGAAAATATTCTGTCAATCACTTCCTTTTGATGATGACACATAATCCTTCAACACTCCCCCTTGTGCCGAGTCAAATTAGGGGTGAGCAAAACCCGACCAACCCGAAAATCCCCCACTCGAAAACCCGACCACCCGAACCCGAACTTATTCCCAGATACTACGGATCGGGGTGGGTATCCAAATCCCCCACCCGACCCGTCCGATGACCCGAACTTATTATTATATTTTTTTTAAAATCTGTTTTATAACTCTACATTTTCTAAACCTAACTTCTCCCTTCTAGTTCTCACTCTCGTTCTCGATCTCTTTCTCAGAATACCCTCTCTCTCTCTCTCTCTTCTCGATCAGTTTGGTCTGACCGACCACCGTCGCCCACCGGTCAGAGAAAACAGAAGACAGAACGGTGAACCACCTCTCTCTGACCTCTGTTGTTCGGCGCAGGATGAAACCAAAAAAGGAGTAAGATGGCGATAGAGACTGAAAGGGTATTCTGAATTATAAGAAAGAAGAAAGAAAAGAAAAAAGAACCGTAGCAGAGGGAGAGAGAGAAAGAAAGTTGGGGTGAACTGAAGAACAATGGCATCGTTGATGATAAAAAGCTAAATATTTTGAGAAAGAAAAGGAAAGAGGGGGAATCTGTGATGGGGGAAGGAAAGGTACAATTTTGAGATAGAAAAATATATTGATTCTTGGCTTGTGAAAAGCAAAGATGAGAAAGTGGGAGAGATCGAAGCAGATAATCTTGATGAAGAGAAGAAACAGAAGAATTGAAAAGTTCTGGGTTCTTGGATTGAATCATTGTTACTCCACCCAAAGACCCGACCCGAACATATCCATGACCCGACCACCCGAAACCCGATCTACCCAAAGTGTATTCGGTCGGATTTCGCGGCTCTTATCCACCACCCGATATCCGATTGGGTTCTGGGTTTTGGGGCCCGACCCGACCCGTCTGATGCTCAACCCTAAGTCAAATGAGTGATGGTGCATAGTTCTTGTCTCATTAAAACCTTACGCCACAAAAACAAAACCCAATGGGAAAAATAAAAACTTTGGACAAAGGAAAGAGTACAAGGCACCAATAAACAATTTCTTTAGTTTACTATATTTCTTGATTTGTACATCAATCAAGAGGTTTATAAAACAAGATGATTAATAAATTGTTGCCTCACTAAAACCTTGCACCAAGGAACAAAACCCAGTGGGAAAAATAAAACCTTGGGTGAAGAAAAGAGTACAACATACCAATGTCACATGTATAGTAGACTCTCCCATTTGTCTACTACTCCCCCTGATTCGTACATTAATCACTAGAGTTTGGATACATTTGCATTTTAATACTTTCTACATGTTTCTAAAATATGGTTTTAGGTAATGATTTGGTAAAATATGTCACATTCTCTTGACATCTTACTTGATTCTCTTGAATCTAGAGGAGAGTTTGTTACTGCTGATTGTATAGAAACTTAAGTAGAATATACTTTGTGTTATCACCCTTGATGTATCTTACTTTCATTTATTCGATACATGATGCATTATTTCTATATATGCAAGTAGGATATTGGTTGAACTCAAAATTACTAGCTCCTCTAATATGTGTAATGATAGTCCTTAATCATATACATTTCTTGAACAGTCTCATGGAGAGTAATGTTCATGGAATCGTTCAAGAAGGTAGTTACAAGGGTTAGCTTATCCAGCAATAGGAGTGTTCTCTGTGGTAATTCCTTTCCAGTTTGGGAACAACCTTTGTATAGATCAGACACATACTTAATATCAACAAAGACATACCAAGATATTGTTTAGTGTTTTTCTATAAGAGCCAGTACTTTTGTTGCTTACATTCTAAGTAGGTATTGAAGTTTCATTATCAATCCCAATTTTCCTTCTATAGGGAAAGCATAAGCCTATGTCAATGGTTTCAAAAGCTTAATTTGATATCATTACAATGACGTTGCGTTGGCGCTGAGCTAAATCTAGCTAACCAGTTCACTAAGAAATACAATATACAGTCAAGTGTATTGTGCTAAGTACGATAATGCACCTATTGTACTTAGATAGGGAATTACAACTCTCCAACACTTTTTTGTCACTATCCTTTAGACGAAATGGATCTTTCCTTATATCCAACACTTTGACCGATCATGAGAGTGCTAACCGGATGCGCTTTGTCCATATTAAATTGCCTGATTATTTTCTAAACTTATGCGATCGGTGAATTAATATTTCACAAACTCAGTGTCCTAGCTCAAATAGCTAGACAAAACCAAGTTTTCCTAAGATTTTCCATCTCAAATTTAGATTTCAAGTAGCTTGTGGTTTATCTTATTTCATCAAGAGTGCATATTATGTTCATAACATCAACATATAAAGCTACTTTGAAAATCTGGAACTTGTTTTCATAAATAAATACGCAAAGGCACAGTTCATTGTTTTTATATACCCTTTCCCAATAAAGTATTCACTTAGGCGGATATACCACACCGCATAGATTGCTTTAATTTATAAAGTGAGTGTTTAATTTTATTGCAAACGGATTTCGTGGTTTAAAGTTACTTGATTTTGGTAAGGTAATATCATCAAACACTTTTATATATCTCTGAATCTAGATCCCCATAGAGATATGTGGTAACCACATTTATGAGCTGCATTTTCAGTCATTCGGAAACTACGAGGCTAATTAATTAGCAGAACGTTATAACGTCCATCAAGGGAGAGTAAGTATTCTCGTGGTCAATTCAGGGCGTTGTGAGAAACCTTGCGCCAAATGCGAGCCTCATACTATATGACTTAATTATTCTCATTACGCTTTATAACAAATGATTTATCTATGTCTTACAGGCTTTACACTTGGTGGGTTAGCACTACCAAACCAAATACCTGTTCATTTGTCAAATATATATGATTCTCCTAGATTACTTATTTAGGCCAATTTGCTATTTGTTGATATTTTTCAACTGAGCATGGTTCGTTGTCAATGCGCTCTATTATCTCATAAGCAACAATATATGCGAAATATAGCATCAATGAGTATGTATGATCTATCCATCGACTCATATGCACTCTCATAATTCATTTGAGATTTATTTGATCTCTAGAATCAATATTAACTTCAGAACGTCCTCCAGTAATGATTCATAGACATAGTTTAATCAGGGACAATCTCATGAGAGGTTTATGTATTGATGACAAATAGTTGTGCCTTACTCTTCTCTTCCTTTAGATGAGTATCTATCGAACCAAGTAACTTCCCCTATTTTGGTTTGGGAGCTACGACCTCAACCACACCTCCACTATGTGTGATTGCAACGCACTTTCCAGCGACGTTGTGCCCTTGTTTGGGGACCTTAACCTTGCGAGTATATTTGCAGCTCGTATATGTGATCTTCTCACTTCTGAAATAACATTAAACGTATTAAGTATCGAGTCTGATTCGTTTGACTTCAACTTTACATTATGAAGTTTGGGGGATCAACATGAGATAGAGTGGGAATATTTAATGACACTTCCTGTCGTTCCTATGGAAAATCCTTTTTCCTATCTCCCCCTAACGACGGGAAAACTGTCTCATGAAAGTGACAATCCTCAAATCTAGCGGTAAAAATATCACCTGTCAATGATTCTAATTAGCGGATAATTTTTGGAGATTCATATCCAACAAATATACTTAATCATTTTAAAGACCCATTTTGGTGCGTTGGGGGGCGCAATTGGCACATATACTGCACAACCAAACATGCGTAAATGTAAAATATCAGGCTTATATCCAATTACCAACTGGTACACATGAGACTGGTTAGCTAGTAATAGGTCTCAAAATGAAGAAGTAAAGTTGCCTATAGTATTGCATAACCCCATACACATGTAGGTAAATCGGTGCGCATAACCATTGTCTCGGCTACCATCTATATTCTTTTGATGATAATTTCTACGAGACCATTTGAGATATACATATGGGGTATAGGAAATTATGCTTTGATCCCAATAAATATGCAATAATCATCAAAGCCTTATGATGTAAATTCTCTAGCATTCCAAATCATGTAGACTTGATGAGATAATCAGGGTGGTGAGCCCTTAAACGTATAGCTAGTGCTAGGAGTGCAACATTTCATGTGGACAATAATACGACATGCGTTCATCATGTCGAAACCAGAACCATAAAGTACTTTAATGGTCCGCATTCTAGATGTTTATGTCCATAAATATCATTTTGTATTCATTGTAAGAATAAAATATTTTTGAATTATGGCATTGGCTTTAGGATGGTCTCATTCCTGTCTTGGCTAATGATCAGGGTATACAAAAGTTTTACGTATTCGAGAGGGCGTGTTATGGTAATGGTGTTGCTTCTTATGCTGCAGAAGTCAACAGTTGCAATTTGCCTCATTTTTGCCTTTTACTCGAAAGAGAATGGTGATAAATAGATAACTTAAATAAATATTTATATTGATATAATTATTAAAAAAATATATAATTTAATAATCTTTTAAATCCATGCCAATAAAAAAAAATCAACAATATAAATATATATATATATATATATATATATATATATATAATCATATTCATCAAACCCATAAACCATGCATATGTATGTATGTGAAATCTTATTTGTGTATAATCATACAAAAGAAAAGGTAATTATGCATAGATTCTTAAAGTAACAATCTAAGCTTTTTTTTTCCTAAAAAAAAGAATGGTGTTATTTATTTATTGATTGGTTTTTATAAACGACATGCATACGAACAATTCTAGGTAATTTTTTTTTTCTTTTTGAATGAAGCATCATGGTATCATATATTATGCATAAAAAATAAATGAATTAAGATTTCATAAGAGTGACAAATCACATTTTGCATCTATAACATAAAACATAGTAGATTAATGTTTACAGTTTAAACGTAAAAAAATCATGTTTTTACAAAATCATCATATTTATTCATATCATAAATCATCATATGGCGATGTTTTAAAACAAAAACATATAAAAGTTACCTCAAACATCGAAGTTTAGCTTGATTTCACGATCACTTCGTTCTAGGGAGCGTACATGGTGATAACATGTTATAGAAAAAGTAGAATAGAACAGTAAATAGATGGAATGAAATCTGTAATTCTCATTAATCATAAGCCCTTTAAATAGGGAGGAGTTACAAAGAAAAAGAAATATTCATTATGGTAAATTCTAATAATAAAAAAATATTATGTCAACCACTTTCTTTTGATGAGAAACAAATAATATGTAATTTATAAATTTGTAGTGTTTTTTTACAATATATCTATTAACAAAGAAATGACATAAAACTTTATAGGGAATTAATTATTTAAAAACTCTAATTTTTATAAGATTCGTAAGAACTTCAATTTTAAGGTTTTGTTTCACATGACTTTTTTTTTTTATCTAAGTATAGTATTTTAATATATTGATTAACATATATTTGTTTCATAATATGTTTGTTTCATATGTATTTGGTTCATAATGTAAAAAAAATACGTATATATTGTTTGTTTCACAAACATGCAAAAAATGTTCACATTGTGAACCAAGTACGTGTGAAATGAATATATTGTGAAACAAATATATGTTAATCAATATTTTAAATTCTAGTCTTAGATGGAATAAAATCATATTAAAATAACATATGATGCACTAGTTCTCAAGTATATAACAATTTCATGGGTTCTCAAAAGAAGGTCCTCCAACATCATAAAAACAATAAAACTTTTCATCTTAAATGATTAAATCTTTAAACATTTTTTTAATAAATAAGTCATTAAACTTTCTCATTTTAAACAATTAATTCCTTGAATTTTGTTTTGAATAAAAACTATCAAACTTTAGAAGTTGGTTACACCAACCTATGTTATTTTAACCCAAATAAACTAACTGTAACCGGCTAATAAGGTTTTAAAATAAAAAAATCTGATTCAGTTTTATAGTTCCCAAACCCTGCGTCATTCAAACCCCTCACACCCAACACCATCACTCCCTAATCCCTATGACCACCCTATTGTCGTTCACTTTCTAGAAAAAACAAACAAACTTTCTCATTTGAAATGATTAAGTCCCTGAACATTTTTTTATTAAATACATTATCAAGCTTTTTAAAAGTGATTAACTACTTTAACCCAAAAAAGCTATATGTAACTGATGAAGAAAGTTTTAAAGCAAAAAAAAATAGTTTTTTTTGTTCCCAAACTTTAAGCCATTATACCCATCCCACCCAATGACATCGCCTTCCATCATTGCCCAATCGTTGTCGTTGGCCCTTGCAATCACTCCCATTTTTTATATTTTTTTGTCTTTTGATTCTACATCTTCTACAATAATTTAAAGGAGTATGTATGGACATATCAAAAAAGAGGGACAATCAGAAAAACAAAAGGATAAAAAAGAGGGAGATCGATGGCAGGGTGTCGTGATGGGCGGTGATAGAGAGCGGACGACGAGGTGGTGACGAGGTGGAACGATACGGTTGGGTGCATTGGAATTTGATACTACTTGATAATTTCTTTTAATTATATAAACTTTATTTTATTTTAGATGTTAAATATTTTCATATCATATTAAATGCCACCATATAATTATTTTTCTTATTTTGACAATATCAAATACTTTTAAATTTATATATACAATAGACAATAGTATATTAAGTATTATTATTTATCCCAAATTACAATTCACAAGGACACTTTACACAAGTTTATAAATCTATTGAATCAAATGAAGTTACCAACTTAGATTTTAAGTTTAGTACAAAATAATTCTATTAATTTATAAGTTCATGTAAAATATGGCATTCTATAAACGATATAATGTCACTTTCAGACTAAAAAACGATAAGTTTTACGTGCTTTTCAAACCGATCAAATTATTTATTAGTTGAAAAAGATATATGGATAGAAAGCACTCGTTCTTTAATTATTCATGAAAAATGATTTTATTGAAATGATTGATATGATATAAAATTTATAAATCTTTTTAGTTTTTTTTAGGATATTGATTAAAATTTCGATTTTTTTGCAATATATTAATATAATTTAACTTCATTTATAATTTCGCAATTAGACTTTGAAAACCAATCTTTTGATAATCTTTTTTTTTACCAAAAAACTTGGTTGTGTCAACGAAATTAAATGGTTTTATAACGTTCTCGAAAGATGGATACTTTTGAAAGGTTATGGAAAGTTGAAGGAGTTTTGCTACGATTTTTGGAAATTTGGATGGTTTTAGTAATAAAATTTAAAGTCGACGAATTAGCTAGAAAGATCATATTGCATCGAAATATATTGTACAACGTGTTGTTCATTACAATTTGTATAATATATGTCGAGCAAGCTTTTGGGCCCAATCCCACGATCCACATATAGTGACGAACCTTGTAGGCCTTACCATAAATTTTGTGCATACAAGATTAGACGGAAATCGTCCCCTCAAAAGATAAATTCAGTTGGGGCCCTCGTTTGGACCGATACACATACATTTTTGCATGCTTTAAGTTGAAGATGGGACGAGTTCTTTATCATGTCAATTAGAGGTGATCGTTTGTGGGTTTGGACGGGTCTTGTCCAGGTCTAACCTAATTATTTTCCAACGGATCTAATATAGCAAACCCAAGCCTTTTTCCCGGGCTTGATAACTTACCCTTACCCATCTTATAAACGATTCGGGTTGCCCACGGGATAACAAACCTTTTATTTTATTTTTCATATTTAAGAAAAATAAAAGATATATAATATCACAATTTATGTAAAATAATACAAAATACATAATACTATTTTTAATTTAAAATAAGACGTAAAAATATCAAATGTAAAATAACTTAAGAAAAAAATAGTTTCATAAAATATAAAATACAAACATTTTCTATTCTAGAATTTATCAATTTCTACATGCAAATTTTCAACAACCATATATTTAACGATCTACAACAATAACAAAACAAATGGGATCAGTGGGAATTAGGAGGTGGGATGAGGGAAATTAAACTAATAATAATAATTATTAATAAGCACGTTCCTGGCCTTGAAGTCGTGAACAACTCTAATGTCAACTTACAACTATTATAGAGAAAATGTCATGCTTTTGTTGAGTTTATGATTCACAAGCTCTCAACTTAACGTGCGGCAATGTGTCATCATTCCCGACTAAATTAAGGATTCCCAAATTGAGATAAATGCTTTTATAAAGAGAAATAATAAAAAGTGCATAGGCATATGGTGTCTGTGTATCAAACATACAATTTGTCATCCAAGCACACTTCACATCTTCACAGGGTTCGTAGTAAGGGATCTTACCTCCCATAAATGATCCCTTTCTCACGTTGAACATGGATCAAAAGATTGCCGCTGTTTGCAATCGTTGTTTTGTAAGTTAGGCATAGAAGAGGATTTACACTATGAAATAAAAAAAAAACCCACAAAATTAGTATAAATATCATGCTAAACAGATGATTTTATGCAATGACTGTTAACCGAAACCAAATAACAATTCTAAAAAGTTTTAAAGTCTTCGTTCTTAAATTGATGTATCTCGTATTTCATGAAGCGTAAGATGATAAGGGGATGGAAGCACCTTTGATCCAATGACTAGTAGACAACACAAATAATTCTATATAAAAACACGATTGACCAACTACCTAGCTCTCCTAACCCATAATATAAGACGATAAGCGCAGTTAAAACTAAACCAAAACCCAACCAGGTTCTAAATTGCCTTAATTTCATTTAGGTGGGTCTTAGATTTCATGTCATCAAAATTTACAAGCCAACATGGTTGGGTTGAAAAGAAATTCCCAAATTAACACAATTTAACTCTATGAGGCAGGCCAAAATTAATTTATCATAATAATTTAGGAGCTCATATTTATGGTAACATTGTTTGATTTTCCTATTAATACGTTTAAAAGTAAATGTTATGTTTTAATTGCATCACATCCACAACCATTTTTGTAATTGTAACTAGGGATGAGTAGTAAATCGGACCGTTTTCCCGAACCGAACCATATATTCGGTCCGATATTCGGTACCGGGAATTTCCCGGAAATACTGAAACCGAACTGGGAATTTTAAAGCTTCTTTGATTATGCAATATTTTCCTAATCAAATTAAATCATCTCCTAAACAACCCAAACTTTCTCCATAAGTACCTATTCTTCTACAAATTTTTTATCATCGTCAAAAAATCGGCCCCTACATTCACATCAAAAAACCAACGGATTCGGGATTATGTTAGTAACTTAGTATTAACTTTATTTGTTTCTTGATTGTTGTTGATATTAACTATCTTTGTTTCTTTTTGTATATATAGAGATTGAAGAGGAGATCAACGAACAAAATGGAAAAGGAAAAACATAAAAGAATATCAAAAATTGTTGAACTTTTGATTGTTTGGGATTGATTTTGAAACACATTTGAATCATTATGAATATATTTTGGTTTGCGATTGGTTTTGATATATATATATATATTTGACACATTTTTTAATTTTCGGTCCTAAGTAGTACTAGTACCGATTTTCCCGTCCCAGTCCCGAAACCGTACCGGTACATACGGTTCGGTATTTGGTACCGGTTTTTAGTCCGAATTTTTTTCAATGCCAACCGGTTCGATACCAGTTCGGACCAGTACGGTCCCGATCTCATCCCTAATTGCAACATTCTCTTTTATAGCAAGTGTTTTGGATGAAAATCTTCTACTGATACGACAAAAGTAATTCATGAAACCAATATGAGTATATTGTACCATGTATATAGCTCATGAATTACCATAGTTGGATTAAAAATAAATATTGTTTCTTAGAATATACACATTTTTATTTGCTTAGAGAATTCAAATTTGAAATTGACTTCCATAAACAAACCAAATTTGAAAACAATACACTATCACTAAGTTCCTAACACTTCATTGTTGATTGATTAGTTAAACAAAAAAAAAAGATATTTCAAATTTCTTTCAATTGATATTTTGGATAAATGTAATATTTTCGATGGTTAGATATACCTCTAACGTTTCTTTTACTTTTAGGTTGAATACATTTTTAAAAAACACTAACCACCAGGGGTTGTTCTGTAATTTTTGTATAGTTTAGTTTTATATTACTCTTTTGCTTTCCTTTATATTACTTTCTTCATGAAAAATGCCGCACGTATTCTAACATGTATACAAAACCCTATCATCTCCATTAATTGTTTCTATAGTTTATTAGTTCTTCACATGGTATCAGAGCTTTAGGCTTCGTAATTGTTACCTAGTACATCATCTTCTCCAATCGATCTATTTTTTGCCCTAAAATCTATCGTATTGCTGCTGTCCGGGACTTATCAAAATCGACTGCTGTAACCCAATCTGAGACTCATCTAATCCGCTACTGTTGTCCAAGACTCATCAAATCTGCTGATATAATCCAATCGCTCCAGATTTCGTCGTTGTCTTTACTTATCGTTGTTTTTCAATCGAGTCCCACAACAACCCTGTATTCAAATCAAGAACGTGTCCTGTTTGCACGAGATAAACATCAACCTGGTACTGGATTGCATTATTTGTTACTTATTGGTATTGGTTTATTCTTATCAAAACAGAATCGTAATTGTTGGTGATTTATTTTGATTTTTCCATTATCGTTCCAAATCATGGCAACTCCTCTCGTAACACCTCGCCCTATTCAATCACTCTCAATGGATCGAACTATGTTATATGGGCTCGCTAAATGACTAGTTATTTTCAGTCTCGTAAGTTGTGGAGAGTTGTCACCGGTTCCCTCCCTAGACCTGTTCAGAAGGATAAAGAAAGCCAGGAAGATTTTGACAATAGAGAGGAAGATTGGTTGTGTAAGAATGGGGAAATTGTCACAATTTTGTGCAACACCTCAACACCTGAGATCAACCAGCAATTTGGTCTATTTGTTATCGACAAAGAAATATGGGATTTTCTAAGGGACCGTTACACTACGAAGGACTTAGCTCATCAATACCAACTTCTTTCAGCTCTTCATAGCACGCACTAGCAACCTGGTTAATCTATCAGTGCTTTCTTATCTGAAATGCAGGTTATATGGGATCAGTTAACTCTTGTCGGACCTGTTCTCAAGTATAAGGAAGATGCCATGATTATTGCTACACATCAGAAACAACAACAACTCGTGATCCTTCTGCATCGCTCACTACTTCCCACACTTGAGGCTGTCGTTACTGAACTCATATCCGAAGAAACCAGACTAGGAGCACATGTTTCAGTTTCAGCTTCACCTACGGATGGAGTTTTGTTTACTTCAAACCATAAAGGCAATCAGAAGTTCACAGGAAGTAAACATCCTACTCCAACCGGCAGAAAACCTTCAGATTGTGCTTTCTTTCATGACACTAGTCATCAACTACTCTATTGCCCTAACCGTATATGCAAGTTTTATGACAAGAAAAATCTGAGACACTATGCATCATATTGTTTCAAGAACCCTAATCGTATCAAAGCTCTTGTCGGCTCTACTATGGATCACAATTCATCTACCATGCCTTCGGGTTCATCACAAGCTCAGAAGACCACAAACTTTACTCCTGATGATGTGATTGAACTCATGAAACAGGTGATGTCTAGTTCTTTGCATGCCATGGCTACTGCTCCTGATCAAGGTACTTCTTGGTTATTTGACTTTGTTTGTTGCAATCACATGACACCAAACCCTGATATTTTTGCCACAAAGACATCGACTACATCTTTGTCAACTGTTACCACTGCTGATGGAACTCGACTACCGGTATAACATGGTGGCCATGTTTGCAACTCTAACTTATCCTTACCTGATACACTTTACATTCCTAAACTCTTAGTTAGTCTTATCTCCGTTAACCAACTTTGTGACATAGAACTAACTGTTATTTTTTCTCCGTCTGGTTGTTGTGTACAGGATCCCAGGACGAATCAGACTATTGGGATAGGCCGTAAATCGGGTCGGATGTTTGAGATGGTCTACCTCCGCATACCTACATCCCTTGCATCCAATTCCCTCTCAGCATCTGTTGCTTCTCACAGCTCTATAGATACTTGGCATTCCCGATTAGGACATATTTCTTTTGATAAACTTAAACTACTTATTTCATCTGGTATTTTGGGTTCCATTCAAATTGAAAAATTATCTTGTTTGTCATGCCATCTTGGGAAACAACAAGCATTACCTTTTTATACCAATGATTCCATCTCTGTTGCACCTTTTGATTTGATACATTATGATGTGTGGGGGCACTCGCCTCAAGCCACCATGGGTGGGTCTAAGTATTTTGTGATATTCTTAGATGACCATTCTTGTTTCACTTGGATCTATCTTATGAAAAACAGGTCATAACTACCACATATATACATGAACTTTGCACGTATGATCCAAACCCAATTTTCCAAACAAATAAAGATCCTCCGTGTTGATAATGCCATGGAGTACAAAGCACAATATTTTCTTGAATTCCTTCGACAACAAGGTACCATATCTCAATACTCTTGTCCTGGCACCTCTCAGCAAAATGGGAGGGCTGAACGAAAACACCGTCATATCCTAGACACTATTCGCACTTTGTTGATCTCAACTCAATGCCCTGAATATTTCTGGGGTGAGGCTGCTCTCTCAGCTGTCTACGCCATTAATCGACATCTCACACCTCTTCTCCATAACAAGTCTCCGTATGAAGTCTTGTACGGTATATCTCCACCTTATAATCTCCTCAAAGTTTGGGGGTGTGCTTGTTTTGTCATGCTTCAACCCCATGAACACACCAAACTTCAGGCCCACTCACGTCTATGTTGTTTTTTGGGATACGGTATTGAACATAAAGGATACCGATGTTGGGATCCCATCTCCAAACGTCTCCTTATATCTCGTCATGTTGTGTTCTGGGAACACAAAATGTTTTCCTCCATTTCACCTTTTCAGTCACGATATGATTCTCCATCTCCCTTCTTTCTTGATACATCTGTTCAATTGTTTCCAGAATCAGCTTCATCACCTACTCCAGACCTAAGGACTGTCATCACTCCTGATCCTTCTGAGTTTTCTCCTCATCAACCATCATCTGAGCTACCAAACCATCCTTCGCCAAATTCCTCCCCGTCTTTTTCTTACTCGTTCTCATCGGATACGCCCAATCACTTCTCACCAACATCAACATTTGATCCTTCTTTAACGGAACATCCTAAATCGGCTTCCTCCAGTGATCCTGCTACAGACAATCGTCGATCCACTCGGGTAAGAAACATTCCTTCTCATCTTTGTGATTATCATTGTTATTCTACTTTATTCTCTACACATACCCCGTATTCGTACAAAGAGGCTTCTACCAACCCACTTTGGCAGAAAGCTATGTCTGAAGAACAGCAAGCTCTCAATAAGGCTCAAACATGGGAAATTATGCCACTTTCGACTAGAAAAGGCATCATTGGATCCAAGTGGGTATTCAAAGTCAAGACAAAGTCGGATGGGTCAGTTGATCGATACAAATCCAGGTTGGTAGCAAAAGGATTCAATCAAGAATACATTATTGACTATGAGGAGACTTTCGCTCCTATTGCTAGTGTTACATCCGTTCGCAGCCTTCTTGCCATTGTAGCTGTACGTAAATGGAAACCTTTTCAAATGGATGTTAAGAATGCATTTCTTAACGGTGATTCATATGAGGAAGTTTATATGAAGCCCCCTCCCGGGGTGTCTCATCCGCCCAACCATGTTTGTCGTCTACGAAAAGCTCTTTATCGTCTCAAACAGGCACCTAGAGCCTGGTTTTGAAAAATTCAGTACAACTATTCAATCATTGGGATTTAACGCCAGCAACTATGATGCAGTCCTCTTTACCAGAACAAAAGATGCCGACACCATCCTTCTTCTTTTGTATGTTGATGATATGATCATCACAGGCAGTGAGACGTCAGGTATCATCAAGTTGAAGGAGTCTCTTAATCAACATTTTGAAATGAAGGATTTGGGTTTACTCCATTACTTTCTAGGCCTTGAGGTACTTACTCAGAATGATGGTATTTATCTATGTCAAGCCAAATATGCTTCAGACCTTATCTCTCGAGTTGGTATCACAGATAGTAAAGTTACATCTACACCGCTAGAACCCAACTTTCGTCTTACACCGGGTGATGGGTCTCCTCTTCCTGATCCTACACGCTATCGTCAACTTGTGGGCTCCCTGGTGTATCTTTCTGTCACTCGTCCAGATCTTTCTTTTGCCATTCATATTGTGAGCCAGTTTATGACTTCTCCTCAGACAACTCACTATGCTGCAGTTTTACGGATCTTGCGGTACATTAAAGGTACGATGTTCCATGGTTTATATTTCTCTTCTTCTTCTTCTCTTGAACTTCGTGCCTTCTCCGATGCTGATTGGGATGGTGATATTACTAACCGTCGTTCTACTAACGGTTATTGTTTCTTCCTTGGAGATTCACTCATCTCCTGGCGTAGCAAGAAATAATCTCTTACTTCATGCTCTAGCACTAAATCTGAGTATCGTGCTCTCGCCGACACTACTCAAGAACTGGTATGGATTCGATGGCTCCTAACTGATATGGGTATTTCTCAACCTTCACCGACACCTTTATGGTGTGATAACAGAAGTGCTATTCAAATTCCTTACAATGATGTGTTTTACGAACGTACCAAACATATCGAGATTGATTGCCACTTCGTTCATCAACATGTCACTCGCAACACTGTCCGTCTTTTTTCGATCTCATCAACTTATCAGACTGTTGATATATTCACTAAAGCTCATCATCCAGGGCGCTTCACTTCTCTTCTTTCCAAACTCAACTTGGTTGTTCATCAACCACCTTGAGTTTGAGGGGGGGGGGTGTTAACATTTATATAGTGTTTCATATTTCAGGGGTTGTTATGTAATTTTTGTATAGTTTAGTTTTATATTGCTCTTTTGCTTTCCTTTGTATTACTTTCTTCATGAAGAACGTCGCACGTATTCTAACATGTATACAAAACCCTATCATCTCCATTAATGGTTTTTTGAGTTTATTAGTTCTTCACATTAACAAAGCGTTATAATAAATGTACCCCTCCCTATTTGACGGTATTGCTATATGCACCCCATTTTTTTTTGTCAAAATCAAATTAAATCATGTGTAACACCCTCAAATTTGGAAAGAGCAACTAATTAAAAATTTTCAACAATACATCAAAGATGGATAAAATCTCTTACGGCAAGTCCATACTTGAAATACGATTCTAGAGTTAACCATCAACAAAATGAATAGAGTCTTACATAAAAACTAATTAAAGGACGGGTGTTACTAAACCCAAATATAATTTACTATTCCCAAGATAACTATGGAAGGCTTCACCAAGCTACTCACCCTCGTGCATAAATCTAGTACTCAACTCTTCACAGTGTCTCTAGTACCATACCTCAACTGGGACCTGATGCACATGCCGACAAATATCAAAAGTTAAGTTAACACCTAGTAAGTTCAAGAGTTTTCAACGTAAGTAAATTCATAGGAAAATAATGTAACTTAAATCATAAACTTTTAACATGATTTACTTTAATTATGAAAACGACTCGTTTTCCAACGACACCCCTTTTTAAGATGAATGCCCCAATACAAAACATTCCTTTATGAAGCGATGCAACTCAAAACTCACTCAAAACATGAAAACTTATCAAACTTCTCAACAATGTAAATGATAATAAAACTTCATTATGCAAGACATCCAAACACGGATGAGTCATAAAACACAACCCATAGTTCATGGGTAAATAATTCTTATAAATATAATATGCCACCGAAAACATGGAACTAAAACCCAATACCCACGCAACCATAAAGTGGAATGAAATCCAAATATCAATGCATGAACATTATAATATCCAACAGGTTTCGTTAATGGATGTGCTCGGGTCCCCCGCCTAACACATTGACCACACGAGGAGGCCCTTCCGCCCTAGTCACTTGTGGGTGGTCGGTCGTGGATGTTGTGGCTTCTTGACCCTCCGGTCGATTCTGGGTGTTAACCATTAGTCTGCTACACACAATCGAGAAATAGAATAAGAGACAGGCTACAGGAATAACACGAGGAAACGTACTACTACATTCGTCAATTATTATAACAACAGTAGATCAAGTATGCTCACGTAAAATATCTTCATAATAACGTTAGCTAAGTGAAATTATGAACACATGATACGCAAGAGTTCTCATTACCATCGCTACAACTTTCAATTTGTGTAAGTTCTGTCGATTCTAAGACCATCCTATCTTAAGAGTTCTATCTCATCTCACAAGTCATAGCTTAATAATCTAAGTTTAAGTCTAGGAATCTTACATTCATACGTAGTTCACTTAAACTAATGCTCTGATACCAACTTATAGCATCCAAAAATTTAAAGTGAAATAAAATTCGAAATTTCGGCAATATAACGTATATAAATAAAGGAAACATGTCCACCCTAAGGTAGGGGATCAATTAAACCTGAATAGTTTGGACATAACAAATTCAAACCAAGTGTATCATCCTAAAACGGGGAATAAGGTATGGCATATACAACCCAAATTAATGAAGGATAAAACTGACAACCTAATAATCTAAATTTGACAACAAGATTAAAGTCGGGTGTCGCTATCCTCCCAAAACGTATATCTTCAAAAATACGTATGATGGTCACTATATCTCCCAAAAAGACCACTCACGACCCCAAGGTCGTCCGCTCAGTCCCGACGAGCCCCACCGCTAAGATGACTTGTCAAACAAAACAAACAAAGAGCAAGCGTTAGGCTAAAGCCTAGTGAGAACAAGTCAATAGAATTAGAAGTACTAAACCCATTTGAAGTCGCATGGTGGATATAGCCATGAGCTAAGTCAATCAATCAAATAAACCATTAGTGATTAAAACATGGTACAAATAACACCAATCACATGGTGAGCTCAACTCCTCTAAGTGTATTTCTCGAAAACATCAAGTCAACCCGTCTAGGTCTATTCTTGAGAGATCCAAAACAGGAACTCTAACATAAGGGAATTATACCTTACTGCCCATGGGACGCTGCCCGACCATATAGGCCCACACCTTACTTACCACGGGGCCATAGGTTCCCGCCATTAAACCTTTTACTTACCATGGTGACTCAATGCCTATTCTGTGCCAAAATGGTGAACCAAATGTCCAAAACGGGATATAGGAACACCGTGCCTATGGATCCATTGCACTAAGACTAAATACAAAGCATTTTAACCCATTCATCATTATTCCAATTCATAAATGTTAAAACCAATTTACATGTATAAGATTCCTACATGTAGACTTCACCCCATTATCAAGGAGGCCTTGTCAATCCAAACCCATAAGCAATATCATTACAATTCCCATTTCAAATCAGGGATGAGCATAACATGCCCCCTAGTGGCAGATTATGTAACCCGAAAATCACGAATGGAATCCCATGCAAGTATACATGTAAAACCACTATCGTTTGAACAAGTAATAAAGTGGTACTAAGTACCAAGTATCGATCCCACAGAGACAATAAAACAAGTCGTGATTCTTAAGTCAGTCTTAAAAGGTGATTTCAGAAAGGGATTTGGAAGGAATGATCTTTGAGAGTTGTTAACACTAAATTAAAGTGCTTAAAACATATTAAAAGAAAGCAAGGGTGCAAGATCCGGTTGGAGTTGTAAGCAACTAAATAATAGGACTGATGATGCAGCAGATGCTGCAGCACTAGGGTATCAATTTCACTATCGGTTCACAAAACCCTTTTGCAAGGTTCATATTAGAATAGGTTTACCGGCAGCGACTAATTAGGCGACCCAACCGGTTCCACACAGATATTATTATGATCCCCGTATAGTTTACAATCAATAAAGATTGAGAGGGTTTGTTACAACCCCTATAACACTTCAGTGTTCTGAAGAATATGCTAGCTTGCAAACAAGTCGCTCACCCAAGTGAAACAATGTACGTCACCTCATCAAGAATCACTTGGTCAAAACTCATAAACAAGGAGTGAATAGTGAAATTGATAGCTAGTAGCAAAACATTAATCCATACTACATAGGCTTTTATTTCCCAACCATCACTTACACCCAAGCTAGGGACTTACACCATTATCTCTTGACATATGGTGTGCGACATTATTGGAAAGATAAAGAGCAAATGCATGAAGAGTAAATGACTGGAATTGGACAACGTAAATGTAAAAGACAGAAATGTAAAGCCGAATTGTAAATGACAAGAAATGTAAAGGTGTTGTGAACGGTGTTGTGACACTGAACAGTAGCGTACTGGAATTAAAGACTTAATATTAAAAAGCTTAAAGTAACAAGTTGAGATAGCTATGTGAGCTATCCAACCGAGAGAACTTATTCAAAACTACTGGAATGAGCACTCTATTTATACATAGAGAAGCTCCTAACTAAGCATCTTAAGAAAGCATAATAAGAGTATCAAAAGTACCAAGTACATGGTCCCCACCACTAACTAGGAATCAAATGTCAAACTAAAGTACAACTAGCATCTTTTAAGGTAACAAGAATATGTCAAGAAAGCATATATGCTCTGTCATTCTCCTTCCTCCACCGAATATCTTCAAGTAATCCTCAAAGAGCTAGTTGCATCAACCAAAAAGGTTATGAAGCTTCGTCTATGACTATAATCCTCCTGTAGTGACTCCTGCTGCAGCATCATTCATCAGTAAGTTAACATAAAAGCACACAAGTAAAGTCAATTTCCACCACTTAGCTCCCAACTCAAAAAATAGTAAAATTAAGAATAAAAGACTCAAATATTGTGATTTGGGAAATTAAAATGCTAGAAAATCCTACTAAAAAGTGATGGAAAATGTGATAAGTTATCCACTCATCACATCCCCACACTTGAACTATTGCTTGTCCCCAAGCAACGAAAAAGACAAACATAAAGACTCAATTTTTGAAAGGTAAAATTTAAAAAGAAAAGTGATAGTGGTTAGTTCAACCAACAATGGACATAGCCTTTCATAAATCACCCTATATTCACTTCACAAACACAAACACCGTAGGCCAAAACACAAGTTCCTATTGTTAGGCCTAAATACTTTCTGAAAATAGGATCAATAGGACTTTATGGATTTTTCAATTTTTGGGCTTTCTCACTTTCTCACACATACCTTACTTTCTGTGTCAAGATGTTGCAGCATATGCTGCAACCTGTCTTATATGCCAGATTTGTTTTTGTTGGCCTTGATAGGGATGATTAAGCCATGATATGCCAATATCACATTGAAAAGAACTTGATTCAGCCAAAGTTGCCAATATCACAGTTGATTGAGCCTTGTGATGCCAATACCACATGAATGATTGAGCCATATGGTGCCAATATCACAACTTATTTTTATTAAATAAGACTTAAAGGACTCAAACCTTTTCATCTTTTCAGTTTGACACAAAACTCCCCTCCCTACACTTAGAAAGAAACAATGTCCTCATTGTTTGGAGAACATGTATAGGCTCAAAAGGGTTAAAGGGGGTAAAGAGAGTGTATAAGGCTATGTGAAAAAATGGCCTATATCCTCTCCTATTTCAGAACAGTTTGCCTGTTTGCTTCCCATGTGTCTTGGTTTGGTTCTAGCATAAGTATTGAAAATGAACATGTACAAGTGAATTATTTGGGCTATGTTATAGGTACTGACCGAGAATGAAACTATCACAGAATACAGCAAATTCCCAGACTCTTAATGGACTAAATAAAAAAGAAAATAATAAAATAAAAGACACTAAATGGAGCTAAGGAATAGAAATGGACCTCTCCTACTCAGAATGAGTAGGTGCTTCTGTTGCAGGGTCTCCAAGGAACTCATCATGCAGCTTAGTCAGTGCTGCAGGGTACTCTGGCAGATAGGTAGATGCCTCAATGTGGTCTTTTGCCCAGACCTAGTCTTTGACATCTATTCTGTACTTGTGCCACTTTCGGTAAATGGCAGTCTCCTTCATCAGCTTCTTGATTAACTTCTCTTGCTTCTTATTTTCCGTGTCACTGCCAACTCTTTCTCATCCAACATTCTCTCAAACTCCTCCTTTTGTGTGGCCATCTTCTCATCCCAATACTCCTCCTGGTCATCCAGCTTCTCTATCAACTTCTTTTGGTTCTCCTCCAAAATGTTAATCATTATTATGAATGTTGTTTGTTGGTCCCAAATAGCAGTAAGTAAACAAGCAAAGTATTGTAGAAGGGGGGGTTGAATACAATACACACAGTTTTTCACTTAATTTAATTCTTATTGATTTGAAATCAAGAATTACACATAGAAAACTTTGATTGTTGTGGAAGAGAACATATGAGATATGTTCAAACAATCTTACACATAGAGAATAAAGAACAATTGTAAAACACTTAGAAAACAATTGAACTTCGTAGAGAGAAAGTTGCCAGACACTTAGAGAACTTGAAGGTAGTAGAGCTGGGTGATCTTGCATGTTGAGCCATCCTCCATATATATATAGTGTCTCATGCATTAAATGCATGGGACACCTGTTGAGCAAAGGATGGACACAGGTCTTCAGCAAGGTACAGGATGTACCATTTGTCTTGGAGTGACTTTGTCTTGAAGTGTTGACCTGCAGGGATAGTGTGGACCTTTCCTTAAAAGAGTGTAGGAGACAAAGCTTACTTTATCTGATCTCCAGATGAGGTCCACATCAATGCAAGATATCACAATATACTTTGTCAGAAAAGTACAATGTGTTTAAAAGAAATCCTTAAGCATAGACTGTCGAAGACTTGAAAGATCTTCGGCTCCTGAAGATGTGAGAACACCTTCATACTCTAAGGAGAGATCATTGGCTACCGAAGACTTGAGAAATCTTCGGCTGCTCCTTGAAGATGTGAGAACACCTTCATACTCTAAGGAGAGATGAGATCATCGGCTGTCGAAGACCTGAGAGGTCTTCGACTCCTGAAGATGTGAGGACACCTTCATACTCCTGAGAGACATGTGATTGACACCATCCTGGCTGATGGTGTTGATCACTTGGGCATGCTTGGCTTTAGGCTGAGGAGACTATCTTCAATCCGCTTTGAGAGATGTACTCCTTCTTTGTCTTCTTCGGCTGATCTTCGACTTCACCGAACATTTGTATAGAAACCAAGCTGCTAAAAGAACCTTAAACATATTCTAAGTAGGATGATATAAGATGGAAGATCAGGAGGTCATCTTCAAATCTTCAGATGACCCAACAATCTCCCCCTATTTGATGATGACATCCATACTAAAGAATAGAACAAAGAGTGTACTGAATAAATTCATTTTGACCCATCTTTACTCTTTTTGGGTTCTTTTCACATAGACCATTTTTTTTTTGTATATCTGACATTTACAAGAGAATGAAAAAATATAGCTATACAAACGAATAAATGAATACAATGAATAAAGAATGAGAAAGAAAAAAATATATACAAAGATACAAAAGAAGACAGTAGTCGGGATTGTTTGAATTTGAGTGGTTGGATGCTCCCCCTCAATTCATACTCCCCCTCAACTAATGTCAGGTGGCTTTGATCACATAGTCCATTGCAGAATTAGTTTCAGCAGAGTTTAAGCTTGAGTGGTAAGTTGCTCCCCCTCAACTCATACTCCCCCTCAACTAATTCATGGTGTTCAGGAAGAAAGAAGTTAGAAGATTTTCGGGATCCTCCGAACCTGCTCCTGGAAGGGCAGATTCATCCTTGGATCGTGCAGAAGCATCAGGACTGAGAATCCTGGGTGATAGGCTGTGAGGTGGAGAAGAGGCACCTTGGATAGGGAAGGAGTCCAAGTCATCCTTATCAACCAAGGAAAAGGTTGATGAGGGAATAATAGGGGTCCCCGATTTTACAATTGTATCCTTTTGTGAGGATACAAAGGAGGTGGCTTTAGGTTTAGCAGAGTCCCCGGGCCCGGATGGGAAAATTTCAACACCTGCCGATTGTGGAGAATCGGTGGGTGGAGTTTGTGGCTTGGCCCTTGAAACCTTCCTCAACCTCTTGAGAGGAGAGGGAGGGGAAGAAGGTGAGTGCCTCCGCTTTGAAGAGGGATGTGTGACCGGGGCAACAACCGAAGGTTCTTTCAGTCGTATGGTCATCTTAGCTAGTGCGGAGGTGCCGAAAGCCTTTGAATATTCTTTCTTACTAGTCGGCTTCACTTAGGAATAGGGAAGATGGGGCCACTACAAATGAGGGAGCCTTGGACACCGGAGTGTCGCGAGCATCACCCCATTGTAGATCGGAAGAGGTTATGAAAGAAAACATACCTGAGTTGAGAGCTTGATTGGTGGATAGAGAGCCCTTGTTGAGAGAGAACTTCTTGAGTTTCTATGTGTTGGTAGGAGAGTCATCACCAAATCAATTTGTGACACAACAATTTTTCTCCCCCTATTTGATGATGACACCAACACATAGAAAAAAAATTAAGGTACTGACACT
This sequence comes from Arctium lappa, assembly GCA_023525745.1. Lineage (NCBI taxonomy): Eukaryota > Viridiplantae > Streptophyta > Magnoliopsida > Asterales > Asteraceae > Arctium > Arctium lappa. Next base: position 24,126,047 of record CM042051.1, on the reverse strand, counting down.
CAGAAAAATTACAAGACACAAAGAAACTCATAAATTCAGTGGCCCTTTGTTTTTTTTTTTGTTTTTTTTTTAATGGGCTCTTTTTTTTTTTTTTTTTTTGATCTTTTTTTTTTTTAAACAGAAAAGAAAGAGATGGGGGGATGGTAAAAAAACGGTGAGGGATTGTAAGGAGATGGAAGAAAATATAGAATGTGATGGGAGAGATGGGGAAATTATGGGGAAGAAGGAAGATAAGGAAGAGATGGAGGAAAGGTGAGAGGGGGTAGGAGTTGTAAGAAAAAGGAGAAGGGATGGGATGGGAGCTTCGGCTAGGGAGAGGGAATGGGAGAGAGCCGAAGGGAGAGGGGAGAGGATGGGGGCTTCGGCTAGGGAGAGGGAATGGGAGAGAGCCGAAGGGAGGAGAGGTGTCGAGAGAGAGGGAGCCGAAAGAGAGACAGAGGGTTTTTTTTTTTTTAAGATCGGTTTTTTTTTTAAATTTCGGCCGATGAACAGTAATTTTTTTTTTTAATACCGGAGGATATCATTGGAGTTTTCACATAGATTTCTTCGGGAAAGAAAAATGGAATATCGGTAGGAGTGTGTGAAGGAAAAATGTATGGTTGAGAAGGTGGGATGAGATGTGGTGAATTTTGAGGTTGAGAGGAAGATGTGAATGATGGAGGAATGAGAGGTGATATGATGAGAAATGGAGAAGAATAGGATAGGAGGGATTTGTATCTTCAAAGATGATTATGTGAAGATCAGAGATTGGAGAAGAAAAAGATGGGTAGGTCACCATTTTGATGGGTTGTGTCTGAGAATAAAGGAACATATGGATTTGAGTTAGATGAAAGATTTTGAGAATCTTCACCAACACATGATGATATCCACCAATCATCATCTCATGAAGAGATGATGACTTAAGATCATCAAACTTCACATGAGTAGATGCAGTTTCTCCGAAGATGGTGGACTCGGTAGGCTTTTGAAGGGAGAGAGAGAGGGGTCGAAGATAGTGAGAGAGGTTGAGGGCCGAAGGTGAGGGAAGGGAGGTATAAGGGAGGTTTGTTCTTTGGTGGGTTTAAGAGGCCGAAAAAGAGAGATGAGAAGAGAGAGAGAGAGAGAGAGAGAGAGATGTACCTGGGTAGGAGGTAGAGCACTCAGCAGACACAATGGCCATAGAGAAGGATTGAGCTTCACTGTTCATCAACATCATCTATTTTAGCCATGAAGCAAAGGTTGGCCATTTCTTTGTCACTTTCATAAGTGGGTTCATCTGCCCAATCATGGGTTTCAGTCATTTGACTTTTTCCCTTTTTGAGCAAGATTTCATTTCTCTCCTTCTCTCTCTTATATTTTGCCTTGTATTTCTCAGCCCGGTCAGACTTTGAGGAGACAGACATATTGGCCTTTTGAAAAGAAGGTTGGTAAGAATTAGACTTGGTTCTGACAAACCTAGAGGAGGGTAGTCTGGATTTATCAGAAGACCTGCTTCTGAACTCAGAAGCAAAGTGTCCCTTTCTCCCACACCTGTAACATTCCTCATTTGATTTGTCAGAGGGAGTGGTTTTAGAAAAAGTAGAAGATGTTTTTCTTGAGAACTTAGATTTTCTAGAAGAGAAATGAGGGTTACTGGAGTTTTCCTCACCTTCATCATCAGCCTCACTAAGATAGGCTTCTGAAGGGTCACTGGGGTCCTCTTGACTTTCACGGTCAGAATCAGAGGGATAAGTGATTCTAGGAACACACAGAGTATTTTTGGAAGAGTCACTAACAAGAGCTAGAGAAGAGCCTTTGATGTCTTTTGTGATTGACTTCCTAAGCAGTTTAGTCTGCTCATAGTTGAAGAGAGTGCCGTACAAAGCAGTGAGAGGCATGAAATCAAGATCCTTGGTAGACTTGATGCAAGTACAAATGTTTTCCCAAAACTCAGGAAGACAATCCATGAACTTGCACAAGACTTCCTCATTATCATATATGCGACCCACAAGTTTTAGATCATTGAGAAGACCGTTAAAACGGTTGTAGTAGTCTGAGAGAGATTCACCCTTTTCATGAGAAAAGAGTTCATACCTTCTTACAAGAGCAATCTTTCTGCTCTTTTTCACTTCAGACGTACCTTCATAGAGAACACACAGAGTGGACCACATTTCTTTAGCGGTAGAAAGGTTAACAAGGGAGTGATAAACCTCATCAGGCAGAGAAAGGGCAATGATGGCTCTGACTTTAGTATCAAGAGCTATAAGACGTCTGTCTTCATCATTATATTTGCTGGGATCCTTTACAATGTATCTCCCATTTGCTGGAGTTCTTTCTTCCTTAGAAGAGTCCTCATCAGCATTTCCCTTATCTGCCTTTTTGGCATTGTACCGGTCCCAAAACCTAGGAAGAAAAGGACCTTCATGTAAGAGAGTAGGATATCTGCTGTCAACTCCTTCTAAGAAGAGTATCATACAACTTTTCCACAAGAAGAAGTTATTGGGGTTAAACTTTGGTGGTTTGGCTATAGAGCCATTGTCGTATGAAACAGCAGTGGTGTTTTGAGAAGAAGCATTGTTTAAAGAAGAAGAAGAAGAAGAGGTTGCCATTACGGATCTAGTTTATTGAATTAAACTAAACCGCTCTGATACCACTTGTTGGTCCCAAATAGCAGTAAGTAAACAAGCAAAGTATTGTAGAAGGGGGGTTGAATACAATACACACAGTTTTTCACTTAATTTAATTCTTATTGATTTGAAATCAAGAATTACACATAGAAAACTTTGATTGTTACGGAAGAGAACATATGAGATATGTTCAAACAATCTTACACATAGAGAATAAAGAACAATTGTAAAACACTTAGAAAACAATTGAACTTCGTAGAGAGAAAGTTGCCAGACACTTAGAGAACTTGAAGGTAGTAGAGCTGGGTGATCTTGCATGTTGAGCCATCCTCCATATATATATAGTGTCTCATGCATTAAATGCATGGGACACCTGTTGAGCAAAGGATGGACACAGGTCTTCAGCAAGGTACAGGATGTACCATTTGTCTTGGAGTGACTTTGTCTTGAAGTGTTGACCTGCAGGGATGGTGTGGACCTTTCCTTAAAAGAGTGTAGGAGACAAAGCTTACTTTATCTGATCTCCAGATGAGGTCCACGTCAATGCAAGATATCACAATATACTTTGTCAGAAAAGTACAATGTGTTTGAAAGAAATCCTTAAGCATAGACTGCCGAAGACTTGAAAGATCTTCGGCTCCTGAAGATGTGAGAACACCTTCATACTCTAAGGAGAGATCATTGGCTACCGAAGACTTGAGAAATCTTCGGCTGCTCCTTGAAGATGTGAGAACACCTTCATACTCTAAGGAGAGATGAGATCATCGGCTGTCGAAGACCTGAGAGGTCTTCGACTCCTGAAGATGTGAGGACACCTTCATACTCCTGAGAGACATGTGATTGACACCATCCTGGATGATGGTGTTGATCACTTGGGCATGCTTGGCTTTAGGCCGAGGAGACTATCTTCAATCCGCTTTGAGAGATGTACTCCTTCTTTGTCTTCTTCGGCTGATCTTCGACTTCACCGAACATTTGTATAGAAACCAAGCTGCTAAAAGAACCTTAAACATATTCTAAGTAGGATGATATAAGATGGAAGATCAGGAGGTCATCTTCAAATCTTCAGATGACCCAACATTGTTGTCTCCACCCGACCAGATGCTGCAGCACTGCCTGCAGCATGTGCTGGTCGCAGCACATCACCTTCATCACCATGCTTTCTCTTTTGGTTTCTCATTATCCTATTGATGTCCATATTATCAATCACAACCTTCCTGTCCACGTACTCATCAGCATCGAAAGTTCTTGCTTTTGCCTTCTTGATCAAGGCATTTATTAGGGCAGGATGCCATAATCCACCCTTACTCTTCTCGGTGCAAGCCTTAATACTCTTGTTCATTACCTGTCCAACATCAAACTTTTGTCATGTTAAGATGGAGTATAGGATCACACACCTTTCAAATGGGATGTTGGTGTCATGGGAAGTAGGCATCAATGTGTGTCTGATAAAGTGGAACCACACATTGGCCTTTGCTGACAGTTTTGAAGACTCCAACTTCCTTGCTTCGCCTTTGTTACTCCAAGTTGCTCCCTCTCTAGCTATGGTATCTAGCACTCTCTTTGCATCAGCAACACTGGCTCTCCTCATCAGTTTGTTGTACACTGATACTTGTGGGGGAACAAGCCCAAAGATGTTGTTGATGGCTTTTGCTGAGTAGCAAACATTCATGCCTCTTACTGTGACAATGTCATCTGATGTCATAGCAGCTTCAGCATAAAACTCTCTTACCTAATCAAGATTTTACTTTGGTGGAACCTTGCATAACAGTTCCCATCCCAAAGCTTGTATGGCTTCTTGGACAAAAGGATATTCAGAAATGATTCTGGGACTGAATCCTTTGTCCTGAAGTCCATCTTGATTCCTGAACTGCTCATACTTTGACTCAGCTTCCTTGCATGTAAATCTTGTAAACCTCTCTTCATAGTCCTCCTCATCATCATCTTCTTCCACCATCTGCTGCTTTCCTTTCTCCTCTCTTGTCAACCTCTTGGTTGTTTTCCTCCCATAACCAATGCTCTTAGGCTTCTTCTTTGGTGTGGCTTTGGACTGAGTGTCCTTGGCCTTTTTGTCATCCTTTTTGCCTTTCTTTTTCGCAACCTTCTCTACTGTTGTATCTTTTTTTCCTTCCTTATTATGCCTTTTTATCCACTCATCAATCTCTTCCTCAACATTTTCTTCCTCATCATCATCCATCTCCACAGCCTCCATCCCATGTTCTTCATCTCCAACAGCCTCATCAACATCCTTGGAGCTTTCTGGGGTGTCTCAAAAGTTCATTCAAAATGGGATCATTTCCCACTCCTCTGTAAAGATTAATTGGGTTTTCAGGAATGGTCACTGCTACTGCCTCATGTTGCGACACTTGTGGCAGCACAGTGAGGCTTTCACTTCGTATATCATGGACCAAGGTTGCATCCAATACATAAACTGGGGAAATTGTACTAGGAATGTTGGTCTATGGTGGTGGGTTGTTGGAGGTTTCAGGGTGTGTTTCAGTTTTTGGATTGGTGGATGGTTCATATTGAAGGCTTCATGGTGGGATGGTGATAAACTTGTGTTGAAAGATTCATTGGGTTCCTGAGCATCTTGAAGAAGTGGATTTTGTGTTTGGCTTGTTTCTACAGTGGTAACAGGTTTGTTTACACCCTCTACAATGGTTTGATCACCAACTATGGTAGTAGACGGTTTTTCTACTACCACAGGGGTCATAGACCCTGTTTTGGGCTCTTCCAGAGCTTTGTTTGGAGAAGGGGATCGAGTGGAATCCTTAGAAGAGGTTTCAGTTTCTGGGTTTACCTTAGGTTCCACTGTTCTCTCGACTTTCTTCTTCGAACTTCCTTCCCCTACTTTCTTGAGGACCTTCTTCTTCTTGGCTTTCAGAGTTTCATCCTCCATACCCTCTTTTGATCTCTTCGATCGTCGTAGCCCTTTCACCAAGTCATCATTCTTTGGTGATGGCATTGCCTTCTTCGAATACTTCTTCATGCTTCTTCTTCACTGCTGCAATGTTAGAACAGAGAAAAGGAGAGAATATGGGGAAAACAGGGAGTATGAATGAGAAGTGATAACCGAAAAATGGTTATCACTTTGGCTTTTTGGGGGAATTCGAAAAGTTGGTTTTTGGAATTACAAAAGAGTTGGTTTTTAATTAGAAAACTTTGGTTTTGCTATCTAGTTTTTGGCCCAAAACCGGCGGTGGTATTGATAGAGAGAAGAGAAAGAGTTAATCTAGTAGGCTAGGTTATCATTGAGATTCCTTACCTTTTTGCTTGATATGACCATTTGCAAAAGTAAAGATACCCATACTTATTACCTTTGTGCTTTTCTCTTTCATGGTACACACTAAACAGCTGGAAACATTTTTGTAAGGCTTATCAAATAAAGTTATCTGAATATTTTTAATATTAGATTAAAAATATAAATTTTCTTGCTTATCGGGTCCCACATGAATCCGATGCTGTAACAGATGTTGTAGCATAATCTGATACTTCAGAATCTGCACAATCTCACAAACTTTAAACATACCAAAATTAAACAAAAGGACATTATATACATATATACAATTGGACTATTTTGGGGGCTCCCCAAAATCATGGATTCAGAGTGGTTGAAGTTGACCACAGAAGAGGATCCTGTAGGTACAGTTGTGTTCAGAAAAGTTTTTACTCTTTGTCCATTAACTTTGAATGAGGCTCCATTGTTTGGATCAATGAGTTCTACAACTCCATATGGAAAAACATTCTTGATTTCAAAAGGTCCAGTCCACTTTGACCTTAATTTTCCAGGGAAAAGCTTAAGTCTTGAGTTAAACAACAAAACTTTTTCACCAACTTTGAAATCCTTGTGCATAATCCTCTTGTCATGCCATCTTTTGGTTTTATCCTTGTAGATTTTGGCATTCTCATACGATTGATTTCTAAGTTCTTCCAATTCATTGATCTGCAACTTTCTCCTTTCACCTGCATCATTAACATTCATGTTAAGTTCTTTAAGAGCCCAAAATGCTTTGTGTTCAAGTTCTAATGGCAAGTGACAAGCTTTTCTAAAGATAAGCTTGTAAGGAGACATTCCAATAGGGGATTTATAGGCTGTCCTATAAGCCCAAAGAGCATCATCTAGTTTAAATGACCAATCCTTTCTTGAAGGTTTGATGACTTTCTCTAGAATACTCTTGATTTCCCTATTTGAGAGTTCTGCTAAGCCATTTGTTTGTGGATGATAGGCTTTAGCAACTCTATGACTTATGTTGTATTTTTCCAAAACTCCTTTCATCATGTTGTTCACATTATGGGTGCCTTCATCACTGATTATGGCTCTAGGGGTTCCAAATCTTGTGAATATGTTTATGTGAAGAAATTTCACCACTATTTTTGCATCATTTCTATGGAAAGCTATTGCCTCTACCTATTTAGAGACATAATCCACAGCTACCAAGATGTATTGACAATTTCCAGATATGGGAAATGGTCCCATGAAGTCTATTCCCCATACATCAAATATTTCAACTTCTAAAATATCATTAAGGGGCATCTCATGTCTTTGGGAAATAGAACCAACTCTTTGACACGCATTACATTTTTTAACAAACTTATCAGCATCAATAAAAAGTGTAGGCCAATAGAATCCAGATTGGAGGACTTTTGCTGCAGTTCTTTGGCCACCAAAGTGTCCACCATATGCAGCAACATGATATTGCTGCAGCACTGCAGTTGTGTCCTCAAGAGGTATACACCTCCTTAGGATTTGGTCGGCTCCTAGCTTAAACAGATATGGATCATCCCAAAGGTAATTCTTTGCATCATTGAACAATTTCTTTCTTTGGTTTCTGTTATATTCAGGTGGAATGATCCCAGCAGTTAGGTAATTTGCAATGTCAGCAAACCATGGTGTTGTAGCATGCTGCAGCACTAGTAACTGTTCATCGAGGAACTTTTCATTTATCTCAATCAAAGGTTCATTTCCTTTTTCTAATCTGGACAAGTGATCAGCAACTTGGTTTTCAGTACCTTTCCTATCTATTATTTCTAGGTCAAACTCTTGTAACAACAACACCCACCGAGTTAATCTTGGCTTTGCATCTTTTTTGGAAATTAAGTACTTGATGGTTGCATGGTCAGTGTGAACTATAACCTTGGTTCCCATCAGATAAGATCTGAATTTTCAAAAGCAAATACAACAACCAATAATTCCTTCTCAGTGGTTGTGTAGTTAACTTGTGCTTCATTTAGAGTTTTACTAGAGTAATAGATAGGGTGAAAAATCTTTCCTTTCTTTTGTCCCAAAACTGCACCAATTGCCCAACTACTTGCATCACACATAAGTTCAAATGGTTGTGTCCAATCAGGTGTGATCACAATAGGTGCTGAAATCAAAGCTTGTTTCAAAATTTTGAAAGCTTCCCTACATTCATTGTTGAAATCAAAGGGCCGGTCATGTTGCAGCAGTATACAGAGTGGCTTTGAAATCTTTGAAAAATCTTCTGTAAAAGCCAGCATGACCAAGGAAACTTCTAATTCCTTTAACATTTGTAGGTTTTGGAAGTTTTTCAATGACTTCTAATTTTGCTTTGTCAACCTCTATCCCTCTATTTGAAATTAAATGTCCCAAAACAATACCTTCTTTGACCATGAAATGACACTTTTCCCAATTTAAAACCAATTCAGTCTCTTCACATCGTTTAAGACTTTGTTCAAGGTTTTTTAAACATTGTTCATATGAAGATCCATAGACAGAAAAGTCATCCATGAATATTTCCATATAGGTTTCCAACATATCAGAGAAAATGGACATCATGCATCTTTGAAATGTGGCAGGGGCATTGCATAGTCCAAAGGACATTCTCCTAAAGGCAAAAGTACCAAAAGGACAAGTGAAAGTGGTTTTCTCTTGGTCCTCAGGTGCTATGGCAATTTGGTTGTAACTAGAATATCCATCTAGGAAACAGTAATACTCCTTACCAGCTAGTCTATCCAACATTTGGTCAATGAAAGGCAATGGGAAATGGTCTTTACGGGTTGTTTTGTTAAGCTTCCTATAATCCGTACAGATTCTCCATCCTGACACTACTCTAGTTGGGATCAACTCATTCTTTTCATTCTGAACAACTGTCACACCTCCTTTCTTAGGGATACATTGGACAGGGCTTACCTAAGAACTACCAGTGATGGGGTAAATAATTCCAGCATCTAACCACTTGAGGATTTCTTTCTTGACTACTTCTTTCATCACAGGTTTCAGTCTCCTTTGTGGCTCTACAGATCTGAAATCCTTGTCCTCTAAAATGATTTTGTGTTAACAGATTGATGGACTAATTCCTTTTAAGTCAGAAATTGTCCAACCTATGGCCTTGGTGTGGGCTTGAAGTACTTTCACTAATTGCTCTTCCTGTTTTGGTTCTAAGGTTGCTAAAATGATCACAAGTAATTTGTTCTCATAACTTAGAAAAATATACTTAAGATGGGCAGGAAGTTGTTTTAGTTCAAGGTCTGGTGGTGCTTCAATTGATGGTAAGGGATTTTCTCTTGTATTTTCTTCCAACGGCTCATATGCTGCCACATGCTGCAGCACAGGCAGTAGCATATCATCACAGTGATTGCTATCATCCAAATCATCATCATCATCATCATATTCCTCGTCTAAGTCATCCACATTTAAGTCATCATCATTATGCTCATCATCCTCTAATTCATCATCTTCCAAGTCATCATCTACCTTTTCACCTAGAATTTCTTCTAAGGTCTCTTCTTGACACCAAGATTCTACAGAGCTTAGGACAGAACATTTTTCTACTTCATCAGGGTATTTCGTGGAAGTGAAGACATTAAATGTGACATTTTGGTCTTGAACTCTCATAGTCAACTCTCCTTTTTTGACATCTATGATGGCTCTACCAGTGGCTAAAAATGGCCTTCTTAACAGAATAGGATTTTCTTTGACAGCTTCAAAGTCTAGAATGATGAAATCAGCATAAAATATGAATTTGTCTACTTGTACCAAAACATCCTCTATCATTCCCTTAGGATAAGCTATGGATTTGTCAGCTAACTGCAAGGTCACAGTGGTAGGTCTAGCCTCTCCTATTCCTAGTGTGTTGAAAACAGACAAAGGCATAAGATTGATGTTAGTACCTAGGTCACATAATGCTTTCCCAACCTCTTTTCCTCCTATAGAATAGGGTATTGTAAAACAACCTGGGTCTTTCTGCTTAGGGGGTAGTCTGTTGGTCAAAAGTGCACTACAACCTTCAGTCAATGACACAGTCTCATATTCAGTTAGTTTCTTTTTCTTGCTCAAAATGTCCTTAAGGAACTTGGCATAAGTAGGCATGCTCTCAATTGCTTCAACCAAGGGGATGTTGATATGCAATTGCTTGAACACATCTAGAAACTTTTTGAATTATAACTCCTCTTTTTGATTCCTTAACCTCTGGGGGTAGGGAATGTAAGGGGGTACTTGTGTGACAACAACCTTCTTAGGCTCAGCGGTGGATGGAACAGTAGGCATTACTTGCTCACTTACTGTTTTTGGTTTTTCAGTTCTGTCAGTTGGTGCTCCAGCACTGACTGTAGCATCAACTGCAATTGACTTGTCTTTCTTGTTATCATCAGGGAATAACAAGGGAAGTTCAGATCCATCATGTATCAACACAGATTCAGAAGATGATGTGGGTTCAAAGGGTGTAACAGTAGTAGTGGGTACCACTATAACACTCTTTTCCTTGTTTGTGTCACTACTAGTCTTAGGTTCTTTTTGGGTAGTCTCAACTAAGTCTTTTCCACTCCTAAGGGATACAACCTTTACATGTTCCTTGGTTGTATTCTTGGGAGTCTCAGTATCACTAGGCAAGATTCCAACAGGCCTGTTTCTCAACTCCAATGCAATTTGTCCAATATGTGTTTCCAAAGTCCTTAAAGCAGTATTTTGGTGATTGATTGCGAAATTGGTGTGATTTATAAAGCCTTTCAACAATGTTTCCAAAGAAACAGATGAATCAACATTTTGACTTGGTTTACTTTGAAAAGATTGTTGATGTTGTTGACTTTGAAAAGGTTGTTGGCTTTGTTGAAAATGACCTTGAGAACTACTTGGTTGGTTTTGAAAATTTGAAGTTATTTGTTCTTTTACAATAGGTGGATTCAAACAAGGACTATTCCAAGAAAAATTGGGATGGCTTCTCCAATTTGAGTTATAGTTGTTTGAATACTGTCCATTCCTATTATGCACATAGTTTACAGATTTTGAGTTCTGGCTACATTGGTCATAGGTATGTCCTTCACCACAGATTACATATTGTATGGGCAAGGGTTCATGAACAGATGTTGCATCAACAGTATTCACATTAGTGGCAGCAGACATGTTTTTAATCATGTTGTCCATTGATGTGAGTTGTGCAGTAAGTGCAGTATAAGGATCTATTTCATGAATTCCTGCAGTTTTTCTGGTTACTAGTGCTCGTGGATCAGACCAATAACCATTGTTGCTAGAAATCTTTTCCAAAATCTCATAACCATCATTATAGGTACTAGAGGTGAAGGCTCCTTTTGCTGTAGCATCTGTTTAGCATCGAGCATCTGTTTAGCAGTGGTATTTAAACCATTGTAGAATGTCTCTAGTTGTATGCAGTAGGGTATGCCATGGTGAGGGCATTTCCTTAACAACTCTTTAAACCTTTCCCAAGCATCCGGAATAGCTTCATCGTCCATTTGTCTAAACATGCTTATCTCATTTCTGGACTTAGCATTCCGTGTTGGTGGAAAATATTTTTTTTAAATCTTTCAGCCATGTCATTCCATGTTTCAATAGAATTAGGCTGCAATGAATTATACCATGATCTTGCTCTATTTCTGAGTGAAAAAGAAAATAACTTCAACCGTAAGGCTTCATCAGTTACTCCATTGAGTTGGAAAGAATCAGTGATTTCCATATAAGTTTTGAGATGCAAATGAGGATCTTCAGATGGCATGCCACTGAACTGTCCACTGGATTATAATATGTTTAACATTACAGGTTTCAGTTCAAAATGGGCACACTCAATCTGTGGTCTAACTATGCCTGCATGCAATTGATCAAACATAGGCATAGCATAGTCCATGATTCTTTCAGTTTTAGAATTTGCAATATTAATGATGTCTTGGGCTCAAACCGTGGCCTTGGCCCAAATTGTTCTTCTGCCATTTCAAGTGTTTCAAAAATGGGTGACAGTTTTCTTTGAATTCTTCTCCTTCTTCGAAAAGTTCTTTCAATGTCAGGGTCCAAATTAAGGATATCACCGTGAAACAAACGTGGCATGCAACCAAAATCAGTAACCAAAGTGATTAGAAAAATCAAATTTTAAAAGTGACTCAAAGAAAAAAACTTGTTTTGGCTTGTCCCCGGCAACGGCGCCAAAAACTTGGTCGGCAGATTATGTAACCCGAAAATCACAAATGGAATCCCATACAAGTATACATGTAAAACCACTATCGTTTGAACAAGTAATAAAGTGTTACTAAGTACCAAGTATCGATCCCACAGAGACAATAAAACAAGTCGTGATTCTTAAGTCAGTCTTAAAAGGTGATTTTAGAAAGAGATTTGGAAGGAATGATCTTTGAGAGTTGTTAACAGTAAATTAAAGTGCTTAAAACAGATTAAAAGAAAGCAAGGGTGCAAGATCCGGCTGGAGTTGTAAGCAACTAAATAATAGGACTGATGCTGCAACAGATATTAAAGTAACAAGTTGAGATAGCAATGTGAGTTATCCAACTGAGAGAACATATTCAAAACTACTGGAATGAGCTCTCTATTTATGCATAGAGAAGCTCCTAACTAAGCATCTTAAGAAAGCATAATAAGAGTATCAAAAGTACCAAGTACATGGTCTCCACCACTAACTAGGAATCAAATGTCAAACTAAAGTACAACTAGCATCTTTTAAGGTAACAAGAATATGTCAAGAGAGCATATATGCTCTGCCATTGTCCTTCCTCCACCGAATATCTTCAAGTAATCCTCAAAGAGCTAGTTGCATCAACCAAAAAGGTTATGAAGCTTCGTCTATGACTGTAATCCTCCTGCTGTGACTCCTGTTGCAGCATCATTCATCAATAAGTTAACATAAAAGCACACAAGTAAGGTTAATTTCCACCACTTAGCTCCCAACTCAACAAATAGTAAAATTAAGAATAAAAGACTCAAATATTGTGATTTGGGAAATTAAAATGCTAGAAAATTCTACTAAAAAGTAATGGAAAATGTGATAAGTTATCCACTCATCACCCCCCCCCCCTGAAAACCCTGACCCGACCCGTCTCGAAAAAGAGGGAAAAACCCAAAAACCCGAACCCGAATAGAACCGAACCGAATTACATTATCGGATAATATAGGATCGGGTTGGGTGCCCAAAACCCAAACCCAACCCGAATATCTGAATTATATTTAAAATCACTTTTTTTAATTACTAAATACCTAAATCTGATTCTAAATTCTAAATCTAAATCTAAATCCTAAGACCTAACTACCTAAATCGAAAATTCCATCGCCATCAACGATCAGTCCTCTCGTCGACAACTCGACCGTCGTTCCAATCCATCGCCATCGACGATCGACCATCGTCCATCGTAACTCTCGACCCTCTCTACTTTCTAGTCTCTCCATTCCATTGCCATCGCCATTCGCCCATCCCCATCGACGATCGTATCTGAGCCAACACCCTAGTCCCTACAACCCTCGCCCCTCACCTGAACGCACTCCGCCTCCGCCTGGACCGCCTCCGCCTAACATCGTCCCCTTCCGCCGGCCTGACCGCCCTCCGTCAGTCGTCTGTTTCAGATTTAGCGAGGTCGAGGACTTGAGTTTTGTAACTTTCAAATTGCTTCAAGTTTAATTTGTTATAAATTTAGAAGTTGTTTGTTCTCATGATGTTAAAACTCTGTTAAATGCTTAATTGCTACTCATTTTCTCCAAGGACATGGTCTGTTTATGTATGTGCCCACAGCCCACTACTTAGGTTTATCAGTTTATCTGTTTATGTATGTGCCCAGGTAAAAACATAAAAGGTCATTGATTAATTGTTCTTTGATGATCCAATTTGGGAAAAAATCTGTTTATGTGCTTTAAATGTGCCCACTGCCTAGGTTTATCAGTTTATCTGTTTATGTATGTGCCCAGGTAAAAACATAAAAGGTCATTGATTAATTGTTCTTTGATGATCCAATTTGGAAAAAAAAATATGTTTATGTGCTTTAAACTACCACCCCCAATCTATTTTAGCTATGGTTAATCTTCATTCTTCAGTTTGTGTTGAATTCTTTACTTTTAGCATTTGGATTGAATTTGAAAGTAATCAAACTATGTCATTTAAGTCTATTTAGCTTATTAATTCTTAACTTGTTTTGCTGCTGTTGTGGACTGTGGTTTTAATCTTGTTTGACTTTACACATTACAGTGTTTACATTATTAAATATGTCTCAATCTCAAGCCGATAGTAGTGCAACTGTACCCCCTGAACCAAATAAGTGTAAATCTACAAAAACAAGATCTCAGGTATAAGATCATTTTGAATACAATTTAAGCCCTGAAGGTAATTTGGTCAAAGGGATGTGCAAATACTGTAGAAGTTGATGTTGATCCATGATTGAGAAAGGTACATTAAATTTTACATTATAAATGATTTTCATGATTCATGATTTGTTATTTTTTATTTTTATTCTATAGGATTCAAAATTTCAAATGAAGTTGGTGTTACTTGTTAGTTGGTCACTTGGTTGGAGCTTGGAACTTGGAAGTTGAAGTTGGAACTTGGACGTGGATGGGAGGGGTAGACGGTTGATCATGGAAATTGGTAAGCGAAAATCAAATATTTTGGACTTTGGTAAGTAATGGTACTTTAGTTTTTGGTATGGTTGTTTGTTTCAAACTTTCAATTGAATTGGTAGATATACCGTAGTTTGGTACTTTGGTTTTTGGTATGGTTGTTCCGTTCTTTATTTCAAACTTTCAAACAATTGAATTAGTAGATAAGTAGTCTGGTACTTTGGTAATTTAGACTTTGATAACTTGGTATTTTATAGATGTAGTTTACCACTTGGTATTTTAGTCTTTTAGATGTAATTTAGACTTTGATAACTTTGGTTCATTGTTGTTTGTATTTTGTAATGTAAAATAGTTGTTTGTATAATTGTATGTAAAAAATAGTTGTTAATCACTTAATTGTTTGTATAATTGGTTCATAGTTGTTTGTATAATTGTATGTAAAAAATAGTTGTTACTTGTTGTTGTTTGTTTAGGTTTTAAGTTTTAACAGGCCCTAAAAAATAAGCCCAAATCAGGCCCAGACTGACCTACCCGAACCGAACCACCCGAACTATGTTCGGTTGGGTTTCGGGGGTTCCCTTCCGACCCGGATATCCGATCGGGTTTAGGGTTTATAGACCCGACCCGACCCGACCCGCCCGATGCTCGGTCCTATTTCAAATGTCAAGATTTATCACAAATTAACCCAACACTAGAAATACACCAAACCCTAATTTCCACTTTGGGTTTACCAAAATCCCAAATATGAGGAGTGAGTTTCAAAACATTTAAAGAATCATATAATACTACGATTTATAGTGTAACTACAACTTTCCCAACAATAATGTTCAAGTACCAAAACCCTAATATTCCCATATCACATGATTTGGTCAAGTTTCAAAAAACCCCAATATGAAGCTAGGGTGTATAAATGAGGGTTATAATACATAGTAAATACATGAGAACAAGGAATAGAAACTCACCTTGAAAAGGGTTATAGGAAACCCTAGTTAATGGATGAAGAAGAGAAGAGAGTAGGAGATGAGCTTGACACTTGGATCTCTAGAATTTCACAATAAATACCAATAATCCTACACCAACCACATTAATCATCACCACATAAATCCTCCATGAATATTGAATGAAGAGAGAGAGGAACTTACTCATTTTCTTCCCCAAAATCGGCTCCAAACAAGAAGAGGTGAGAAAATGAGGAATAAGGATCCATTTTCTACATTTAAGGGACCAGGTCCCGACCACGACTATGCCTAGCGAGATTGACATGGTCATTCTCGCTTGGCACTGTCGCCCGATCTAAGTACCTTTTGGTACATTCTCAGCGATTGTGCCTAGCGAGAATGACACATGTCATACTCGCTTAGCACTTTCGCACGCCATCACCACCTCTCGGTACACCTCTGGCGATTTTGCCTTGCGAGAGTGACCTCTGTCACAATCGCGGGCACAGTCGCCTCAGGTAGGGGTGAGCAAAGGCGGTTCCTGGAATGAAAGAACCAAAACCGTAACCGGTTACACCGGTTCTTTATATTTGGGATCCAGAACCGGAACCGCCGGTTCCGGTACCGGGTACCCATCGTCTAATTTTTAAAAAAAAATTATCATTCATATTATAAAAAGGTAAATATTAATTATATTAGAAAGTCCAAACGTAAATAAATAAGTACCACAAACGTGAAAACTAAAAACTAATAAATACTACAAATGATGTTTACAAAACAAATAAATATTGCAAACGATGCTTATAAAACAAATAAATACTACAAACGGTGCTTCCGAAACACTTCACGTCATTAAAATTAATTGATGCTGATAAATACTACAAACGATGTTTCACTAAAAGGTAGTTTATTATATTTTTATAAATAAACAAAATATATTTTATTAAAAAAGTAGTGGGTACCCGCCGGTTCCGGTTCTGGGTACCCAGCAGGACCGGGTAACCGGTCCCGGAACCGGTCCCGGCGGATACCCAGCGGGTAACGATTCCAAAAAAATGAGAACTGGAACCGGTCCCGATCGGTTCCATATTTTAGGAACCGGCAGTTCCGAAGCGGTTCTGGTTCCAAAGACGGGTACCCGCTTCCGATGCTCACCCCTAGCCCCAGGCGTACCGAAGCCCGTTTTCACCCTATTTCGACCCGAAGAGCTCTCGTTTTCAACGCTAGGTTCAATAATATGATTTATGGTCAGGTTAGGGACGTACCGAAATCACAGGTGATACAATCCTCCCCAACTTGAAGGAGATTTCGTCCTCAAAATCTTGGCTAGGTGAAGAGGTGTGGATATCTCCGCTTCATATCCTCTTCGGCCTCCCAAGTCAAATTGGCACCACGATGGTGTTTCCATTGAACCTTTACCATCGTGACTTTTTTGTGACGAAGCTTTTTCGTCTTCTTTTCCAAAATCGTCTCGGGTTCAATGCAACGGTTTCCCTCATCAACTCTAATCTCGGAGAGTGGGATAACACTCTCCTCCTCCGCTAGAAATTTACGATGGTAGCACACTTAGAATGTGTTATGGATTCCATTCATTTCCGGAGGGAGCTCCAATTGGTAGGCTTTGAGCCCTACCTGCTTAATTAGGGTGAATGGTCCAAGGAAACGGGGACTCAACTTCCCACGCTTTCTGAACCAAATAATTCTCTTCCAATGGGACACCTTCAACATAACACGGTCTCCCACTTGGAACTCTATCGGTCGCCTCTTCTTGTCGTCGTAGCTTTTCTACCGTTCTTGAGTCGCCTTCAAACGCTCGAGAATACCTTTAACCTTGTCCGTCGTTTCCTACACAATTTCGATTCCGGCAAACTGCTTCTCCCCCGCTTCAAGCCAACATACGGGAGTTCGGCACTTGCGACCATACAAAGCTTCAAACGGTGCCATTCCAATACTCGAGTGGTAGTTATTGTTGTATGCAAACTCCACCAAAGGTAGGTGCGAGTCCCAACTACCCCCGGAAGTCAATCACACAAGACCTCAACATGTCTTCAAGTGTTTGAATTGTCCTATCGTTTTGGCCGTCGGTTTGGAGATGATAGATCATGCTCAACTTCACTTGCGTGCCTAATTCCTTTTGCAATCCATCCCAAAAGTGAGACGTGAACCGACTACCGCGATCCGAGACAATGGATAATGGCACACCATGACGAGACACCACTTCGTCAATGTACAACTTGGCTAGCTTGTCCATAGGTAAGGTTTCCCGCATGGCCAAGAAATGAGCGCTCTTGGTCAAGCGATCCACTATTACATAAATGGTGTCATGACCTCTCAAGGTCTTAGGCAATTTTGTCACAAAATCCATCGTGATGTGCTCCTATTTCCATTCTGAAATCTCCAAAGATTGTAAACTCCCATAAGGTCATTGGTGCTCGGCCTTCACTTGCAACACACATCGCTCCACATAGCGCGCCACATCAAGTTTCATAACCAGCCACCAATAGAATACTTTGATTTGTGGGCATCCTCGAGAAGAAGTTCTCGATTGCCCCCGATCTTAAGCACTCAAACTCGCCCGTTGAAAAGCTTTACTCCTCGGCTATCTTCCGTCAATTGTAGGTGTTGCTTTGACATGACTTCTCCCTTGAGGTATTCTTCTAGTAAGCTTCGGCTTGCGACGATTTGATCCGGTCAATAAGTGTTGATGTCAACTCGATTCGTGCAAAGGTAGCTCGAGAATTTCCCCCGTAATCTTTTCGACTTAGAGCATCGACGACGACGTTTGCCTTACCCGGATGGTAAAGCAACTCGCAATAGTAATTCTTTAGTAACTCCAACCACCTCCGTTGTCTCATGTTCAGTTCCTTTTGATCAAAAATATGCTTCGAACTCTTGTGATCCGTGTAGAGAGTGCACTTCGTGTCGTAGAGGTAGTGTCGCCATAATTTCAAGGCAAACACCACCGCCGCCAATTCCAAATCGTGGGTTGGGTAGTTGACTTCTTGAACTTTGAGTTATCTCGACGCATAAGCAATTACTTTACCCCTTTGCATTAGAACATAACCTAAACCCATCTTCAACGCATTGCTATAAACCACAAAGTCTGTCGTCCCTTCGGGTAGAGATAAGATTGGAGTTTCGCAAAGCTTCTTTTATAGAGTTTGAAACGCTTTTTCTTGACTCTCGGTCCATATAAACTTCACGTTCTTTCGGGTTAGATCCGTCAATGAAGAAGCTATCTTGGAAAAGTCTTGGATGAATCTCCGGTAGTATCCCGCCAATCCTAGAAAACTTCGGATTTCTGACGGACTCTTGGGAGGTTCCCAATTCATCATCGCATCAATCTTCGCATGGTCCACTTTGACTCCTTCCTTCGTGACCACATGGCCCAAAAACTGCACCTCCCGAAGCCAAAAGTCACACTTCGAAAACTTTGCGTAGAGCTTTTCCCGCTTTAGCACTTCTAAAACCTCCCGGAGATGTTACTCGTGATCCATTTCGTCCTTGGAGTACACTAGGATGTCGTCGATGAACATTATTACCGACTTGTTAAGGAATGGTTGGCACACTCGGTTCATCAAATCCATAAATATCGCCGGTGCGTTGGTTATGCCGAACGACATTACTCGGAACTTGTACTGACCGTAAGACGTCCTAAACACCGTCTTTGGAATGTCGCCCTTTGCCACTTTCACCTGATGATATCCCGACCGAAGGTTGATCTTTGAGAAGCAACTCTCACCTTGTAACTGATCAAACAAGTCGTCAATCCTCGTAAGTGGATATTTTTTCTTCACCGTCACCTTGTTCAATTATCTATAGTCGATACACATCCTCATTGAGTCATCTTTCTTCTTGATGAACAAGACCGGAGCTCCCCAAGGCGACGATCTCGGTCGTATGAAACCCTTCTCAAGAAGGTCTTGGAGTTGAGTCATCATATCTTGCATCTCGAAGGGAGCCAATCGGTAAGGAGCTCGAGCAATCAGGGTCGCCCCCGGAACGAGATCAATCCGGAACTCTACTTGGCGATCGGGTGGCAAACCTGGGAAGTCTTCCGGAAATACATCAAGAAACTTGCGTACTACCCTAACATTCTCTAGTTTCCTCTTCTCGAGTTTGGTGTCGATCGCATATGCCAAGAAGGATGAGCATCCTTTCGCCAAACATTTTCTCGCCTTGATCATAGAGATAATCGCCACTTCGCCCTTCCTTCTTTCACCATAGATTATAGTCGTCTCTCCATCCACCATGGTAGTCGGATCATTTTCTTGGAACACACAATCTCGGTTTGGTTCTCCGATAACCATTCCATTCCCACTATCACATTGAATCCTCCAATTTGCATCGGCAATAAATTGATGAGGAATTTCCTTCCTTCAAACTCAAGGGTGCAATCCTTTAAGATATCGCAAATTATCACTTGACTACCGTTAGCTATTTCTACCACTATAGCATCCTCTAAAATACTCATAGGCATGGCAAGCTTTTGACAAAACACATCAGATATGAAAGAGAAGCTAGAACCCAAATCAAACAATACACGTGTAGGCACGAAGTTTAGGAGAAACGTACCCGACACCACATCGTTAGATGCCTTGGCTTCCTCTGCAGTCATTTGAAAAGCTCTTTCGGGAGCTCTCAGAGGGTCCACCTTCTTTTCACTGGCCCCTCCGGTCTTCAATTTCGGGCATTCCGCCCTAACATGCCTCGACTCTTTGCATTCAAAACACATTTGCCCCTTGACGAGACAATCTCTGAACGTATGCCCGGGCTTCCCGCACTTGTAGCAAGTTCCGGGAACAAAGTTTCATGGGCCGAAGTGCTTGCTCCGGCTTTTGGAACACCACCTAGCATCGCGTCTAGGATCGGCTCCAAGGTGATTGTTGTTAGTGAATCTTGGTTTCTTTGAGGGCATGTAACTTCCTTCCCATCTTCTCTTCTCAACATGTCGACTACCTTCCTCCTTGTTGCAGTTGTAGGCGTCTTCCATTAGTTGCGCCTCTTCAATCTCCTCCCGAAGAGTGGAGGCCTTCGACACACGAACCATCGACATCATGTCTAAGGGAAGGCCTTTGATATAAGCCTTGATCTTCTCTTTCTCAGTTGGGACCAGATGTCCCACCAATCCCAATTTGTCCATGAACAATCGGTTATACTTCTTCACCGACAAGTTACCCTTCTTCAAACTCCGAAAATCTTCTTCAATCCGGTCCATCAAACTTTCGTTGCAATATTCCTCTAGCAATTTCTCCATAAACATCGCCCAAGTCAGTTTGTTCAATACAGTTGCCTCGATAGAAGCGGAATATACATTCCACCAAGTGAGAGTCGCGCCTCTCAGTATCTGTGAGCCAAAGATTACTTTTTGTCCTTCATTACATTCGCTCGATCGAAAAGCCTGCTCAATCTCCCAAATCCAACTCATGCATGCTACCGGATCATCCGAGCCCTTGAATTCAGGCGGTCGGCAACCAAGGAGAGACATGAAGGTATAAGTCTTTGTCTCTGATCTTGTCTCTAAGGTCACGGGACCGTCAGTAGGGATTTAATTTCCGGTACCTCTAGATCCCACCACTACAACATTTTCAGCAACCGTTTCAGGCCTATGGTTGTTGGTGTCTCTATCCTCGAGAAGGTTTAGGAACATTTCTTGTTGTTTTGCCATGACCTTATTCATGGCCATCATCATCCGATCCATCATAAGGGTTTCCGCCGTCACCTCTTCCATGATAGGTTCCGACGTTTCCAGGTTTCGTTAATGGATGTGCTCGGGTCCCCCGCCCAACAAATTGGTCACACGAGGAGGCCCTTCCTCCCTAGTCACTCGTGGGTGGTCAGCCATTGATGTTGTGGCTTCTTGACCCTCCGGTCGATTCAGGGTGTTAACCATTAGTCTGCTACACACATACGAGAAATAGAATAAGAGACATGCTACAGGAATAACACGAGGAAACGTACTACTACATTCGTCAATTATTATAACAACAGTAGATCAAGTATGCTCACGTAAAACATATTCATAATAACGTTAGCTAAGTGAAACTATGAACGCATGATACGCAAGAGTTCTCGTTACCATTGCTACAACTTTCAATTCGTGTAAGTTCTGTCGATTCTAAGACCATCCTATCTTAAGAGTTCTACCCCATCTCACAAGTCATAGCTTAATAATCTAAGTTTAAGTCTAGGAATCTTACATTCATACGTAGTTCACTTAAACTAATGCTCTGATACCAACTTGTAACATCCAAAAATTTAGAGTGAAATAAAATTCAAAATTTCGTCAATATAACGTCTATAAATAAAGGAAACCTGTCACACCCTAAGGTAGGGGATCAATTAAACCTGAATAGTTTGGACATAACAAATTCAAACCAAGTGTATGATCCCAAAACGGGGAATAAGGTATGGCATATACAACCCAAATTAATGAAGGATAAAACCGACAACCTAATAATCTAAATTTGACAACAAGATTAAAGTTGGGTGTCTCTATCCTCTCAAAATTTATATCTTCAAAAATCACGTATGATGGTCACTATATCTCCCAAAAAGACCACTCACAACCTCAAGGTCGTCCGCTCAGTCACGACGAGCCCCACCGCTAAGATGACTTGTCAAACAAGACAAACAAGGAGCAAGCGTTAGGCTAAAGCCTAGTGAGAACAAGTCAATAGAATTAGAAGTACTAAACCCATTTGAAGTCTCATGGTGGATATAGCCATGAGCTAAGTCAATCAATCAAATAAACCTTAGTGATTAAAACATGGTACAAATAACACCAATCACATGGTGAGCTCAACTCCTCTAAGTCTATTGCTCAAAAACATCAAATCAACCCCTCTAGGTCTATTCTTGAGAGTTCCAAAACGGGAACTCTAGCACAAGGGAATTACACCTTACTGCCCATGGGACGCTGCCCGACCATATAGGCCCACACCTTACTTACCATGGTGACTCGATGCCTATTCCGTGCCAAAATGGTGAACCTAATGTCCAAAATGGGACATAGGAACACCGTGCCTATGGATCCATTGCACTAAGACCAAATACAAAGCATTTTAACCCATTCATCATTATTCCAATTCATAAATGTTAAAACCAATTTACATGTATAAGATCCCTACATGTAGACTTGACCCCATTATCAAGGAGGCCTTGTCAATCCAAACCCATAAGCAATATCATTACAATTCCCATTTCAAATGTCAAGATTTATCACAAATTAACCCAACACTAGAAATACACCAAACCCTAATTTCCACTTTGGGTTTACCAAAATCCCAAATATGAGGAGTGAGTTTCAAAACATTTAAAGAATCATATTATACCATGATTTATAGTGTAACTACAATTTTCTCAACAATAATGTTCAAGTACCAAAACCCTAATATTCCCATATCACATGATTTGGTAAAGTTTCACAAAACCACAATATGAAGATAGGGTGTATAAATGAGGGTTATGATACATAGTAAATACATGAGAACAAGGAATAGAAACTCACCTTTAAAAAGGTTATATGAAACCCTAGTTAATAGATGAAGAAGAGAAGAGAGTAGGAGATGAGCTTGACACTTGGATATCTAGAATTTCACAATAAATACCAATGATCCTACACGAACCACATTAATCATCACCACATAAATCCTCCATGAATATTGAATGAAGAGGAAGAGGAACTTACCCCTTTTCTTCCCCAAAATCGGCTCCAAACAAGAAGAGATGAAAAAATGAGGAATAAGGGTCGATTTTTTGCATTTAAGGGACCAGGCCTTGACCGCGACTATGCCTCGCGAGATTGACATGGTCATTCTCGCTTGGCACTGTCGCCCGAGCTAAGTACCTTTCGGTACATTCTCAGCGATTGTGCCTAGCGAGAATGACACATGTCATACTCTCTTGGCACTGTCGCACGACATCACCACCTCTTGGTACACCTTCGGCGATTGTGCCTTGCGAGAGTGACCTCTGTCACAATCGCGGGCACAGTCGCCCCAGGCGTTCCGAAGCCCGTTTTCACCCTATTTCGACCCGAAGAGCACTCGTTTTCAACGCTAGGTTCAATAATATGATTTATGACCAGGTTAGGGACGTACCGAAATCACGGGTGTTACACTCTTTTAAGTCGAAACTAAGCTAAAGTGCTCAAAACCCTTTTGACCAACAAATAATGGTCCCTAAATAATAAAACGCATTTACACGACATTTATGCAACACATTCTTCAAATACAATATCAACTTAAAACATGAATTTGTTGGGACAAATCATTTTCCAAATTAAAATCCTCATCATATTCCCAAAATATTCCATGACATGATGACATATAATTTCCAAACGATTTATAAACCAAATACACCAAAATAACGTTAACGTCAAATGACTTTCATTTGTGCAATAAATCACCAAAAGAATATATACTTGAGGTTTACACATCAAAATACCCGAAAACTAATGATAGACCTTTTATAAGGTGTAGCAACCCAAGTTTACCAATTATGAAAACTTTGTCAAATACTCAACACATTTGATAAATATAAAGTAAACACATTATTACTTAAAAATACACATTTTGGCATGTACATAGTTTTCACAAAGCAACTTGAACTCACCTTGCTAGATTTAAGCTAAATCTAGATTTTACCTCAACTTGAGCTCCTTTGAAGAAATTTGAATCCTCAAGCCAAATATTCCAAAACCTAGATCCACAAGTTACCAACCATAAATACACATATCCAAGTACTTAGAATCATTCCTCCAAACACCTCATATCAAAATCTCCATTTTGGGCCCAAAACCCAAATTTTGACCTAATTTCTCTAAAATCATCCAAACCGAAATTTGAGAAATATAAACACTAGGAAGTCATCAATGGAGTATTTATAACTTGATTAAAGTGTTAGAAAATATAAGAATTAGTTCACCATTTAGGTTTTGGTGAAAACCTAGAAAACCCCAAATTTCTTGAAGGTGGAGGTGATGATGATGAGCTCTTGACCTTTGTTTACACTCCACCACCAAATACTCTTGGATATTACCAAAACTAAAAATCTATCCTTGAAAATCTCTCAAATACAAAACCATAGAAAAAAGAATCGTCAAAATCGGAGTTGAGATGAGAAAGATATGACCGAATGAATAAAGAGGCTGAAAATCGATTTTATGCACTGCACCCCGACCGCGATTGTGCCATGTCACAATCGCATGGAAAGGTCGCCTAAAGTGTACCGAAATCCATTTTACCCTCTTGGAGACCTTGACATGCTATAGTGCCACTGACACAGTCGTCGAGCACTATAGACTGGCCCATACCGCGGGTTTTTCGACCGTTCTTCGACCATTTTCTCGACCGTTTTCTCGATGGCTTTCCTAACCGTTTCCCGGTCGTTTTCCCGGACGTTCCTCGATCATTCACCCGGCCATTCCTCGATCGTTCTCTCGGAGCATTTGATGTTATTATGCCAGTTATCGTGCCATTGTCATAATTTCATGGCACATTTGTTGAGACGACCGAAGACTCGGTAACGCCGATGCTATTGTGACATATGTCACAACCACATGTCACTATAGTTGAGATGATCATACTTCTAGTATCATTGGTGCTATTGTGACAAGTGTCACAACCACATGGCACTATAGTCGAGACGACTCTCAGTACCATTGATGCTATTGTGACCAATGGCACAACCACATGACACTATAGTCGAGATGATCATACTCAGTACCATTGGTGCTATTGTGACCGGTGTCACAATCACATGGCACTATAGCCATACTCCATACTTGGTTTTTCCTTTACCGATTCATCAGTTCAACACTTTTCCTCAATTGATACAAAAATCAGGGTGTTACGTAGTAAAAAGTAAGTGATGATTTTGATGTGTTTGTAGAGGAAATTAAGGGTGCATTTAGAGTATGTTTGTTAGAAGCAAGGTTCTAAATGACATGAGACATGACATGACGGCAAGGTCAAACCTCAAGCCTTATGAGTTACGGCAAGACAACGACGCTTTTCAAGGCATGCCATAAGGCAACATATATATATATATATATATATATATATATATATATATACACACACACACACACATATATATAAATATGCATATACTTGTGTAGAACAAATTAAGTTCATATAAAGTAACAAAACTGTAAAAAAAAAGAATAACCATTGATACCAAATATATAGAGCTTTTAAAAAATGATATATAGAGTGCAAAATCGAGATTACATCTCTTGGATGTCTACTAATTATTTTCTTCAATTTTTAAAGAATTCATGTTCGACTCTTCGTGTAGGGGAATGAGAGATAAGTATTTACCTATTTAGGGTTTTATTTTGGGAAAAGTTCAAAAAAACCCAATAAACTATCTCATTTTGAATGATTAAGTCCCTAAACTAATTTTTTGAATGAAAAAAACAATTAAACTTTTTCATTTTGAATGATTAAGTCCCTCAACTATTTTTTCGAATGAAAAAACCATTAAATTTTCTAATTTTGAATGATTAAGTCCTTAAACATTTTTTTTTGAATAAATAAACCATCAAACTTCTAAAAATTGGTTACCTTTTTCTTAAAGGTATTTGGAACTGACTATGAAAGTTTTAAATTAAAAACAAATCTAAATCAGTTTTATCGTTCTCAAATTCTATGTCATTAAAACCCTCACAAACAATCGTATCGCTCCGTCTCACCATTCTCCGTTGCTAGAACGTTGTTCGTTCTCCATATCGTCTAACACGTTGTTGCCCTACCATCGATCTCCCTCTTTTTAATCTATTTTTTATCTATCAAAAAAGGAATGATCAAAAGATAACCGGTTACAACTAGTTTTTTTGGGTTAAAATGATGTAAGTAACCAATTTTAAAAAATTTTGATGATTTAATTTATTGAAAAAAAAGTTCAGGGACTTAATCATTCAAAAGAGGAAAAATTAATGGTTTTTTCATTCAAAATGAGAAAGTTTAATTGTTTTTTTATTTTAAAAAAATAGTTCAGGGACTTAATCATTCAAAATGAAAAGGTTTAATGATTTTTTCATTCAAAAAATTAGTTCAGGGACTTAATCATTCAAAATGGAATAGTTTTGTTAGGTTTTTATGAACTTTTCCCTTTTATTTTTATGTTTATTTAAGTCTTACGTCTCGTACATAATTATCATTTATCCCTCAAGTTATATATTAAAAAACCACACACCTTACAAAATAGCACGTCGTAATGTACCATAACGCGTTACGATACAAGCCAAGCCTTATAATGGAACCACAGAGGTTAACATGACGGCAAAACCCAAGCTTTGACGCCATAACGAGTTAATTAGAACCATGATTTGCATCTTAATTTAATAGGAGTCACACTTTATTTGGTCAACTTTACATGACTGTCCGGTAGTGACTTAATGACATAGAAAATGACTTATCCAGTAACTTTTTGAATAGAAATTTTATGCAGAAAACCAAGTTTTTTCCTAACCTACCTCGCAATTGAAAAAAAACACATTCACGGTTCATCCCATCTATAAAAAAAACCCTTCTAAATAAAAATATTCATAATCTATACAGACAAATTTATCAAAACAAACAACTTTATCCATACAGAATTTGATAAAAAAAAACCAACCAAACAAACCTCTTAGCCTAACTCCATTGAGTTATACATATAAATAAAGAAAGAAAGAAAGAAAAAACCTCTAAACACATTGGAACCCGACCCAAAATAAGTGGATTACATTGTTCTTCCGACCCGACCCGACGTGACCGATCCGAGCAATATATTGAATATACCCGATGATAAGGAGGATCCCTTTTCACCACGAAAATACCACCGACCTTGTTGACACCAAACACTTTATGAGAAATATAAATAAAAAGGAACCACGTATTTCATGTGTTAATTCCACCCTCCTATAAATATCTTCTTCTTCTTCCCATTCACCCACACAGATCAGTTGAGAATCCAAATCTGTAATTCGTATCATCATCATCTTCACAATCAACACTGAACACCATTCATTCAATTGGGTTTTTACCTGATCTCCACATTTATTTCAGATCCGATTGATTGTATATTTATTAGCCCAAGGGTGGTTTTTGGATAGCCATAGGGGGTGGGATTTGAAGGGTTGAGTTTGAAATACGTATGAGCTGGTTGGTCAAGCTGGGTTGTAATTCTTCGAATTCCAATCACTTTATTACTTGCCTTCTTCTATTCATTCTTCATCACTCGCCTCAATTGTTACCTACTTCCAGATTTCAATTTGATAAACCCTTGGATACTACTACTACTACTACAACACCCAATTCTGCATTACTCTTATTGTTGTTAGTTTTGTGTAATTCTGTTGTCTTCTACTACTATTCTTTCGGTCTCAATCTTGATCGATCATCATCATCATTCATCACAACATGGGTTCATCAGGAGACAAGAGTAATCCCCAATTGAAACAAGGTTTATTATGATCATCCCTCTTTTTTATTTTTATTTTTTATTGGCTACTTACTGTTCATCGGATTTTTCCATCACCACCGTCAATCTTGGTATATATATTATATATTTATTCATTTATTTATTTGGGCAAATCAAATAGAAACCGGCTATATGTTAGAAACTGTGTGGTCAATATTGATTCATAGATTTTCTAACATATAGGAGGTTTTTATATGATTTTTGGCATATGTATATATTTAAATTACAAACCATGGAAATATTACAAACCATAATGAACAATTGACATATTTACAGAAGATGATCAAGATATTCATTCATTATGATTATTGCTTTAGATCAGGAACAACCGATATATTTATGGAACCTAATAGAGGTTAGATGGACGGTTAAGATTTGCTTGTATTTTGTGTGGTTTGTAAGATTTCCATGGGTTGTGTTTTAAACACCCTTTATATATGTGTTTGTGTGTATTATTTGTTTTGGAGAATAACTGCAAAAAGGGTTCCCACATACAATAGGGCCCATGGGGCTTGTGGGAAACTCATTACTGGTGTTAAAAAATATCTGCCCATGTATGCTGGTTAGCCATGGGAGGAATCAAATCTGAATCTTTAAAGTTGGGGTAATGCATATTCTACAAAAATTCTATTTTTTTTTTTTTGTTCTTGTCAAACATCAATGTGGTCCCTACAGCTGCATATATGTTTTTGGGGTAGGAAAATTGAAAATAGATTATAATTTGTTTATAACTGAATTTATGTGTTAACACTTGCTAGTTTGAAGAGGTAGTCTTGCTAAAATGATAATCTATACCCTCAATAGCTGCAAAGAATTAGGACTCCTTTTTGTTCACTAGTGTACCTTGAAGTTCACTGTTATGATCAAAGTCAACATCATGTGAATGCTGCTATTAGAAAATAATGAATTAAAGTTTCAGATTTGAAGTTTTAAGTTAAGGAAATGGTATAAGATAAAATTGATCTAGTGAGCTAAGGGAACAAGTCCTATGGCTTCACTGTACTTGTGGTCAATAGATGATAAGGAGGAATTGTATGCAACATTTTTTTCTTTTTAGTTGTTTTTAAGAAAGGATGATGTGATAGTCTGCTGGCTATAGAGCTTTCTTCGGCTAGCTCTCATTTGGCTGTTGAAAAACCTTTCTCATATCCGATATAATGAAAACAAGCCTATGGCCCAGACTAATCTCCTGGAAAACAGGCATATGGCCCGCGGGCATTCATCCCGTGGCCACAATGCTGCGAGTGGGGCTCGAACCCGGGCAACCGCTATGAAGTCCCCAGGCTCTTACCACCACGCCACAACCTTGTTGGGTATGATTGGCCTTAGATGACCAGTTGATCGGCATCTTCTTAGAAAGGCTTTTATTTTTGGTTGGAAGGGGAGAATGTGTCACATGAATAATGGAGGTGGTAGTATATTAGAAGGATGAGGACAATGGCTATCCAACGTTATACTTTGGTGTATTTTTCATTAAAGTTATTGCTTTTATCAACAAGCTCTATATTATGCTTGGATGTAAATGATGTAAATATAGGTATAAGAGTATGTACTAGTATGATGACAACAACACACACTTTGGACTTGTCATTTTATTACTTCTTTATAGATTTTTACCATACAATAATGAGATGAAATATAGGTTTGATTTTTCAATTGAAAAGGAAGAGGATGTTTTTTTTTGTTTTTTTTTTTTTTTGCCATTGTGTCTTTTGGGATACTATATAATCAAACCAAGGGGTAAATCAAATGCAATCAAAAGGGGAAGAAGAGTTTCTTTTGTAACTAATATAAATTTAGAAAAGGATTAATGAAAGGATGCAAGAGGCAAGTGCATATGTGGATGGTATTGGAAGATATCTGCTCAATTCTATGTAGCAAATCCTCTATATTTGATCTAATTCATGCTTTGCCCTTTGCATGCAGCACCCTGCTATTCAAATATCAAAACAAGGTATTCAGCCTCACCATCTGTTATCGTAATTGGTGGTGGCTTTGCTGGCATAGCTGCTGCTCGTGCCCTCTATGATGCTTCATTCCAGGTACTCCAAAGAAAATTTAGTTGTTTCAAACACTTTGTTATTTAACTTTAGTACTTGCATCGTTCTTGCAAGTGATGAACGGGTGCACATACATATAGACAATATGTTATTAAGCTCATTTACGTTTTCAGGTTATCTTACTTGAGTCTCGTGAAAGAATTGGCGGTCGAGTTTGTACGGATTACTCATTTGGTTTTCCCGTGGACTTGGGGGCATCATGGTGAGAGGCGATTTCATAATATTGACTGATGGGGCATCTTTATACTTTTCTGTGATTACTATGCTTATTCTACGTGGACGTTAATGTTGCAGGTTGCATGGGGTTTGCAAAGAGAATCCCTTGGCGCCTCTCATCGGAAGACTTGGATTACCTCTCTACCGTACGAGTGGTGACAACTCGGTGTTGTATGACCACGACTTGGAGAGGTAAGTAGTTCCAAATTTCTATATGCCATGTATGTAGTTCATTGTAGTTTCTGTAAGTGTTAAAGTTCATAACTGAAACTCTTAGTTTATACCTGATCAGAATGGATTATCGGTTGACTTTGTAGTCATTTAAACCCTAACACATGAGAGTGAATGTAGAAAGATGATTTACATCGTTAATAGTTGGATTCTTGCTTACTAACTTTAGAATCAAGTCAATCAACTAACAGGATTATGAACTTCTATATTTGAAAGATTAATGCCTATTTTGATCCCCTTTATTATGTTTGGTAAGACATTTTTATGAGTAGGTGACGGGTGTCGAGTCCGGAAAATAATAAATAAACTCTAATTAATCCTATTACCGCTAAAACATAATAAATTATGATAGTGATAAGTAAGGTCGTCTTCTCAGGGACTCGGTGTTAACCGTAAGTCCAAGACGAATTCACGTGCAAACTCATTAAAAACATTATATAAAAAGGGGGGTGGATGATTAATAATTAATCTAAGCATACGAAAATAATTGAGAACTTTAAACAATAAAATGAAGAGTTCTAGTGGTAAGCAAACACATTTTTCATTAGACGTGTGTATCATCGACTTGTATATAAAAAAATATATTCATGTCAATTCAAAATGGTTCAAACATTGACACGCATCAATGTCCCGTTTGTCACAAAGAACCGACTAGAATGAGAAGCTCAATACCTAGTCTCTAACTAGCTAAAATTGAAACAATTTACGAACTTGGCAACAATTTGCTAATTGCATTCAAACAAATGCTATTTCTAGTTAATATTTAGACGCCAAATATTAAAACTAGAATATGCAAACTTGTAACGTCAAACAATCAACCAAATACGTCAAGATCATCGTGGATTGATGGATAGCGTTGTTGCAAGATAAGACAAAATTGATATCATTGCAAATACATAAGACAAAATTGATGGATAGCGTTGTTGCAAGATCATCGTGGATTGAGTTGAGCTCTTTGATCTAATCTTTGTGGTCGTAGTATTTGTTAATATGTTGGGGTTGTACAAAGGGGAATTTTCTTGTTGATCATTTTTATGTTAATTCTTAGTTTGTTACTGTATTTCCTGTTCATTATTTCTCTGAATCAGAATTCATTCACCTTGATACTTAATTAGGCAATTTAAATTAAATTTGAAGTTCTAAAAACCAATAACTGGTAAATATACTTTTAACCAACAAACCATGAGATTCATAGTTATAGGTGCATCTTTTTGCTGATTGTTATCGTATTTCTTCAGCTATGCGCTATTTGACACCGATGGGAACCAAGTTCCTCAAGAATTAGTCTCACAGGTCGGGGAAATATTTGAGAGCATATTGGAAGAGGTATGCTTTCTCTCTCTCTCTCTCTCTCTCTGTGTGTGTGTGTGCTTTATTGTACCTCCTTTTTCCTTTTAGATACTTTTTTTATTAACCATGGTATCTGGCATCTTTTGCACAATTAGTCCATGGGGTCCACATAAATGCCCCCTCATCATATATTGGCAAACATTAGGCCTTCTAGCCTAGCGGTGTAGCCTTTAAGGAGTTGATGGCATCCGTAGGATTTAAACGATAGATCTCTTAAAGTAAGGGTGCGTTTGGTTTGCGGGAATGGATTGGATTTCATGTAAGGATTTGGATTTGGATTTGGGGGGATTTGGAATCCCTTCATGTGTTTGGTTTGTAGGATTCGGAATGGATTTGGAGTGAAATTCAATTGAAGTCTGAAGCGAGTTATAAAACCCATCAAGATTTGGATTTGAAATCCCGACCCATTGCAAAGGAATTCCAAATCCATCATTTACGGGATTTTTAAAAAGTCAAAGGATTTCAAATCCGGTGAATACGTTCCACTATTTCTCTGAACGCAGGATTGGAATGGATTTGAAATCCAAATCCAATCCTATCCCGCAAACCAAACGCGCCCTAAGGTTTCATGCCTTACCCACTAGGGCAACTCCTTGAGGTTGTAAAATATCCTCGTTAACCAGATTTTAAATATTGTTTCTGATAACGGTGAACTATGTACTATAAGTGATCTTCATTTTTCTGCTTGGTACTTTTTGGGTCTTCTGTTTGTTCCTTCTTGATATATGGGGTTTTCGTTTTGCAGACAAATAAAGTGAGAGAAGAGTTTAGTGAAGACTCGTCTATACAGCATGCAATATCAATCGTGTTTGAGAGAAACCCAAAACTAAGGTATTCCTATTTTACCTCTTATGATTTTTGTAAGTGATGTCTTTCTTCAGATAATCATAAGAAATATTCTTTTTTAATGTTTAACAGGTTG
Organism: Arctium lappa; assembly: GCA_023525745.1. NCBI lineage: Eukaryota > Viridiplantae > Streptophyta > Magnoliopsida > Asterales > Asteraceae > Arctium > Arctium lappa. The sequence continues at coordinate 24,093,477 of CM042051.1, read as the reverse complement.
GAGGGACTCCCTCATAAGGTGTTGCAGTGGTACTTGTGTAGAATGGAAGGCTGGTTTGCTGCTGATGCTGATACCATATCTCTAAAATGCTGGGATAAGGCATGCATTTTTCCTTTCCCCTGTTGCATTTCGATTTGTTGGAACCTCCATTCTATCCACAAGAGCTCTTTTTGAGAGTAATCTAATGGGGTTTCACATATCCTCACTTGGTATTAGGTCTACCACTTTAGGTGGTCGACACTTTGAGGTAATTTGTACTCGTCTAGACCCCTCTCGACACATGTGACAATCTATGCCAGTATAGCCTCCATTGGAGGGGGTGTGTTAGAGTCCCACATCGGCCAGACTTGGACCAGTTCTTCTCAATATATGTTGGAACCTTCCTTTTTAAGGGCTCTTTTGGAGAGTAATTTGATGGCGTTTCACTTATTCTCACGTATGTCATTAAAGCTAAAAGCTCCCATCTTACTTATGTTTTCTCATGCACAGGAAGAGTTGCTTCCAGGCGGGCATGGACTTATGGTCCGGGGTTACCAGCCAGTTATAAATACGCTTGCCAAAGGCCTCGACATCCGCTTGGGTCACAGGTTAGTTGTGATTAAGCCTTTTACGTACATTTCTATCCGATGTTATTTACTTATCTTTTTTTATTTATAAAACGTGTATCATTTTTGTGACCTTTTAACTCACTTCCTTTGGTTTATTGTTATTCCTGTATTTCGAAAGGGTCGCGAAGATAAACAGGCGTAAGAATGGTGTGAAGGTAACCGTTGAAAATGGTAAAACATTTTTTGCGGATGCGGTTATAGTTGCCGTCCCGCTTGGTGTTTTGAAGTCAAACACCATCAAGTTCGAACCAAGACTACCTGAATGGAAGGAAGAAGCCATAGCTGACCTTGGAGTTGGAATCGAGAACAAGATAGTTTTGCATTTTGAGCGAGTGTTTTGGCCAAACGTCGAGTTTTTAGGAGTTGTTGCCAAGACTTCATATGGATGCAGCTACTTTCTTAATCTTCACAAGGCAACTGGTCACGCTGTTCTCGTTTACATGCCTGCAGGACAGCTAGCAAAAGACATCGAGAAAATGTCGGATGAGGCTGCAGCTAGTTTTGCTTTTATACAGCTTAAAAAGATTCTTCCTGATGCTTCCACCCCGGTAATCTTACATTCGGAAATCGACCTTTTTAACCTATAGTGATAACCAAACTAAACTAGCCTAGTATATCCCCTGTAATCTTTGGTTTCGTTTAAGAATCAAACGCCCATATCCTGAACATTTTTCTTCCTCTACGCAGATTCAGTACCTGGTTTCGCATTGGGGCAGTGATGTGAATTCGCTTGGTTCATATAGCTACGATACAGTAGGAAAACCCCATGATCTGTACGACAAGCTAAGGATCCCTGTGGATAACTTATTCTTTGCAGGGGAAGCAACGAGCTCCGACTACCCTGGCTCCGTTCATGGTGCTTACTCCACAGGATTAATGGCGGCAGAAGACTGCAGAATGCGCGTTCTTGAACGTTATGGGGAGTTGGATCTTTTTCAGCCCGTTATGGGTGAAGACACCCTTGCTTCTGTGCCATTGTTGATCTCACGTATCTAAGCTTCATCTACAAACTAGTTTCGTAATATATACAACCAATGTGCGATATCGAACTAGTGGATTTCCAGTTTTTATGTAGTAAGTGCAACATGAAGTGTAATCTACCCTGCAGTATATAAACTCATTGCTAATATATTATATATATGCACTTGAAGTTGTGGCATATACAAGTTTTAGAGGTTTTCTTATTTATCAAATTGCAACCATATGCTCGAAAACCAGATATTTGGGTCGATCCATTATCTGTTTTGGATGATGTGATTCGAAGACCTTTACGGTGCTTTTGATACACGGGTAGTGTTCAAAAAGGCGTGACATGGTGGTTGCCATGGCGTAAGATGCGTCTCTGTCGTTACGAAATAACCCATAGCGTTTCTATAAGGTGTGGCTTATGCCTTAAGACGTATCTTTTTTCAATTTTTTTCCATTTTTTTTTATTTTTTTTACTTTACATATCTTTTGTATCTTACACTTTTAACTTTAGATTTTACATTTTTATAGATATATCTAATCAAATTACTTCCAGTTTCACAAATTCATAAACGTTACTCATGATTAAAATGAAGTTGTAAAATACCTTTCTAAGTTCTATTTTAAATATTTATTCAAAAACTATTAGATTGGGCAGCACAAAAAGGTTTTGTTCTACGTTTGAATAAAAAATCAGGGAGATCATGCAAGATTGGTAAATTACCAGACTACCCATGATATCGAGAGCTTATTCAACACATTTATCAAACACTGAGGGGGTAAAATGATCATTTTTGCTATCCAGACAGCAATCGTAATTTATCTAAATCCGTACATACGACTTAATTCATATTATCACTTATTAATTAAAAAAGAACAAACAAACAAAAGCACCATATTCTACAACACATTCCTAGAGCCATGAACGAATAAACAATTTTCATAAGCAAATTCCCTATAAATCAAAGAATATGCAACTTACATATCTACAATATCAAAGATGCAATCCTGTGACATTTCAGGATCTGAATCACTCAATTGCTTTACTAAAAATTTCAACATATTATAAATTTGTTCAGATTGGGGATGAGTTTTATCATGAGCTATGAATCTGTGAGTGGATCCAAGTATCTCCACAAAGCTCCATCCTGGTGATTTCTTCACCCCTCTCTTCTCCATTGCTTCCCTCATTCTTCTAGCTTCATCCCACCGCTTAATAACCGCATAAACGTTCGATAAACCAACATATCTACCATCATGATCCGGTTCTAATTCAACAAGTTTCTTTCCGACTATTTCAGCAAGATCAAGATTCCTATGGTTAATGCATCCACTCAACAATGCCCCTAACATGGAAGCCGTTGGTTCCATAGGCATTTGAGTCAAGAATGTGTACGCTTCTGTAAGTTGTCCTGCTCGTGCCAATGCATCCATCATGCAAGCATAATGTTCGGTTTTTGGGTTCAAATCGTTTTGAGCAAGAATCTTGAAATAGTGCCAAGCTTCATTTACTAAGCCGCCATGAGCACAAGCACTCAGAACGCATAAGTATGTGACCTCATCTGGTGTGATCCCAGTTTTCTGCATTTCTGTGAACATTTCAAGTGATTCGTGAACAAACCCGTGAGTTGCAAGCCCTCCAATCATTGCGTTCCAGATTAAAACATCGGTTTGCTTTGGCTGAAGTCCATGGAACACGGCTAGTGCAGCCTCTATTGCTCCACATTTGGCATACATGTCCACAAGGGATGTTCTTAATGCTAAAGTTAACGAAATCTTTTTGTTGATGATGTAACGATGCATCATGATCCCTTGATCCAGTGCACCTAGATGAGCACAAGCACCCAATACACTGACCATGGTCACCTCATTGGCGTTGATGCTCGATCCCTGCATCTTTTGAAAAATCGCCAGTGCTTCGCTATGCTCGCTACACTTGACATACCCATCAATCATAGAGCTCCACGACACAACATCACGGTCCGACATTGAATCAAACACTTCTCGTGCCAACAATACTTCCTTGCACTTCACATAACAATCCAACATCGAGTTCCACGACACCAAGTTCCTGTCAGGCATTTCATCGAACAGTTTGCGTGCATAATCTACATCCTTGAAAGAGCCAGCAAAATGAATCAAAGAATTCTTAACGAACCTATCTGCTTCATACCCATCTCTCACAACACGGCCGTGAATCGATAATCCAAGCCGGACGTCCTGCAAATGGGAGGCCGCTTTCGCTAGAAACGGGTAAGTTAGATGGTCTGGGGTTACACCCATCCGCAACATGTCGATGAAAACAGATATCGATTTGTTTGGATTTCTGCCTTTTGAGTAACCCCTAATGACGGTGTTCCAGTTGAAGATAGTTGGGTTTGGAAGCTGAAGAAAAATTGCATAAGCATAATCCATGTTGTTGGAGGAAGTGGCTGCAAAAGAGAGAAATCTTGATACGAATGCATCTTCTTGGGTTAGAGGAAACCCAATTGTAATCATGATGGAATGCATTTGCTTGAACTCGCACAATGATTTGCAGTTCTCAAGCAAAGTGATTAAATTTCCATTTTTACATAACAGTGTAGCATTCAACATTTGCTGGGTTTCACCCCCCTTGGTTTCGTTATTAGTTTTACAGATGATCAGGAGCTGGGATACCTTTTGAGACGATGTCCTCTCGACTACTGATCCATGGTGTATATATATATATATATATATATATATATACTTAGGGGTGTTTTGGATTGCTTATATAAAACAACTTTTATCTAATCAACTTATGTGGTATTAAACCAGAGTTTTTTAAAAAATGTTTGGATTAGCTTATTGTGGTACCAAAACGTAATAAGCTAATGACCAAAAAAGTTATAAACACTTTTCAAATAAGTTGATAAGTTAGAACAAAATGACTTATGAAAAAATGTTTATCTCCAATTTGGCGTCGCATTAAACACTTTGATTTTTTCTCCATCCAAATACTAGAAAGTGTTTATCTCCAGCGTCACACCGCAATAAGCTAAAAAACACCTCAAATAAGCAATCCCCAAAACCCCCTTGGTTATGTGATACGAGATTAAAATTATGTTAAATATGAGTCAATTACACCAATGTTCTATTTGGTTTGTTCAAATTTTGGTTTTGGTGTTTAAAACAAACTATCTGGTTCCTAGCTTTCCAATTTTATAACACTCAAGAATCAAGATCTCTCAAGTTAATTAAAAACGACAAATATTTACTTGGGCAAGCTATAGGGACCAATAGTGATTCCCTCTAAAATTAATTGTGATTCATATATTTGATTTAAGAAAGTATTTATTAAAAAAATATTTTGATTATTATATGTGAATAAATTTTTAAGTAAATATGTAAATAATTGTTTCAAATAAATATGTGAATAAAAATGTTAAATAAAAATGTCGGTAAATAATTTTTAATAAAAAGTTTATTTAAGAAAAAAATACTTTAAGTATCAAAAAAAATGTTTTGATTATTATATGTAATTATTTTTTTTAAAATAAATATGGGAATACAATATTTTGATAAATAATTTTTTAAAATAAAATATTTAAATCATAACTAATTTTAGAGTGAATTACAATTTTGGTCTCTATAGTTGTCCAAGTAAAGATTTGCCCCTTTTAAAGGTTGTTAACGGATGGTGTTAACCAGATGAACTTTGAGTGTTATAAAACAGGGATGAGCAAACTGGATCGTTTTCCCGAACCGAACCGGTACCATACCGGTACCGGTACCGTACCGATACCATATATTCGGTCCGATATTTGGTTCCAACTATTATGAAAAAGCAGTATTTGGGATTTCGGTATTCGGTACCGGGAATTTCCCGAAAATACCGAAACCGAATCGGGAATTTTAAAAGTTAGTCTTTTAAGTTTCTTTGATTATGATTTTTTCCTAACATTATAAAGCTTATCTTTTCCTAATCAAATTAAATCATCTCGTAAACAACTCAAACTTTCTCTATAAGTACCTATTCTTCTCCAAAAAAGTTATTACCGTCAAAAAATCGGCCCCTACATTCACATCAAAAAACCGACGGATTCGAGATACGGGATTGATTTTGAAACACATTTGAATCATTATGAATATATTTTGGTTTACGATTGGTTTTGATATATATATATATATATATTTGACACATTTTTTAATTTTCGGTCCTAGTGGTACTAGTACCGATTTTTCCGTCCCGAAACCGAAACCGTACCGGTACCGAACCGATACATACGGTTCGGTATTCGGTACGGTTTTTAGTCCCAAATTTTTTGGGTACCAACCGGTTCGGTCTCGATCTCATCCCCATTATAAAATTGAAAAATTATGAATCATCAATTCATCAGTGTAGATAGTTTGTCTTATGGGCCAAATCCAAAATTTAAGCAAACAACAAGGACCACGAGTGTAATTCATTCATAAAATATTAAATGTGACTTTTTATTTTAAAAAATTCAAAACTTCTACTTTAATAATAAAAAATTACAGATAGTATCGAACAAGAAATGTTAATTTAGGTTTTGGCAAAATTTTCAATTATCTATACTATATTATAAAGCAGAGATAAAAACTCTTAAATACAAATTATCAGGCACAAAGTACCATCATTTTATGCAAGATTTTAAAAATCTCTTAATTACAAGTATCAAAGCACAAAATACATATTACTACTGCAGGCTTCTAACACCCACCAATTTGGTATGTGCATGCATTCCTTTTATGCAGAACTTTCCATGTATCACTTATATACTATATTATAAAGCAGGGATAAAAAAAACTCTTAAATACAAATTATCAGGTACAAGATACCATCATTTTATGCAAGATTTTAAAAATCTCTTAATTTACAAGTATCAAAGTACAAAATACATATTACTACTGCAGACTTCTAACAACCACCAATTTGGTATGTGCAGGTCTTCCTTTTATACAGAACTTTCCATGTATCACTATTAATTAATATATTATCTATATCTATATCTATACTATATTATAAAGACGGAATAAAAAACTCTTAATTACTATTTATAAAACATAAGGTACTACCATTTTATGCATACATTTCAAAAATCTCTTAATCACAACTTAGTATGCATAAGGTACAACTCATTTGAAAAAAAATCAAACTTTACTTTTTCACTACCTTCCATATTCAAGTTTTTTCCCTTACATTTGGGGTTTCTCCAAAAGAAAAAAAGTTATTTACTTACTCAAATTAACATATTTCTTTAATTATGATGGTACATGTATTTTCTTCATGTATACAAGTTTTTAAAGCCTTTTGAATTCTATAAAACTAACTAGTAATGAACCTATATATACGTTTAGATACAAAATAATACTATCCAACATTATATTTGTTATTTTTACCTATTCTATATTTCAGTATTTTGAAAAAATATTATCATTCGTTAGATATCGCTGATTAATACATGTTTTTAAAATTCAAATATACATTTAACGATTACTTTAATATAATTTCTTAATGCTTCATGATTGAAAAAACTCAAGTTATGCGTTTATCACTACTAATGCTACATAAATTATAAATATATGATTTACTCCATATATATCTTTTTTTCTTTTTTTATGCGTTTATCACTACTAATGCTACATAAATTATAAATATATGATTTACTCCATATATATTTTTTTTCTTTTTTTTCTGATAAGCTATTACATTAATTTTTCATTTCCATTTACAATTGCTCACCCCCGATGCATTGCACGGGTACACTGCTAGTATTACTATAAATTTGTTTTAATTGTATTATTAAATATGTAATTGGTTATTTTTTCTATATGTCATTCAAATATATAAGATAATCATTGAATTATAACAAAATACTTAATTTTTTTATATAAAAAATATTATATTATTAAGCCTAAATTAAACAAATTTTAAAAAAAAACATTATCATTTTCTCAAAACCATCCAAAATCGTTACAATTGCTCACCCCGATGCATTGTACGGGTACACTGCTAGTATATTATAAGTTAAAGATTTATATTTAAAAATACGGTTTCTTTATTATGTGTTGTACATACATATAATTTTGTTATTACAACATTAAACATTCTAAATTATTTCCTATTAAAACACTATATTTACAAAATATACCTATGGGTTGAGTTCCGGTAAAAAGTTGAGATTAACGTGAAAAGCGTAAAAAGTAGTTATCAACCGTTGGATGAATGCGCATTAGAATAAGATGTGTCGAGATGCACCGAATCAATTCCCTTCTTAGCCGCAATTCATAGGAGAACATTTGATTAAAAGTGATCAATTGTTCAGATCCACTTCTCACGTTAACCTTAACTTCTCACATAATCCTTCGCCATATACCCTATTATAACAATAATATTATATTTCATCCATGTTGGCAATGAACATCTTTGACAATAAGTTCTATCAAATAGCAAAGTCTTCTAAAAAAGCATAACAATTTATGAAGATAAAAATCTATTCTGATGTATAAATTATCAACCCACACCAAATGTATCCAATATATCTCACTCGAAAGTAATGTTTAAGACATTTGTAAAATATACGTAGACGTTTTTTCAACCTCAAGAAATAGAGACGACCGCAATGCTGTTTTTGACCTATCATCTATACTCGTTTTCATGACACTCAAAGCCGACAGGCTTTCGATAAGTAATCACATCCTTCATAAACTTCTAAACCTGGTTGGTCTAAATCTGTTTCTTTATAGCATGCGCAACGTTTGCTCATTTTTCCTGTCAACGCTATTTCTAGTGGTCTCTGAACTAGCCTCGGATAACCATCATCGCACCAAACCTGCCATACACACCAAGAGGCAAGTTATTAGCAGCCATGAACCAAGCAAACTGTTGCACGATACTCCTGCAATATGGGTCGAATGCATTTGTAACGGTATAGTTTTTGGCTACTTTAAAGTTTCTATACCAAAATGGATTTTATATTCCAATTGTAATTGATATATGCATTGGAGGAGATAACAAATAAAGGTATGCATATATCTCAACCCCGGACACTACTTTCAAGAATGGTTTGACAAATACCAGTAAAAAAAAGTGTCCCTTTGGTTTGGTTTGGTTTAACCAAAGGGTGGTCATTGGCCCAACTATACCCGGGTTACCGGTAGAGTACAACCTCCCACGAGGTCAAGGGTTCAAACCTCACCAAAGAAGAGGACCGTGCAAGAGTATTTGCCGTGTATAAATATTATAAACTTAAATAAAAAAAAAGTATTTGTGTACTTGTTGTCACAAATCCACATCATTCTGAATTTTGGAAAAAGGACAAAATGCATCAAAATGCAATGAAGTTTAACTTAGTTCCTATATAATGTACTAAAGAACCTTTTTTTCTCAATCAATGTAATAAAATCACAAAATTTCTTATTTAATATAACAAAGTTTCAAATCTTCCTATTTTTACCCATTTTGACAGATAATTTGTTGATCTTGTAACATTTTTATGACATGCATGTCAAGTTTATCATCCACTTCACTATAACCCTTTTGTAAACCTTCCATATATGGGTATCCACGTCATAAATGTTGCAAGGTCAGTAGATTACCGGTCAAAATAGGTACAAAATAGAAAATTTTGAAACTTTATTACATTGATCGAGAAAAAATTATTCATTACGGTAAATAGGAACTAAACCAAATTTGGATGCAAAATTTTCCTTATGGAAAACTATGCTTGACCTCAAACATCGAATATACACATGAAGTACATATGTCCATGTACTTTCATTGTTCGCTTAGAGGAGCTTGAGAGAGGCATACCTCGGAACCCTCGTCCTGGCTCCACTTGGAATTGCAGCCAGGTATTTTGGCTTCTTCCTTCTTTTGCTTCTCCATCAGCTGTGCACCTCTTGCCGCCTTTGCTTCGACTCCTTTAAGATATTTTGTGGGGTTCCCCTCACCATCGTAATACCGACCGACTAACTTCCCAACAAATCTGATACCCACCAATCGAAGTAATAACAGATAACAAATCACCAGTAAGATAACCGAGTGTTACAGTTTCTATAGAATGAATATAATTACTCCCTCCATCCCAAAAATAAATGTAACAACGAAAAAAGAAAACTGTTTTAGAAATGTTGTAATTATTATACTTTTTAATTAACTAAATGACAATTTTACCCTTAATAATATAGAGAGCAATGAATTTCTCTATCTAAAGAAGCACTTACTGTTGAAAGTGATAGTACTTATTTTGGGACAAAATAAAATATAAATGTAGACTCTTATTTTGGGACAAACTAAAATAGAAATGTAGACGCTTATTTTGGGACAAACTAAAATAGAAATGTAGACGCTTATTTTGGGATGGAGAGAGTAAATGTATTGGCTATTACTCAAGTGTTTGGTAATGACAAGATAGAAGGAACATTTTATCATCAAACCCTAGGTTCGGATACCAAGAAAGAATTAGGGTTGTACTCCCTCCATCCAAAGAAATGCAACACTTTCCAATTTGGGTTGTCCCAATAAAATGCAAGAGTTCCTTTTTTAGTAAGTTTTCAATCTTGATTTACTGTTTGCTCATTGATAATCATTACTTGAACTAACAAGTTAGATTTTGGTCCACAAGTTTCCTTCATTTTTACCTTTAAGTGGCATATTTTAGACATTTAGGGCCTGTTTGTTAGCAGCTTAATGAGCTTAATGAGACTCACAGCTTATTCAGTCAGTTATATATGACTGTTTGGTAGAAAGCGGCTTATTCAGTAAGATTTCAAGGGGGAGCTTTATGTAGAAAGCCAAGTTTTTTTCAAACCAGTCCCTCTCATTAAAAAACACGTTTCTTCCATCCATGAAAAAACTCTCTCAAATAAAAACCTTCTAAATCTATACAGACCGATTAATCCACACAGACAACTTTATCCATACAGAACTTAATGGAAAACCAACCAAACAGCCCCTTAATCAATAGTCAACCAAATCAAACATAACAAGCCGGCCCAGACACCATGGTTAACAAAAAAAATCAAACATTGCATCTTTTTGTACCTTTTTTTTCTAACGTCTCGGGCTTTCCAAAACCTTTTCTAAATCTCTAAAGTGTCACTAAAACTTATGCAAGCCGGAGGTTTTCATGGAATTCCAGTCTCTGTCCGTGGAGGTCGAGGTATTGTTTGAGTACACATTTCCCTCTCTATCTCTACTTCCGAGTGGGATTTTTTGGGTACGTTTGATTTGGTTTATATTCTAGTCAATCCGGTAAAAGCATACAAATGCAAGTTATTCAAGAAACCTGATACATTTTCATACTACAGAATTATCATTCAGGATTTAGCATAAACTTACACATATGTCCTCACATAGAAATCTCGCCATTCAACTACACTCTTCACCTACAAAACAAAGATAGAATGTTAAATTTTTCACTATTTATCCAAATATGATACATTTACCATATTATTTGAATAGCCATTGTAAACAGAAGTTTCAATTTTCAAAGGAGGTGTAACACCACCAGCAAAAGCAAACCCCCAGGCAAGACTTCAGAGAGGGGGGGGGAGCATAAAGACTATATGAACCCTGCAGTAGAGCTTCATTTGCATTTAAAAAGACTATATGAAAAGGTGGTCAATCAAAGATTTCACCAACTTATTTGATCGATCATGCAATATATTAACTACATTTGATTCAAACCCTAAATCAATCATATTATATGCGGGCTCCAGCATTGTTCAATAGCAACCCATTTATGGAATCAAATAGCTGACAGTTGATTCCTGCTAAGTTTATATTATTGAGTATGTTCTTCTGTGTCAATTCGGTCATACAATAGTATTAAACAATCATTAAAGCAGCATACTGCTGAACCATTTGCTTGAAAACCATCTCTGTTATATTCAGACAATATAATAGCATTCATCACATTAATGACACATAAGACAGGCATAAAGATTTTTGTTAGTCTTTACTTGGTTATTATTTAATGTTAAGGATCAGAGTAACTATAAGAACTAATAAAGTCTAATATGACAAACATCTCAGTATCATTAATAGAATAAAAAAAACCAGCGATGCAAGCATTCACTAGAGAGACCAAACACTAATTACCTCGGTGCTAGATAAACCAACCAAAGAATCAGTAAGTCCATCTCCTGTATCCATTAAATGACAAAAACCAAAGACGATATATGTAAGTTCAGGTTAATAATTTCTTGCAAGAACTTGTTACTTGAATTATACAACAATCATCTTTCATCAGGATATAGATTTTTTTTTGTAAAGATTTCTTTTTTCAAAAGAAAGCAGTTTCCTAGCTTACAAGTACAACAAACCTTCCGTTCCAACACCATTTGGGGGTAAGCTTTTGCTATCAGTACTAATTTGTCTCTAGTGTTAGTATTTTTGTTATATTATGTCTAAGATGATAAAGGAACCCGCCATCATCATTCATCAGTAGCAGGCCCAAGACTACCAGTACATGTGCTTGTATGCTTTCTCTGGGTTTAAAGTTCAATGCACTTCAGTCACACAGAGTGACATCTCTGATCATATTGTTCAGAAGAATCTACAAGTAAAATAACTGCCAAGAATTTTTAAATGCATTTGATATCGTGAATCAGGATTTAGCTTAGTAACAATGTCCTCAACTAGAGTCAATGCCTAGGTGGTTTACGTGGTGAGAGTTCTCCGATGTCCTCACAAGTTCCTTCGGATAGTCAAACTTTAAACCTCTTCAAAGTCAGATAGATTCTTAAGCACTAGGCCACACCTCGCCTCAAAATGATATGGGGGTAATACGGTCGTTACTTTTGAAAGACCGTTAAGGTTTTGAAAGGTCGTTAGGGTTTGAAAAGTAGTTGAGGAGGAACGTTCACCTAAGGGTTTACTTAGGATAAGGTTGACACGCCACACAAAAGCCCTCACCTCTTGTGATAAGTGTAAGAAATTGAGTTCACTCAAATTCAGAAATTCTTATTCAAAAGTAAAGTGTCTTACAAAATAGCTTAAAGGGGTTTTTATAGGCAAGCCAAACCCTTAGGCAACTAAGGAAAAAAAGAAACTTAAAACTAGGCAACTAAAAAAATGGAAACTTAAAACTAGGCAACTAATGAAAAATGGAAACTTAAAACTGGGCAACTATAGAAAAAAGGAAACTTAATCTTTTAAGGAAACTTAATCTTTTAAGGAAACTTAATCTTTTAGAAAAGACAATTCCTTATTGAAAATAATTGTCTTGACTTGCTCCCCAAGTGTCGTCCCGGTGTTGCTACATGCGGTTGCACACAATTCCATTTCCTCGTCTATTGCACCCGCATCAATCCCCCATAGTTGGGAAAAAAGACTTGTCCTCAAGTTTTCTCCGTGATAAGGTCGTAGTTCTTTGACATTGAAAGTTGGCGATGTTTCATATTCTTTCGGTAACTCAACTTTATAAGCATTCTCGGCAATTCTTTCTAGTATTTTGAATGGTCCGTCTACCCTTGGTTTCACTTTTCCAAACTTCCCTGGAGGAAAACGATCTTTTCTTAGATAAACCCATACGAAGTCTCCGGGGGCAAACTCCACAAATGTTTTCTTCTTGTTGGCTTGCTTGACGTATTGGGCATTTTGCTTTTCAATCTTTGCACACACTTCTTCATGAAACTTTTTTATCTCTTGAGTCAACATTTCGGCATCTCCACTAAAGCCCTTAATTGTTGCTTTTGGGGCTATGTCCAAGGGTCCAATTGGTTGTAGCCCATATACGCACTCGAATGGACTCTTTCCCGTCGTTTGATGAACAGATCAGTTATAGGCAAACTCTAATTGGGGTAGCAACAAATCCCATTGTCGTAGATTACTTCCCACATAGCTTCTAAGTAGATTACCGAGTGTCCTATTTGTCACCTCGGTTTGGCCATCAGTTTGTGGATGATAGGCGCTTGAGAAAAGTAATGTCGTTCCCAACTTCATAAGGTTCTCCAATGTAGTGGAAGATCTCATCTACCCAGGGTTCAAATCTAGGCGCTGCCAAAGCTCTTATGGCCATGGAGGTTCACCTGCGATGACTCCAGGTCATTCGTGGTCGCCCGGGGAATAGTCGGTGCGCGTAAGCTGGCCCGAAAACCCACGGTTACCAAAAAAAAATGGCTCATGAACTTGACGTCTCTATCACTTACCATACTTCTTGGAATGCCGTGTAGTCTAACAATCTCCTTGAAATACAAGTCGGCAATATTGGAGGCGTCGCTAGTTTTATTGCATGATATGAAGTGGGACATCTTAGAAAAGCGATCAACCACCACCATGATGGAATCCTTGTGCCTCTACGTTTTTGGTAGCCCTAAAACAAAATCTAAGCTCACTTCGTGCCATGGTGCCATTGAACCGGTAGCGGGGTGTAGAGGCCTGCTTGGTTTGCTTGAGTTTTTGCCATTATGCAAGTGGTGCACCGCTCCACAAACTTGTTTACATCTCGTTCCATCTTCGGCCAAAAAAAATTTGTCCGAACTAAAGCCAACGTTTTGGTTTTTCCAAAATGACCACCTTACACGCCACCATGGACTTCCTGCAAAATTGTTAGTCTTAAAGAGCCTTGAGGAATACACAAGGTGTTTCTTTTGAAAAGATACCCATCATGCAACAAATAATCTACCTTCGGTCCTGCTTTGCATTCTTGCCAAATGGTTCCAAATTTCGGATCCGCTTCATACAAATCTCTTACCGTTTCAAATCCGGTGACTTGAATACTCATTGAATTCAACAAGGCGTGCCTTCGACTCAACGCATCAGCTACTATGTTTTGACTTCCCGCCTTGTGCTTGAGTGTGAAGTTGTAAGATTGAAGAAACTCAACCCAAATAGCATGTCTTCTATTCAACTTTTGTTGTGAATTAATGAACTTTAATGCTTCATGATCCGAGTAGAGGACAAAGGGTTTGCATGACAAGTATTGGTTCCAATGGTTAAGGGTTCGGTAGATGGCATAGAATTCTTTGTCGTAAGTGCTATAGTTGCGTTTGGCTTCATTTAGTTTTTCGCTAAAGAAAGTAATGGGCTTCCCTTCTTGGCTTAGCACCGCACCAATTCCCACTAAGCTAGCGTCACATTCCACTTCAAAAGGCTTGGTAAAATCAGGAAGAGTCAGACAAGGAGATTGAATTACCTTTGATTTGATAACTTCAAAAGCTTCTTGAGTCGTCTTGGTCCATATGAATTTTCCTCCTTTAAGGCATTCGGTAATCGGGGCCATGATGGTGCTGAAATTTCTTATGAACCTTCGATAGAAAGATACGAGGCCATGAAAACTTCTGATATCGTGTAAGTTTGCGGGTGTTGGCCAACTCATGATAGCTTCGATTTTCCCTCTGTCCATCTCGATCCCTTTGCTTGTTACCACATACCCAAGGAACACCACACTATTTTGACAAAAACTGCACTTTTTCAAGTTTGCATACAGTTTCTGCTCTCTGAGTACTTCAAACAATCTTCTCAGATGAACCAAATGATCTTTCATACTTTTAGAGTAAATGAGGATGTCATCAAAGTACAATACGACATAACCGACACATGGTTTTAAAATGTGGGTCATAAACCTCATAAAAGTAGGAGCGTTAGACAACCCGAATGGCATTACCAACCATTCATATAAATCGTCCTTTGTTTTAAACGCGGTTTTCCATTTATCGCCTTCTCGCATTCGAATTTGATGATACCCACTTCTAAGATCGATTTTTGAGAAGATTTGGGAACCATGTAATTGATCCAACAGATCATCTAAACGAGGGATAGGAAACCGATAGTCCACCGTGATTTTATTGACAGCCCTTGAATCCATGCACATCCGCCAAGTTCCATCCTTTTTTGGGACTAGTAAAGCAGGCACAACGCATGGTGATTTGCTTTCTCGGATCACGCCTTTGACTAACAGCTCTTCCACTTGTCTCTTCAATTCTTCATGTTCTTTTGGAGACATACGATAGGTTGGTTTGTTTGGTAAGGTCGCACCGGGTACTAGATCAATGTGATGTTGAATATCTCGCATTGGAGGTAAACCTGCAGGAATCTCATTGGGTGCCACATCAGAAAATTCGCTGAGGAGGGGTTTTACCTGCTTTGGCATTTCTTCGACAGCTTCCTCATTCTCTTCTAACATAATTAGGGCAAATACATCTGAGCCGCCTTTGACTTCTTCCTCCAGTTGATTTATCGCGATGAGTAGGTTTGACTTCTCCTTTTCAGGAGCTATTAACGTGATGGGTGGCATTGGTACCAAACATATGACGTGTCCATCCTTTTCAAACTTGTAGGTATTCTTCAAGCCATTGAATAATAATTTTCTGTCAAATTGCCAAGGTCTGCCTAATAATAAGTGACATGCGTCCATTAGGATCACATCACACCACACCACACCTCATCCTTGTACTTAGAGCCAATTGAAAAGGCCACCAAACACTTTTGTTTGACTTTTATCTCGTTTCCTTTTTGCAACCAACAAAGGTTGTACGGCTTTGGATGTGGTACGGTTTTGATCTCAAGTTTATGCACCATCTCGTTAGAAACTCAATTTTCAAAACTACCACTATCGATAATAACCATGCATGTTTTACCTTGACATGTGCACTTGGTGTGGAACACATTCATCTGTAGCCAATCATCCTCCACATTCGGAGCCGGATTAGAGGTCAAACTCCTTTGCACGACTAAGGATTGCCCTTGATCAGCATAGGCATACTCAACCTCTTCTTCATGGTCGACAATTTCATCTTCTTCCTCTATAACATAACCATCTTCCACAAGTGCTACCACTTTTCGGTTAGGACAATCAGAAGCAATATGCCCTAAGCCTTGACATTTAAAACATCTTACCTTTCTCGTGGGGTTCTCAACATGTACTTTATGAATCTCACTCTTCAGTGTGAGCTTTGGGAACGACTTAGAGTTGTTTTGCTCTAGTGTTGGTGAGGTATTGGTTCAGCAGCCCCCTTTAATGCGTTTGATTTCTTTAGCTTATTTCGAGCCTATACCTTGTGAGCGTATCTAATAACATCATGTAAAGTGAAAAAGGATTGTAGATCTACTACATTAGCTATGTCCCAATGTAGGCCAACTATAAAGCGGGCAATGGAGTGTTCTTCATCCTCTTGTAAATCAGCTTTGATCATTAACGATTCGAACTCGGAGGCATACTCAACGGTTTGACTTCCTTGCTTTAGTTTTTGTATTCGGAGATATACCTCTTGTTTGTAGGTAGAGGGTAAATACTTCCTTTTTAACTCTTTCTTCATCTTCTCCCATGTGCTTATCTTGTCTCGACCTTCTCTCCTCCTTTGTCTTTTGAGATTGTCCCACCAAATTGAAGCGTTTTTGCGTAACTTTACAGCCACCAACTTCACTTTTCTGTCTTCCAGGGGCTCAACATATTCAAATACCCTCTCGACAGTACTTAGCCATTCTAAAAAATCATCAGCATGCATGCGTCCCTCAAACTCCGGGATGTCCAGTTTCGGCATGTAGTTGTAGGTATAATCCCCTTTGTGGGACCTCTGGCGGTTTGGTTCATCATCGTGAAACGTGTATCGATTAAATTCTGGATGGCTGGCCTCATACAAATCGTCATCGTATGGTTCTTCGTTCTTGGGAATCTCTCCGTTTATTGCCTTCTTTTTTGATTCATCCTTAAGCCTCATGCGTTAGAGAAGTTCTTGGACTTGGTTTTCCGGTTCAAGAATTCGTTTTTGGTCACCGGTCAATGAATGCAGGCAAGCTGCCCCCGGCCATTCTGCCTATGCTTCAAAAATTCCGGCGATGAATAGTAACTACGACGATGAATAGTAATTCCGACGAATAGTAGCTCTGATACCAATCTGATATGGGGGTAATATGGTCGTTACTTTTGAAAGACCGTTAAGGTTTTGAAAGGTCGTTAGGGTTTGAAAAGTACTTGAGGAGGAACCGCCACCTAAGGGTTTACTTAGGATAAGGTTGACACGCCACACAAAAGCCCTCACCTCTTGTGATAAGTGTAAGAAATTGAGTTCACTCAAATTCAGAAATTCTTATTCAAAAGTAAAGTGCCTTACAAAATAGCTTAAAAGGGTTTTTATAGGCAAGCCAAACCCTTAGGTAACTAAGAAAAAAAGAAACTTAAAACTAGGCAACTAATGAAAAACGGAAACTTAAAACTAGGCAACTACAGAAAAAAGGAAACTTGATCTTTTAAGGAAACTTAATCTTTTAGAAAAGACAACTCCTTATTGAAAATAATTGTCTTGACTTGCTCCCCAAGTGTCGTCCCGGTGTTGCTACATGCGGTTGCACACAATTCCATTTCCTCGTCTATTGCACCCGCATCACAAAATCTACAACTTTATTTGTAACGTTATTTTCCTCTCCATATTAGGGATATAAAAATGAAGACTGATTACTTATCTTTAGTAAGACTTTTGAGAATGGTTTACTAGTCAGCTACCAATAATTGTGAAATTGCTTTTCGTAGAACTTTCCAACTATCCAGGTCTTTTAAATATAACAATATTGCAACGATGAGATGGTTGTAATATAATAGCAATGACATTGGGAACAGAAAAGGTTCGTGTCCTCTCTAAGATGCAACAAATACCGATATCATTCCAGTCTTCAGTAATTACTAACATGCCAACTTTGACTATTTTTTATACTCCCTCCGTCCCAAAATAAGTGTCTACATTACTATTTTTGTTTGTCCCAAAATAAGTGTCCATTTTCAAAAGTAAATTTACACTTTCCCATTCTACCCTTAATTATGTGATGGAGAAAATTTCTCTCTCTATAATTAAGGGTAAAATTGTACTTTGGTTTATCAAAAAGTGTAATAATTACACACTCCTAAAACTGTGTGCCTTTTTCATTGTGGACATTTATTTTGGGACGGAGGGAGTAATAAACAAATGAACAAACTAAACTAAGCATAGGAATAGGAATAGTGCAAAAGAAAAACATATGGATTGTCAAGCATTAAAGTTCAAGTGAACCACCATCGAACAAGAAGACCAGTGCTTGACACACATTGACAAGTGTACCTGTGAAGTTTCCGGAAATAAATGCCCTCGAAGCATCTCTGAAATAAAAAAGATAGAATGATGAACATTAGTATCAAACAAAAAAGATGGAAGCCAGAGGTCATAAAACTTACAATTTCTTAAGTCCTTATCTTTTTGCTATGGTTTTACATGGGCTCAAAAAAAGACACACAAGATGATACATTATGCTATATGCTTGTCAATGATGAAGTGTTGATTGACGAGACTATGAAAGATGATGATGTTAATACAAGTTGACTTTTGTAAAACATTTTCAAATCTGAAGGTTCTGGATTAGATCAAAGATAGAACAAAGTAGATGAACGGCAACATTATGGTGTTGATAGGGAAATGAAAATGTGTAAGCATAACTAGACTAGAAGTAATTAAAAAGAACATCACTGATTATTTTGGATCGAAAAAACTGGAAAGATTGATGAAGATATTGATCATAGGGATAAGAGTCGGCTGATTGAAGCCGAAGCATGTGTCATAGCCATGTGTGATGAACAAATCCCTAAAAGGTAAGTTCTATACAACAGCTAGACATGCTATGAGAACAAGGTGGAGTGCCGTCACCAAAATACAGCAATTACACGAGGTGAATACTGCAGAGAATTTGATTCAATTAATCAGTATGACTAGCAAAAATATGATTGAAATAAAGATGCATATGATTGTGTTATGCTCCTCATTACGTAGTATAGATATAGCACAGATCTTGGTCAATGCCCTTTTTTAGATACACTTGATGGTCAAAGCAACACTCGCATTCCTCTCATATTTCCTGTTGATGCATCATTTGAATGGCATAACCACTGCTTATCCTTTCTTGGTTCTATGGGTGTTCAGCTAATTGGTGTCCTCCCAAGAGTACGCAGATGACCATATTTAGTTGAGATTTAAAAAGATTCGAAGTGATTCTCTATTAGGTTCATAAATACCATATCTTTCGATTATAAGCCAATCTTCCACTCTGACCATTAGGTTGGATCAAGGCGATTCAGACTCTGTCTTGTTTGCATATCTATGTCCCATGAAAGCAAACCTTAAGTCTTAAAGTGTTACTGTCATCCTAGACTTTGGTTGGTAAAGGAGCCAGCAATGACCTTTTCCAAAGTTAACCAACAAAACAGATGATCTTTTAGAATAACCTAATAACATACTGTGTCTCAATGTGTCAAATTTTAACATGTTTACCACAAGGTTAGTGTGCATATGTAGTTGCTCGGTATGATAGTAATAAACACGATTGTACACGCATGTTATATAAAGGTAAGAGGTGGTGATTGGTGAATTGTTATCACTTGATTTAATAATTCAAAACCTCATAATAGAATGTTCTTGAATAGGGGGAGACACCAAAAAGATATAGTGAATTCACTACCTTTTGGTGCATATAAGAAAATTGCATCTGCCATACAATGAAGAAAACAAGGCTATATGTCGAAAGGAGTTCTAAGATCAGTCTTTGACTTTATTTTCAATCATCTCCTTAATACATTTTCAAAGCATCCTCGGCGAGAAAACTTACTCGTAGAATTAACTATGAATCGATAAATATAAAAGCACATGCAAATGTATGATAATTACACATACATGTTTGAGAGAAACATATATCAGAATCTGGACAACCGAGAATTACTTGTACTAATACATTTGAAAATAATGAGGCAAAAAAGACGAAACCTTCCAGCAAAGTGATTGTAGCCACCTCCCTGCCCATAATGAGATTTTCCTTTTGTCACGTCAAACACTGACCTGATGTTCCACCCATGAAAGAAAACAATCAATTAAAAGGTGGTGAGATATACTCTCTTTTTGGAAATATTTGAATATCTAAGCATATGTCCTATGGTCCTAATCATATATTCTCTTTTTTGGAATAATATGTAGTTGATATCCCAGAAATCATCGATGACTAACAAAAAGAGACAACCAAAAGATAACCATCAATTATCATAATACCGCTTCATTTAGCTTGCACATAGAAGTAGTAGTCAGCCACTGTGTTCGTACCAAAATGAGTCTCACTATGATTTTTAGGTCACATTAACCAAGTTAAATCAAAATTTCCTCGGATTTTGAAGACATAAAACTTTGTTATTTGGTAGTACTTTGAAAGAACAAGAAAAAAAAATATTCCCTCCTTTCTAATAAAAAAAGATGAAGTTCAACTTTTAAGGAAAGATATATATGTAACTGATAATATCTTAAATATCACATACCATAAACTAATTTGAAAAAAATAAGGGTGGAGATGCAATTATCTGTGTAAAGTTTTCAATTTGGCAATTGAACAAAGTTTTCATGTTCATTAATCACTGACGGTACATTTCTTAATCACCAATAAAACTATATTATACAACTCATTGCATATAGACATTGGATTTCTGGAATCCACCCAAATTCAATCTGATCAAAGAGAATGTATGTTGTATCCGCTGCATGGGTATGGCCACACCCAATCTGTTTTGACCTTCTAAACACTACCTTCAAACTAAAAAACGATATGGCCAAATTAAATACCAGCTGAATGCAATTTCCAATTTTTTATCATAAATGTAAATCATTCAAACAAGTATACTGTTTTGACCTTCAAAAGTCAAAATCAAACATTTTCTTCAAATGAAGGTACTATGGAGTTATTATCTTGATATATTAAACTTAAACCCAATCATTCAACTTTGAAACCAAAAAACCACCAACGATACTTTAAAGGGGGGGAATATTGATCAAACAGAAACAAAGGGTGAAAAAGTGAGTACCCAAGAATTCCTAACAAGATGGGCAAGCCATTATCAGTCCCGTTGTAAATAGCTAGATCTTGTACTGTAAACAATCTCTGGCAGAGAAATTTGCAACACGGTGGTAAGTGAATTGCCATATATAGTAATAAAGGCATGAAAATTCTCTCCCTTTGACATCTAGAATTCTCTGTATCAAAAATATGATTAAAAACACCACAACAGCAACAACAACAACACAAAAAAAAAAAAAAAAAAGAGTAAAAGATTACTGTTCTAGTGTATTATAACACAAACCAACTATCATTGCTCACAACATTCAAAGTTTTGTTATCAAACCCAGTAATATAGAATTGAATAGTTGCTAAAGATTGTGCAACTACTTCATCACCACAGTTTCATTTTGAATAAACTGTCATTCAGTTTAATGTTGGTCAAAACAATTTCACAAAAAGTGAAAACACAGCAATTTCAAAACTAGCTCCCCTTGTTGTTGTTTAATACATCTGGTTTGGCTTTTTTCAATAATCACAAAGTATGAGATTCTCATGAATCTAAGTCAATACCACCAGTAATTTGTGTTGATCACAATGTTCAAACATGTATTCCTAACCTGAAAATTTACCCAAAAACACATATGAATATAAATGAAATCACAAAATGGTAGTTATTGGGGTCTTCTGGATAAACAGGGAAATCTTTGGTGTAGACAGTAATTGGAAAGTAGGGATTGAAGGAATATAGATACATACCGGGGGTGATGGCGATGCAGGAGGAGCATAGGTGTGTGGATATAATGCAACGAGGAGAGAAATCAGAGCGATGGCAAACGCGATTCCAGCGAAAGGGGAAACCCCCATTTTTCAAGGGTTTGATTAACTAACGGTCTTCCCAGTTCCAGTTGGAGAACTACTTTTGCTTCCAAAACCCCCAATTTCCTCCAAACAGTCTGCTTTTTACCGGATCTAACTACAAAAAGAAAAAGAAAAAATCGATTTTTTTTTCTGGTTGTGTGACTACAGTTTGCGATTTGAGCAGCCAACAGGGTAGTACAGATTGATTACGATCTGGTGAAGACTGTAAATCACTTCACAGATGATTCACCACTAATCATACCTTATGTATAAATTACAAGAATTTGAACAAAATTAGTAAAACAGATAGTGTTGACTAAGATAAAATAATCTTTACAAAATGGTCAAAAAAATCATATATGTTCCATTTAGTAAAAGACAATGTCCATATTTTTCTTCCGAGATGTTTTGGAGTTGGTGTGTGGGTGTCTCTGTACCAAAAAAGCAAACCTCCTATCTTGAAATAATCAGATCCTTTCAAATTATACCATCAAATAACAACGGTCTACTTCGACTCGTTTAAGTAGTTTGAGATTATAGTAGCACATGAGATAAAAATATTTAAAAGGGCGCGTTTGGTACGCAGACAAGATGGAACAGGACAGTTGTCCAGCGTTTGGTAAGACATGACAGAACTGAACAAAACAAGACTAGACTGGTTAAATGACGAATTTACCCCTGATAAAAAATCATATATTACATCACATAAAACTAATTTGCATCACTAATACATAGTGTAATGGATTATCAAAAACATAAAACTAATTTATCACGATTGGATTTTGGATATGGAAATCAAAACCCAAATTTGTAACTTTCGGATTTTAGGTTGTTTCGGGTTTGGGTTGGTCGGGTTTCGGATTGATGTCGGTCGGGGTCGGGTATTATATAATGCAAAAGTTATATATAAATTCAATTGTTTTTTAGGATGAATACAATCGATTGAAAGATTGATGAAATTGATAACAAGTTTAAAATTTAGAAAATACTTCAGCAGACTATAATTTAAGATTTTCAAAAAATAATTGGATAAATATATATATATATATATATAATATTTAAAATATAGATTTAAGTTATTTCGGGTTTTCAGACGGGTTGGGTGGCCAACGATCAAACCCAAATCGAACCCAGATATCCTCCCAAATGTCAGGTTTCGGATTATCGGATTTCGGGGTATTAGGGTTTTGCAAAAACACCTTATTTTCGGTTCTGGTGCGGATTCAGGTTTCGGACTATTGATGAGAAGACATGTTTTATGTTTTTGTTTTTAACAAATGGTATATTAATCAAAATATTGTTGTTCTACTTAGTTCCAGGGGGTTGGAGTGGGACAAGTGTGTCCCATTATTGTTCCACTTAGTTCTAGCATGTCTCACGTATGGTCACGCCAAAATGGGACAAACCTGTAATGTTCTATCATGTTCCACTTTGTTCTGCATACCAAACGCACCCTAAAAAAACTATATACATATGTTGATCTCAACAAAAAAATATTATTATAAGTATTTCAACAAAAGTCATATTATCATCCATAGTTCGACAAAAAATAATGAGGGTTGAGAGAAGTATATTAGTAAAGATGAGAAGACAATCGACGAGAGTTGAGAGAAGGAGAAGACACTGAACAAGAAAGTTGAGTTGAGAGAAGCGAGATCGTAAAAAACTTAGATTTCGTAATTTTGAATGCTTTATTTTCTTGGGTTGAGTTTTGGTGAGAAGTTGAGGTTAACGTGAGAAGTGTGAGAAATAGTTATCAACCGTTGGATGAGAAATGGATGCACATTAAGATGAGATACATCAGATCATTTCCTTTCTAAGCCACAATTCATGGGAAGACATTTTATTAAAAGTGATCAACAGTTCAGATCCACTTCTCACGCTTCTTCACATTAACCTCAACTTCTCACACGATCCTTCGTCTTCTTTTCTTTATGAATAATTGTTTAATTTGTATATGGGCTTAATATATATGGTCATTGGTCACGGTTATTTTGCAACCCAATAAAAGATTACAACCCATGGAACCTTCATCTAAACCGTCCATTACATTTGGATTCTCATTGATTTTCTAAATGAATTTACCTGATTCCATCGAATTTTGTTGAATTTATGCAAAATATGTCAATGCACATGACGGTTCATGTGATGTATCGGATGAAAGTGGTACATTCATGAAACAGTATGCATTTCATGATATTTAATGAAATACTATGCATCGTAGGTAAGATTATTGCATGAAACCAGTAATAATTGATGCAATTTAGTAATTCATTCATTATGAATGAGCTAAAAAAATGGTTTAGATGAGGGTTGCACGGGTTGTAACGGTTCATGTGATGTATCGGATGAAAGTGGTACATTCATGAAACAGTATGCATTTCATGATATTTAATGAAATACTATGCATCGTAGGTAAGATTATTGCATAAAACCAGTAATAATTGATGCAATTCAGTAATTCATTCATTATGAATGGGCTAAAAAATGGTTTAGATGAGGGTTGCACGGGTTGTAACCTTTCATTGTGTTGCAAAATAAACCACCCCATATATAAACGCACCCTCTCTCTCTCTCTCTCTCTCTCTCTCTATCTAGATTGGAAACTTTGGAAACCATATTAGATTGGAAACCATATTAGATTGGAAACTTTAGAAACCGTCAAGTTCATTGGTTAAATTAATGAAATTGGTTCATAAAGTTGTTTAATATAATCAAGTTGTTTCATATAATTCTTTTGTTAATTAAATTATTTCATATATTTGTGTTTTTTTATGTAGTTTCATCTATTTTTCTCATTCTGATGAAATTGTTTCATGTATTTTCGCAGTTGGATGAAACTTTTTCATTTTTACATAAAAACACAAATATATACAACAATTTCATCAATAAAAGAATTATATGAAACAATTTCATTAACTTAACCAATGAAATCGAGGGTTTCCATGGTTTTCAAAATTATAGTGGTTTCCATTTGATCGCTCCCCTATGTGTGTGTGTGTGTGTGTGTGTGTGTGTGTGTATGCGGTTTAAACCGCCAACTCGATACCTCAAACCGCATACCAAACCAGACCGCCCGATTTAGCTTTCTCTAAAGTTAGACCGAACAGCCAGAAAATGGTTTGGTGTGGTTTGGTTTCACTGATTTTTACGGTCTGACAATTTTTCTGACTTCTAACCAAAACCCGACATTAATAGTTTTCTCGCAACCCTTGAAATCCATCATGAATGCACATCAACGTCGCAATATGGCCATACAAATATACATCAACTATACAATTCAATTAGTCATAAGAACTGCATTTTATATTTTGTTATCAAGGGTCTATTTGTGTTCTTAAATGAACTTGATAGATTATTTATTCAATCAAGTGTTTGTTTTTACCTTAAATTTTAAACAATAATTGAAAATAGTTGAATTAGATAAGTTTTCATGTATCATATATCAACATGGACTCTAATATATATATATATATATATATATATATATATATATATATATATATATATCCTAGTAACACAACATTTTTTTATGCTCGGATACATGATAATCAAGATGATAAATTTGTAAGGTCATTTGGCAACAAAACGAGTTTACCCCAACTCTTTCTACACTAGTGTTATATCCGTCCGTTGGTATACAACACGACTTTGATCTAGATTCAGTTATTTGATTTGTCACTTATTTCATCATTGCCGAATATTGTTTTTTAATCCAGGACAAAAACAATAGCAAACAAAGGTCCAAATATGTCTAAACAAAATAGAAATCCAAGTTTGTAACAACCAATGAACAAAAGTCCAACTCTGATCCAAAAGACTACATAAGCATAAAAACTGGAGTAGAAACCATAGATCATCCAAAATAAGAAGTCTGTAACATAAAAGTAAATCATAACAATAGTCCCACCACTCAAACAGTATTATAACACCCACGTCAATCATCATCATTTTCATTCTACAAGAACACAAAACAAATAAAACAACACAATGGTTAGAATAAAACTGAAGTAAACTATTTACAATAACATAAGAAATATGTATATTTAAAACCATACATTCTCACTTATTTCTTCATCTCCAAAATTATTTACCGCAGACTTAGACTTTTGAGAATCATCAGGTTCATAATTACGTCATCAAGTTGATAAAATTATAAGGTCATTTGGCAACAAAATGAGTTTATCCCAACTCTTTCTAAATATGCAATTAAGAAAAAATAAACATAACTAAAAAACCATAATTCGACATATCATCAATTGTAACACCCTCATATTTGGTAAAAACAACTAATTAAAATTTCCGATACAACATAAAGTAAGGGACAAAACTTCCTCCTACAATCACAACTCAAAATACCTCAAATTAAAAATTTTATAATTAACCTCCACAATTGTAAACTCCAACGATATACAAGGACTAAACCGAAGTCGAGTATTACTTAACCCAAATCCAAGTTGTTCTTCCCAAAACAAATGCGGAATACTTCAACAAGCTATTCACTCCTCGAGCACACAACTAGCACTCTTCTCTTCACAGTGTTGCTAGCACTAACCCCAACCAAACCTGTTGCACATGCCGACAAATAAAAAGGTTAGGCTAACGCCTAATGAGTTCAAGAGTTTTTAACATGAATAAGTGTATCTTAAAAAGGAATGAACGCCACTTAAAATTCATAATTCATTCAAACGGTTTACTTTAAAATGCGACAAGACTTGTTTCCAATAATACGCATTTTCAAAGATGAACGCCCCAATGCAAAACATACTTTCATAAGGTAAATTCAACCCAAGACCCACTCAAAACATAAATATAACTCGACTCCCGGTTTATGAAAACGCGGATAAAACGTTATACCCGAAACACCCAAAACACGAGTGGGGCACAATACTCAACCCATAAATCATGGATAAAATCCATAAATACAAAACGTCACCGAAAACATTGACACTAAAACTTAATACTCCAGATAACACATTTCGGTGACGGGGGAGACCCGATTCCGTATAATATGGCGGAACACAAAGTAAACCACAAACTATGTTAGTAAAACCCACCGTACGGTCACATCCATATTGGATATCGAGCTCAACATCTTTCAGCATACACTCATGGTTTATCGAGCTCAACATCTTTCAGCATACACTCATGGTTTATCGAGCTCAACATATTTCAGCATACACTCATGGTTTATCGAGCTCAACATCTTTCAGCATACACTCGTGGTTTATCGAGCTCAACATCTTTCAACATACACTTAGGTTTATCAAGCTTAACATCTTTCAGCACACACTCAGGTTTATCGAGCTCAACATCTTTCAGCGTACACTCATAGTTTATTGAGCTCAACATCTTTCAGCATACACTCAAAACATGTAAATCTCAATATATATATAAATCACGACCCAAAGCTTACGTTGAGTTATAAAAACTGGACAAATGTCCCCAAAATCCAATCATAATCAATACCGAGCCACAGGCTCAAATAACCAAATGACTCATTGTCAAAAGCAATAAAACGCACTCGGCCAACGTTTATGCCACCACGTGCTCTAAAATACACGACCAAAGTCCAACACAACTTAAATTGAGACAAATCATTTTCCAAACGAGTTTATGCCATTGGATCTTTCAAAGCGTCTCATAACACAATGTTAAACGTCTCTCCAAAATGCACACTAAAAGTGTTTTCGCAACAAAGGTTTCACACACGTAAAATAAATCGTTGAAATGTCAAAACTTAGGATTTACCCAACAAAATACCTTAAATACGTCTTTCCCCAAAACCAAAAAGATGTACAATTTCCGAAATGTTCACAAGGTCGAGAATGCCCAAAACCCAATGACCTACACATTGAGGTTTTCAAAACATCACATAACACGAACTATGCATATTTCCAACAAACACAAAAATGTATCGCTACCAAGTAATCTCCATTTATGTAATAAATCATCAAAACACTTTTATTTGTGACTTATTTATCAAAATGCCCAAAAATCCCAAATGTGTGTGTTTTACAAGGTTCATAAAGCCAAACAACTCAAATAATCAAAACCCACCAAATAACTCAGCAAATGATAATTTCATGTGAAACACATAAACACTTTGAAATGAACATTTTGGTATGTACAACGTTTTTACAAATCAACTTGAACTCACCTTGTTAGATTTATGCTAAATCTAGACCCCCCCAACTTGAGCTCATTTGAAGAACTTGGATCTTCAAGCCAAAACTTCTGGAAACCTAAATCCATAAATTTTCAACCATAAACATTCATATTCAATCATTTAGAATCGTTCTCCGAACATCGTATATCCAAAATCTCCATTTTGACCAAAACCCTAATTTTGACCTAAATATTCCAAAGTCATCCAAACCCAAAATTTGAGAAACACAAACACTAGGAAATCATCAATGGAGCATTTATCACTTATATAAAGATTTAGAACAGGGAAGGTAACTCACCACTAGGTTTTGAGCAAAACCCCCAAACATTGAAATCTCCAAGAGATGGAGGTGAACACTTGAATCTAGGCCAAGAGGTTGAAATCACAAGAATAGGTAATGAAGGAACACATGGTTTTAGGAGGAAACCACCAAAAATGAGTTAGGGTTTATGGGAGAAAGTGGGAGATCGATTTGGGAGAGAAAGGTGAAAAGGAATAGGTGAAAAATGGGAACAAAGGCTGAAAAATCGCTTTTTTAACACTCTAGTACCTGCAGGCTATTGTGACATGCACAAATAGCCAAGGATGTACCGAGAGGTTTTTGGCTTCTGGCGATTGTGACAGCTATAGTGACAGTGTCACAATCGCTTGTCACAATAGCCGAGAGTGTACTGAACGCTGTTTTGGCCATAACTTCTTCGTTTTAGCTCCGTTTTCGCTCCGAAAAGTCCCGTTGAATTTGTATTTTGATTCTCTATACAACAAGACTATAAAATCTAGGATTCACTCCATAATCCTACTTTCTCTATTTCTCTTGAAAGATCCATTTCCACATTGACTTGAAATTATGTTTACCCGAAAATTACGGGTGTTACATCAATTATATTTATAAATCAAACAAAAATTTAAAAATTCATCAATCTATGAACTGACACATACAATTAAACATGGTAATTGTTATATTATTGCAAAATCTCGCTTTATACTTGTCAAAATTCTACAAGAAATTTACCTTTTTAGGTCTATTTAGCTCACGACAGTTCATGTAAAGCGTATTTATTTTACATGGATATGACTTTTTTTTAAAGGAGACGTTTATGTTTCTTAAATATATATTGTGTGGAGTCTCGTATGAGTTAAACTTAAACAGTTTACCCTCAATATGTGTTGGGAACCTCCTTGATCTCCTCAATGATTCTTTTGAAAGAATAATCTAATAAGATTTCACATATTCTCACGTGATATCAGAGCCAATACATATCACTACATGAATTCGACATCATAGAACAATATGTGTTCATTTAGCCTCTGTTGGCAAGGACATGTTAAAATATGACATCAGGTATACTTAGGGTTGTAAACGAACACGGACGAATGTTTGTTCATGTTCGTTTATTTAACTTAACTAAAAAAACAAACAAACACGAACAATTTTTTTTGTGTTCGTGTTCATTCGTTTAGACAATCGGTCTGTTAATGTTCGTTTATGTTCCTTCGTTAAAATTCTAAACGAACGTAAACATAATGCTTAAACGAACAAAAGGTGCACCCACTTTCGTGGAGTGCTCCAATCAAACTTTTTCGCCTCAGCTCAAGCCACTGGGATCAACTGAATGGTGAAGGACTAAAGCGTTGAATGCAAAAAAAATTGGATGAGATGAGACTTATATATATACTAGAGTTTAAACCCTTAGGAAGGTAAATTCCACCGATGTGGGATGGAAATGGAAAATAATTTCACCTTCTTCCTTTTTGTCTCAAGGGAGAGTTAAAACTGATAATCTTGTGGCTCATTCCACATCAACACGTTATACAAAGTAAGGACCTACAAAGTGATTATATAAGGGACTGATGTGAATAGTTAGCTATTAGTTATTATTATTATTGTTATTACTAGTTGTGTACCCGCGCAAAGCGGCGGGATACATCTCAATTTCGAGGTTGACAACTAAAACCCATAATCTTGATTCTTGTTTCTCTCTATAAGAAGTGTCATAGGATTATAACAGATACAAACCAAAGATACCTTATCATAGAAAACGATAAGATATCACTCATAATTATCATCTTGTGTGTGATACTGAAGATACCTTAACATTCTTGGTACAAGCTTAGAATCCTAGCAAATTTGGCGTTTGTTGTCAACTCTACCCACTGAGATAATAGCCTATTATGGCATTAACAATGTCTAGAATCATAAACAATGACTTGGCATGAATTTCGATAAAGACATTCTCACATATATACACGAACTTATAAAGAAAGAGTACCAGAAACAGCAAGACCCATGGGGGTAGCACCAGTGGAGGAGCATCTCATGGTAAATGATCTGACTTGCAGGAATTGAATGTAACGACTGATTACTCACAAAAAGATACATTGCCTTGTGAGTGAAACCACTAAAATGATAAGAAAATATATTCCACCACAAAGACATATCTGAATAAAAACTCTAATTTCTCTGGAACAACAACTCATCTCTGAACTAATTGCAGCATCAAAATTGGTTGTCTATTTTGCTTGTTGCTAATGCTAAACTAAAATTGAAAAAAATAAAATGATACAGTTCCCAATTCCACAATCACAGACTTACAGAATTATAGTCCACTATCTAAGATTTGAAAACATTAACGATACATGTGCCCGTGCAATGCACAGGCGAGCAAAAAGCCTTTATGCATGTAGCTTAGTTAGCAAAGGGGCAAAGCGACTTCACTCAAATATATAAGTTCAAGTTCAAATCATGCAGAAGACAAGTTTGAACACCTCCTAGTCAAATATACAACAGGTTCAAAACAAGTTTGACTTAAAGTGCAACAAAATTTCTAAAGTTCAACAAAATTTGGCTTCACACAAAAATTGGTTTTGAAATGACCAATCTTAACCAATAAACTAATACAAAGGAAAATTAATAAGCAAAGAATAGATATAAAAAAATTTAGTAGTAAATCAATAATATGTTAAAAAAATTAGAAGCCTAGAAGGTTAATGGAAAAACACAAAGAAAAACATGAGCCTTTGTGCATTCGACATACTTGTCTGCTTGTTTTCTCTTAACTTTTGTAATTAAACATTCACTAATTCCATAAAGCAAACAGGGTCAACTACAATCATTTGTGTTTTTAGTCTCTGGGTCACAAGAAAAACAATGCCTATTTTTTTTGGGTGAAAATAAAAGTTGTGTTTCATATTGAAACACCTTAATCCTTGGATCCATAGAATCTTTGAATGCATCATGCACGATACTAAGGGACCGTTCATCTAAATGTTTACCCGGTAAGCGCTTACCAATAAAACTCGACATACTAATTTAATTTACCGGGCAAGATTGTAATCATCACGATGGTATTATAATTTTCAACAATTTACCCGGTAAACACTTACCCGGGTAAGAGTTGTCACTCTCACTTACCGGGTAAGACTTTCCATCCTTATGATCGCTCTTACCGGGTAAGATTTTATGCTCTTGTCATGTTCATCTGATAAGGTAAATCCCCCGGTCATTAAGCGTTTTGTAAACGACCCCTAATTCTTGGATCGTAAAACACCCTTGCTCATTGTGAAGCTGAGAACCTTGCACCAAACCTGCAAACCAAATGTTAATTTTAAGTTGCAAACCAAATGTTAATTTGCAGCTCTAGTTATGAGTAAATAAAGCCTTACATCAGTCAAAGGCCAACCAGTCACCTACCTCCATTTGGAGCACTGAGTCACCTACCTCCATTTCAGAGTTTTAGGAACCATCTAACCATGTGGTTAACATAAATATACCTGATTAGGAACAAAAGTTTTACAAACCTTCGAGACACCTTTTCCTAGATAGTTAAAACCTCCATCTTTAATTCTAGAGCTTCATATATATCTGCAAATACAAATAAAAAAAGATAAATCACTCACTCTTACAAGCCAACGCATTTATGATCACAAATTCACAATAAAAGAATATGCACGAAAATAAAAGTTTTTGCATCAATGTGAGATTTTGTGTGCTACATATTTGACAAATAGAGAATCAAGAATAGAGGGATAGAGATAACTGACATCAAAATACATATTGATTCCCAAAAAATGGATTACTGAACTACATATTTTTATAAATAATACAATTCGTTGGCAAATCACAAGCAGGGTATTAAGTTTCCGAGCATGTCAAATAGCTATGCAGTAATATATAGTTTCAAAATTGATATTCCAAATTATAGAAGATGGTGGAATAGATGAAGGACCTGTAAACCGTTTATCCAGATACGAGAAGAAGAATAACCTGAAAACCTTTATAATAAGGCATCTATTCAAAAGACCAGGCCTAACAAACAGCGTTGAAATCGAAGTAATCAATCCATGCCGTAACAAAAACCTTTGAAATCAAAATAATCGGATGTAGAATATACGAGAGAGAAAACATGGAAACCATTGTGAAGGAAGAACTTTAAAATCAAAACTCATTTGACTAAAAAACTTCAAAACCCTAACTTAATCTATGAAACAAATGCAAAACCGAACATGAGGAGGAAAAGGTTTTACCCGAACCACCTTTACCCAAAAACGTATCAGTTTACTTTTATTAGAGGATGAGAAGTGATTCAATCATCGGGTGTAGAATATACGAGAGAAAAAACCTGGAAACCATTATGAATGAAGAACTTTGAAATCAAAACTCATTTGACTAAAAAACTTCAAAACCCTAACTTAATTTATGGAACAAATGCAAACCGAACCTGAGCAACAAAAATGGCGGAAAAGGTTTTACCAGAACCACCTTTACCCAAAAACGTAACGAATTTAGTGGGGGCGTCATTAACATCGGTCTGTGTTGTGAATTTTTCGCCATTGTTATGGTGAGAAACCTTGGCGGCATTGATGAAGGTAAAAGGGTCAGAGGTAGGGGTGTTCAAAAAAACCGTTGGACCGCTCAAACCGGTCGAACCAAGTCAAACCAGACCGCTTTTGGTGGTTTAAGCGGTCTGGTGGTCCGGTTTGGTCTGAAAAATAGCCAAACCGCTTGGTCCGGTCCGGTCTGCGGTTTGAGCGTTTTTGGGAGCGGTCTGGACCGAACCGACCGCCTAAAATACTTATGTATTAATTATATTTAGTTTCATGTTGTAGGCTTAATCTTCATGGCCAAATTTAAAAAAAGACGTCTAAAACACTATGTTCTTAGTTTCCATTTCTCAATTGAACACGTTATCTAAATTAGCATAATTCTGAAATACGTCAAAAATCAAATCCAAAATTCCAAATCGTCATTCAACTTACTCATATTTGTCCACAATTCAACTATTATTGGTGGACTTGTTTAATTTTTTTTCAAGTTATTCAATGTTTTTTTATAGAGAATAGAGATAGACGTATTTTTATAATTCGGTATATATATATATTTTTTAATAATGTTATATAGATAGAAATTTCATTTTGGATTATAAATGTTATGTTATTTTAGTTTAAAGCCCATAAGAGGCCCAAACCGCCTAAATCGGTCAGACCAGACCGCTTTTTGTGGTCCGGTTTGACCGGTTTGATGACTTGCTGTCAAACCGCTCGGTTTGGAAATTTCTTAAACCGCCATTACGGTTTGGTTTGTGGTTTGGGGGGTTAAACCGCCCAAACCGGACCGCGAACACCCCTAGTCGGAGGATGTATTGTTTACGATTTTGGGGTTGAAAGGTAGAGATACGCATTAGAAGGTAGTAAATACGGTATTAATGGGTTGTTTTTTAAGAGATTTTAAGCTTTTAGCAATAAGTAGCAGTACAACAAGCTTAATAGGTTGTTTTTAAGAGTTTTTTATGTCATCTTTATAATATAGTATAGATTATTATTATTATTATTATTATTATTATTATTATTATTATTATTATTATGTTTTGGAAAAAAGTTAACATTTTGTTATTATTAAGTATAAATAATAATTATTATTTAACCGTTAGTTTCTTAAATATTCAATTGTCAATTATTATTATCAGTAAACAAAGGTAAACAAATATAAATAATGAACATTATTGAAAGTAAACGAACACAAGTAGATGAACATTAATGAACATAAACAAACATAATAAACGAATATTCACGAACGTAAATGAACGAACGAGACATTTGTTCGTGTTCGTTCGTTTAGTTAAACGAATGACAAAACTTGTTCATGTTCGTTCGTCTATTAAATAAACGAACATAAATGAATTTCCGCCAAATGGTTCATGAACAACTCGTTAAATGTTCGATTGTTTACAATACTAAGTATACTTGAACCATTTAATTCTCCAATATTGTCACAATAAATATCACATATTCTTATTGACATGATTTTTTTTTTCAAAATTATAGTATAAAATGTACTGCTTTGTTTAGATCTTGATTGGTGATGAGAATTTTTTATTTGATATAATAATTGAATAAACTATAATAAATTATCTATATCTATACTATATTATAAAAGAGACATAAAAAACTCTTACTTACAACATTTTAAACATAAAATACAACTAATTAAAGCCAATTACTTAATTTACAATTTCATAATACATTGGTACAACTTATCCAAGCACAATATCTCATATCATCATCTATTTGTGGAATGAATACTCATTTATTAATATAAATATTTGTTTTTTATATTTAATGGACGATTTGATCAATATTATCTACTATTATCAATATTTATTTTTTCTATTTATTGGACGATTTGATCAATATTACTATTATCAATATTTATTTTTTATTTTATGATTTACTCTTAATATATCTATATTAGTTATAATCTCATAACTAATATATCTATACTATATTATAAAAACATGCATTGATCTAATAAATATATTTAAAAAATAAATAAAACAGGTAGTTAATTAATAATACATATAATTGATGCAAATTCAAAAGAATATGGATATAAAAATATAATGTCAAATATCGATCCGACCCGACCCGACCCGGGCAAAGCTTATTTCCCAAAACTTGTGCCCTTGCTGCTGCTTATTCTCTCATATCATTGTCGTCTCTGCCGACGAGAGATTTGGAGTTGCAGCCAAGATGTCTCGACAAGCTACTCGATTCATCGCTAACCTCTCCTCAAAACTCACATCTCGATCATCATCATCATCGTCTTCGAATTCGATTTCTCAATCGCGTTCTTTCGCCACAGCTCCTCCACCGCCGGCGGTCTTTGTCGACAAGAACACCCGCGTCATTTGTCAAGGAATTACAGGCAAAAATGGCACCTTTCATACCGAGCAAGCCATTGAATACGGCACCAAGATGGTAATATTATGCACGTTTCTATCACCCCCACTGTATATATGTGATTAGATTTACAATACGTTGACGTTTTTGATAGAGACATGATCACGTTAGGTGTTGCTGGTCGGATCTAGGGTTTAGATTATTGGTGATCTGTAAAATTGTTTGATTTTTGTATTGTTAATTACAAAAATGACATTCCTTCCACAGTTCCGCCCCAAAATAAAATTGGCAAATTGTTTAATAAGATCGTATCACAAATAACCCGAGTAATATGTCAAAATTAAGGAA
The DNA here is from genome assembly GCA_023525745.1 of Arctium lappa. Lineage (NCBI taxonomy): Eukaryota > Viridiplantae > Streptophyta > Magnoliopsida > Asterales > Asteraceae > Arctium > Arctium lappa. The sequence goes on along the minus strand of CM042051.1, from coordinate 24,057,590 downwards.
AACTTGTGGAACAAATTAATTAACACCAATATTTTGTATTACTTAGGAATGGGAGAAGAGGTAAAATTGAATTGAGGAGTATGATCTAGCATATGTGTTGTAATTAATATTTATTGATAGGTCTGAAAGTGTCTTTCAATTATTATAGGAAGCATGACTTGCATTTGTGACAACTAGTGCTTTCAAAGGTGTCACTTTATAGTTCACTCCAATCCGTAGTGTGTAGGAAGTTATGGTGCACTTGTCTATGTTTCCTGAATAGCTTGATATCTATGCACTTCCACTTGATAATACCACCGTCCACTAACATAACCCTTTTTTTGTTGGTTTTATTTATTTCATCCAGTTTTATGTACATGTCTTCTTAGTATGTTACAGCTTTCTTGGGATTTGGAGGGTTTGCCCAGACTAAGCAACATTTTCGAAATTTATTCTTATGTAGGTTGGTGGAGTTACCCCAAAGAAGGGTGGAACAGAGCATTTGGGGCTCCCTGTTTTCAACACAGTTGCAGATGCAAAAGCTGAAACCAAGGCTAATGCTTCTGTAATATATGTACCACCACCGTTTGCTGCAGCAGCAATCATGGAGGCAATGGAGGCTGAACTGGATTTGGTTGTTTGCATTACAGAAGGAATACCACAACATGACATGGTAACCTGCATTTCTCTTATTGGGTACATCAATACAAAACTGTTTGACACAGGGTGGGTTAACATTTTGTATATTCTATTGACAGATAAACCTTTATGATGTGTGTGTTGTGTTTTTACGTAAGCATAATATTAACTATTTATCCCTGTATAATTATATGCATACAGGTTCGGGTGAAGTCTGCTCTTAAGCAGCAGTCAAAAACTCGGTTAATTGGTCCCAACTGCCCTGGTATCATTAAGCCAGGAGAATGCAAGATTGGCATCATGCCTGGGTATATTCACAAACCAGGACGCATTGGTATTGTCTCTCGATCTGGCACGCTAACTTATGAAGCGGTGAGATATGCTTGCTTTGTTATTTCTACATCAACTTATGATGATTCTCAATGCTTTCAAGGCTCACTATAGCACTGTTTCAAGCGCCTCTTATCATTATGCAGCCTTTTATTGAGGGCTTAAGGCTTATTAACCTTCGTCTCTTTGATATGCTATAACTTGATACACCTCTCTAGGCATTGCAGGTTCTCTTCAATATCATGACACATATGTCTTGATTAGACAAATATGTTAGTCAAATTAGATAGGCATAGGTTTCTGATTGCTAGTCGCAACAGATGAATGTTTTGACACAACACTTACCAAGTCCTGCATGCTGGGAACTTGAGGAGGTGATATGGCACGTGAGATAAAATCATTCTAATACCGTTGAAGTTTCATTAGTTTAACTAACTGCTGCTTATTTGAATTTCAAAAGCATTCTATACAACTCTTTGATTGGCCTGCCTCCTCACTTTGTTACAGGTTTACCAAACCACTGCTGTTGGCCTAGGCCAATCCACCTGTGTAGGCATTGGTGGGGATCCTTTTAATGGGACCAACTTTGTTGACTGCATGACAAAATTCATTGCTGATCCCCAGACAGAAGGTAACTCATGAATTAATATTTAGTCAGTTTCTTGCATATTTATTTACTGAGAGTGCTTTGATGTGTGGATATCTATTCTTCCAAATGAGTATCATAATACCTAGCTTTTCAGTGGCCTGGTGACTATTTATGATTATTTAATAGGATTTTTTAGAGCACAAAGGTTTCAATACTGTTGTATATGCTAAGAAGCACATATAGGTACACGGGAGACATGAAACACCTATACACACCATTATGTAAAAAAACATCATATGTTTATGTCGAAGGATGTACTTTTCCTTTAGATAATTTGGATCACATATGTCGTCATTTTTATAGGGAACCTTCCATATAAATGTTATATGAAGCGAGATTCTTCTGACATTTTTTGTGAATGTTGCTGACCTATACATCTCACAAGAAATAAAATGGTGCGGGGTTAACAACCCTGTAGATTTTCTATGAGGATAAATTTCCCCACGTGTTGCGTACTCATATGACTGCATGGAGAGCTCCCATTTATATGTTTACATCATTATCTAACTACTGTTTAAGTGCTCTTGTTAAGGTTCTTGGTTGACCATTCTCTGACAGAACAATAAATTACTTAAGCCTATTTATTACCAACACCATATTAAGTTTTTTAGGCTTTGACCCATAGTTTTAAAAATCCCAATCGGGACCCGAGGCGTTTTCCCTCTGCGAGGCGAGGCGTAAGCCTCGAGGTGGTCCGAGGCGTAAGCCTCGAGGCGTGTATATCTATAATATATATATATATATATATATGTGTGTGTGTGTGTGTGTATCAGTGTATAATACAAGGTGGAAAACATAATTTCATACCAAATAACATTCATAAATACTAATAATATGCAAAACATAATTCCATACCAAATTTTAAACGTCATAAGTTCATAAAATTACTAGTTATAAGGCTAAAAACATAATAATCTACAAGGAGGAGAGAAAAAAATGGAGTTTGAACTTTGAAGGAATCGGTGGTGGCTTGAGAAGATAAACCGAGAAAGATGAAGAAGTGGTGAATAAAAGAAAAGTCAGCAGCTTCCTTTCTTCTTGAGAAAGGGAAAGGACACCCCAAAATGGCTTTTTATACTTAAAATTACTAAAAGTACAATTGCTTTTGTTGTTCGACTTCTCCTAACTTTTTTAAATAGACAAAAGGTAATAAAAGTACAAGTTTACTTTTTTTTTAAGAAACACCAGTCTCCTCAAAAAAATCCCAAAAACATAGTTGTAGTTGAGGCTCAGTGCCTCACCGCCTCGAGGCACCGCCTCACCGATTGAGGCGTAAGCCTCGTCCAAGGACCATGAGGCTTAAGCCTCATGAGCAATTTTGGACCGCCTCGCCTCGAGGCGTACGCCTCAAGCGATTTTGAAAACCATGCTTTGACCAATTAAGTTATTTGGTCACTTTACTCAACATTTGGACAAAAGTGCTCTATTTATTTTCAATATACCATAATTGCTGCAGTCTACTAGTATTTAGCACTTTGCATTGGTCAGTTGGTATATTGCTTCTAATGAGAATCTACAGAAGGAGAAGCTACAGCAATAGTGGAGTTTTCAAGAGGGAACATGTGTTATATTAGTAAGTAGTAACAAAATCGGAACAGTACACTAATCTTGATGTGGTGGTTGGGATTAAACTACTTATTCAGTTCTTGAGGAAATATGTTTATAAGTTTGCTAGTTACAAGCGATTTTAACAGTTGTGCCACTAAAAATATGGATGCTTTAGATCCACTAGAATAAAGTTCTGCTTGGGGGTGCTGTCTGAAAGTGTTTTTTGTCAGGTCTGAATGAAAGTGTTCTCTTGATCTCTCTTCCATTGTTAGACCAACTCGCTCAATTAGTCATCTGTGTATGCAAACAGTGCAGGGTCTCATTCCATTCTATTTCATCTTTTATCTGTAGAAACTTTGAATTTCACACACAAAACAGCATACTTTTTGTATCGATTGAGCATTTTAGTCCATACTATCTAGATGTTCCTGAAGTTCAAAGCTAGATGGATGCCTTTGGACAAGATTCAACAGCTCATGGAGCAATTGTATTTTGTATTTTTCTGGGACCTAGTTTCTAGCTGTAGTAGTGTAGTTGTATCTCAAGCAGTCACCTATTAAGTATTAAGTAGTGCTGTAATAATCTAATTTATTTGGTCATATTGCATTTTAAATTAATTCGTTCCATATTCTGAAACTTCATGCAATTTGCTATTCAGGTATCATTCTGATTGGTGAGATAGGTGGTACTGCAGAAGAAGATGCTGCTGCCCTCATAAAGGTCAGATATGGTACACCTGTATAGAGTCAGCTGACATGATCTTGTAATAACTTCTCATGTTGGTTGTGATAATGAAGATGAAAACAGAAACAAGCTTGTTGGATCTTTCTAGTGAATTCGTCTAGGGTTTCTTTATTATGATCTATATTTTTCTTTCTACTTTTGAGTTATATGATGTTTTTTTTGGTTCTGGCATGCCATAGCTCACTTTGGATTGGTGCAAGTGCATTACTACTATGGCTATTTTGTGGTTTTCTTATACCATTTAAGCTCCAATTTGAGTTAATACTCTTTAAGATTTAGAAATACAACACAAACATGACTTTTTTTTATCCAGCAGAAGAATAAGGGTAAAGCAGAATTTACAGCCCAAACACCTATAAGATAAGAAATTGCAATGCTTTAGTTGGCCACTTGTGGCCAATGAAGTTTTTGATGCATAAAACATGGCATACGTCAAGCAATCAACAAATTACTGTCATGAATTCATGGTTTGACTTTTTTTGTTTAATAGCAATTGGTAGAACTACTTTGTTGTCGTTAACTTGTGGTATGAGTTTCATATGATTCCAATTTTTTTATATGGAAACAGGAAAGTGGGACTGACAAGCCTATTGTTGCCTTTATTGCTGGACTTACTGCTCCACCTGGTCGACGTATGGGTCATGCTGGAGGTATTTCTTTTCTATCTAATGCATTACTCTAGTTTATAACATATTTTGCAGTGCCTATGTTATTCAAGGAGTCGATAGATGAAGGAATCGGTTGTTTTCGGGTCATCCGTTGTGCTGTGCCTTTTTCCTGCTTTGTAGCATGCTTCATTGATAATCATGTTCCCCTTTACCTTCAATCTAACGGCCCCCAAGATTCTTTTATCTTAAAGTTATTTCTTGTTCATTGTTCAGCTATTAGTACTATTAATCTAATTTTGTGTGTGTAAAAGAGTGATTCATATCAATTATAGGGAATTACCAATCAACTCTAGGAAAAAGGCAACTTACATCAAGTATAACCATACGGAAATCATTTAGGGAGTGTTTATGAAATCAAGATGCAACATGGAAACATCGATTAGTAGTTTTAATTTTCCATCGTCTCTAATCTTTCATATGACCATTTGAAGATTATAGGTCTTTTTATATGGCCTGCAATTTGTCAAAATAGACATCCGTTCATAATACCAAAGCAAGTTTGGGATCATGAGACATAGGTCGTGCCTTCCTTCCATCACGGTCTGAAAGTAAATTTTGTAATACCAAAATAAACTTGTCATAATAATTTTTGTAATTTCAAGGTTTGGGATCACCTCAATATCATTTGATAACATATCAGAAGCTCACGATTATGCTAATCAGAGGTTTTGGCACCTTTGACCTCTCTAGATGACCCTATCTCTCTTAAGGGTGTGCTTGGTACACGGGACATGACAAAACAAAAACTTGTCTCTTTAGACCGGGACAGGACAAGATCGAGGGAGATGGAACAAGATAAGTAAATTACTAAATTACCCATATCAAATTAAAACTTTAAAACCTTCCACAAATCTTTCACCGAGGCACCTACCTCACTCTTGCCATTCCGGTCCTGTCAACGTACCAAACACAACTTAACGGACTTGAAGAAAAGAGGGTTAAACATAACCTGAGGTATGTTGGGTTGGAAGATTAAAGGTTGTTTATGCATAAATTTGTGTTTCTTTTTCAAGCTCATAAACATTTGTGTTAATTTTTAATGCTGTTTTATGATTATAGCATCTTAAGTTGCTAAATTCTTTTAAGAAATTTACTTCATGCTAACTAAAGTAATCTCCCCTGAACGTGCAGCCATAGTATCAGGCGGAAAGGGTACGGCACAAGACAAAATCAGGACCCTGAGGGAAGCTGGTGTGACGGTTGTTGAATCACCAGCAAAGATCGGAGCTGCTATGCTTGAAGTCTTTAAACAGAGGGGTCTTGTATGATTCCACGGTCGTGCATCGAAAACCCATTTTTAGTTCATAATAACGACGATGAACAGCAAAGCGAGTTTAAGTGATTATGGTTGCAATTTTAACCTTGAGTTCATTTGTAGCAATCCTCCTTTCCCCTATGAAGCCAAGTGTGATGGCATTGTTCCTTTAGTTTTGCAAATTCAAAAATACAGGGATTTTGACAACTCAGATTATGATTGATCAAGTTGAATGGAAACTTTTTGTGCCTATTCACTTCTCCTAAATTTGACATTTTGACCAACGGTACCAATTCAATGCTTTTTGGTACGTGGGACAGGACGTGACAACATTTAGTCCGGGGTCAAACAAAAATATAAAATAAGATCGGTAATTACTATTCATGTTAAATTAAAACCTTAATATTGGATTTTAATTCAATATAATGAAATAAAAATTGTTTTTCATTTATTTTTGTTGGGTTATGGCATGATGGTCGATACTGGAGGCTGATGGTCGTCTTCTTCAAACAGGCCAAGATGTACGTAGTCAACTTTTGTACCAACAACTAGCCTTATTTGTGGACCGTTTTTAATATTAAAATTTATGTTAAGTGATCTGCTTTAGAATTTTGGTCATTTTATCTTTTTCAACTGGTTTATTAACTAGTTTTTATCAAGCATAATCAATTTATTAGCTAGTTTATCAAATGAAACATTTATGAAAAATTTAATCTGTGGTTTGCAACGTGTTAATATTATTTTTAAGTAGACCCATATTGCCTATGGTTCAAAATTCTCCCATCCTTGTCAATCTTTCAAAAATGTGGACGTAGTGACCAAGACAAATCCCCGATTCAAAAACACCTCAGTTTTCATCACCTACACACTATACATATACAATACTTGTACGTTTGCACAACAATCACATTATTGTACCAATTAAAAATCAATGCGTATATGTCAACATTAATCATTGACCAAGTAAAAGTCTCTCTCTTAGTTTACCACGTAAGAATCATGGATTGATAAAAAAAAAGTTTGGTAAACAATGTAACACCCTAAACATTGGGGTAATTTTAAAAATTGAAAATTGGGCAATATAACGTCTATAAATGGGGCAAACCATCCATAATGGGTAAAAACGTGAACATTTACAAAACCTGCAATAATGTATGGGGAAACGACAACAAACTAATCTAACCCACTTCTAGCTAGATTACATAGGTTGTCAACCCAATACCAAAATGAATAATTGTTTTAAATGCTAAATCTTCCAAAAATATCTATCCTCCAAAAATGCCCTCAAGAGACCACACACTTCTCTCAACCCCTTGACGACCCGCCGCTAAGGGAACCTGTTATACACATCATTTGAGAAAAAATGTTAAGCTTAAAGCCTAGTGAGAACATACAGTTTATATAAAAGATAGTAAGAAGAGTTAATTGCAACATGAATAAACTGTTTTTGACAACCGTATTTATAAATGGTTTGATATGCACATATGATACATCCTTATGGGGGGGTGTATTGGTACTCCTTGTCCCACATCGTCACCAAGCCAGATGAGATGTTGGGTTCATATAGTACTCCTTGGCCTAAATGTAAGACACGTTTTGTAAAGCCGTGCGGGTTAACCCCAAAGCGGATAATATCTGACCCGGTTGGCCAAGGTGCGTATAGTGACCTTCCAACCCAGACTTCATCTTGCGATGACGGGAAAACCCGAATTCCAAGAATCGTGACGAAACACAAAGTAAGCCACTTTTCAAGTTTTGAGCTCACCATACTAGGATCAAGGCCACGGACACGCCGACTCGTACTAAGATGTGGGGGAGGGCACCCAATGATCCCTAGTCATGCTCATTCGCTAAGATTTATATTTACGACCCACAGCTAGTATCCGATCCTACATAACCGTACCAAGTTGCCACCCTAGGGCTCAATGTCTCAACTAGCTACATACGGGAATTACCCCCAAATAATAAGTCGACTCTATACCTATGGATCCACTAGTAATAGTCTAGACTTGTCACAATAACACTTATGACTAACTATAATCAAACATATAGTTCATAACATCATTATTTCCCAAATCGCATTTTATGGTTAACTGTTGATAAGAAATACAAAGTCCAAACATAACTCATAAGGCTATCTTTCCATTTCCAAAAATGTTTCCATACCAAGTAAACCTTTCAAGTGTAAAAACCATTTTAATGGCATATGGATTTCCCCAAGATTAAACCATTTATTCTCTTTTTACAAAATAACACTTTCACCCAAATACCCATAATATGCTTAAAACATAATCTTGGCTAAAAAGCCATAGGTTGAACATTTAGTCATTGAAACATGAAAAAATTAATATTTATAGTTCCAAGACATGAAATACTTCTTTATTTTACCAAATGATAAGAAACCCTAAAATCTCCCAAAACACCAAGTTAGGTCAAAATCTCATCAACAATGGAAATGTAAACAAGGAGATATTTAGAAGTTAAAAATGCACTTTGATGTGTATAAAGTTTAATAAAAAGGAAGTATGAACTCACAAAGTGGGTTTTCTCCCCTAGATTTGATCCTTTGGGGAAGATGACAATGGAGACGATAACTTTAATGCCCAAACTTGAATCCTTGATTACTATACCCAACTTCCAACAATAAATTAGGTAGATTAGGGTTGAAGAAACCCTAATTTCGGATGGAGGTTTTTATGAGAGTTGAGAGAGAGTAATGAGATGGTGGGTGTTCAGGGGGTTCTCGCGGGTTATGTAGCGGCCTTAAGTCGCGGCATAAGTCGCCCATGTCTTTGTAAAGGTAGACAAACAGTGGGCTACGCGGCTTGTGCCGCGACGACGCGACCTGCAAGTCGCGAAGTAAGTCGCGTAAGCCACTGTCTCAATTTTCCAAATTCAAGACTTGACACACGAATTTGGCTAGAAACACGTGATACACACGAATATGAAAAACACAAGATAACTAAGATTTAATACAAAGCAGACTAGAAGTCTTAAAGATAAATTATACAATAAAAATTCGGGGTGTTACAAACAACATTTCTGATCAGGTAAGCACCTCTTACTCGATAGGGACAATAAGCAAGTAATAAATATCCTTTATCCCTTTATACTTCATATATAAAAAAAGAATCAACTATATATTTTTTTACAGAGTTTGGGGATGGAACATTTGCTTTTTTAGTAAAGAACTTCATATGCACTTTATGTTGGGTCATCTAAGATTTAAAGATAACCCCTCCTTAGTATTTATTGATGATTGAACCCTGTATTTTGTTTTATGGTTCTTTGTAATAGCTTAGTTAGTTTAACAGATCGGTGAGTCGAAGATAAACCGAATCCAACATGAAGGAAGTCTACAATGCGGATTGAGATGGACTTCAAGAGTGAACTAAGCATAATCTGCCGATTCCAATTCGGCAGATCATATTCCTGCCGATTCCAATTCGGCAACTTACCCCTGTGCCGAATCTTCTCATGTTCGGCAGAACTCTCTTCTGCCGAACCTTCACCTGTTCGGCATTCATTCCTTCTGTGCCGAGTTCCTCTTTCGGCACATACCTAAGTTATCGAATTCCTTCTTCGGTAACTTTCCTCGTACAGATTGCTTCTTTATCTTGTACGACCATTTATGTTAAATCCTCATGATTTGACATACTTCCTCTTTCCCAATGATCTTCTGACAATGGAAATGGAAGCTTCTATCTTCCTTTAGAAGATTTACATTTAGTCTTAATTTGATTAGATGTTTATTTTCTAATAGATCTCAAAAAGATTTTCCCAAGAATATTTTATTTAGATATTATACTTTCATAGTACAAAAGTTACCTTTTGTATTGTGACAAGTCACATCAAATATCTTATAATTTATTGTCAACCTCTCAACCACCAAAGCCTTTACTCCTACTTGTCCTTTGCACTAATTACATTGGATAGTATATAAAGGATGGAAGTAGCACCTTGCTACTCACGCTTTCAGCTCCAGCTTTGGCATTCAAAAGATTTCAAGCAGGTTGATAGTTGTCTTTTACTTTCTTAAGATTTAAGTCTTTGTGTTCTTAATATCTTCTATGTGTTAGATTGTTTAGAGTAGTTCTTAACTATTCTTATTCCGCAACAATCTTTATTTTCTCTTTGTGTAATTCTTGATATTCATTATCAATAAAAGAATTAAAAATTAAATAATTTTGTGTTATTGTATTCAACCCCCCCCCCCTTCTACAATACTTGTTTACTTCTTTAGGACTAACAAGTGGTATCAGAGCGGTTGGTTTAATCTAATAAACCAGATCCGTAATGACTTCTCTTTCTACAAAACCTGAGTCTTCTTCTCAAAATTCCTTTTACTCTGAAAATGGATCTACTGTTAAACCTCCTAAGTTCAACTCGAACAACTTTTCCTTATGGAAAAGTAGGATGATGCTCTTCTTCGAAGGAACTGACAGTCGGTATCTTACCATTCTTAGTGACGGTCCTCTTATCCCAAAAGTCTGGGATAGATTTGTCAAAACCCCTAAGGATAAAGAGAATAAAAAGGACAATCTCTTTCAAGTTTCCGATGATTCTTCAGAGGAGGAAAGAACTTCTGCAACTGGTCGATATGTCTTAAAAACGACCAAAGAATACAATGATGAGGATAGGCGCATTGTTGGACTTGATTCCAAAGTGCGAACCATCATTGCTCAATCTCTTCCTGATGAAGTTTACCAATCTCTTGTCAATCTTAAAACGGCAAAAGATATGTGGTAAACTCTATGTGTTTTGTACGAAGGTACAAGTGAGGTAAAGAAATCTAAAAAGATCTCTCTCGTACGCAGATACGAATTTTTCTCTCATGAAAAAGGAGAATCTCTTCCCTCCTATTACAACCATTTTAACAGTCTTTTAAATGAGTTGAAACTTGTTGGAAAACTTTATGACAATGAGGAAATCATATGCAAATTCATGGATGGTCTTCCAGATTTCTGGAATACCCTTTCCACTTGCATTAAGACTTCCAGGGACTTGGAAAGCCTTCCTCTTACTTCTCTCTATGGTATGTTTCTTAATCACGAACAAACCCAACTACAAAGGAAAACCATCTATAAAGAAATAAGAGCCCCCTCTATGGCTCTTATCAGTGATGGGTCCAAGAAGTCTGTGTGTATTCCTCGTATAACCAACCCTTCTGATGATTCAGATAAAGAAAGTCATGAAAATCTGAATCACTCCTCGGAAGCTTATCTAAGTGAAGCTGATGATGAAGGAGAAAATCCCTCTGTCAATCTATTGACAGAGGAAATGGGTATGCTTGCAAATTTCTCTAAATTTCAAAAGAATTCTTCTAATAAATTCCAAAGAAACATAAATTTTTCTTCTTCTAGAAACTCTTTGAATAAATCCAAGGAGGACTGTTATGCATGTGGAAAGAAAGGCCACTTTGCATCTGAATGCAGAAGCAATCCTTCTAGGATTTCCTTATCTAATTCTTCTAACTTTTCTAAAAGAAGACATCTTCGATCTAATTCTACAGGTAGATCGCATCCCAGAAAACCTTCTCCATCTTCTTCATTCAAAGAGCTTTCCGACAAAGCCGACAAATACAAAGCCAAGTACAAGAGAGAGAAAGAAAGAAATTTCAACTCTCAACGAAAAGGCAAAGGCTTGATGGCAGAAACTCTAGACTGGGTAGACGAACCCACTTCCGAGAGTGAGAAAGAAGTGTCGAGTAAATGTCTTATGGCCAAACTCGATGAAGAATCTAAAGACTCCTGCTCTAGGATGGACTTCACTACTGAGTGCTCTTCTTCTACTTCTCAGGTACATCCCTTCCTCTCTCTCACTAATGAAGAAAAGATTGAGGCTTTTGACTCTTTAACTGTACTCTTTCACAATGAAAAGGATGCAAAGAAAAGAGCAATTGCTTAAGTCAAGTCTCTCTCCTCTCAACTTCATGATTCTCTATCCTAGCTAGAACAGTTTAACAAACTAAAAGCTGAGTTAGATGACTTAAAGACTATAAACTATGTGCTTTCCAAGGAAAAGAATAAGCTTCTAAAGAAGCTTCAGAAGGAACAAGAAACCCTAAATAAATGGAACACTTCTTCCAAAAATCTTGAGAAAATTTTTCAAGATCAAGTTGTTGGTGAAACTTTTGGTCTAGGGTACTGGAAAGAAAATACTGTGTGCCTCCCTTCTGAAAACATATCCTCTCCTACTCATGATATTCCTCTGTCCTCTAAACTACCTTCTTATTCTACTGACTGGAATGATTCTATGTCAGAAGACTCTAATTCTGTATATTCAATGGATCTTCGCGATTCAAGAAAATTTGGCCACTTTGTGTCTGCTAAATCTTCCAAACCTATTCTAACAGAAGATCAAGACTCAAATGAGTTGGTCAAACCTGTAAATGATCTACTTATGTCATTAAATTTAAACAACGACTCTTCTTCTTCTTCTTCCCATTCTTCGAAAAAGGCCCATTTCCTCTTGTTAGGTTTGATTTTATAGTAATCATTGTATTTATAAGACTTGGTCAATACTGTGTTTAGAGCTTATATGTCTTGTATCTGACCAAGGGTATTTAAGTCCCTTTGGTCTTGTTGGTTGTAAGAAGTTTTGACACGCACATCTAATACAATTTCTACTTTGCGCTCTATAGTCTCTCTCTCTACTTTCTCTCTCTAGAAGTTCTAGTGATCTTGGACTTACAATTGGTATCAGAGCTTGCTAGATCTTGAGAGGATTGAGAGATTACATTTTCTAAATCGGAATTAGTGATCGAAATCGAAAATTTGATCGATTTTCTTGAATTTCTCAAGAAAATCTCGTTTTCTTGATTTCTCATCAAATTCGGAGGTGTTTGTGACTGAATTACATTGATTGTTGCTTCATTTGATTCGTTTTTTATAAGTGATAGTATTTGATTCAATTTTTGTTGCAAGAAAAACAAATTTAGTACATCGATTTTGAGAAAATCGAATTTTCTGGAAAAACACCATTCACGTTCTGTTCATTATCAAATTTTATGATTCTGTTAATTTTGATCGAAATTGTTTGTTAAAAGTTGTTTTAAAGATGTTTTCGAAACTCAGAGTGTGATTTTCTTGATTTAATTTCAGTGTTAGAATCGATTTTACGCAAAATTAGAGGTTTTCTGAAGTTTGCGTTTCATTCATCCAAGTTTGCGTTTCTATCAAGTAACTTTGCGTATCACTCATATTCTTTGCGTTTCATTCATTGTATTTTTTCAGGTTTTCGGTTCACGTTGGACCCGCAAAGCTCATTGTGCGTCTCAAGTGACACACGCAAAGTCAGGTTCTCGGATCTTACTACACGCGCAAAGTTCACTTTGCGTTTCTAGTTAGACCCGCAAAACTTCACTTTGCGTTTCTAGTTAGACCCGCAAAGTTCACTTTGCGTTTCTAGTGTGACCCGCAAAGCTCCACTTTGCGTTCCTTTCTTGACCCGCAAAGCTCTTGTCTTTCTGTCTTAGTTCTAAAAAAAAAGTCTGGAATTTTTTTTTGTCATCTTTGGAAATATTTTTTTCTTAACTGCGAAATATCAAGTATTGTTCAAATTTCAATTTTCACGAAATATTTTTTTAAGATTTCAATTTGATCTGATTTTTGATTTTCTGATATATAGTTTGGGACGATCATTCACTTCAAGTTGATTATTTTCTCAAGATGTCTTTGCAAGCACAGATCTACAAGAATGACATCATGATGTCTTTGGGATCTGATACTCGTCCACCAGTACTGGTCAATGAGAACGAATTCGAACAGTGGCAGGATCGGTTCATCAACTTTATTGAAAGGCAACCGAATGGGGAAAACATGATGAAATCTCTGTATGAGGGCCCTATGGTGAAGAAAATGAAAGTGATCCCAGCTACTGCTACTACTCCAGCTACAACAGTTGAAACTCCTTTGAGTGAATATGATGAAAAAGAGCTATCAAGATATAAAGCAGACAGTCTGGCTAAGTCAAATCTGATCCTTGCTCTTCCCAACTCCATTTATAACAGAATCGATTGCTTCAAACATAATCCAATGCTGATGTGGACACAACTTGAGAAGATTATGCTTGGTACTGCTATGTCTACTCAGTTACGACAGACCAGATTCATGAACAATTTTGAGAAGTTCCAAGCTAAGGATGGAGAAAGTTTGAAGAGTGTGTTTGATCGATTTTGGGCTGTCATCAATGATCTTTTCAAGATTAAAGTTACCAAGACTGAATTGGAGGCTAACTTGAAGTTTCTGAACGCGTTACAACCTGAGTGGAACAAGTCTTGCCACAGAATGAGAAACGATGTTAGAATCTCAACAATGCCAATTCAGGAGTTATATGAAATCTTGATGACAGATGAATCTATGGTAATGGAGAAGAAGGCAAAGATGGATAAGAAGAATAAGCCTCAGTCAGTAGATCCCATTGCTCTTATTGCTAGCCAACTGGTTGAGCAAACTTTGACTGAATCAGCCTATGATGGGTCTACAGATGATGATGGTGAAGCTCTAGAGAAGGCCATGACTCTTTTGACTCAGCTTTATCAGAAACGGTTCAAGAACAGATCTGGGTCAAACAATCTGCAGTTTACTTCTAGTTCTAAGACTGGTTCTTCTTCAAAGACATACACTCCAAAGTATGAACAGGCTAAGATAGTTGATCAGGAGAAAGATGACAAAAAAGTGATAAACTGCTTTAACTGTGGAAAGCCTGGACATATGGTCAAGGATTGCAGAGTCAAAGTGGTAAAGAATGCTGATTTTTACCGAAAGAAGTTGGCTCTAGCTGAAAAGGAGAGTGGAACTGTACTGCTAGCTGAAGAAGAGTACTGGTTGGATCATTCGGATGACGAGTCTGATAATGAAGAGGTTACGGCTATGTGCTTTGTTGGTGACGATCAAAGTGATGATGAGGAAGATGATACCTCATATGATGGTTTTGAGGTAATATCTGATTTTAACTATAATTTCTTCTTATCACAAATGAATGTTTTTACTAATGCTTTGCATGATTTGCGCTCAAAGTTTATATCTGAAAAGTTTAAAAATCAAGAAAAGTCTGATTTAATCGAGAAACTGCAAATTTCTTTATATGATGAAAAGTCAATTTTAATTGACACAAAAGAGAAATTTCAAAAGCAGTTAGTTGATCTTGAAAAATCAAATCAGACTTATCGTGATTCATTGACTGATCTGACTTCTTCAAATAAAATTCTTTCTGAGAAAATAATTGTTTTAGAAAGGAAATTATATAAAAGAGGCCAATCTGAGCAAACCATTTACATGAACAAGCCAAGGAGTGAAGAAGCTATTAAGGATAGATGGGGACTCGGTTTTGACAACCCTCAATTTTTAAACAAAGTAATTGATGAAGTTCCCACTCTTTATAAATATGAATATCTAAATCTTGCACACTATGGTCCTCAATTCAAATTCTTTTGGACTAGTGAAAAGCAAATTTTAGATATTGAAAATGAGAAAAGGATATATAAAAAGAAAAATGAAATTCCTTTTGTTTATACTTCTGAAAATGCAAAATATTTTCCGGAAAAATCGAGAAGAGGAAAAAGAGTTTTAAATGACATATCTTCTACCAAATCTTCAATATCTGATGATTTTATTAATCCTTATGCACCAAATACTTCTAAGGAAAATAGTTCTCCAATCTCTTATGATTCGAAGAAATATATTCCTCCGATAGTATTAGAAGGAAAAATCATAGATCTTGAAGATCAGTTAGAAGATCAAAATATTTTAAAGAAAATTGAATCTGACATTATTCTTTCTTTTATGACTTCTAGTCTAGAAGAAAATATATTTTCTCAAAAATCAGATTCTATTTCTAACATCTCTTCTGATTTCAAGGAAAATAAAAAGGAAGTTTCAAATTTTAAAATCATTTCTCAAAACTCTTCAGATTCCGAGGCTAGTTCTTCAATTTCAAAAGCACAGACTGTTTTCTTTGATAAAGTTTCTTCTTCTGATTCAATTATTGATAATTCTTTATTGCTAAATGATCAATTTTATAAAAAGAAGCGTAAAAGAAGAAGATCAAAGAAGTCAAAGAAACATGACACTGTTTTAACTGAAAATTATAATGTTTCTGATTCTTATTCTTCAGATCGGACCGTGAGGGAGTCACCAAGGCAGATCTGGAGAAAGAAGCGATTATCTGAAGAATCTATTGTTGATGGGGATAAATATGTAGACAAACTTTATTACAGTGATTCATTTGCTTCATGTAATAAAATTTCAAAATACTCTAGAAAGCAAATGTTTCGAATTTCAAAATATGTCTCATGTTCTTCCTCAGATTCGAATTCTGATGATTATGCTTTCTCTTCTGATGAGTGTGATTATTTTTCTGATCATATTCCTCGTGCTTTATCTGATAAATCTGCTCATTATTTCCCCGTAAGAACTGCAACTAACAAACACGGGCCCAAATTCAAGTGGGTACCCAAATCTTTATATGATTCAAAGTTGCAGGCATCACATGTTAAGGGGGAGTAAGGGAATTTTGGCTTCTAAGTATTTCAGCTTAGAACCCGTGCTTCAATGACATCGACTTCTAAACACAACAGTTTAGAACTCGTTCTTCATAGTTAAGCTTCTGACTAATGAGATACTGTGAGTACATCAATTTTATTTTCGCTGCATATATCTCTGATTATGATGTGTTCCAGTTTTTCTCAATGTTTCAAGAATATGAGTTTGTTTATCTATCTCATGAATTTGTATTATCCAAAATTTTCTTTTAATATGAGACACAAATTATTTTTATAATGTGAAAGATGAAATAGTTGAATTTTATTTTGTTCCAACTAAATATTAATTAAAAGTTTAAATCTTTACAAATTTTATTCTATAAAGTAAAGTTTTACATTTTTTCTTTCCTTTGAATAAAATATGTGTCTAGGATAAATTTTCAAGTTCTTTTATTTATATTAAAGTTTTTATATGGTTGTTGGTCCCAAATAGCAGATAGTAAAGAAGAAAAGTATTGTAGAAGGGGGGGGGGGTTGAATACAATACACACAGATTTTTACTTACTTTAATTCTTATTGATTTTAAATCAAGAATTACACATAGAAAACTTTTGATTGTTGCGGAAGAGAATAGATGAAATCTATTCAAACAATCTTACACTAAGAGAAATGAAGAACAATTGTAAAACACTTAGAAAACAATAAGAACTTCTTAGAGAGAATGCCAGTGCACTTAGAGAGCTTGAATGCTTGAGAGCTGGTGATCTTGCATGTTGAACCATCCTCCATATTTATAGTGCCTCATGCATTAAATGCATGGGACACCTGTTGAGCAAAGGATGAACACAGGTCTTCAGTAAGGATGGACACAGGTCTTCAGTAAGGATGGACACAGGTCTTCAGCAAGGTACAAGGTACAGGATGTACCTTTTGTCTTGAGGTGTTTTGGCTTCAAGTGTTGACCTGCAGAAGGATGGTAGAGACCTTTCCTTAAAATTGTGTAGTAGACAAAACTTACTTGATCTGATCTCCAGATGAGGTCCACGTCAATGCAAGATATCACAATATACTTTGTCAGAAAAGTATAATGTGTTTGAAAGAAATCCTTAAGCATAGACTGCCGAAGACTTGAAAGATCTTCGGCTCCTGAAGATGTGAGAACACCTTCATACTCTAAGGAGAGATGATTGGCTACCGAAGACTTGAGAAATCTTCGGCTGCTCCTTGAAGATGTGAGAACATCTTCATACTCTAAGGAGAGATGAGATCATCGGCTGCCGATGACTTGAGAGGTCTTCCACTCCTGAAGATATGAGGACACCTTCATACTCCTGAGAGACATGTGATTGACACCATCCTGGCTGATGGTGTTGATCATTTGGGCATGCTTGGCTTTAGGCTGAGGAGACTATCTTCAATCCGCTTTGAGAGATGTACTCCTTCTTTGTCTTCTTCGGCTGATCTTCGACTTCACCGAACATTTGTATAGAAACCAAGCTGCTAAAAGAACCTTAAACATATTCTAAGTAGGATGATATAAGATGGAAGATCAGGAGGTCATCTTCAAATCTTCAGATGACCCAACAATCTCCCCCTATTTGAGGATGACATCCATACTAAAGAATAGAACAAAGAGTGTACTGAATAAATTCATTTTGACCCGTATTTACTCTTTTTGGGTTCTTTTCACATAGATTTTTTTTGTATAAGGATTTATAAGAATATCCGACATTTACAAAAGAATAAAAGAATGAAGTATATTTGTACAAACTAAAAAAAAAAAGGAAATGCACTTGTATTAAATAACACTTAGCAAAACAACGGTTACAAGTACATTAGAAAGATAAAAAGATTTAGAGAAGAACCTCATTCTTTCTTCTGTCTTTTGTGGAGCTCAGCAAGAATATCCCGACGGAAGAGAGAACCTTCAGAACTTAAGGGGATAAGGGATAGGATAGCAACCAGAAATTTGGTGTCAGCGATGGGGATCTCCTTATGTCTGAAGAACATGGGAGTTTCCTTTTCATTAAGGAAAAAGACTCCTTTGGTTGGCCTAAACACTACAGTACCAGTAGTGCCTGAAATACCGGTTGGACACGGACCACCTGGAGTCTTCAGATTTAGATTCTTTATATCAGGAATCATTCCCTTGACAACCATGTCCTTGAAGAGGTTTTGTGTGACAGAAGAGGAGAGTTGTGGAGAGGAGGAGAGACACAATTTTTTGAGACATTGAACTTGAGCTTCTTCTTCAGGAGAATGCTTATAATCTTTTGCAATGTCTTTCATTTTTTCAAGAAGACAATTGATGGTCTTCTTGGCCAAAACTTTGTGCCTACTAAGAGATTTAGATAAGAGTTCAGAGAGTTCGTACCATTCAGAGAGTCCATAGTCTTCAAGATCGCTGAATTTGGTGGAGTGATGACTTTTGTCTTCTCTAATGATTAACATCCGAACCACATCTGAGCATTTGGTGGTGCCAAGCTTTATTTCAACAATTTTAGACTTCAACTTTCTTTCCATTAAAGTCTTTCGGTACCAAGGGATGTCATGAGAATCAAGCTTAGCTTTAGAAAGGCCAAAGTCAGAGGTGACTTTGTTTAGTGGTTGAAGTTTGAGCCTATCAGCTTCAGAAACAAAAGCCTTTAGAGAAGCAGACTTTTGTTGCTGAGATAAAAGGGCCTCTTCATCTGGAGATAGCTTGCTCTTTCCTTTGTCTCTGCTTTGTCTAGAATGCTCCCTCTCAGTTGGAGCATTGGTGATGGGAGTGGGACCCTGACAGCCGCTGTCTGAAGGAATGGGAACCGTCTCTTTCTCCCCCTCAGCGGCTGACGGGGGAGCAACTAGCACAGAATCAACCTTTTGATGAAGAGACTGCAAGGACGCAAGAATTTGAGTAGTGATGGCCTGATGAGACTCCGAAGCCGCTTGAAGCCGACGAACCTCCGCATCACGAGCACTAGAGGCTGCTTGAAGAGCAGTGACCAAGGCAGTGAGGTGCTGATTGGAGGTCTCAAGAGATAACAGTTTGTCACAAGTGACTTTGACAAGAGAGCCCAGAATGGTCTGATGTTCACGAAACTGAGCACCAATGAGGCGGTGCTGCCGGTTGGCTTCCTGAATATCGGCCAGAACCTCTGGGGGAATGATGGGAGCAGAGGTAGGAGGGTCCCGCACAGTAGAGGTAGAAGGAATAGGGGAAGGTGACACCTGCTCGTTTCCCTGTTGCAAATAAGCCAAAAATTGTGAAATACCCTCCACACTGGCCTTTGGTAAGACCCGTGTTTCACCGGGCGGTGCATAAGCATCGACCAAAAATTGGTCGGGTGATAGGCCGTGCAGTGAGAAGGCAGATCCTTGGTCCGGGGAGAAGACCAAGTCATCCTCATCCACCAAGGAGAGAGTGGAAGAGGGAAGTTGAGGGTCCCCAAATATTACAGTTGCATCCTTTTGTGAGGATACAAATGTGGTGGCAGTGGGTATGTCGGAATCCCCGGGCCCGGATGGGAAAATATCAACATCCATCGATTGTGAAGAATCGGAGGATGGAGAATGTGGGATGGCCCTAGAAACCTTCCTCGTTCTTTTGGGAGAAGAGGGAGGGGAAGAGGTAGAGTGCCGCCGCTTTGAGGTGGTGGGTGAGGCCTGGGTAACCACCGAAGGTCCTTTCAGTGGTATGGCCCTTGAGGCAGGTGCGGCGGTGTCGGTAGCTGATGATGAGATAGTGCTAGCCGACATCACAAGAGGTGAGGGGGAAGGGTCCACTACAGAGGAGGGACCTTTGGACACTGGAGTGTCCTTGGCATCTCCCCACTGTAGATTGGGAGAAGTAAGGAAAGAGACCATACCTGGGAGCAGAGGGTTGTCAGTTGCCAAAGGCCCCTTATGAAGAAGGGGTTTGGTCATAATCGGCGCCTTGTAGTCAAAAGTGATGCTATGAGAGGCATCAATGATAGTAGAAAATTTATGATAAATGATGAGCCATATAAACCGAGGAAAAGCGACATGAGGCCGCTTGTGAGGGGTGATAACACTGACTAATTCACGGAAGAAATACCGTGCAAAATCAATCTTTCTTTGAAAGATAAAAGCATGTGCCAGTTGGGTGATGGAAGAAGGAGATTGATCATGTCCAGTAGTTTTCTTGCTAAGACATAAAATAACATGAGAGAAGAAGAAATGCCAGATACCTCCCATGTTTTTGCGAAGCAGTGTGCCTGGACTTCTGTCATGTTCACCACGGATGTAGTTCAGAGCCGCAACAACTTCCTCATGCTCATTTCCAAGAGGGAATTTCTCATAGGGGGAGTAGGTAGGAAGATGAAGTGCCGAACGAACATCCTCAACCCCGAAAGAGAGATCCGGCGAGGCGGGATCGGAGAGGATGGAAGCCGACACTTTCTCGGATGTAGCGTCATAAATACAGGTAAGCCAAAAATTGCCAATGAGCAATTTGCTTATTTTTGGTGGATTGTATGTCAAGGCATAGTGAAGAGGAGACTTCATGAGGAAGGAAGCAATCGGGTCAAACTCACTATGCTTGGGATCACTTTCCAACCGTGCAACATGATTGCATGGGTTGAAAATTAGATCCGAATGAGAGGTGGGGGAAGTGAACACATTTTTCTTGACAAGGTTGGGGGAGGAGGAGGAAGCCATGAAAAATATAGAAGGAGAAAGAAAGATGATGAGTGAGAGAAAGAGGAGATGGGTGTTTGTTGTGGTGGTGGTGAAAAAATGAAGGAGGAAGGGTGGTATTTATAGTGAAAATAGGAGGGAAATAGAAATGGAAGGGATTTGAAATGGGTAGGCTAAGTAGGGAGAAGATAATAGGGAGAGATGTGTAAGGATGGTAAGGATGGAAAAGGTGATAGAGAGTAGGAGGAGATGTATTGGGAAAGGAGAGAAGTGTAAGAAAAAAAAAGGAGATATGGAAGGAAGAAGGGGAAAGATAGGAGATAGTAGGGGGTGTAAGGAGGGATGGGATGGGAGGGGAGTCTTGGAAAAGGGAAAGAAAAAGGAAAGGATAAAAAGGGAGTAGGTTAGGGGGTAGGAAAAAGTCAAAGCAAAAGGGAGGTGGGTTGGGGATGGGGTTCGGCCGAAAAAAAAAGAGGGGTGGGGGGAATGGTTTGGCCAAGAGAAATAGAGGGGAAGGAGAAGAGAGAAAAAGAAATAGGGGTTGTTTGGTTGAAAGGGGTTTCGACTAGGGAGGTATAAGGGGTTGTTTGGTTTCGGTAGGGTTAGGTGAGGGAGAGGGTTCGGTGGAGAGTGGTAGTTCGGCGAGGGGGAAGAGAGGGAGGGAAGAGAGAGCCGAAGGGAGAGGGGCCGAAGGGAGAGGGAGGTGGGGAGGGGGTTCGGCTAGGGGAGAGGGGAGGAGGGGAGTTTGAGTTCGGCTAGGGGGAAGAGAGGGAGGGAAGAGAGCCGAGAGAGAGAGAGAGCCGAAGTGGGAGAGGGAGGGGGGGAGGGGGTTCGGCTAGGGGAGAGGGGAGGAGGGGAGGAGGAGTTCGGCTAGGGGGAAGAGAGGGAGGGAAGAGAGCCGAGAGAGAGAGAGAGAGCCGAAGTGGGAGAGGGAGGGGGGGAGGGGGTTCGGCTAGGGGAGAGGGGAGGAGGGGAGGAGGAGTTCGTTTAGGGGGAAGAGAGGGAGGGAAGAGAGCCGAGAGAGAGAGAGAGCCGAAGAGAGGGAGAGAGAAAGAGAGAATTTTTTTTTGTGTGTTTTTTTTTTGATTTCTTTTCTTTCTCTCATTTTTTTTTGAATTAACAATCGGCATTTAACATACCGAGTTCTCCGATGAGGAACTTGAACCGATCTTCGTCAAGAGGCTTGGTGAAGAGATCCGCCAGTTGGAGGTCGGTGGGGATGAAATGGAGTTCGACATCACCTTTGGAGATGTGATCCCGGATGAAATGATACCGGATGTCGATGTGCTTGGAATGAGAGTGCAGCACTGGATTGTTTGCGATTGCGATCGCACTTGAGTTGTCACACAGAATCGGGATATGAGAGTACAGTTGATTGTAGTCTCTCAGTTGGTTCTTCATCCAGAGGATTTGAGCACAGCAACTTCCAGCAGCTACATACTCAGCCTCAGCAGTAGAGGTGGAGACTGAGTTTTGCTTCTTGCTAGACCAACTAACAAGCTTGCCACCAAGGAGTTGACAGCTGCCAGTGGTGCTCTTCCTATCAATCTTAGAGCCTGCAAAATCAGAATCTGAATACCCCATTAGATCAAAACCTGAGTCTTTGGGATACCAAAGACCCAGATTCATGGTACCTTTCAGATACCGAAAAATGCGTTTAACCGCAGCCAAGTGAGATTCCTTCGGATTGGCTTGGTAACGCGCACACAGGCAAGTAGCAAACATAATGTCTGGTCTACTCGCAGTAAGATAAAGAAGAGAGCCGATCATGCCTCGGTAGCTGGTGATATCCACAGATACACCATCAGGATCAGCATGGAGTTTCAAAGGTGGTGCCATGGGAGTTTTCATGGGGGAGGAGTTTTCAAAATTGAACTTCTTCAGAAGGTCACGAATATATTTACTTTGATTTATAAAGATTCCATCTGAAGATTGTTTAACTTGAAGTCCTAAGAAAAAGGTAAGCTCCCCCATCATACTCTTCTCATATTGGCTTTTCATGAGAGAGGCAAACTCATCACACAGTGACTCATCAGTGGCACCAAAAATGATATCATCCACATAGATTTGAACAAGAATAAGATTACCTGAGGTTTGCTTGATGAACAAAGTGTTGTCAATTTTACCTCTTGTATACTTGTTTTTCAGGAGAAAGTCAGCAAGAGTGTCATACCAGGCACGGGGAGCCTGCTTTAGACCATAGAGAGTTTTGTCTAACCTGTACACATAGTCAGGATGGACTGGATCTTCAAAGCCAGGGGGCTGTTTCACATAGACTTCTTCAGCTAGCTCCCCATTCAGAAAGGCACTCTTGACATCCATCTGGAAGACTCTGAAGTTCTTGTAGGCAGCATGAGCAAGGAAGATTCTGATGGCTTCAAGTCGGGCAACTGGAGCAAATGTTTCATCATAGTCAATTCCTTCCTCTTGCCTATATCCTTGTGCAACCAGTCGGGCCTTGTTTCTGATCACCGTGCCTTCTTCATCCATTTTGTTCCGAAAGACCCACTTGGTTCCTATGATGGTTTTTCTGGAAGGACGAGGAACCAATCTCCAGACTTTGTTCCTTTCGAACTGAGAAAGTTCTTCTTGCATGGCAGTGATCCAACATGGATCAGCTAGAGCTTCGTCAACTTTCTTTGGTTCAATGAGAGAAAGGAAGTTAACATAGAGACAAATGTTACCAACACCTCTTCGAGTCTGTACACCAGCCTGTTGATCACCAATGATTTGATCAATGGGGTGATCTTTTGTCCACTTGAGGGCAGGAGGTAAAGGAGGAGGGTAAGAGATTTGTAGAGGAGGGTTGGAAGGGTAAGGAGTGGATGGAAGATCTGCTTGTATAGGTGAGGAGTGGATGTCAGATGGAGAGACTGGGATGATTTGGAGTGTATGTTGAGGTTGGGTAGGCTGAGGATCATCCTCTTGATGAGAAGAGGGGTTGTGAGATGTAGAGGGTTCATTGTTTTGGTAGAGAGAAGTGGGAACTGTGTAGGGAATGTCTGATGATGTTGGAAGAGGACCATCATCAACACAGGAGGACATCCATCTGTTTAATTCTTCATCATCACAAGAGAGTGATGATATCTTGAGGTCATCAAACTTGACATGGATGGATTCATCAATGCACTTCCGTCGGAGGTTGTAGACTCTGAAAGCTTTGGAAGTGAGAGAATATTCCACGAAGATTCCTTCGTCAGCTTTGGGATCAAATTTTCCCAAATTTTCTCTATCATTGAGAATGTAGCAGACACACCCAAAGACATGAAGAAAACCAATGTTGGGTTTTCTACCATAAAAGACTTCATAAGGAGTCTTATTATGTCTTTTTACAATGATAGACCTATTTTGGGTGAAGCATGCAGTGTTGATTGCTTCGGCCCAAAAGTAGGTAGGAAGGTGAGATTCACTCAACATGGATCGGGCAGCTTCACATAGCGTTCTGTTCTTTCTCTCCACTACACCGTTCTGTTGTGGAGTTCTGACGGCAGAGAAGTTCTGAGAGATGCCTTTTTCATTGAAAAAGTCATCCAACATACTGTTCTTGAATTCTGTTCCGTTGTCACTTCTTACAGATCTTACCAGCTGCCCATTCAACACTTCAGATTTTTTGATGAACTTTATGATTTCTTCAGTAGTGTCACTTTTATACCTGAGAAAAAATACCCAAGTGTAACGAGTGAATTCATCAATAATAACCAGAATGTACCTTCTACCACCAAGGCTTGGAGTACTGACTGGTCCACACAGATCCATGTGGAGCATCTGAAGAGGCTGAGTGATGGAGAAGCATTGCTTGGACTTGAAGGAAGATTTTGTGAGTTTCCCTTTCTCACATGCAGCACACAGCTTTTCTTTCACAAAGGATAACTTTGGCATGCCCGTAACGAGCTCCTGGTTTGAAAGGACATTCAAAGTCTTGAAGTTGAGGTGAGAGAGACGCTTGTGCCAAAGCCAACATCTTTTGGCAGAGTTTTCAGAGACAAAACAGATGTTTGTTCCGAAGGATGAGCTATGTCCCATGTCTATGACATAGACATTTTCTTTGAGGTAGCCAGAGAGTACAGTTTCCATCTTTTCGTTGAAAATGATGCATGAAGATAATTCAAACATCACCTTGTACCCCAGATCACACAGTTGGCTTATGCTTAGGAGATTGTGCATCAAGCCTTCAACATAGGCTACTTTATTAAAGGTGATGGAACCATTTGAGAGTGTTCCATAACCTTTAGTCCTTCCTTTAGAGTTATCACCAAAGGTGACAGAAGGACCTTTAGTAGGCACGAAGTGAACAAGGAGAGATTTGTTGCCGGTCATATGTCTTGAGCACCCGCTGTCAAGATACCAGATTTGTTGGTGCCCTAGACCCTGCAATCACAAGAAAATCAGTTCTTTGGTACCCATTTGGAGATGGGTCCTTTTGAGTTAGAAGGAGAAGAAGTATCATTGGAAACATTTTTATCAATTCTCTCCAGAGGACAATTCTTAGCAAGGTGAGAGGTATTACCACAGTTATAACATTTTCTATATGTAAAAACCTTGTTGGAGCTTTGACCAGATTCCTTGTGATGACTGGTCACATTGACTTTCATGGCCTTAGAGGTTAGAGGATAGTCAAGAGGCTTAGGACCCAAGATACCTTTGCCAGAGTCATTTGAAGGAATAGAAGAGGGTGTCTTGGAGTTTAGCTTATTTAACATCACAACTCTGGGGATTGGAAGAGAAGATGGTTTCTTTGAGTTTTTCTTGGGAAGTTTCTTTTGGGGAGGAAGATTGGCAACAGATTTTCCCTTTTTGGAGAAAGGGATTTTGTTTGAAGAAGGCTTAGGAAAGGAAGGTTTGGGTTCAGAAGAGGAAGACTCGTTTATTTTTAAGGAACACATAGACTCAATAATTGGTTTAGAGGGGTCATTTGAGTCTTGGGTTTCCTCACTCTCATTGGGTGAATCAATGCTCTTAGCTTTGATGAACATTCCAAATTTGAGATCTTTAGAGGGATCAGAAGAGTTCAAAGGTTCAGAGTTGTCATAGTTCTCTTCAGAGGATTCATAGAATGAGGGAAGAGAGAAAGGAGCATGAGTGTCAGAAGGAGGTTCAAGGTCATATTTCCCGAAGCCTAGTCCAGACTTGTCATCACAGGATATTTGATCCTGAAAAATCCTTTCTAAATTTTTGGACGAGCTTGTCCACTTTTTCACAGTTTCTTGCTCCTTTTTAAACTTTTTAAGAAGTTTATTTTTCTCTTTAGCAAGAGTAAAATTTATAGTTTTCAAATCTTCAAGCTCAGCCTTGATTTTATCAAAGTGTTTTAGTTGAGAAAGACAGATTTGTAGTTGAGAAGAAAGAGATTTTATCTGTGCATTTGCCTTTTTCTTTGCATCCTTGGCTTCATAGAAGTCAATGGTCAAAGAGTCAAAGGCTTCAATTTTCTCAGCATCAGAGAGAGAGAAAAATGGATGTACCTGAGTGGATGAGGTAGAGCACTCAGCAGACACAAGAGCCATGGAGGTGGAAGAAGTTTCACCATCATCAGCATCATCTATTTTAGCCATAAAGCAGAGATTGGCCATTTCCTTATCACTTTCGGAAGTTGGTTCATCTGCCCAATCATGAGATTCGGCAAGAAGACCTTTTCCTTTGTTGTCTAGAAGAGCATTCCTTTCCTTCTCTCTCTTGTATTTGGCCTTGTACTTTTCAGCACGGTCAGAGTTTGAAGGAGCAGAAGTTTTTGATTTTTGAAAAAAGGGTTGAAGAGAATCAGACTTGGTTCTGACAAACCTAGAGGATGTACGGTTGGAGGAGGGCAGTCTAGACTTATCAGAGGACCTGCTTCTGCATTCAGAAGCAAAGTGTCCCTTCCTCCCACACCTGTAACATTCCTCATTTGATTTGTCAGAGGAAACATTTTTTAAAAAGGTAGAGGAGGGTTTTCTAGAAAACCTGGGTTTTCTAGAAGGGAAGTGAGGTTTGTCTTTAGAAAAGCCAGCCAGCATGGCAACACCATCTGACAGCTGAGCCACAGAGGTCTCCTCTCCTTCATCATCAGCCTCACTGAGGTAGGCTTCTGAAGAGTCATTGGGGTCCTCTTGACTATCGTTGTCAGAGTCAGAAGGATAGGTGATCCTAGGGACACACACATTACTTTTGGAAGATTCACCGACAAGGGCTAGAGAAGAGCCTTTGATGTCTTTTGTGAATGACTTCCTAAGCAGTTTAGACTGCTCATAGTTGAAGAGGGTGCCATACAAGGCAGTGAGAGGCATAGAGTCAAGATCCTTGGTAGACTTGATACAAGTACAGATGTTTTCCCAAAACTCAGGAAGACAGTCCATGAACTTGCACAAGACTTCCTCATTGTCATATATGCGACCCACAAGTTTAAGATCATTGAGAAGACTGTTAAAGCGATTGTAGTAGTCTGAGAGAGACTCACCCTTCTCATGAGAGAAGAGTTCATACTTTCTTACAAGGGCAATCTTTTTGCTCTTTTTCACCTCAGACGTACCTTCATAAAGAACACACAGAGTGGACCACATTTCTTTTGCAGTAGAAAGATTAACGAGAGAATGATAGACCTCATCAGGCAGAGAGAGGGCAATGATGGCTCTGACTTTAGTATCAAGAGCTATAAGACGTCTGTCTTCATCATTGTATTTACTGGGGTCCTTTAGAATGTATCTCCCAGTAGCTGGAGTCCTTTCTTCTTCAGAAGAGTCCTCATCAGCTTTTCCCTTGTCTGCATTATATTGGTCCCAAACTCTAGGCATAAAGGGACCTTCACGTAAAATAGTTGGATATCTGCTGTCAACTCCTTCTAGGAAGAGTATCATACGACTTTTCCACAAGAAAAAGTTATTGGGGTTAAACCTTGGTGGTTTGGCTATAGAGCCATTGTCGTATGAACCAGCATTGAAGTTTTGAGAAGAATCATTTTTTAAAGAAGAAGAAGAGGCTGCCATCACGGATCTAGTTTATTGAGTTAAACTAAACCGCTCTGATACCACTTGTTGGTCCCAAATAGCAGATAGTAAAGAAGAAAAGTATTGTAGAAGGGGGGGTTGAATACAATACACACAGATTTTTACTTACTTTAATTCTTATTGATTTTAAATCAAGAATTACACATAGAAAACTTTTGATTGTTGCGGAAGAGAATAGATGAAATCTATTCAAACAATCTTACACTAAGAGAAATGAAGAACAATTGTAAAACACTTAGAAAACAATAAGAACTTCTTAGAGAGAATGCCAGTGCACTTAGAGAGCTTGAATGCTTGAGAGCTGGTGATCTTGCATGTTGAACCATCCTCCATATTTATAGTGCCTCATGCATTAAATGCATGGGACACCTGTTGAGCAAAGGATGAACACAGGTCTTCAGTAAGGATGGACACAGGTCTTCAGCAAGGTACAAGGTACAGGATGTACCTTTTGTCTTGAGGTGTTTTGGCTTCAAGTGTTGACCTGCAGAAGGATGGTAGAGACCTTTCCTTAAAATTGTGTAGTAGACAAAACTTACTTGATCTGATCTCCAGATGAGGTCCACGTCAATGCAAGATATCACAATATACTTTGTCAGAAAAGTATAATGTGTTTGAAAGAAATCCTTAAGCATAGACTGCCGAAGACTTGAAAGATCTTCGGCTCCTGAAGATGTGAGAACACCTTCATACTCTAAGGAGAGATGATTGGCTACCGAAGACTTGAGAAATCTTCGGCTGCTCCTTGAAGATGTGAGAACATCTTCATACTCTAAGGAGAGATGAGATCACCGGTTGCCGATGACTTGAGAGGTCTTCCACTCCTGAAGATGTGAGGACACCTTCATACTCCTGAGAGACATGTGATTGACACCATCCTGGCTGATGGTGTTGATCATTTGGGCATGCTTGGCTTTAGGCTGAGGAGACTATCTTCAATCCGCTTTGAGAGATGTACTCCTTCTTTGTCTTCTTCGGCTGATCTTCAACTTCACCGAACATTTGTATAGAAACCAAGCTGCTAAAAGAACCTTAAACATATTCTAAGTAGGATGATATAAGATGGAAGATCAGGAGGTCATCTTCAAATCTTCAGATGACCCAACAATGGTCAAATTTCAAGTCTTACAAAAGTCGAAAAGTCAGCAACATGTTTGAAACTTTTATTTCTGCTTTAAAGATATGTGAGTCGGAATTTTTATAGTTTACTTTGCTTAGACTACCTAAACGATCAAAATTTTAGATTGGAATGAAAATATGGGCTAAGCATTTAGACGTTGATCTGAGTGATTGAGATGAATATTAAATTCTTAAAATACAGAAATCTCTAAGTTTAAAAGTTTGTACCTGTGACCTTTCTGGTTTGGGAAAGTAAGTTCCGTGGGATGCTTGTCATCTGGTCCCCTAAGGTCAATTGATCTGGGAGTGATCGAACCCAAATCCTTCTATAGAATCAGATCGAAAGTCATGTTCTACTGGTATGAATGGGTTTAGGATATGTCGATGTAGCCTTTCTGATCTGGGAGAGTAAGTTCCAAGGGGTTCTTGACACCTAGTCCCCTAAAGCCAACTGGTCTGGGAGCGGCTGACCTAAATCCTGCAATAGGGTCAGATAGAAAGTTACGTTTACGGCATGTTCTTTACTTAATAAACTTCTTGATTAAAAAGATGCCAAAGTGCACACGCTTAAAAGATGCCAAAGAGCACACTCATGTTAAGATGCCAATGAGCACAATGCTAAAAGATGCCAATGAGCACACATCTCATGATACTTGGTGATATGTTTGAGTTGCGATAAATCTGTAAATTTATGAATATCTTAATTCTTGATGGCTTAGTGTTAGTACATGCAAAGTTCTCTATAATATTTTTAGAATTACATTTTCTTGAAGCTAATTGAAGATTCGCATGTGAGCACACTGAATAGATTGCTGGAAGTTTTGAAACTGAACATGTTTTAACTTGATATGCAATTAAACTCGTTCTTTTATCTTACAACATATGTTTGATTTCAAATGATTGATAAATTTGTGATATTTTTCTCTGTAAAATTTAATTTGTTTAGTATTTAAAATTTTATATGTTTAGTTGTTTCAAAATTTACATTCAGTATTTTTTTCTTTCTACATTAATTTCTGATCACTGTGTTCTCATAAATATATTTTAATGGGTTTATGCATTATTCAAGGGGGAGTGAACAAAGAGATGTATGTCAAAGTTTATATCTGTTTTTGAGGGGGAGTGTCTGATTTTCTTTACATGAATGTTATCTCGAATTGTCTTATCTAATGCATTTGTGTAGGGGGAGTCAAAGAGCTTTTAAAGGTAAATTTTTTCTAAGGCAGCTTTGCGCTTCACACATGGCCCACAAAGCTTGTTTTGCACATCAAGCATGACACGCAAACCTTGCTTTGCGTCTCCCATGTGGAACGCAAACCTTAGTTTGCGCTTCCTGCATGGAACGCAAACCACCCCTGTTTTCTCTGTTTCTTTGATTTTGCAGATCTTTCGCTGTCTCGTCTCCAACATTGGCATGACCTAGTTGAACCAGTTCATCAAGGTCATGAGGGGGAGAAATCAGAGAAGTCAAGGAGATTTTAAAGAGACAAAGAGCTCAAATGTTTATCTGCTGATCAAGATTCACTCAAAGATTCTATTCTCTCAGCTACATCAAATCTTTTGTTGTTCCTGCTCCGAACACCACAGTTCATTCAAGATCATTCAAAAGAGGTGTATCGTCTTGAGCTTAAGCAACAAAGAAAATTTTCAATCTGCAAGATGCTGAGAAGAATTTTTTTCTTAAAAGTCAGAAAGCTTCTGAAAGTCGCTTTGTTGGTCCGTGCTATTATTGAAGATAATTTTTGAAGACCAAAGCGCCAATGATTACTAAGGGGGAGATTGTTAGGTCTGATTTTATAGTAATCATTGTATTTATAAGACTTGGTCAATACTGTGTTTAGAGCTTATATGTCTTGTATCTGACCAAGGGTATTTAAGTCCCTTTGGTCTTGTTGGTTGTAAGAAGTTTTGACACGCACATCTAATACAATTTCTACTTTGCGCTCTATAGTCTCTCTCTCTACTTTCTCTCTCTAGAAGTTCTAGTGATCTTGGACTTACACCTCTCTAAAGGAAAATCCGTTGTCGTTAATACTCCTAACAAAAGAAAGATTACACCTTCTTCAAAAGGTAAATCTCCCATGAACACAACGGACTTCATCCCAAGAGCCCTAAAAATAAAGAAGTCCAAAGGAATTTCAAACATTTCTTCATCTTCCATTTACAAAGGAATCCTTGGACCGGCTCCCCATAACCCTCACGTTCCGTACAGTTATCCCATTCCCTCTCACCTTTCCAAACCTCCTAAATCTAAACCTCAAGGAAAGGTAAAAGCTGCTTCTCTTGATCCAACGAAGAAATTTATTTACCGAAAGTGTTACAACTGCGGTGATACATTTCACTTGGCCAAAGACTGTCCAAAGGACCGTATAGAAAGATATCATCCGACCAATCCTTCTTCTTTCTCTTCTAACCCTAAAGGATCCACCTCTAAACGGGTTCCAAAAGACTAATTTATTCTTATCTGCAGGTCTATGAGCATCATCAAACATGGTATCTTGATAGCGGATGCTCACGACATATGACTGGGAACAAATCTCTTCTTCTAAACTTTGTGAAAGAAAAGGGACCAACTGTAACTTTTGGTGATAACTCTCGCTGTTCCACTAAAGGTTATGGAACTCTTTCTAACAGTTCCATTACTTTTAACAAAGTTGCCTATGTGGAGGGACTGATGCATAATCTTTTAAGCATTAGTCAGCTATGTGATTTAGGTTTCTATGTAATTTTCAGAGAAATTGATTGTCTCATCACTGATAAACAGTTTCACACAGTCCTATCTGGTTTTAGAAAGGATAATGTGTACGTCATCAATATGAATGACAAATCAACTGAAAAGGAAAGCATCTGCTTCATTTCTGAAGACTCTGAAAAGAAAAATTGGCTCTGGCATAAACGTCTTTCTCATCTCAACTTCAAGACGTTACATGCTCTCTCCAACAAAGAGCTTGTTGTTGGCTTGCCGAAAATTTCTTTCTCAAAAGAGAAGCTTTGTGCAGCTTGTGAGAAAGGCAAACTGACAAAATCTTCTTTCAAATCAAAACAGTGTTTTTCTATTTCTACTCCTCTACAGATGCTGCATATGGATCTGTGTGGGCCTGTCAGCACACCTAGCCTAGGTGGAAAAAGGTACATTCTTGTAATTATTGATGAATACACACGTTACACTTGGGTATTCTTTCTCAGGTACAAAAGTGATACACCTGAAGAAATCATCAACTTTATCAAGAAGTGACAATGGAACCGAATTCAGAAATGCTACTTTAGATGCCTTTCTTTGTGACAAAGGTATTTCTCAAAACTTTGCAGCAGTAAGATCTCCACAACAAAATGGTGTTGTGGAAAGAAAGAATCGTACGCTATGTGAAGCTGCAAGATCTATGCTAAGTGAATCAAATCTTCCAATCTATTTTTGGGCTGAAGCTATCAATACAGCATGTTTTACTCAAAATCGATCTATCATTGTGAAAAGGCACAACAAGACTTCCTATGAAGTCTTCTATGGCCGAACACCAAACATTGGTTTTCTTCATGTTTTCGGCTGCCTTTGCTTTATCTTGAATGATCGAGAGCAACTTGGAAAATTTGATCCCAAAGCTGATGAAGGTATATTTGTTGGTTATTCTCTCTCCTCTAAAGCCTACAGAGTATATAATCTAAGAAGAAAATGTATTGATGAGTCAATACATGTGAAGTTTGATGATCACAAGACATCCTCTCTATCTTGTGATGACACTGAACTTCATGAATGGATTATTTCCTGTGTTGGAGAAGAGTCTCCAAATATTCTCTCTTCAGGACCTCCATATGTCCCATTTTCAGTATCCTCTACTTCTCTCCATCATGATTCGACAGAATCTTTACCAACTGTCGAACTCACAGCTACTACCGAATCCATAGCTCCTACCGAAACTACCTTACATACTTCTCCTCTTCATCATATTCATCCTATACCTACCGATCCTTCATACGTTCCAAACACAGTTCCTGCATCTCTTCCCCCAGCTTTAAAATGGACCAAAGATCATCCGATAAATCAAATTATAGGAGATCAGCTAGCAGGTGTCCAAACTAGAAGAGGTATTGGAAACATCTGTCTCTATGTGAATTTTCTATCCGTTATCGAACCCAAGAAAATTGAAGAAGCTCTAGCAGATTCTTGTTGGGTCACTGCCATGCAAGAAGAGTTGTCTCAATTTGAGAGAAACAAAGTCTGGAGACTTGTGCCAAGACCTTTCGGTAAAACCATTATAGGTACTAAGTGGGTTTTCCGAAACAAAATGGACGAAGTCGGTACTGTAATCCGGAATAAAGCCAGGCTTGTTGCTCAAGGATCTAGGCAGGAGGAAGGTATTGATTATGATGAAACCTTTGCTCCTGTTGCTAGACTTGAGGCAATAAGAATCTTTCTTGCTCATGCTGCTCACAAAAACTTTCGGGTCTTTCAAATGGATGTTAAGAGTGCATTTCTCAATGGAGAACTTGCTGAAGAAGTCTATGTGAAACAACCACCTGGCTTTGAAGATTCAGCTCATCCGTACCATGTGTTCAGACTTGACAAAGCTCTCTATGGTCTGAAACAAGCTCCCCGTGCTTGGTATGACACTTTGTCTGATTTTCTTCTATCCAACCGATATACCAGAGGTAAAATTGATAATACTCTTTTTCTCAAGAAAACAAATGGTAATATCATTCTCGTTCAAATCTATGTGGATGATATCATTTTCGGTGCCACTGATGAAAATCTTTGTCAAGAGTTTGCCTCTCTCATGAAAAGTAAATATGAGATGAGTATGATGGGTGAACTTACTTTCTTTCTTGGTCTTCAAATTAAACAATCCTCTGAAGGTATTTTCATTTGTCAGAATAAATATATTCGTGATCTTTTGAAAAAATTTGATTTTGAAAATTGTTCTCCCATGAAAACTCCAATGGCACCACCTCTAAAAATTCATGCAGATTCCACCGGCAAGTCGGTAGATATCACGAATTATAGAGGAATGATAGAGTCTCTTCTTTATCTTACTGCTAGTAGACCTGACATCATGTATGCTACGTGTCTGTGTGCACGTTATCAAGCCAATCCCAAGGAATCTCACTTGGCGGCTGTGAAACGTATTTTTCGGTACCTTAAAGGTACCATGAATCTGGGTCTTTGGTATCCCAAGGACTCAGGTTTTGATCTAATTGGCTATTCAGATTCTGACTTTGCAGGGTCTAAGGTTGACAGAAAAAGTACAACTGGCAGCTGTCAATTACTAGGTGGAAACTTAGTCAGTTGGTCCAGTAAGAAGCAAAATTCGGTATCCACCTCCACTGTCGAAGCCGAATATGTTGCAGCTGGAAGTTGCTGTGCCCAAATTTTGTGGATGAAAAACCAACTACAAGATTATGCCAAAGTTTATTCTCATGTACTGATTCTATGTGACAATTCTAGTGCCATAGCCATTGCCAACAATCCAGTGCTGCATTCCAGATCTAAACACATTGATATTCGGTATCACTTTATAAGAGATCATATCTCTAAAGGTGATATTGAACTTCACTTCATTCCTACAGATCTTCAACTTGCAGACCTCTTTACAAAACCACTGGATGAGGCACGTTTTAACTTCCTTGTGGGATCTTTAGGTATGTTAAATTTATCGTAAAAAAAATGCCCAATAATTGACGGTACCTCCTTACCGACGATTCCTTTTGGTAGCTCTATCTACCGAAGTATCTCTCATAATTCGGTACTTATCTAACTCTTGCCGAACTCTCTCATACTTCGGTACTTCTCTACCTCTTGCCGAAATTTCTCTGAACCTTCGGTATCTTTGAGCTTACCGAAAGATCGTATCTTCTCTATTCGGTATCTCTATATACCGAATACTACTTACCGAAATATCTCTCTTATTTCGGCATCTCTCTATTTTCGGTATTGTGTATGATGTGTCATCCTTATCCACTTCTCTCATACCGAATATCTTCGGCACCTTCTCTTTACTCTATGGGCTTATGCCACGTGGCACTCCAGGGTTCGTGCGTCAGTTGATGGGACGTCCACGACCTGACACTTAGTCGTTTTTCGGCCCTTACACTTCTCAAAAACGCACGTTTGCGTCGTACCATCATTACCATTATTTTTTTGGCTTTTGAATTCTCACCTTTCCCTCTTCTTTTTCAAACCTATAAATACTTCTTCTCTTTTCCTTTTTATTCTTTATCTGTTTTCTCATCTTCTTCAACAAGAAACAGTCAACCTGCAACTCTTTTTCTTCATCAATGGCATCCTCCAAATCGACAAAGGCTTCCAAGGATACTTCTCTCTCTCGAGAATCTCTCATTTTTCATTCTTGCAACCAGGTTGCTCGTCTCTCGGCAGATGCTGACCACCCAGAGTTCAACCAAGTTTCCATTTTTCTACAACGATCTGTTGATCCAAACTCTCTCAGTGATTTGATAACGACCCTCTTCTATACTTCGTGAAAATTACGTTTTAATATGTATTAGTGTTTCACCATCAGCGATCAGACTGAGTCTGTTCAGTTATCGCTGATAGTCTTTCTTATAAAACATTTATATGTATTAGTGTTTCACTATCAATGATCAGACTGAGTATGTTCAGTTATCACTGATAGTTCCTAAAGTAAACAGCCAACGTAATCCCTGAACACAAGTCTCGCGTCAACAGATGTTCATAGCTGAATCAAAGACGAAGTTGCTGAACAAAGAGAAGTCTACTAGTGACCTGATGCGGATATCAGTGAAGCAAAGACAACTCTACTTATACGCGAAGGAACATGAGAAAAAGCTTCAGCGATAGCTGAACCTCTTTATCTCTGAACTTAGAGACACCCAGCGATCAATCGATCACAAAGCTTATGCCTCAAGTTTCCTTTTGTCTATCCTTGCACAACCTAGTACGATGTGTCAGAACGGACAAGTCTCTGCAACCATTCGTACAACAACTCTGTCAACTACACTGTTCATGACCCGGCCGAAAGCATGTCTCCCAAATGTCAGACTCCCAAAGCCAATCAATGAACGCCACGTGTAAAGTATCCTGCCATGCATTTAATGCATAGGGTATAAATAGGAAGTTCACCCCTTCATCTGAAGGTGTGCTTCATCCTTGAGCTCAATATAGAAACCCTTGTTTTCTATATCTCTAATCCCCCATTCTCTGAATCTCTTGTGCAATTATCTTAGTGTTTCTTAAGTTTGTTTAGATTGAGTCTGTCTTAATCTTATTCCGCAACAAACTTGTAAATTGTATTTTGATTTATCAATAAACAATTTATTAAACTTTAAATTCTGTGTTTGTATTCACCCCCCCCCCTTCTACAAACTTGTTTAGCACCTTCGGGACCAACAAGTGGTATCAAAGCGGTTTGTTTAAATCTAATAAACAAGATCTTGCTGTATACTCTTCCTTGCTATTCTAAAATGGCATTAAACACAAACACAAACTACTATGATAATGGTTCACTTTCTAAACCTCCTCGATTTAGCAGAGATAACTTTTCTCTATGGAAAAATCGAATGATGCTATTTCTTGAAGGTGCGGATCCTACTATACCTGAATATATAGAAAACGGACCCTATGAACCTGTTAGAATTATAGCTGCGGTTCCCGCCACTGCCACCACTGAAGCTGTCCCTGAACGATATGTCGTTAAGGAAATAAGACAGTGGAGTGATGAAGATAAAAAGAAGGTAGGCATAGATGCAAAAGCAAAGACCATTATTTCAATGGCTCTGCCTGATGAAGTTTTCCATTCCATCATGCATCTGAAAACTTCTAAAGAAATGTGGGAAACCATATGTGTTCAATATGAGGGCACCACTGAAATCCAAGAGACTCGAAAGATTAACTTGGTAAGACAGTATGAAAGTTTCATCGCTGGTAAGAATGAATCTCTTTCTGACGTTCATCAGCGATTTAACTGCCTAATAATTGACCTAAGAACTGTTGGTAGGACCTATTCTAATTCTGAGGTCCTAACAAAATTCTTGGAATGTCTTCCTGAAAGCTGGGACAGTTATTCAATATGTCTTAAGCTGACAAAAGACTTACATACTCTCTCTTTAAGCACTCTGTATGGAATATTGCTCAACTATGAGCAATCAAATCTTCTGAAGAAAAATCTTGTAAAAGATTCTAAAGACTCCAAAAGTACTCCTGTTGCTTTAGTCTCTTCAGAGATAATTCCATCTCAGCGATCTACTCTCACTATCACTGAGTTAGATTCTGAATCTGAGGATCTATCAGACCCTGATCTTTCAGAGTTTGATGAGTCCTTAGCACTCTTGACAAACTCTTTTAAGAGATTTGCAAGAAAGAGTAACTTCCGAAGAAGTAAACCTCTCTCTCTTACTGAAAAGCCAAAATCAACTCCGGTTGATAAGGCTACTGCCACTTGCTATAACTGTGAAAAGATTGGACATTTTGCTAGTGAGTGCAGGTCGAAAAAGGTCTTCAAACCTTCTAGAAGATCCAGTGATGACAAATACCATAAGCTGAAGAACAAATATCAAAAGCTGAAAAGCTATCAGCGAAAAGGTAAAGGTCTCATCGATGAAGAACATGACTGGGCTGAATCAGAAGAATCATCTTCTGATGAAGAAGAAGTCGCTAATCTTTGCCTCATGGCTGAGATTAAAGAAGAAGTGGAAGAACCATCTGAATCTTCTATGAGCTACATATCATCTCAGGTATCTATCTCTACAAATCCCTCTCTACCTGAAGCTGAGAGAAGTCGCGCCGTTGATGTGCTGACGATTGACCTTTATAATGCCCTAAACGACAAAACTCAAGCTGAGAATAAAAATGTTTATTTAACTCAAGAGCTGGAGAAATGTCATGAAAAGATCAAAGAACTAAATCTTTTAGAAGAAAAGTTGAAAGATCAAGTCATTATAAATGAAATCATCAGTATTGAACGCGAACAAGCCATCGCTGCTCTAAAGACAGAAAAGGCTCATGTTGAAAAATGGTGCAAATCATCAACAAAGATCTCTGAGATAATAAATGCTCAAACTCCTGATAGTGATAAAACTGGTCTTGGTTTTTGGACACCTCAGGACGATCCTAAGGAAGAAAGTTCCTCGCTTAAGTTTGGAACTTTTGTCACCTCTTTCTTTGACACTTCTTACAATCAATTCTATCCCTGTTCTTCTTCAAATCACATCCCTGAGGAAAAATCCAAAGACACTAAGTCTACGGATAAAGGAAAGTCCATTCTCCTTCCTCAGAAGGCAACCAGGAAAGCAAAGCTGAAAGTTCCTTCTAAACCTTCAGCTAAGCAATCCTCTAGCTCTGTGATAGGAATCTTTGATCTCTGTCCTCCAAAGCTGAAGATTGATCTTAAAACCTCGAGATCTGAAGAAATGAAAATTCCTCCCAGATCTCAAGAGAAAAGTCTTCTTGGACCTGGCCCTGCTCATCTTAAACTTGCAAAACCTTCTACTTCTGATCCTAAAACCATTTTCAGATATAGAAAATGTTATCACTGTGGTTTTACTGATCATATTGCAAGTAAATGTCCAACTGCCACTGAAGCTGATAAAAAAAGCTAAAGTGAAGAAAAATGTTTCTAAAGCTAAGAAGGTCACCAAGGCTGAAAAATCAACCAAGGTGAAAAATACCACTAAGGTTAAGAAATTAACCAAAGTGAAGATTACCACTGAAGTTGAATCTTCATCAGCTGAGAATACTACTGAACTTACCTTATCCACTAACTCTGAAGGACCCATTGAAAAGTGGGTACCAAACAACGTTTAATCTTCCTTATGTGTGCAGGGATCAAAGGGCATCTGGTATCTTGATAGTGGATGTTCTCGTCATATGACTGGACAAAGAGATCTGCTCACTGAATACAAGGAAGAAAAAGGTCCCTCTGTGACCTTTGGTGGAAATGGTAAAGGATTTACCCGAGGGTTTGGTGTCCTCAGCAATGGGACAACTACCTTTCGAAGAGTCGCTTATGTAGATGGACTGAAACATAATCTTCTAAGCATCAGTCAGCTATGTGATAAAGACTATGAAGTACGCTTTACTAAGAAAGCATGTTCAGTGTTAAATGAGAAAGGAAAACTTGCTCTCAGTGGTCATCGCAGAGAAAATGTCTATGTAATAGATATGGACTCTACTA
The DNA here is from genome assembly GCA_023525745.1 of Arctium lappa. Taxonomy (NCBI): domain Eukaryota; kingdom Viridiplantae; phylum Streptophyta; class Magnoliopsida; order Asterales; family Asteraceae; genus Arctium; species Arctium lappa. The sequence continues at coordinate 24,018,419 of CM042051.1, read as the reverse complement.
TCACTGAAAACTTATGTTTTCTATCTAAAGCCTCTTCTGATGTCAACTGGCTATGGCATAAAAGGCTCTCTCATCTAAACTTCAAAACCCTGAATTCTCTCTCATCTAAGGAACTAGTTTCTGGTCTTCCTCAGCACTCATATGCTAAAGAATCTCTCTGCTCAGCATGTGAAAAAGGAAAACAAACAAAAGCAAGTTTCAAGTCGAAACAAGTTTTCTCAGTAACAAGTCCTCTACCGCTGAATCCAACTCATGGGTTTCAGCTGAACCTTTAAACACACTCCTACCATCAAATCTGCCTTCGTCTGAAAACCTCTCCAGTGAATCTACTCAACAGTTAATCGCTGATGAACCTCAATCGTCATCATCGATAAACATTCAAATTGTTGATCCAACCTCTGAGTTAAGCAATAATGCTCCTGCTCAGCGATGGACCAAAGATCACCCAATAGATCAGATTCTTGGTGATCCAGATGCAGGTATTCAGACACGACGAAGCTCAGGTAATATCTGTCTCTTTGTAAACTTTCTCTCCTTAATAGAACCAAAGAAGACTGATGATGCCCTCAGAGATCCAAACTGGGTCAGCGCTATGCAAGAAGAGCTGACTGAATTTTCTCGAAACAAAGTTTGGAATCTTATTCCTAGACCATCTGATAAAACTGTAATAGGCACCAAATGGGTGTTTAGAAACAAGTTAGATGAACATGGAACTGTAACCCGCAACAAGGCTCGACTTGTTGCTCAGGGATACAGACAAGAGGAAGGCATAGACTATGATGAAACCTTTGCCCCTGTGGCCAGGCTCGAAGCAATTCGACTATTCTTAGCTTATGCAGTCTATAAAGACTTCATCGTGTATCAAATGGACGTAAAATCAGCGTTTCTAAATGGAAAGCTGAATGAAGAAGTCTATGTAGAACAACCACCAGGGTTCTATGACCCTAAGCATCCAAATTATGTTTATAAATTGGATAAGGCTCTCTATGGTCTAAAACAAGCCCCTCGTGCTTGGTATGACACTCTCTCATCTTTTCTTATCTCTGAAAATTTTGAGCGTGGCAAGATTGATAATACGTTATTTTTTAGAAAGATAAAAGGTCATATAATTCTTGTACAAATATATGTCGATGACATAATATTTGGTTCTACTAACCCATCTCTGTGTACTCGCTTCGCTGAAAGAATGAAGAAAGAATATAAGATGAGTATGATGGGTGAGCTGACATATTTTCTTGGTCTTCAGATTAAACAATCTGACAAAGGTACTTTTATCAGCCAAGGTAAATATGTTAAAGATATGCTGAAGAAGTTTGATCTTACTCAAACTTCAGCTATGAAAACTCCTATGGCACCACCCCTGACACTTAACAAAGATCCTTCTGGAAAACCTGTTAATGTCACTGCCTACAGAGGAATGATAGGCTCTCTGTTGTATCTCACAGCAAGCCGACCTGACATCATGTACTCTACTTGTTTATGTGCACGCTATCAATCTGAACCCAAGGAATCCCATCTGATCGCTGTAAAGCGAATTTTCAGATATCTGAAAGGAACTCCTAACCTCGGTCTTTGGTATCCCAAAGACTCAGGGTTCGATCTAACTGGTTATTCTGATAGTGATTTTGCAGGATGTAAACTTGACAGAAAAAGTACCACTGGTGGATGTCAACTCTTGGGAGGAAAGCTGGTAAGTTGGACAAGCAAGAAGCAAAATTTTGTGTCCACTTCCACAGCTGAAGCTGAATACGTAGCCGCTGGAAGCTATTGTTCTCAAATCTTATGGATGAGAAATCAACTATTAGATTATGACCTTCAGCTGTCAAAAATTCCTATCTATTGCGACAGCACTAGTGCTATCGCTATAGCAAATAATCCTGTGCTACATTCAAAGACAAAACACATAGAAATCAGATATCACTTTATCAGAGATCATGTGATGAATGGTGATATTGAACTTCACTTTATCCCTACTGACTTTCAGCTTGCTGATATATTCACCAAACCTCTTGATGAGACAAGGTTCAACTTTCTCATCAGTGAGCTTGGAATGCTGAATCTTGAAGAATAATTCTTCAGCATTCATGCATTGTGTCAGTAATCAAAAGTTCCCTTTCATCATTCTCTCTGATAAATATTCTGACTCTCAGGTATGGGTTCTCAATCCCTACAACTGAATCTTCATTTAGTTGAGATATTTTTTAAAAAAATATAAATCTTAATCACTGAATCTTTCTTCAAATGATTAAAAGCTTTTTGAAATTAAATTTATCACTGATATTTATATTCAGTGATCCTTTTAAAAGAAAATCTATCCCTATCTTTTCATCAGGGATACTTTCAAAAAGAAAATTCTATCGCTGATTTCTATTCAGTGATAATTTCAAAACGGAAAATTGAAACGTCTCTTTCCCATGACGTCATTTGAGCGGATAATCCACGACACGCCTTTTTCTGACACGTTCGTCCGTTGCTCTTCTATCCAATCAACTTTGTGGAACGTGTCAATGTCATGATGATTTTTTCCCGCTTCATTCTTTCTCTCTCCTCTATCTCTTTGTATAAAAGGAATTCTTCTCTCCTTTATACGGTTTACGCTTTCAAAACTTTCATAGCAAGAAATACTCTCTCTCAAGAACACTCAAGCAAGTAAACCCAGAATATTGAATCTGCAACTCTTTGTCTTCGAAATAAACAGGTTTATTTCATGTTTATATGCTTTCTATTTTTTTAAAAATCCTACTCGTTCTTGTTCTTCATGGATTTTATAAATTTTTTTTGTTTAAAACTATAAATCATTCTTTCTGATTTTATGTTTTTTTCTAAATAAAAACCTTTTGGTTTTTAAAGTGTTCTTCATTCTTTCTACCCAGAACACTATTTTTCTCTTCCTAAAAATAACTTGATATTTTTCCAGTTTCCCCTCATCTAAGAGAAACTGGTAATCATATTATTTTTAATCATAATCATTTCTTCTATTATGCTTCTTTCCATAACAGAAATGGCACAATCTTCGATCGTTGCTTCCAAGCATGAGCGATTCGCTATCACTGAAGTTGAGATTACTAAATGTAATCACTTGGGAAGACTCGACTTTAAAGCTGACAAATACCCACATCTGGTGGAAGCTGCTGATTTTCTCAAAAAATCATGCATAGCTTACGCGATCACTGTGGATCCTAAGCCTTCAAAGACTCTACTCCAGCAGTTCTGGTTCACTGCTGATGCCACTGAACTCACCAACAAAAAGGGTGAACGAGTCCCTGCTATCTCCTTCAGCACGGATTTGGGGCCAGGGAGCATGACCGCTCTTAGCCTCAGGAAATCTTTGAGATTCCCTGACAAACCAAAGAGTGGGTTCGACGCACTCCCCACTGATGCTGAGTTGATATCCTTTCTGGATGCAATGGGTTATTGTTGGGAAAACAAACCGAGATCTTCTATTCCCAACAAAAAGCTCACCAAGATTCTCAAAGCTCAGATGCCTTCACAACTGAACTTCATCTTCTCGCACATAATTCAGTGCATGAGCGGGAAGAGTGGTTCGCTGGATCAAGCCAACAAAACACAACTGCAAATGGCCTACTCAGTTATCGCTGGTCAAAACTTTGACTACGCCACTGCCATCTTTGAAGACCTGAGGTCGCGATTAGAGAAGCCTGAACGAGATCCCAAGATCTCGTACGTACGTTTCATATGTACGTACATCAAGTTCCTCTATCCCAACACCTATCCCACCAAAGATGATGGCACTTTTGCCAGGATAGGTCAACGATCACTGGAGGTAAAGCCACTCGCCAACGAGGTAAGTATCTCTCTCCTTCGTTCTCGTCTCTCTCTCCATTCTTCTTCTTTTTCAGCGACCACGCAGACGGTTCCTTCGTCTGCTATCCCTGTCGCTACCACTACTTCCAAACGACCATCATCTGGTCCGATTGGTCCTTCTAAGAAGGCCAAAAAGACTAAGGAAAGTACACCCTCTAGTACTATACCTGAGGAAGCTTCTCAACAAGCTACCTTAGATGCTTTTATGGGTCTTTCCTCCACAACTCCAGAAGTCACTCAACCTGCCGTGTCAGCGATTTCAATCGCTGTCACATCATCAGTGACCCCACCCACTATCTCATTCGCTGAGATTAACCCCAACCCTACTTCTATCCCCATAAATCTTCTCTCTCCTTCTTTGGTCTCTGAACCCGCTACCTCTTTACCTATAGGACCTGAACATCAAACGTTTGAGGAATCTTTGCAGTTCTACAAAATGTTTGATACGTCAGGTAAACCTATTATCCTAAACACTTCTTTCCCCACCTCTCCAAATAAGCCCATATCTGAACTGATATCATTTTCAGGTCCTAGTTTGGCGTCTGTTGACACGCATGTCAACAGTCTGGGAGAAAAGGTGGACGCTCTCACCAATACCATCAACAACACCACCAGCGCCGTAAATCAGGTTGGTGAGGAGCTGAAAAGGTTGACAGCCACCTGCTCATCCAAAGCTGAGAACTCCAAACTTTCAGCTGTGGAAGAACAAGTCGTCCAACTCAGAGAGTCTTCTCAACTCTTTCAGGGGCGATTTGAGTCTCTTACCACTGAAGTTCGAGATCTCTCTTCTAAGGTTGATCTATGCACGTCCCTTCTGCAGCAACTTCTCCAAAAGGTATCTGAAACAGCTCCAGCGCTGCCTCCCTCCTTCACTGAAGATGATCGGACAAATCTCAACATCGCTGTGGAATTCATCCATGATGCCACATGCGACATCCCTGCAGTTGAAGAACGGGTCAAGCGTCTGGAGGCTGACATTCAAGTGCTGAAAGCTTCAACAGCTACTCCAGCAGCTGTCCAACCCCCTGTCGTTGATAATGACAAAGAGGGGGAGAAGGCAAAAGAACCCTCTTCTATTCATTCTCTTCTCTTTGAAGATGATGAGGAAGAAGAAGATGAAGAGGAAGATGATCTAGATCTTGTTGATCAAGAAAAGGATCAACCCTCCAATGATGACAACGACGATGAAGAAGACCAATCTATGTGGTTCTCCAAGCCGAACGTATCAGGGACAACTTCGCAAGAAGTTGTCAAAACAGGGGTGAGAGGTGATACATCTTCAAGCGCTCCTTCGCAGAGCAAAGACAAGCAACCAATCGCTGAAGAATGCTTGAGGACTGGATCACAATCTGAGGGGGAGCATCCTTCTCAGGTATGTCTTTCTATTGTACCACTCTCCTACTCTTTCCAAACCCCTATTTCCTTCTAGCCTTTCTCTATCTCTTTCTAAAAATATACACTTATCCCTTCTTTCCTTCATTTTCTATCCAGACAGTTCTCACCCCTGCTTAAGGGTTCTGAACTACAAATAAAACCAGCTACTATCGCTGAAGACATAATCCCAATCTCTATCGCTGAGATTGATGAAGAAGAAGAAGAAGATTCCCTGCTCCATCCAGGAAGGCCCTCTCGACCATCTCGTTGGTCAGAGGAAGTGATAAAGAAAAGAGCTGAAATGATCGCTCAACTAGAAAGTCAACGGCTGAAAATCCCTCTTCAAACATCCTTCTCAGAGCTCGACTTCCTCACTGATGCTGAACGAGAAGAATCTGCCAAAGCTGAGAAACTGATCGCTGAATGCAGACGAGATGCCCAACTCGCTTTAAAGATTCAATCTTCTCAAGTCAAGGACAAGAAGCTGAAAAGAAAGCCTGTGGATGTTCAAGCTGCACTGCTGAAAGAAATTGAAGAGGAACGCTCCAAAGAACAAGAGATCAACGATAAGTCCATCGAATGGTGCAAACAGAAGATGGATTATCGCTCTGATCTTCTTCCAATAACAGCCGTGACTATCTCTGGTCGCAAGAAGAAGGATCAACTCTCAGTGACCATGGAGATTACCAGAGAGGATGGAACTCAGAAAGCTATGTACGTTTCCAAACTTGAAGGTTTCGGGTTTACAGAGTGGATAGAATTCTGGGATGCGCTGAAGAAATCGAAATCTACATACAGAGGCTACGTTGAAGGACTTCTTAAAGCTCTCATCAACAGAGTCACTTCTGTACTGAATCTGCCATCTCCTATCCCTCCCAATCCCAAGAAACTCAAGAGAAGAATCGGGTCCTCCTCCTCTGAAGACGTCGCCATCATCAGGAATGAAACTTCTATCAAATTTTCAAGAGATGCACTGTTTGGTCCTCCTCCTGATCTTTCAGTTCTGGATTTATCTCTGCCTCCTGGTGGTCCTTTCCAAGCTGGTCAAGTAATTGACAATCCTCATGGAATATTCTTCAGAGATGATGATGAGGAACTCAGATTTCAAAGAGTCTCTGAGATTCCTATCTGTCCTCTGAATCATCTCAAGGATCTCTTATGCTTATGGTGTGACTTCTTCCCTACTGCTGAGAAAATCAAAGAAATTATCAGCCAAGAATCCTTGGAACGAAGACAGAAAGGAGAAGAAATACCTGAGTATATGATAAATCCTCCTAAATCTTCTTATAGCTGATAGATTAGTTTTCTCTTCTGTAATCTATTAGTTGTACTTACAGTAGTTAGTAATTTACTTGTAATTTTCATTCCTTGTAATTCTATTCCTAAATTAATGAAATTTCAGTAAAGTACTTAACTTCATCAGTGCTGTAAAAGATCCCTCAAAATAGTAATTGGGACATGTATGTTACGAATCCTGATTATTCCATCATTTTGAATCATAAAGTAATTTTCTTCAGTTACTTTGTCATTATCAAATAGGGGGAGATTGTTGATCCAAACTCTCTCAGTGATTTGATAACGACCCTCTTCTATACTTAGTGAAAATTACGTTTTAATATGTATTAGTGTTTCACCATCAGCGATCAGACTGAGTCTGTTCAGTTATCGCTGATAGTCTTTCTTATAAAACATTTATATGTATTAGTGTTTCACTATCAATGATCAGACTGAGTATGTTCAGTTATCACTGATAGTTCCTAAAGTAAACAACCAACGTAATCCCTGAAGACAAGTCTCGCGTCAACAGATGTTCATAGCTGAATCAAAGACGAAGCTGCTGAACAAAGAGAAGTCTACTAGTGACCTGATGCGGATATCAGTGAAGCAAAGACAACTCTACTTATACGCGAAGGAACATGAGAAAAAGCTTCAGCGATAGCTGAACCTCTTTATCTCTGAACTTAGAGACACTCAGCGATCAATCGATCACAAAGCTTATGCCTCAAGTTTCCTTTTGTCTATCCTTGCACAACCTAGTACGATGTGTCAGAACGGACAAGTCTCTGCAACCATTCGTACAACAACTCTGTCAACTACACTGTTCATGACCCGGCCGAAAGCATGTCTCCCAAATGTCAGACTCCCAAAGCCAATCAATGAACGCCACGTGTAAAGTATCCTGCCATGCATTTAATGCATAGGGTATAAATAGGAAGTTCACCCCTTCATCTGAAGGTGTGCTTCATCCTTGAGGTCAATATAGAAACCCTTGTTTTCTATATCTCTAATCCCCCATTCTCTGAATCTCTTGTGCAATTATCTTAGTGTTTCTTAAGTTTGTTTAGATTGAGTCTGTCTTAATCTTATTCCGCAACAAACTTGTAAATTGTATTTTGATTTATCAATAAACAATTTATTAAACTTTAAATTTTGTGTTTGTATTCAACCCCCCCCCTTCTACAAACTTGTTTAGCACCTTCGGGACCAACACGATCTCCCATCTGCCATGCTCTCACTGCCTCCACCAAGATGAGCAAAATGCTCCTTGGTAACTTTTGGTTAACCTGTAAGTATGATTCAACTACTCACCAGGTGTCTGCTTCTGTTCTGTCCTCTGAAGAGCATCCTGATCTCTCGTTTGGGGTGGATGATATACGCTCGGTTCTTCAAATTCTAGAATTCAATGTGTATGCTCCTTTTCCTACTCATCACGAGCATGATGAGGTCGTTGCTGCTTTCCAATATGTACACGAAGGAAAGACTAAGGGTTCCGGCACTCTTCTAAGAAAGAATATGGGTGCTCTCTGGAACTACTTCTTCTTTCATCTTCTTTACTGTCTTTCCCACAAGACGTCGGGGTGGGATCAGTCTCCAGCAGCTATTACCCGACTGGCTCATGCTCTCATTTTTATGAGGCGAATAGACTTTGCTCAGGTATTCTTCGATTCTTTGATCACCGCAATCTCTCCTCCCAGGAATCACAATGTGGCTCTTCCTCGCTTCATATCTCTCATCATCAACCACAAGTTTTCTGCACAACTAAGTGCCGATGCTGCTCTCCCCGAGCCAAGGATCAAGTTTGACTTGCCCATTTCCCAAATCAGCAAGCAAACGATCTTTAAGTCTATCAAGCCTACCGACTCTCCGCTCACCTCAGGTATGCTTTCTTTTATCTCTTCTCCCAATCCGATTTGGGGAACGCTTGCCGAAGGTGAATCCGCAAGGTCTTCATCTTCTCCTAAGCCATCCAAATCGGTGGTCCCCTCTCCCCCAAAACCTTTCCGAGCTAAGACGGTGGCTATTAAAAAGAAAAAGGCCACCGGAAACGTCACTTGCTCTCATGACTATGCCACCGACAAATCCTTCGGTGGCTACCCCAGTCATAACCCCTTCTATTTCTGTTAAGCGACGGAGCTCCAAATCCCCTCCTAAGTCTCGTTCTAAGAAACTTAGGAAACCTTCGGCCGAGCCTCACTCTCCATCTACCGATTCTCAATAATCGGTAGATGTTGAAATTTCCCCTCCAGGGCCACGGGGATCTGTTAAACCCTCTCCCACCTCCTCCAAACCTTCTCAACAAGATTTGGATGTACAAAAGGAGTCCCCACATATTCCTTCTCCTCCTTTTCATGTGGAGGTTGAAGATAAGTTGGTCTTCTCTCCGGACCAACATTCTGCTTCCTCACCGCACAGCCTATCACCCGGGGTCAATCCCGATGATATTGCACAAACTGGGGTTTCATCCCAGGATATGTACCGACGGTTCTTCTCTCCTACTTCCTCACCGGTGAAATCACCTTCCCCAAAACAATCACCGAAGAAGACTCCCTCCCCAAAACCTTCACCACAGAAATTCCCCTCCCCAAAACCCTCCTCTACCGAAAAGGGTGGGGCATCTGCATCCGTACCGCTCACCGTGCCTGCCGAGTTTGTTGCCGAAATTGTTGACTCCAATCGGCAAGTCCGTATGCTAGGTGCTCAGTTTGAGCAGCTCCGCAAGTCCTTGCGTGAACCAGCGCTCCTTCATTCTTTGGATATCAACAACATTTCTCTTGCCGAACTTCTGCAGCTCGTCAAAGAGCAAAATTCTGAAGTTATCGGTCTCAATCGTGACATCTTTAGGTGTTTGGATGTTATGCATAATCAAGTTGATGGTCTTTGTGCCCCTCTCTCTGCAGCTATGGAATCTATTCTCAAGGAGGTGGTCAGGCTCACTGATCACAATACCTCCTTGACTTTGTCAGTGGCCGCTCTAAAGGCAGCCTCTGATGCACGGGATCAGGATCTCATCAATCTTCGGAAGCAGGCCCTGGCACAAGAATCTGTTAACTCTCAAATTCTCACTGCTCTTCAGAATATAAATCGGCGTCTTGATTCTATGCCTGCCGATGTTGCTCAATACTGTGCTCAATCTCTGGACATCGACATCACCGAGTCCGCCTTCACTCCTGATGATCGCACAATATTGGAGCGTCTTGATCGCCGTCTTGGCCGTGTGTCGGCTAAAGCTGGTGTTTCTTCCCCGGCTCGTTCTGAGGGGGAGAAATCAACTGAGGGGGAACAACAAATTCAGGGGGAGCAACTCCCTCGGGTTCATATAGTCAGTACGAGTTAGGGAAAACCCTCTGCTGCTACCGAACCCACTACCGCTGCTGCTGCCGAACCTTCTGCTACCGAAGAGAAGGGCACCGATCACCCCTTGGTGGTCGAAGAGTCTGAGGGGGAGAAAAAGCCCAAAAAGGATAAGGGCAAAGCTGTTATGTCACCAGATGAAGTAGCTGTTGAAGAAAAGCGTCGAAAAGATACTTTACTAAAGAAAACTGCAGATGGTACTGGTCTTCACCTTCCTCCCCTAAAGACTACCTCTTCTGTTTTGGGCTTATCCGAAGAGGAACTAAAAGCTGCAAAGCTTGCCCAGATTGCTCGTGACAGAGATACCGACCTGGCTTTTAAACTTGCTGCCGAAGAAAATCCTACCGACACAATCAAAGCTCAGGTGAGTGCTCTGGAGGAATCGGCGAAGAAAAATGAAGAAATAAAGTCTTTGTGTATCGATTGGTACCACAAAGCTCTCTCTAGACGCCGATCCTCTGCAAAAATCACAGATGTCAAAATTATCAAACCGTCTTCTAGCTGCAATGTCATTCGGCTAAGGATTATAAGGGAGGATGCTTCAAGTTCTATGGATAGACTGGATTCTCTTGTTCGGTTTGGAGTTGCCGAATGGATGGAAATTGGTATCTGTTTGAATAAAAGCCGAAATGCTCTCAAGCCTGAGGTTGATAAATTTCTTACAGATCTCCAAACGAAGTTCAGGACGTACCGAAAGACGTATAACATTGTTCATTCTCCGACTGAAGAGAAGCTCATCGAAAGTCTTAGGTTTGATCGTCCTCCTCCCAAATCCAAGCCAATATCCAAAAAGGAAGATGTGTTTGCTAAAATGGCTAAAGAAGGAAAGGTTCCGAAAACCTCAAATCTGGATCTATCCTTACCAACTCCGGTTCCTCATCCTTCAACCACTGTGATTTTTGAGCCAACTCATGGTATTTTCTTCAACGATGCGCTTGGGCAGATCTCCTTCTTCAGATCAAGCCAAATCCCTATTGCCGACACAACCTTTCTCCACGGGATTATTCAAATAATTCCAATGTCGGCTAAGGATTTCTATGTGGCTACTACCGACGAACTAAAGAAGAGGGATGTTGAACCGCATTTTTCTTTTGAATAAACTCGGTGTAGTTTTATGTTTATTTTGTTTTCCTCTGTATTGTAATCTTCTTAAAAAGATTAATACATTGAGCCTTTATGTTTTATCGTAAATTTTGTACAAATATTTATTTCTTTCTTCTATACTTGTAAATGTCGGATACTCTAGAAAATCCAAATATAAACAAAAAGAATGGTCTATGTGAAAAAGAACCCAAAAGAATATGAATAAGGGTCAAAATGCATTATTCATTAACTTCTATGTTGTATGAGATCTTATCATCAAATAGGGGGAGATTGTTGGGTCATCTAAGATTTAAAGATAACCTCTCCTTAGTATTTATTGATGATTGAACCCTGTATTTTGTTTTATGGTTCTTTGTAATAGCTTAGTTAGTTTAACAGATCGGTGAGTCGAAGATAAATCGAATCCAACATGAAGGAAGTCTACAATGCGGATTGAGATGGACTTCAAGAGTGAACTAAGCATAATCTGCTGATTCCAATTCGGCAGATCATATTCCTGCCGATTCCAATTCGGCAACTTACCCCTGTGCCGAATCTTCTCATGTTCGGCAGAACTCACTTCTGCCGAACCTTCACCTGTTCGGCATTCATTCCTTCTGTGCCGAGTTCCTCTTTCGGCACATACCTAAGTTATCGAATTCCTTCTTCGGTAACTTTCCTCGTACAGATTGCTTCTTTATCTTGTACGACAATTTATGTTAAATCCTCATGATTTGACATACTTCCTCTTTCCCAATGATCTTCTGACAATGGAAATGGAAGCTTATATCTTCCTTTAGAAGATTTACATTTAGTCTTAATTTGATTAGATGTTTATTTTCTAATAGATCTCAAAAAGATTTTCCCAAGAATATTTTATTTAGATATTGTACTTTCATAGTACAAAAGTTACCTTTTGTATTGTGACAAGTCACATCAAATATCTTATAATTTATTGTCAACCTCTCAACCACCAAAGCCTTTACTCCTACTTGTCCTTTGCACTCATTACATTGGATAGTATATAAAGGATGGAAGTAGCACCTTGCTACTCACGCTTTCAGCTCCAGCTTTGGCATTCAAAAGATTTCAAGCAGGTTGATAGTTGTCTTTTACTTTCTTAAGATTTAAGTCTTTGTGTTCTTAATATCTTCTATGTGTTAGATTGTTTAGAGTAGTTCTTAACTATTCTTATTCCGCAACAATCTTTATTTTCTCTTTGTGTAATTCTTGATATTCATTATCAATAAAAGAATTAAAAATTAAATAATTTTATGTTATTGTATTCAACCCCCCCTTCTACAATACTTGTTTACTTCTTTGGGACTAACACTTTATTATTAAATTTATGATTTGAGTAAATTACATATTTGGTCCCTAGTGATTGCCACTTCACATCAAGTTTAATTCAAACCACTAGGTCTTTGGCCTAGTGGTCACCTCTCTTCCGTAAACGCTTCTACCTGGGGTTCCCGTACTAGGGTTCGAATCCGGGGGGAGACATGATGTCTTTTTCGGTGCAGACTTATAGAGGTATGGCCTGTAGGGTCCACAAAAGTGGGCCACAGGGCCTTGGGTCCCCGCCAATAAACTTTTTTTAAGTTTAATTCATATCTTAAACTAATTACAATTTTGATTAATATGATTGCCATTTTCGTTTGGATTTGGTCCTTTTGACTAACTTCTCTTAAAAAAGTTCAATTAATTCAGGGGCCTTTAGGTCATTTAACAATTTTTTGTCTTGTTCAAAAGACAAAAAGAAAATATAAATAAAGTTAAATTAAAAAAGACAAAAAAAGTGTAAAAAATTGTTGAAAAGCTTTGAATTAAAGCTATGTTTGGCAAACTAGCTGAAAATTTAGCTTATGACTGATAAGCTAGTTGGTAGCTGATAAGCTAGCTGGTAACTGATAAGTTAGCTGATGAAAAAGTCATATTTGGTAAAAACTAGCTTATAAGCATTTAAATTACCAAAAAGAACATTAATTATTTATTTATAATTAAAAGTTAATATATAATTATGAATATTAATAAAGGACATAATTGGAATAATAACAAAAAACTCCTCATAAGCTACTCCAAGTAGCTTATCAAAAAACTAGCTGATAAGTTAGCTTATGGTCATCCAAACATGTACCAAGAAAATAAGCTAGCTTATTTTTGCCAAACAATGCCCTAACTAAACTGTTTAACAAAGTTAGTTAAAAAGACAAGATTTAAAAGAAAATGACAACTATAATTAGGGGTGTACGCGGGTTGGGTTGGGCGGGTTTGGACGTTTTTACAACCCAACCCAATTATGGCGGTTTGGAAAATCTCAACCCAACCCAACTCATTCAAAAATATAACCCAACCCAACCCAACCCTTGCGGGTTATGGCGGGTTGGGTTGGGTTGGCGGGTTAGTAATATACATAAATTTACTGATTGAAATACGATAAATAATACTAAAATTATTCTCAACAAAGTTATTAGTTATTACAATTAGGGTTTGTTCGTGTTCGTTCGTTTAACTTAACCGAACAAATGAACGAACACGAACGGTAAACGAATGAAATTTTTTTAGACCAAAGGGCCTTTGGCCTAGCGATAAAAGAGCCTTTGACTTCCTAGGAGGTCAGAGGTTCGAACCTTACCAAAGATGAAGAGGGTGTGTGAGTTTATTTGTTGCATTTGTCGTATATAAATATTATATACTTAAAAAAATGAATTTTTTTGTGTTCATGTTCATTTATTAAGAAAATGTGTTTGTTCGTGTTCATTTATGTTCATTCGTTAAGATGCTAAACGAACATAAACGAACGAACATAAATGGACTTAAACAGACATAAACAAACGAACACAAATATACTTAAACAAACATAAACGAACGAACATAAATAAATTTAAATGAACGAACACAAATGAACAAAAAACAACCACCATTACTCATCATTCCGTTCCAAAAAACTAACATAACAAAATGAAAAACTGTGTAAACTTATGAGCGATAAAAAAAGAATTCTAAAAATTCAATTTACTTAATGATTTTACATATTAATGTCACAATATATAAATATATTTATATAATAAACAAACGTAAACGAACATAAACAAACATAAACGAATGCAAACGAACGAACATTAACGAACATAAATGAACGAACGTTCACAAACATAAATGAACGAATGAGACCATTGTTAATGTTCGTTCATTTAACTAAACGAACAAAAAAATGTGTTCATGTTCGTTCATTTATTAAATGAACGAACATAAACGAACTTCCCGTCAAACAGTTCACGAACGGTTCACTGAATGTTCGGTTCGTTTACAGCTCTAATTACAATCATCCAATTATAAATTATAATCCATAAGTCTTAAAGTTAATTTGGGTTGTGAATAAACTGCATATATATATATATATATATATATATATATATATATATATATATATATATATATATATATATAGTGGAAGGATATTTTGCAACCCTGAAAAAGGTTGCAACCCTTGCAACCCACATCTTAACCGTTGGATTCATGATCGACGGTTATTTTATTTTTATTTTTTTGTTTTTTTTAATTAAAAATATTGGGCCCCATATCTATTGTAACCGCCGATCATGAATCCGACGGTTAAGATGTGGGTTGCAAGGGTTGCAACATTTTACTAGGGTTGCAAAATATCCAACCCCTATATATATATATATATATATATATATATATATATATATATGTATGTATAAAATATAATTTTATAAAAAAAAATAGCGGCGGGTTGGCGGTTTGGGTTGGGTTGAGTTTTCCTAACCCAATTTCAACCCTTCTAATTAGCGGTTTGGCGGGTTTGCGGTTTCGCGGGTTGGGTTTAATTGGGTTGGGAGCGGGTTGGGTTGGTCGGGTTTCGCGGGTTGACGATTTTATGTACACCCCTAACTATAATGACTAAAAGTTAATTAGTTTAAAACAAAAACTAGATTTGATATTGATTGACAACCACAAAAAATATATATATATATATATTGGAATGATATTTTTGCAACCCTTAAAAAGATTGCAAGTTATATGTCAATAATCCATTTTTCTCAATTAAAAACTATAAGTTATAAACAAATTTACCTTTAGTAAGCACTAATGGAATATTGTTTCTACAAAAATAAATAAAAAATTACTAAAAAGTATAATTGTTAAACGAAAAATATATAAACATAAAATAAAGTTATTACTTTTCAAGATACGAAATTTATGACATGCAAATTCAAAATTCGATAACCAATAACTTGACTTTAAAGAGGTTTTAGTATATCTACAATGGTTTTTTTTTTCCTCTAAAGTTTTTTGTAATACATGAATCATTAAAGGGTTGTTTGTTTTTAAAAAAAAATCTCTTAATGGCTCTTAAGTCTGAATCATTCAGACATTTTTACACACCACCTCTTATTAATCATAACTAAAATAAGACTTAAGACTTTAAACCTCTTAAAAAACAAACGACACCTAACTCAACAACTCAAAATTTTTCAACATATCTCCAATTTAACAAAAATCTTTCACAAGTTTTTTCAAAATTTTAAAGGTCCCACTATTGTTATTTTATGTCATTATATTGTTATTTATAAAAATCAATGTATTAACATTTACACAAATAAGTTATATTGAGAAAGTATTACTTTACATACATGTGTGTTGATTTTACATAAGTTATGTATTTAAAAGTATATTAATACAATATATATTATTTTATTTTGCATAAAAATGTTTGAAATTGGGTATCAAGAAATCCATAAAATTTGTACAAAAATATGTAAAAAAATTTAAGAAAAATGAATTTAAAGACAGTTTTGCTAAAATAGAAAAAATTGATTTTTGATCTCTAAACCTCTCCAATAGTTTTGCTATCTTATTTGCTATAATAGAAAAAACTTGAAAATTTTATAAGTTTAGAGAATTCTCTAAAACTTGATGGTAAAAGAGAAAAATGATTATTTTATTCAATCCCACCAATTTTTTTTTGAACAGCAACGGGTCTATATTACCACAACCAAAGAATTACAAATCGTTCGGTAGGAGAACAAAGAAAATACAACCCAACCAACCAACACTAACAAGAACGAAAAACGAAACAAAATATGGGTCGAACCTCCCAAAAAGCAATAAGATATCGGCGAGTTTGCGAGAGACAAACCACCGGATGCGATACAAAGGTTGACATACGAACCATCTCCGAAAACCTTCCCGAACAGTAGCCTCTCCATGTGTTGTGCAGCAGCAGCAGCTAGCTCCTGTCCTCCCGCGTCCAGCAGCTAGTTCACGCGGCAGAACAATAATCGCTCCATGAGATGTGCACCTGCAGTTGATAGGCAGACTCGCAACGATCTTTGGCAGCCCGTTTCCTCCTCTTAAGGCCGCATTAGTCGACCTCGAACACGGCCATAAGCGGTTGTCAATGATTAGGCACGTGACTGTTTCACTCCATTGGTCGACGAAATATCTCCTCACTTCATATCGCATCTAACTTTCGAGCTTCACTTTCTGCTCATCCTCTGTCTCGACCCGAATCTCTAATCTGTCCACCTACTATTCAGAACGAGGGTCTGCGAGCCAAGCTCTCCAGTCACAAGCTAAGGTATTATCTCTCTTTGTCGTCCACTCATACAATTTTAATTGCAATTCAAAGAATCGATCCGACATTTTCCCCTCCTCCTTTTTAAACATCACATTATTTCGATTAGCCCACATAAGATATGTTACGCACCAAGTTACTGCTTCCCATTTTTGCCGGTTTTTTTCGTTGTCCCCCATATGATTTATTACATCAAACAAGTTGAGTAAAGACGCAATCGAGCCCAAATTTAGCTTCTACCATCTCCCTACTTCTAACCATAACTTTTTTACCTCCTCACAATTTACCAAAGCGTGGTCTAACGTCTCCGGATCCCTCCCGCATCTCGGGCAAAGAATAGAGTCTAGATCTATCCCCAATTTGTCTAAGGCCACCCTCGTTGGTATCCTCCCCAATTTCACTCTCCACATGAATATGGTGATCTTTTTTGGAATCATCTTGGGCCATTTCGTCACCTCTCCTACCCTTGCACCAACAACCCTCTTTTCTTCCAAAATTTGCCTTAACTTTCTTACCGAGTACCCTTCTCTAGTGTCTGGGCTCCACCGTACCCGATCCGAACCCTCTCGTTTTGGAGCCATATTTTGGATTAAGTTTCTTAGATTTTCCCATTCCCCTATCTCTCTCCCCCTTGTCTCTCGTCTCCACTCCCATTTCCACACCCAAATATCATCTACCCAATCCCCTATCTCTACCACCGATACCTCTTTATTGGATTCAAGTTGATAGAGACGATGGAAGGTCTCCTTGAGACACACGT
Organism: Arctium lappa; assembly: GCA_023525745.1. Lineage (NCBI taxonomy): Eukaryota > Viridiplantae > Streptophyta > Magnoliopsida > Asterales > Asteraceae > Arctium > Arctium lappa. Next base: position 24,001,143 of record CM042051.1, on the reverse strand, counting down.
TGGGAATCCACCTATCCTCCCAAAACCGTGTGTCCGATCCCTCCCCTAATTCTTTCTCAAAAGTATCCGAAAAAGGGATGCCTTCTTTCTCCAATTCCCTCCCTACCTCCGCTATTCTACCCCAAGCCGATAAGCCCCCCCCCCCCCCATCCTACTATGAACCTCCCTTACAAGACCACCGTCCCGACCAAAAATGCTCCTAATTACTTCCACCCAAAACGAGTCCCGCTCCTTAAAGAACCTCCACCACCACTTCCCGAGAAGTCCCTAATTTGCGTCCCTCAATGATCCAATATTGAGCCGCCTCTTTCGAAGCTTCCCAATACCTTTTCCCATTTAACCCAAGCTACCACTTTTTTATTCACGTTATCCTCACCTCCCCCCCCCCCTCCTCCCCAAAAGAAGTTCCTTCTCACACTCTCAAGAGAACTTAGCACTCCATGCGGGGCACGAAACAAAGAAAAAAAGTATAATGAGGTACTACCAAAAACCGACCGGACCAAAGTCCATCTTCCACCGAACGATAACATTTTTATCTTCCACGATCCAAGTTTATTTTTCGTCTTCTCAATTACCGGCTTCCAATGTTCAATTCTTCGCATCGACGCACCGACCGGTAGTCCGAGATACATAAAAGGGAGGGTTGCATACCTGCACCCTAATCCGCCCGCCCAAGCTCGAATAGCTTCTTCCGCAACGCCCACTCCGAAAAGTTTACTCTTTCTTACATTAATTTTGAGGCCCGAGACGAGTCGAAAACATTCACGTGCTGGAAAGGAGCAACGGTCGGGACCTTCAAACAGAGAAAATTCGGTCACAAGAAGGGGCGGGATATCGAATTATGGAGGTGGACGGGTAATTCTACATTACATAAAAAAGCTAGCGAGGCACAAACAACAAAGATCTAATCAGAAAAAAATGACGGAGCCAGGGTGTGAAAAATTAAAAGGAAAGAGAAAGACGAAGTATGGGGAGGGGGGGAGCTCGATGTCAAATTTGGCTAAAGTGGTTTTATCCAATGAACTTAACAGTGCGGATAGTCAAGAAGGTTTAGAAGCATTCGGAAAATCAATTGGAGTCACTTGGATCGCGGAAAAAGCTCGAAGTAAAGGAAAAGATACAAGTAAATGACTAGCGGTGAGTTGGTAAGTGTCGTATACGATAAGATAAAAATGAAAATAATCTCCTTGAATATTAGAGGTTTGGGGTCGAAGTATAAAAAAGATTGAATAAAAGAAATCTGCAGGAAAGAAAACCCGTGGATGTTAGCTTTACAGGAAACGAAGACAAAGGAAATGAATGATCGCTTGGTTTTAGATGTATGGGGCTCCAAAGATGGAGATTTTGTGCACGCCTCGGCAATAGGGAACTCGGGAGGACTCTTGTTAGCTTGGCATAAGCAATCGTTCCGGGGAGAGTATGTCATACAAGAGGAAAGTTTTATAGCGGTAGTGGGAAGGTGGAAAAATCGACATGGGCTAGTTGGGTGCGTTAACGTGTACGGTCCTAGGGAACAAAAATATAGATTGGCTCTATGGGGAAAACTGGAAACTCTATGTGGAAAAAAGGAGGTACAATGGGTCATCTTCGGCGACTTCAATGAGGTACGAAACGTGCAAGAAAGGTTAAACTCGGAGGTAAACTTGAAAGGCACGGAAGATTTTAATGACTTCATAAGAAGGAGCAATCTTTTAGATGTTCCAATGGGGGGAAAAATTCACACGCGTTAGTGATGACGGCCACAAGCATAGTAAGCTTGATTGATTTCTAGTGACGGCCGACTTTGATGATCTTTGGAAAAACTTGGGAGCCAAAGTCTTGGAAAGAAAATGGTCGGACCACGCGCCGATTATGCTAACCGATCAAGGATTCGATTTTGGACCGAGACCGTTTAAATTTTTCGACGTTTGGTTGAAGGAGGAATCCTTAGGGGAAGTAGTGAGGGAGGCATGGTTAAAGACGGTGAGATCAAGGAAACCAGATTGCATAATTCGGGACAAATTAAAAAATGTCAAGATTGCGTTAAAAGGGTGGCGTAAAGAGAATTGGGGCGACATTGGAAAGGAGTTGAAGTCCTTGACAGAAGCGATGAGAAAACGGGAAGAAGAAGCCGACGGGAATAACTTATCTTCGGTCGAAAGGCACAAGTGGATTGAAGAAAGAAAAAAGTGGCTCGAATTAGAAGAAAAAAGCTTGGAAATGGCGAAACAAAGGGCGAAGATAAAGTGGATCAAAGACGGAGATGAAAACACTAAAATGTTTCATGCGGCGATAAAATATAGAGAAAGGAGAAATTGTATACGTGGACTTAACATTAATTCGGAGTGGACGGAGGACCCAAATAGTCTAAAAGAATTCGCCCATGATTTTTTTAAAAATAAATTTTCAAACCAAAGGATGGTGCGGCCGGTACTACAATCGGATCGTGTGAAAAAACTCTCGGAAGAGGACGCAATGAATATCGAGCAAGAAATAACGGAAGATGAGGTGTGGACTGCGATTAAGGAGTGTGGAAATAATAAATCTTCGGGGCCGGATGGATTCACGATTGGATTTATTAAAGCTTTATGGGGATTGATAAAAGAAGATTTGATGGCGGCAATAAAGTGGGTATTGGAGAAGGGTGAAATTAGCGATGGGTGCAATGCATCATTTATTACGTTAATTCCAAAGATTGGAAGCCCGCTTGGTCTAAGCGATTATAGACCAATTAGCTTAATTGGGATCTTTTACAAAAGTGTTAGCAGAAAGACTAAAAAAAGTCGTGGGAAAAGTGATTAGCAAAGAGCAAAGCGCATTCATACAAGGAAGATACATTCTCGATGGGGTCCTTATTGCTAATGAAACGGTGGTGTACCTCAAGAACTCGAAGAAGAAAGGTATGATCTTTAAGGTTGACTTTGAGAAAGCTTTTGACTCAGTCGATTGGCAATTCCTTCTTGACATGATGAAAGCGATGGGATTTGGGGAGAAATGGAGGAGATGGATTAAAGCATGTCTAGAATCCTCCAAGATTTTTGTACTGATAAATGGCGCCCCTACAAAAGAATTTCAAATGGAGAAAGGCCTGCGACAAGGGGACCCTCTTGCACCGTTCCTTTTCTTGATGATTGCCGAAGGACTCCACGTGCTGATGGAGGAGGCCACGGCAAAGGGCCTAAAAATAGGTCGAGGTGAAGTACCGGTATCACATCTTCGATACGTGGACAATCCCACCAATGAGATTCAATTTTTATCATTTTATATTAAGTTTTTTTTAAATGTATTGGGATGATAAATTAGAGAATATTATAATAATATAAGTTGTTTCAAAATCTCTAAAATAACAAATATGTTGGAGTTGAATGTAATATTTTTTAGAGATTTTCACTTTTGTTTCTCTATTTTAAAGAAAGTATAACAAAGTTGTTGGAGATGCTCCTATAAAACTCGGGGTTTTGAAGAATTCATAATTGTAAAAAATATGTCTAAATTTATTTTTATATTAATTTAAATATATAAAAACATATACTTACTTAAATTATATACTTATTAATTATATTTAAATATATATACTTAGTTATATTAATAAATAAAACTAATTAAATATAAAAACTTTACAAAATTAAAGCCAATTAAATAAGAAAACCTTTAAAAAAACAAGTTAAATCATTACGACCATCTCTAACAAAAATTCCTCAAAAACCTCCTAAAAACATAGGATGCACTTAAAAACGAGAGGACGAGTTAAACACACTTTTATATATTATTAACTTCAACACTATCTATTAGGTTTCTCTTGATACACATTAATTAATATCAAAATTTAATTTTATATTTTTAATACATAATTTAATCTGATTGATTATGACATAAGCATAAACGATTTATGATAAGCAATGACCCAAAGCGAACAACACATAAGAGGCGCACGCATTCACACGCACACCTGCACATACGCATCCGCGGACGTGCGCACGCTAGAGGCTATCAAAATAAACTTGGGCGGTGGTTAGGATAAATGGGGTTAGTGGTACAGAAAAAAAAAAAAAAAAAATATCTCTACAACTCTTTCCCCCCCTAATCCTCTGCCCCCACTCGATCGGAGCTCACCATCACTCCATCACCATGCATTCCATAATCATTTCACCATATACGCTAACTCCATCCATCCTACCACTAACATCTCTCAAATCCAAAACCTTCGCCTCTGCATCGTCAAGTTTTTGGAAGAATTCATGTTCGGATCACGCTTCTCTGGTATGTAAAGCTTCAGGATCTACATCGTCTTCCATCACTGATTTCGATCTCTATGATCTTCTCGGCGTCGATAGTTCTTCCGATCACTCGGAGATCAAACAGGCGTACCGGTCACTGCAAAAGAAGTGTCATCCGGATATAGCTGGAGTGGCGGGACACGACATGGCTATCATTCTCAATGAAGCCTATGCTGTTTTATCTGATCCTCTTTCACGTTTCTCTTATGACAAGGTTTGTTTCGATTGCACCTTCGTGGTTCAGTTTTGATTATCCTGTTGATTTTCGAATTCAATGTGATGCTAATTTTGTTTGTTCTGGAATTTGTTCACATTCTGAATCTGGAACTAAATGCGTGATCCGATATTAATTTTAAATCGTTAAGTTGGATATTTGTTCCAGAAAACACTAGAGAAGTAATTAGTTATCCGTTATATGATTGTAATGATTTATTATTTAGAAATTGCAACGAATTTCATTGTGTTCGAGATTAATTGAAAGGTTTTGAACTTCTATGTTGTGTTCTCGAAACTCATTTAACGAAGGAAATGAAGGGAAAGGGGGAGGAAAGTGAAAAAAACTCATTTTTTCGAAAAAAATTTAGGAGAGAAAGGAAAGGAAACGGAAGGAAAGAAATGATAAATTTCCTCCCAAATGTGGAAGGAAAGGAAAGGAAAGAAAATAAAACCATTTAAAAAAATTACTGAAATTATTAAAATTACAAAACTAACCAATCTTTTATTATAAAAAATATATTTTTATAAAGGTACATCTTTTCTTTCTTTTCTTCAAGAACATGATAAACTAATTTATTTTCTTTTCTTTCCTTCCATTTCGAGAACACAAATGAAAAAATTATTTTCCTTTCCTTCCTTTTCTCTCTCTCTTTCTTTTCCCTCCATTTCTTTTCTTTTCTTTTCTCTCCATATCAGAGAACACAGCGCTTAAGTTCAAATTAACTTGTCTTTGTAGAATCTGTTGCTGTGATTCGAAACTAATGGCATGATATACTACCACCATCAGAACAGTTGATTTTGATATGCATTTCTTTTGACAATTTTCCAAGGTAAAGGACATAGTCGTCCTTGGTCATATTACAAAGTAGTTTTAGTATTCTTTTTTATAGAAGGCAAGAGGTTCGGTTATCCATCAAAGATTCAAAATCAAAGCATTTATGGTACTGATTGATTGTGATTAATAAGGGATATACAACTGGAAAACCAAGAGTCTATTCCATTTAAAATATTGTTGCCTTGTTGGTCTTGCTGCAAGTTTGAATTAGCAGAAAACTGAAACTGCATTTCTTAAACTTCAGAAACATTACAACTTTAAGCTTGAAAATTAGCTGATTACTAAAATCATGGTCCTAAATATGAGTCATCATGATACAGGGAGAATTCGGGAGTTAATAAGAATTCTCGAAAATAATTGGAAACGGAAAACCATTCTCTTACGCGACTTCTCCCGCGGCATGGGTCGCGTGCCGGGTCGGGGGCGTGTCCTAACGGGTCCCGAACGAATTGCATTTATTTGTTTATTTGATTATTTTGTTTCTTAATTAGTTTAGGATAATTTTTTAGTTTTAGTAATTATTTATCATCTTTATAGTTATTATTAGGATTATTATTTAGTTTCCTTTTATTAATTATTTAATTACTTTTATAGTTGGTTTAGAATTAGGATAGATTTATTTCCATAGTTATCTTTGAATTAGTTTAGATTATAAATAGGATAGCTAGGTTTCATTGTTAATGAATTCAATCAAGTTTCAATTAATAAAGCTTAGCTTTTTAGAGAGTTTTCTCTTAATTTTGAGTTTTACGCATCGTAATTCTCAATCGTTAAAAGGGTTTAGACGCTTGTCGATCCTTCCGCAAACCTACGCTGCGTCAGTTGGTATCAGAGCAGGATTCGCCTGTCTTTTCACTAACCATGGCAGATCAACAACCCGCTACCAAAGCAGACTTGGTTGAGTCGGATGTGGCTTTATCCACAACACTCACTAATCTGACAGCGGTTGTTACTAGGCTTCAACCAAACATCGTCAACGACAACCGTCGGAGAAGAGACAAGTTTGAAGGACCGGATATGGCGCCATGCAATGGCAACCGTAACCGGGTCGATCTCTCGAGTTCCGAATCCGAAAAGGAGGAGGAAGAAGAAAAAATCCATATCGTACTTCAACAAATACTTCTTTCGTCAAAAGAAGAAAGCCAACACGAAGAACTTTTTCGATCGCATTGCTCCGTTCGCAAAAAGGTATGTAACCTCATCATTGATAACGGGAGTTGCGAAAATCTAGTATCCCAAAAATTGGTCGATTACTTTAATCTACCCACTCAACCCCATGAATGTCCTTATTCTCTTGGGTGGATCAAGAACGGGTTTCAAGTTAAAGTTACAAAAACTTGTCGAGTACCCATCTCAATTGGCAAATACTATCGAGAAGAGGTACTATGTGATGTGCTTGATATGGATGCTTGCCATATTCTATTGGGCCGACCGTGGCAATTCGAAAATCATGCCACTTACAAGCGCCGATACGACCTCGTTGTATTCCGTTGTGGTGACCGAAAGATCGCCATGACCGCGGTTAATAGCTTCGATGAAAGCACCGAAAAGAAGGGCAACAACTATAACCGTATTATACAATCAACTTCTTCCCTAGTCAATCAATCGCCTATTCCGGAAAAGCCGTCTGAAAAGGACGAAGTTTTGTCGGACAAGTTTGAAGAGGAAGTCATCCCCGTCGTGACCGAGTCACAACAAGAAGTTGTTATCGAGGCCAAAGTGTCGGAACTAGATCTCGGACCAGTCACCGAAGACACCGAAAGCAAGATAGTGGAAGACATTCTCGAGCCAACGAAAGCGTTGAACAGTGATTCCGAAGGTGTCACTTCAGTTATTACCACACCCAAAGCTTCGGTTCAAACTGAAACAAATCCCGGTAAAGTTAATTTAATCCCTTACGCTTTTGAATTTGATAAAATATCGCTCGTATGGAGACGATCACGACAACTTCAGTTTGGATTTGAAGATCGGTCAAATTTGTTGAATTTTGGAGGCCAAGTTGTGAATCAATACGTTTTGAAGAAACGGTTGTTCTACGGGTCGGATGAATACCTTTTTCAAGTGAACTCGAGGACGAGTTCTTTTCAAGTGAGGGTGACTGATACAGGGAGAATTCGGGAGTTAATAAGAATTCTCGAAAATAATTGGAAACGGAAAACCATTCTCTTACGCGACTTCTCCCGCGGCATGGGTCGCGTGCCGGGTCGGGGGCGTGTCCTAACGGGTCCCGAACGAATTGCATTTATTTGTTTATTTGATTATTTTGTTTCTTAATTAGTTTAGGATAATTTTTTAGTTTTAGTAATTATTTATCATCTTTATAGTTATTATTAGGATTATTATTTAGTTTCCTTTTATTAATTATTTAATTACTTTTATAGTTGGTTTAGAATTAGGATAGATTTATTTCCATAGTTATCTTTGAATTAGTTTAGATTATAAATAGGATAGCTAGGTTTCATTGTTAATGAATTCAATCAAGTTTCAATTAATAAAGCTTAGCTTTTTAGAGAGTTTTCTCTTAATTTTGAGTTTTACGCATCGTAATTCTCAATCGTTAAAGGGTTTAGACGCTTGTCGATCCTTCCGCAAACCTACGCTGCGTCACATCATCAGAAAAACATGAATGACCCACAAGAACCAACTTTTGACACACTCAACTAGACCACTCTATGACTCCACATAAGCAATCCTAAACATATCATCTAACATTCCTCCTTGCTTTAGGAACTGAACTGCAAACACCATAATTTGTCCTTAGTGATTCAGACTTACTAAATGGCAATGGTTTGGTGAATATATCAGCAACTAGATCTTCTATTTTGCAGTAGACAAGATTAAGATTGATAGCCCCATCTTTCTGCACTTCCTTAAAAAGAATACTTAATGTTAAAATGCTTAGTTTTCCCATGAAACACAGGATTATGTGAGACAGCAATAGCAGGTTGGTTGTCAACAGAAATTTGTGTGCTTTCCTTCTTCCCCAGATTCATAATAGTTAAAAATCTTCTCAGCTACAAGGCTGGTTAACAGCAGCTGTTGTAGCAACACACTCTGCTTTAACAGTGATTGAGCTATGATTTCTTCTTTTTTACAAACTCCACAAGAAAATAGCGGGACCAAGTGAAATAATAGCCTGGAGTGCTCTTCATATCATCATAATGTCCCCAATCACTATCAGCTTACTTCAGAAACATTACAATCTAAAGCTGGAAAAATAACTGCTTACTAAAAATCATGGTCCTAAAAATGAGCCATGATTGCAAAACCCAAAACATGAAAACCCACTGTACCCACAAGAACTAGCTTTTACTAATTCAACTAGACAACTCTATGACTCCACGTCAGTAGTCCTAAACATGTCATGTAACAGGTCTATATCGTCATTGACATTGTGAAGGAGTATTATGGATGACATTTTAGATATATAATGAACATTCGAACAATTTTTTTCATTATACATAATCATTGCAATAAATATTGATTTCATAAGTATTCTGCTACAGGAGCAAGCTAAAATTGCAGATTTCAAAGGGTATACAGGGAAACCAATATACTCAGTATGGTATGGATCCGAGAGTGAGCAGAGAGCTGTTTTTGTTGATGAAGTCAAATGTGTTGGCTGCTTAAAATGTGCCTTATTTGCCGAAAAGACATTTGCAATTGAATCTGTTTATGGTAGAGCCCGGGTCATCGCTCAGTGGGCCGACCCCGAAAACAAAATTCAGGAGGCCATAGGCGCATGTCCTGTTGATTGCATCTCGTAAGCTTATATATCTGATCACTTTCTACTAATAAGTTACATTTTCATGCATCTCCTGCTTTCTTGAAATCTTGATTTCTATTTCTTTAGGCCCGGTTGACTATTTGACATTAACAAAGATTAAAATGTTCATCTTAATTTATTGAAAAATAAACAATATTACCAGGTGGTTAACATTTTATTGTTAAATACATTGATCACAACTTTGTTTATATTACAAAAATGTGCAAGGCGACTCGGATCAAGAAAAAAGTAATTGTTACCAAAGGGAAAGTCCATTTAAGACATACTTTGAGAACCGTGAGAACCAATCATTTATGAATATTATGCATTTTCATTATTCATGATATTCATCATGATATTTCTGATGAATAATTAATGAATAGTTGATTTACACGGTTCTCAAAATATTTAGGTTCTCGCCCCATTGTTAACAAATGAGGTGTAGTTAGGACTTACTATCTCTAAGCTTCTACGTTCTCAATTATTCGATCATTGAGGTTAATTGTTAGCTCTTCTGGATGAAAACCGAATTCCATGATCTGATTTGTTTTTGAACTTGTCTAGAATGGTGGAGAGGTCGAAACTGGCAGCGTTAGAGTTCCTCATGTCAAAGCAACCGCGTGGTAGTGTTAGAATTGGTGCAGGCAATACCGTGGGTGCTCGTGTTTCAAATATCTTTGTTGAAGTGGATAAATTCCAGGATAAATTTCTAGAAGCCATGGAGAAAGGATCTTCTAAACGTTCCAAGGTAAGTATAACAGCATATGCAACTCTTAAAAATCACCAAAAAGTTGGGAGTTCTAAAATATAATTTGGGACGCCTTTATCAGGTCTTTAGGCAATTAATTCAAGATATGTTTTGAGTATGCTTTGTCTCACTAAAGAAGCTCGTGTTCCCAGTTTAGCATTGGGCTATGTTTGGCAAGCTTACAGTTGGGTGATAAGGAAGCCATTAGCTGAAAAGCTAGTTGTTGACTAATAAGCTTGCCATTAGCCCATAAGCTAGTTATGTTTGGTAAAGACTAGCTGATAAGCTATATGACAATACAAAATGGCCTACAATTGATGTTGAAAAATTAATTGGATTATTTGAAAATTATAAGAGGCATAACGGGAAAATTTGGAAAAAGAAGCCCTTAGAGTTTATTAAAACGTTACTTGAAGTAGCTTTTCAAAAAACTAGAATGGTTAATCAAACAAGGTTTTTTGACATAGCCTTCATATTTACAACATCAGGACCAGAATCTCGGGTGGGAAGCACGGATATCGGCCATTCAAGCAATCAGATCAATCACAAACTGGTTATATTGGCAACCACCAATTCCTGGAATGCCTGCAACTCAAACACGCAGAAAACTATTACAGATACCAGAAAATTCCACACAGTCAAAGTCACCGAACATCAACAAGCTCAGAGATGCTGCCGCTGCTCGAAAACAAACACAAACGACTGCAAAACCGAAACCAAGTAGTTCAACCGAGTACTGGAATCCATCTCCATTCATCCTCCCAGAGTCAACCAAAAACGAATCCGATCCTAAAGCTTCACCCACTACTACCAGCAAGAAACCGAAGGGGGACTCATACAACAAAAATTTTGTGGTTTCTAAAAAGATTCGAAGAAGTAATCCTTATGAAACGGGCATTCCTGTCGGGATGGCTATCGTTGCAGCAGTCGTAGTTCGGTTACAACTTGGAGATGCTGCTGGTGGAATTGAAGCACATATCGGTGGTTCTTTGTTGCTGGATGTAGTTAACAGCTCGTGGCTGCAAGTCATTCTAGCAGGTGTTACTTGGTATCTCGTTGGTATGGCTGCTGTCGAACTCGTAGCAGCCCTTCGGATAAAATCACATGAAGAATAAACAAGATGTATATTGTGGTATATTTATATGTTTACAAGTATATATATATATATAGATCAAGTTCTGTTAGTGTTAGGTTATAATAAATCCTTCAAGTTACCTAAAAAGAACATCAGTTCAATGTTAGAAAGTCGTACATAATCCAGTTGATGTATAATTGAGTTTTTAAATCTAAAGATGGATTTATATCTTATGTCAACAAAATAAGTATGTATGTAATCCACACGTTTTTCACGGATTAATTTGGCATACATAGGATTTTCAGCCAACCCAACCTGAAAAAACTCAATCCTGACACATGGTTGATACAAAGTTAGATCAAACCGCATAGTTGGAGTTGGGTCAGACCCAATGAGGGCCTTTGCTTGACCCTCAACCGTTGGCTCCTTCTCGTTCCTCACCCTCAGCTAGCGCACAGTCACACACACCCTGACCCCTGTTTAAACTTCAGCGGCTGATTTAGGGCTTCCTAAACTCACTCTTTGCATCCATTCTTTAACTATTGTAAAGTCACTACCGGCTAAGATCAGGGCCGTATTTGGGGGAGGGCGGGCCGGGCGTACGCCCAGGGCCCACAAAAATTAGGGGCCCAAATTTTTTAGTATATAGTAGTAGTTTAATAAAATTAGTAAATAAAATAGACAAATTGTTTTTAGTATATAAATGGGTCTAAAAAAGAATTTAATATTATATTAACCATTAAAGGCCCAAATATTTATTAGATAATTACACCGGAGAAGAAAATATGTAAAAATTAAAATTTTTGTTCCTTTTATAATATTGTCTATTGTTTTTCTATGTTTTTTATATAGTAGGAAAGTCTAAAACAACTTATTTTGAAAACCTTATATCTTCTCTATCATTCATGTTCCACCGACTCTTGATTATTCCATCACATAATTCTATTTTTGTTTTAGTATATAGTAAATTTCTTGTTAGTAACTAAGAAACCCTTATCTTTAAAAAAATTATCAATCATATGAGACGGTCTAACTTAGATCTATTTTAGGATTTTAAAACTACCTTGTTTTCATACATTATTGACTATTTATTACCTAATATTGAGTGCATTAATCTTAAGTCATGATCTCCTATATAAAATAAGAATAAGATCTCAAGCTATAACCATCAACGCTTTTGATTATGAAAATAATGATTCGAAAAAGTTTGTTTTAACCCCAACGTTGTGTTCTCGAGTATTTTTTTACGAAGTAAAGGAAGGAAAAGTAGGGAAAAAGGAAAATCTTGTGTTCTCGAGTTAATTGAGAGAAAGGAAAAATCTTTTGTTCTCAAGTTTTTTAAGGAGAAAAAAAAATGAATGTTGATTTTCCTCCCAAATGTGAGAGGAAAAAAAATAAAGAATTTAGAACAATTAAATATATTTAAAAAATCACACATATACCCATCAATTATAATCCACTATGAAGTAAATAAGAGTATATTTGTAAAAATGACATCTTTTTTTCTTTTTTCCCTACTCAAGAACATTAAAAAAATTCTTCCTTCCCAAATTCGAAAACATATTGTAACAGTTTAAAATAGTGATGAAAACCATTAATATGAGGTGACATGGAAAATAAACTGATATTGATTTACAAAATGTTACTCCGGATAGTCAATATTTTGACCCCAAATGATGTCAATCTATATATTAAAGATATATCATAGGATGATTTTAACCCTAGAACAAATTGACGATGCTATGTAAAATGTGACGGTAGATAATATTAATTTAGAAATAATTATTGATTGATTTTGCGTCTAGAAATACTACAAAAAACGGTTATATATAAAGTATTGGTATTTCTTCAATTCAATGTTATCCTTGATGATAAAAAAAACAATACATTAATATTTTTTCTTACTTATCGAGGGCCCTTTTTTTAATCTCGCCCAGGGCCTATAAAATGTCAGGAACGACCCTGGCTAAGATTTCCCGGTCTTTGTGCTTGCCTCTTACCGGATATGATTGACGGTCCTTGTCATGCTTATCTAATAAAGTAAGGGACTCACTAAACACTTACCCCTTTCTCCCTCTTTTGTAACAATTTAGTGAAATACATGTAGACATATTAAACAATTGAAAAAATAAAACAGGGAGATCGATGGCAAGGACCAACTGCGGTGATGGTGATGATAGAGAGTGGACGATGATCGGATGGCGAGGGGGATCGATAGTGTTGGGTGGATTCGAGAACAATAAAAGTGATTCAAATATTTTTTACTTTAAAACCTTCCAAACTAGTTATGGGTGGGTTTTTTTTTGGTTAAAACGATGTAGGTAACCATTTCTAAAAGTTCGATTATGTTCAGTGAACTAATAATTTAAAATGAAAAAGATCAATGATTTATTCATTAAAAAAGTTTAAAAGCTTAACCATTTAAAATGAGAAAGTTCGTTGGGATTTTTTGAATTTATCTTTTAGTTTAGTAATTTATCAATCTTGTTCCGTCTCACAAAAATTAATGCATTTTTGTTCCACTAAATCTAATGCTCCTCTAATCTTCAAATCGAGTCAAAGCCTTTCAAATAAAAAATAGAGTAAATTACATGATTGGTCCCTGTCGTTTACATAAATTGCATTGTACGCCCTTATTTTGAAATAATTATGGAAAATGTCCCTATGGTTTACATTTTCACACGCCTTTGGTCCCTTTGCCCTAACACCGTTAATGACATTTGTTAAGTAGGTTAAAGTCAAAGGGTATTTTAGTCTTTTTATCCCTTTTTAATTTTATATTAAAATTTTATGTATTGATTTAAAAATCACAGAGACCAATATATATATATATATATATGTGTGTGTGTGTGTGTGTGTATGTATATATATATAATTGGTTCCCCATTTTCCCGGTGAAGTATCGTCGCCTCCTCCCACAACCACTGCCCCCCCCCAAGAAGATTTCGGCCTCCCCATCACCAGCGACCACCTCCCCTTCCATCTTCAACCTTCTCCTCTTCTGCATAGCAAAGAACACATATTGTAACACCCGTATTTTCCTAAAGAACAGTTAAAGATCGGCCTAGGAAACGATCAGCGGTCGGCCGAGAGAAACGGTGGGGAAACGGTTGATCACATGTTTCGAGAAGGCAATAGGTGACACGCGTGGCTTGGCTCGTGGCCTCAAAGTCGCGGCTAGGCCCGCGTAAGTCACTGAGTTTTGCATCTAGAGGATACGCGCGACTTGGCCCGCGACTTGAGGTCGCGGCCAAGGTCGCGGGAACAGTCTGAGTGATTTAATCCTCATTTTTAGGGTTAGCTCTCATTCTTGCTTCCATCTCATTTCTCTCCTCTCTTTGGTGCAATTTTGGGAACTGAAAAAATGATTTTTGAAACACTTTGGTACGAATCTACCATAGGAGGATCAAGGTTTCAGTGGCTTGAGGCTTGGCTATGTTAAGGATGGAGGATTTCTTTAGAATGGTGGATTTGAAGGCTTTAAGCTTCGTTTGAGGTAAATCCCTTGTGTAATCCAAACTTTGTTGTAAGGATCTTTGTAGATCTAAAGGTTTTACTTATTGTTGATTCCTTTCTATAGTGAAGGAAATGGGTTGTTTGGAAACCCTAGCTCATTGTTGAAGATGACTCGAAAAAGGGTGGAATCTACACTATTGGAGGCTAATGGTTGGAGTTGGAACCTAGGTTTAACCTAACCTAGCAAGGTGAGTTTAGGTTGATTTGTGAAAATGGTGTACATGCCAAAATGTCTATTTTAAAGTGTGTGTGTATATATATATATATATATATATATATATATATATGTTTTACATGAAATTATTAATTGTTGAGTTATTTGACGAATCTTTATTATTAGAAGTGTTTGATTTTATAAACTTTGTAAAGCACTCACGTTTGGGATTTGAGTATTTTGACAAATAAATCATACACATTGGCATTTGGAGGATTTATTTCATGAAGTAGAGATTGGGTTCAAATACATTTTATTGTGTATTTTAAATAAGTGTTTGAGTTTGTGTTATGGGACGTTTTTGGAAGGTTAAATGTTATAAACTCACTTGAAAAATGTTTTGTCCCAATGTAATCTATGTGGGAGTCATCTCTAAATTTTGGAGCATGGGTTTACATAAAAGGCGGATTGTTTACGTTTGGTTTCATTTTATGATTTTCAACGTTGGGTCTTTGTATTTGTTGAGCTTATGGCTCGGTTTGGATTTTGTTAGGTTCCAAGGACACTTGTCCGATTTTAATAGCTCAATATAGAGCGTTTGGTTATGATTTGCATTTACTGCATCTTATTTGAGAATTACATGTTTTGAATGCGTTAGTTTATTCGTTTTGAGTCATGTAATGTTTTAGTTAGTGCAATGGATCCATAGGCACGGTGTTCTTTTGTCCCGTTTGGACAAGTTCACTACTTTGGCACGAAATAGGCATCGAGTCACCATGGTAAGTAAGGTGTGGACCTATACGGTCGGGCAGCGTCCCATGGGCAGTAAGATGTTATTCCCTGGTGCTAGAGTTCCCCGTTTAGGAACTCTTGAGAATATACCTAGAGGGGTTGACTTGATGTTTTCGAGCAATAAACTTAGAGGAGTTGAGCTCGGTATGTTTTATGGGTATAACCCATATGTTTTGGTTTCCTACATAGTTATATGACCTATTTTTGTGTTCTGTCGTATACTATGTAATTGGGTCTTTCCCGTCACCGCAAGGTGTTGTTTTGGTTATGGAGTTTTATAATCCATGTTTTCGGTGATGTTTTGGGTATGGATTGTTATCCATGTTCTCGGGTTTTGCATACTGAACTCTATGCATGGTTTTGGAATATTTTGGATGATAGAGTTTATCTATGTTTTCAGTATTTGATTATTAAAATGTCAGTTATGCTTTACGTGAGTTTTGGGTTTTGGATTTATATCAAATAGGTGTTTTGTTTTATGATTTTAATCACGAAAAGGGTGAATGTTGAAAAAGATATTGTTTTTAGATTTGATGTATTTCATCTTGGTTGCCTTAAAACTAAATGTATCTCATTTTGGAAATCATGATTTAAATAACATTCTTAAAGTTACTGCTTTATATATATCTAAGGAAAACTCTTGAGCTCACTAGCTAGGCGTTAAGCCTAATGGTTTTATTTGTCGGCATGTGCATCAGGTTTCAGCTTGGGAAATGGTTCTAGCAGTACAATGAAGAGATGAGCATTAGATTTACTCGAGGTTAAGTAGTTTGGTGAAGTCTTCCGTAGTTGGATATAGTGACTGTTATTGGGTTTTAGTAACATCCGTACTTATTATAGATCGTGGGTAAGGATTGAAATGCGTTATTTGAAGTTAAACCTTAAATTGTTGTTGTAGATTATTCTGTTATTGATGTATTTAGAAAATTTTAAATTAGTTGTTATTTCCATATTTGAGGGTGTTACACATATGCTCCCATCTCCGGTGAAACCCTCGGTTCTCACCTTCAACCAGATCCAAGAACCCCAACGATCTTCTCTTCCAGATATACTCCTCAGTGAGAATGATGGAGATGGTGCCCATATATGCTTCTGAATCTGTGTTCTTTTCAAGATTCGAGTTGGAGTTGATTGAATTGCCAACCACTTTTTGTCTCACTGATCGGTCCCCCTACCCCAATATGACCTTGCTCGTTGCCGGATATACCATCCTTTTATATCCTCGTCTTCATCTTCTAAATATATATATATATATATATATATATATATATATAGAGAGAGAGAGAGAGAGAGAGAGATCGAACATCACCTCTTTTTTCACCTACGAGATCTAGAGATGCAAGGAGGATCCGGGACGATCTAGCTTCCCTCCGGTAAAGATACATGAACAAGAAGATTTCTATATAGATTTTTTATTAGTTTAGGATTTGTATACAATTTAGGTCTTTATTCACAAAATTTGGATGTCTTATAAATTCAAAACTAAGTCATTTTATATTTTTATTGGGTTTTTGTAATTAAGGTTTTTGGATGAAACTCCATCTCCATTGAAACATATTTATGATATGGATTATGATTTTTATTTTAATCTAGATATGAGTTGATTTTGATTACAATCTAAATGTGAGTTTTGAAACGATGAATGTGGGTTTTGAACAATGAAAAGGAATGAAGATCAAGTAAAAGATTGAAAGGATGTTGATGGTGGTCCGGGCTGTAAACGATGGTGATGATGATGATGGTGGTGGTTTTGGGATTTTTGATGGTTTCCAATGGTTTTGGTTTTTGTGGTTTTGAGTATTTCAATGTTGGTGGTTTTGATTATATTAGTGGTTTTAGTTTTCTTTTGGGTGGTTTAGTGATTTCAATATGTATATGTATATATATATACTACCTGAGTACCCCCGCAATGCGGCGGTGATGTTAAAGTTCTATCAAGATACATTTATGTTTAAAACATCAAATTTTGCAAAATATTTGGTGGTTCACATGTTGTATTAAGAGTTTTACAAAATGCGACGGGATATATCGTAAATTAAAAAAATGAAAACTTAATGCAATTTCTTATCCAAAAAGTCTAAAAGTTGTGTTTAAACAAAATAGAAATTACAATAATGCTTTAATCGTATACAATCATCACTCAAAACTTCTCGACAAACCACATTTGATGTGTAGACTCCGTCCGGTTTGAACTTTTTGGTAGGCTTCGCCAATACCTTTGTAGTGCAACGTGATATACCTCTGGACAATGTCACATAAAGTTGCCCATGCGAGAATACCAGTTCTGGTAAATAAACACCTACCACCGGAATTGTTTGTCCTTGAGCTTTATTGATTGTCATAGCAAAACAAAGTCGAATGGAAAACTGTTTTATGTTCAGTTTGAACGGGAACATCTCATCTTCAGCCGGACATACAGGGATTCATAGTGTTTTTTTTTCTTTAGAACGTATAATATCACATTTTAGCTTGAAACAATTACGGAACTCATTTCAAGCATTTTCATCTAATGCGCAAACAATGCCTTTGTATTTGAGCGAAAGAAATTCAAGAAGTACTTAATTACTTCGTTCATCAAGTATATCGAATATTGGTTCATGTATAAAACAACGTGTCATTTCTATTGTGGACGCTTAGAGCATCTCCAACATGTTTTATACAATATTTCTAAAATAGAGAACTTAAAGTAAAAAATCTCTAAATAATATCACATTTCATTCCATCAAGTTTATGAGAATTCTTTAAATTTATAATTTTTTCTTATTTTTCTTTATTTTTCTTTTAGATAATACTTTAGCAAATCTGTTGGAGTAAAAATAGAGAACAAAATCTCCATTTTCTCAATTTTAGAGAATCTGGTTAGGGATGCTCTTATTTTAAAACAAAAGGAATATATAATTAAAAACCATTATCCTTTTACTTAATACATAATACACATTTAATCGGATGTTTGATGTAAGCTTTACTTTCAAAAGAAAACAAAATTGTAAATAAAAATCAAAATTAATTGGAAAAGAGAAGGATATTACAATTTTAAATAACCACTGTATTTAAAACTAAAACTAAAAGTCACAACTATATTTTCTTATTGTTAGGATAATTCTTATATAAACTATAAAACTTAAATTTTAAATTATAATCAGGTGTCAAGTCTAGAATTTGTGAAAAACAACACCCTTTATTTAAAAAAAATCTAATCTCTTTCTTCCATGACCGCCATGGCGCTATCACCAAAATCTAAAAACCCATCCACCATTCAAGGTTACTAAAACCTAGAGGGTAATTCAAGGTTAGTATTGAGGTTACATATTTGCCCCTTCTTTAACCTAAAATCACATCTGATAATCAACAGAACTGTGGATGCATCTCTTCTCTGCTACCAGAGGCGACACATCTCTCTGCTTTCTCACGCCGGACGATCACGTCAAAGAAGAACCAACTCGGCTGTAACACCCTCGTAAATGAACAGAGCAACTAAATTAAAACTTCCAAATTATACAACAAAAAGGATATAATCTATTTTACAATCATCAACCGAGACACCTCAAACGAATATTGGATTTAACTTTAACAACTAAAAGGTCAAGTCTCGCATAAAGACCAATTCAAAGTCAGGTGTTACTAAAACCCCAAAGAAAACAGTTGCTCTTATCAACGACTAATGCGGAAGACTTCGTCAAGCTACTCACCCTTGCACAAACTCTTAGTACTCAACACTTCACCAAAACGCTAGAACCTCTTCCCCCATCCGGAACCTGATGTACATGCCGACAAATAAAAAGGTGAGGCTAACGCCTAGTGAGTTCAAGAGTTTACAACATGAAATGAATATATTTGTTAAAGGGAAAGAAAGTAGTTTAAATCACAGACCTTCCGAAAGATTTACTTTAAATATCAAACGACATCATTTTTCCAAAAATACATCTTTAGAACAAAGAACCCAATATGAACCTTTTTCTCGTAAAAACCACTTTAATCCCAAACTCAACCAAAACATGAATAGTAAACAAAGCGCTCAATTTATGAGAGTATGAAATAAACTTTACTTTTCGAAACCCTTCAAACATGGACGGGTCATAAAACACAACCCATAAATCTTGAGTAACCAACTCCCCAAAAGTAAAGCGTCACCGAAAACATGGATGATAAAATGACACAATTAAAATACCCAAAAAGCACCTTTCGGTGACGGGGGATACCCGATTCCATTGTACGTGACGGAACACAAAGTTAAGCCACATAACTATGTTGTCGAACTACACCTCAGATCGTGACCGTATTGCCTGCTCTGCCGAGCTACACCTCCAGTCATGACTATATTTCAAGTCTCCACCACACCGTATCCCTTATTGCCTGCTCTGCCGAGCTACACCTCAAGGATACGCGATCTTAGTGCTTGTTCGGTCTCTAGGGAGTTTCATCCTCAGGGTGCCCACTTGACCCTTAGTGCCTACTCCCTATCAGTCAAGATAGGAGCCTCAGCTCCTTACATGATAACACTCGATGTCTAACCCTCGTGCACAAGAATTAGACATCTAAACACCAGACCCAAGGTCTCGAAGTACAACCCATGAGGGCTTCTCTTCGCAAAACAACCGGGACAACACCAATGCTAACACAACATTATTTCCCAAAGTGAGAATCCCAAGAGTCCTCACCATTAAACACGACTGACTTACATGCCTATGGATCCAATGCAATATCGTCTAGAATACATGACTCCAAAAGAATGACTCACGCACCCAAAACATGTATTCTCCAAAATAAAATACAATAAATGAAACTCACACCCCAAAGCTCCACTTAGGTTATTAAACCGGACAAAAGTCCCCAAGACTCGACAAAACCGAAAACCGAGCTAAATGCACAACAATTTACATGACTCCCCAATGGAATTGAGTGTAAACATTGAAACGCGTTTTACCAACAATTATGTAAACACTACAACCCAAAAGTAATTAACCCAAAACTTCTCACTGGTTGAAACAAAACGTTTTCCAAATGGACTCATCCCTTCATGTTTCCAAAATGACTCTTAACGCAAATGATATGCATTTTCCCATGGTTTATAAAATCGTATGCACCAAATGGACAATTATATAAAATGACATCCATTTATATATTGTATCATCAAGGAAACATATCAAAATAATTTATTTATCAACATTTCCAAAAAAAATCCCAAAGATATGGGTTATATAAGTTTATAAAGCTAAACATTTCCAAAAGGCCAAACTTATCAGCAGTTAACAATTTAGTGTAAAACACAAACAATTTAAAATAAACATTTTGGCATGTACATCGTTTTCACAAATCAACTTGAACTCACCTTGCTAGGTTAAGTTAAACCTAGGTTTCAATTCCCCAACCATTGGCCTCCAAAAGCATAGATTCCACCCAAAGCTTTCCAAAGATATCCATTCCAACTCTTCAACTCAAGCTTCCAAAACCTAGATCCACACATTTCCAACCGTAAATTACCATATTCAACCACGTAGAAACATTTCTCAAACATTTTACACCAAAAATCTCCATTTTGGTCCAAACCCTAATTTTTGACCCACATCCTCCAAAATCTTACAAACCAAAAATAGAGTAACATAATACTTAGGAAATCACCAAAGGAGTATTTACAACTTATATTAGGGTTTAGAAATGGAAGGGATTAACTTACCACGTAGGTTTTGGTGAAAACCTAGAAACTTAGAAATCTTCAAGAAATGGTGGGAGGACACATGAGCTAGCACATGAGGTTGAGATCACAAGCTTGATGGTGAAGAAGCACCTTGGAATCCATGGAAATGGCTTTAGAATGAGTTAGGGTTTGGGGTAATGAAGAGAAAGCGATTTAAGAGAGAATGGGAGAGTTTTGGAGAAGACAATGAGAAAGAAAGCTGAAAATCTCGACTTAACAGCTATTTGACTCGGACCTGTTCTAAAAAGTCGAGGTATTTCGAATTGTTTGTTGACACGGACTAATGTCGCATGAAGCCCCTCAGCTTCTGCTTCACTTCTACGACTGTGCCCCGTGCGACTATGACTTGTCATAGTCGTCGGCCATTGTCGCGGGACCATTCCGGAGCCCCGAAACCCGACCTTTTCACTACCGATACTCCAAGGGACTTTAAGAAAAACATTTCCCAGCAAAACCCCACTGCTTACAAGACACAGAAACGCCGGGTTGACAATTACTTACCGAAAATTACGGGTGTTACATCGGCTCCTCTCATCTAGTTCGTTCTTGTTACCTGTGGTTTGCGGTATGAAATTGAGAACAAAATCGAGAGAAACCAAAAATCAACGGTTTTCTTCTCCATCTATCACTCAATTTTTGTAGTTTTGTTAGCTACAAAAATCAAAACTGGATTTTTGAGTCGATTCTTGAGAACAAAATCAAAACTGGATTTTGGTAACTATGTTTTGTTTGAACATTATTCTTGTTACTTTTGTTTTTGAACATTTTTCTTGTTACCTGTGTTTTGTTTGAACATTTTTCTTGTTACCTGTGTTTTTGTTGAAGCTAACTCTGTGTGTGTGTGGTTTTTGTTGAAGCTAACTATGTGAATGTCTGGGACGATGGTAAAGGCACATGCAGGAATTAAAAACAATGAAAATCAAACCCATACTTATAAAGCTGGAATCGATATTCAAAGCTGCAATCGAAAATCAAACCTTGCTGGAATCAATCTGTAACACCCGAAAAATTAAGGTAAGTAATTGTATGTGTTAATGTGGTCTCGTTATAATTTTATGTGGAGATTTTGTCTTGACTTGGTGAGGATTGGTAATTTATGTTAAATGCTATTACTATCAGTTCCCTACAGGTTTAATTTTACCAAAATCGTCGAAAAATGAAATTGTTGATGTGTGGCGCGATAGTGACCGCGACAATGACATTGGTCATAGTCGCATGGCATAGTCGCGGGCCGGGGGGTGGTCTCGGTACACCCCCACCGAGAATGCCCTCGCGAGAGTGACAAGTGCACAATCGCCCTGTCACAATCGCGGGCGATGTACCGTAAGTATAGGGGCGGGCGCGACAGTGCCATGGGCACAATTGTCGGGCACTGTTGCTGACGGGCTAGTAGGGTTTAAAACACTGATTTTTGACACTTTGACTCCACTTTCCTCACTTCACTTATTTGGTCCGACTTGAAGAAGCAAAAAGGGCGATTTTTCTCCCCCAAAACCCTAATCACGTTTAATCCATATCCTTGAGGTTGGTGAAGATTTGGGAAGAGCATTCAAGTCTCCATTAAAGACCTTGGGGGTGCTAGTTACCTCCACTCATCACTTTCTCCTCTTGAACCACTCTAAGTTTCTAGGGTTTTCTATAAAACCTAGTTTGTGAGTTTCTTACACCATTTTCAAAAGAGATACTTACCTTATGTATTTATTTGTTAATAATGCATGTATATGTAGAATGTCTGATCACCTGATAAGTTTTGACCTAACCGTCACATTTGAGATTCTTGGAGATATAGCTTTGGTTATTATTGTGGGTAATAATGTTATGATTATTATTGGTATTTGGGCTTAATAATATGTGTTTTATGAGCCATGGATAATATTGATTATTTGCATATCTTAGAGTTTTGTACCTAAATTATGCTTTGGATTGTTGAAGTCTTATACATGTATTATGGGTATGGAATTATGTATAGAGACGGATATTGTAAGTACACAGAACGAACCATTAGTTTGTACCTAATACTAAAACCCAACATACTAAAACCCAAGAGTTTGGGGTAGTTTGTAACAATTATAGTAGCGATGGAATATAAGACATATGTTACAACAACCTAACCAATCTAGATCATAAGACACAACTAGATTAATATGGGTGTTGCTATGTCTTCAAAACGTTCTTCTCATGTCTAATCCCAAAAGCCCGGTCCACCAACATCCTAAGCTTGAACCATAAGTCAAGGTGCTCTTTGAACATCACTAGAGGAACCTGAGAATGAACATAACATCAAGTGTTAGGCTAAGAAGCCTAGTGAGTTTTCAAACAAATAACACAATTAAATTAGGCAAGGAGTAGTAGGAAACTCCCATAATACTGCACCACGTAGATCATCCGAGTATAGTCCAACCAAGGGTAATACACAACCTGTACACGTTATAACACAACACACAACAAGTCCACCACAGTGGGAGTTTACACGTCAGGCTCACACTTTAGTGCACACCGTTACCGACGTCACCTCAAATGTATAAACTACCTTTAGTGCCCACTCCGTCGAGCTGCACCTCAAGGATAGCC
Source organism: Arctium lappa (assembly GCA_023525745.1). Classification (NCBI taxonomy): domain Eukaryota; kingdom Viridiplantae; phylum Streptophyta; class Magnoliopsida; order Asterales; family Asteraceae; genus Arctium; species Arctium lappa. Next base: position 23,977,519 of record CM042051.1, on the reverse strand, counting down.
GAGCCTTAGTGCCTATCCCTCGATTTAGAAGGTTTCACCTCAAGGATAATGGTCCTTTAGTGTCCCCTCAAATCATACATCATAATTCTAATATCGCCCAAACTCCCGTGCACAAGAGTTGGGCCCCAACAAGACAATTATCACATACGACACTATTTCACAATTATCACATAAACATCATAGTATGTTTACTAATCATAATATCATGGTCATTAATCACTTCTAACAACACTTTTCACGAACTATTTTATGATACTATACATTCTTATCAGTAGTTAGGTTAAAGTCACCTAATCAACATTTATGAGCATTTAGTATATAAAATCAAACATTAACATATGGGAATAAGTAGAAAACTCACCTTTAGGGTTTGTGAAGTAAAAACCCTAAAATGAAGAAACCCTAGGATGAAAGTGGAGACTCTTGAAGCTTTGCTAAACACTTGGATAAACACTTAGTTGAGAGGGTGTGGTGGGTGAAGTTCAATAAATGCCCTAGATGTGAAGTAAGTCAAGTATTAAATGAGGTAAGAGGGAAGATGAAGAAAATCGTCACTTGAAAGGGAGAAATATTGGTTCTTGAGGAAATGAGTGAAAAATGGGTTGAAAAGGGGTGAAATGCGTTTTTAATTGGAAATCAGATGGGTCGCGCGACCTTGCCCCGCGATAGTGCCCTGGGCACTCTCGCCAGGCACTATCGCGCCAAACGTACTGAGGCTTCCCCCTTTCCGCGAGAATGACACTGCGAGAGTGCCAATGACACAGTCGCCGGGCACTCTCGCGCCAACTGTACCGAGACCAACAACCCTGGTGCGATTGTGCCCTAAGCGATAGTGACCATGTCACTATCGCGGGCATTGTCGCCGAAACTCCCCCGAGCCCCGAAAACCTGCTTTTTCCACGAGAAACTAACCAACAGATGATAATAGGGTTGTAACAACATTTTCTAAGGTACAAGAGCATGAGAAATTAAGTTTGGCGATTTACTTTACATAGTTAGATATCATAAACATGAAAGTGTCCACAAAAAGGAAATATGGGGATAAAATTCACAAACACAAATTTTCGGGGTGTTACAATCCTCCCCTACTTAGAAAGATTCCGCCCACGAAATCTATACTACTCAAAAAGTCTTGGGTAACGTCTCCTCATATCTTCCTCGGCTTCCCAAGTCACGTTTGCCCCGCGGTGGTGTTTCCATTGAACCTTCACCATGACTACTTCTTTGTGTCGTAACCTCTTCGATTTCCTCTCAAGGATAGCTTCGGGCTCCTCCACGCAACGGTTGTTGTCCACTCTAGTCTCCGATAATGGAATGATGCTTTCCTCCTCCGCTAAGCATTTACGTAAGTAACAAACATGAAAGGTGGGGTGAATCCCATCCATCTCCGGTGGAAGGTCGAGTTTGTAAGCTTGTAGTCCTATTCGCTCAACGATAGAGAAAGGACCAAGGAACCTGGGGCTAAGCTTTCCTCGTTCTCCAAATCTAATGAGTCCCTTCCATGGCGACACTTTCAACATCACCTTGTCCCCTACTTGAAATTCGATTGGTCTCCTTTTCTTATCCGCATAGCTTTTCTGACGATCTTGAGCCGCCTTCAACCGTTCTCTAATGCACTATTTCCGGCCCGACAAACTGTTTCTCTCCCGCTTCTAACCAACATACGGGAGTCCTACATTTCCGACCGTAAAGGGCTTCGAAGGGTGCCATACCGATGCTGGAATGATAACTGTTGTTGTAGGCGAATTCCACTAACGGGAGATGAGAGTCCCAACTTCCTCCAAAGTCGATGACACACAACCTTAACATATCTTCCAAAGTTTGGATGGTTTTTTCACTTTGACCGTCCGTCTGTGGGTGATAAGCGGTACTTAATTTGATCTTTGTGCCCAATTCTTTTTGTAACCCATCCTAGAAATTTGACGTGAAACGGCTATCGCGATCCGATACAATGGACAATGGCACTTCGTGCCTTGAGATGATTTCATTAATATAGAGTCTTGCCAACTTGTCCATCGGTAGAGTTTCCCGCATCGCCAAGAAGTGCGCGCTCTTGGTCAATCTATCTACAACAACCCAAATGGTGTCGTGCCCACGCAAGGTTTTAGGCAGCTTGGTCACAAAATCTGTGGTAATATGCTCCCACTTCCATTCCGGGATTTCAAGTGGTTGCAAACTACCATAAGGGCGTTGATGCTCGACCTTTACTTGTAAGCAAGTCACACATTTCTCCACGTATTTTGCCACGTCGAGCTTCATTACCGACCACCAGTAATTCATCTTCAAGTCTCGATACATCTTCGTGCTTCCTGGATGGATGGAGTACCTAGACTTGTGGGCATCAGTTAGGAGTAGCTCTCGACATCCTCCTATTTTGGGTACCCACACCCGGCCTTGAAACAGTTTTAGTCCTCGATTGTCCTCTTCCAAGAGAAGATGATGTTTTACCATGACCTCTTCCTTGAGGTTCACTTCCAATAACGCCTCAACTTGCGACAATTTGATTTTCTCTAGGAGACTTGAAACCACATCAATGCGAGAGATGGAAGCTAACATGTACCCACTATACTCCTTTCATATCAAAGCATCCGCCACCACATTTGCCTTACCCGGATGGTAAAGTAGCTCACAGTCATAATACTTCACAGTGGCGCCCAAGACTATATCCTCCTAGTGTACTGACTTGGTTCGTCCACATAACCTTTATAAGGGGTCCTTTAGATATATTTCAATCCACATAATTCAATACCAACTACGGGTATAATATTACCACCTTATCCTCATGATGTCTAACAAAAGACCCAATGTAAATCATGCTTATTATGCATATAAACATATCACCAAAATAGTGTTCCAACTAGAATTATCACCACGCCCATATATGCATACATTTAACACATCAAAGTACTCACATTATGTATCTATGAGACAAATCCCAAATAATGATACATATAACAATAATCATGGCAAACCATCCATATATATATACATCTTCCAACTATTTCCATGAAGGAATCCCCAAACATTTGAACATGTAGAAATAAAGTAGCAAATAAGATATTATGATGTGTATCCAGTTTTGACAAAAGTTTAGTAAACTCACCTTGCTAGATTTAGACTAAATCTATATTTTACCCACTTAGAACTTGAGGAACTTGATTCTTCAAAACAAATCTTCCAAAACCTAGATTCATAAGGTTCCAACCATAAATATACATAATCAACCACAAAGAATCATTTCCCAAACCATATGCATGGATACCTCAACTAATACAGAAACCCTAACTTCCATAAATGAAGAGAATAGAAGATTACCTTAATCCAAACTTTAATTCACCAACCAAAACACTTCTAGTTCACCAAAATGATCACAAATCTTCAATCTATGAAAGGGAGAACAAGGGGTGGATGAAACCCTAGAATATTTTGGGGAAGAAGATAAATAGGGAGAGATGAGAAGCTTACCACCACAAAATACTCTAGTATACTTCAATAGACTTCCAATATCTTGCCATATCCTTGAAAAGCTCTCAAAAACGAAACCATAGCAACTTGAATCATCAAAATCGGAGTTGTGGAGCAAAAGTTATGAAGGAATGAATATTTGGGTGAAATGGGGCGGAAATCAGGTTTTAAGCCACGCCTCTGACCCCCGCGCACGTCCCGTGCATTTTTGTGAAGGGCCCGCGCACGGCCCGTGCGTCCCATCCAGTGAGCCCATGATTTCCCCGAAAACCGTTTTGGTCATAACTTCTTCGTTATAGCTCCGTTTTTGCTCCGGAAAGAACCGTTGGACTCGTAATTGAATCCTTCATCCATCTAGACTATAAAATCAAGGATTTAAGTCCAAAATCAAAAATCTTATTTTTCCTTAATATGTCGCTTTCGGTATTAACTTGAAATGATACCCTTCGGAAATCGGGGTGTTACAATCCTCCCAACCTTAAAAGAGATTTCGTCCTCGAAATCTGGAACCACCAAGAACCCAACATAGTACTTGGAAAGATCGATTGGTTTCCCATAAAAATGCCTCCACGAAACCTTACATCGTATACGAACACAATTACATCCCGGTCGAGGTTGTTACTGCACTTCTCGTAAAGAGTCATCACAATTCAATTCCAAGGTTCGATATAACTCATCGATGACGGAATGGACATCAAGTCCTCGCTTGATCATTTTCTTAACCTTTAATACCCGGTCGCCTCCCAACCTTATGTTGTTCATATTACCTCAAGAGTAACTTACGACCTTATTTAGTCATTTCCACCAAGAATACTCCAAAGCAAACATTTCCCTTAGTTACTTTTAAATACGGCGCATCAAGGTCTCTTCAATAATAGATTTGTACTTAAAGTCTACCTCGACATTCTCGCCAAATGTCTCCAATAAACATTACCACTAAACTCCCACCATGAACTCAAGCATCGATTTCCAAATCAGCGAAAGTCCTGACAATTATCAAAATACCATTGATTGATTTATTAATTATCGACATCTAATTTCCTTAAGTTTACCACTCGTCCTGCAGATGCACCAGATCTAACGGAAATACATTGAAGCACACCAACAGATATTGTCCTCAAAATCAAGCGCCAACACCTAACCTCGAGATGGCCATTCTGCAAACGTGGATATACTACCAAATATTTCATTCCCGATTAGTAATATCGATTCAAAGTTGACACCTACTCCTGGAAGTATTCACCCAATTCAACATCCTTACCAGTCAATCATGACATCATCACTATTCACGAATATTCAACAATATAATACACCACCGACACATAGCATGTCGTCATACCAAATTCCCACAATTCCAAAACCGACCATATCCAAACAACCGAACACGATTCTAATCCGTAGGTTTAACGAAACGTAAAGATCATTACTTAACTAACTGGGAGAAACACATGTCTAACGCCTCAACTCCGAAGACTCTTTTAGTCCCTAATATCGACTTCTAACACGAGAGGGGATTACACCTATAACCCAATGAGTTCAAGGTTTTTCATACTATTATGTCAATTTAAAATTTATAAAACTCTCAAATACATAAGTTTTATAGCAATTAAACGTGTGTGAAAATACACTATCACGCATTCGATAAGTTTTAAAATTTGATCACCAATGCCACGCATATAAAACCATTTTGAAAACTCATTTGATCAGTACTTACGCTAATAAAACGATAACGAAAGATGCGTAACAAAAATTTCAAACGACTACCCGAGTCTTAGTATGCATCAATTTATGCTATGCATATGAAAGTAACTTTCCGTCCTATAACATGTGCAATAAAAGTTTGTGCAACTCCCAAAACTGTAACAAAGACAATCATGCAAACCAGAAATTCATTTCATGCATTTCGGAAAACCCCTATCAGTAAAATCAATAACTGAAATATGTTCTAGGCAAAAGTTCCATCCGAAATAACATAAATCTTTTATACGATTACTCACACCAACAGTATAATTTCATGTAAAGAACGAGAAATAGTTTCATGTACTAAAACAGTGTATAACAAGACTTTCATACAAAACTACAGAAGGGAAATTCACAAAACCGGACCCCAAAATTTCTGCAAATGAACCATGAAATGTCATTAAATAAAACTTCCCATAGTGACTCGCATACATCGGTTTATTCCCCAAAATTTAGTAAAGACATATGCATGCGATTTGGGCAATTGTAAGAGTAATTTAGTTTAATTACAAACTGTATAAATAAAATGTTTGCAAAAACCAATACCACATGCTCATAATATCGAACTCTTAAAGTTTTCTCTCTTTTAGTCACAATGCGGCATGAAATAAGATTTCACGACAAAACTTGCATGCGATCGTTTATTTCATAAAGCTAGTAGATTGATATGCGTATGCACCCGGTTAAAACATGAAATAATTTGTATAATTTTCGAGTTCAAAGTCAAATATAAACATGCTCTCATCAATCTAAAACATTGGCTAAAATACCATGATGAAAATTTCCAATAAAATATGCATACATGATATGTGCAACTGAAATGTTCCCACTAAACTCAAACGGAACCAATACCACTGTTTTTTAAACCGGACCAAATTTCTTCAAGACTCTATTTAGCTCAAACCGATCTAACGACCCAACGGTTTACATAAATACCCAATGAAAGTCGATATAAATATCGAAACACGTTTGACTAACTGCTATGCAAACATGACCAAAAGTATACTTAACTAAAATCTCATCGCTGGTTGAGACAAACCATTTTTCAAATGAACTCATACTCTTATGTTTTCAAAATGCCTCATAACACAATAATATGTGTTTTCTGAAAAATGTTTATAAGATCAAATACACAAAATGACACTTACATCAACTGAACTCCAATTATATATGTAAAATCATCGAGGAAACATCTCAACATGATTTATTTACCAGAATACCCAAAGATTCCAAAATGGATGTCTCGATATGTTCATAAAACTAAACATTTCCAAAATAACCAAAATTTCTCATTGGTTGAAACAAAATGTTTTCCAAATGAACTCTTTCTCTTCACGTTGCCAAAATGACTCATAGTTCAATGATATGCATTTTCCAACGGTTTATAAAATTTATATGCATCAAATGGACAATTAAATATCCAAATTATAGCGGCCGACAACGGGGAATACCCGTATCCGTTGAGAGCGGAAGAGCACGAAGTATGCCACTCTTACAACGTTCATCGTATGACACCTAGCGATATAAAAGTCTAAGTGTCCCTACGAATCCTTGACAAGTTTCACCCAAGAGACGAGATACCTTGATGCCACAAAGGACACCCGAAAGGCCCGACACGTCCGGGGACTACAACTGAGGAAATTCCCCTACGGCGGAGATCTAAGCACCCACCCACACGGTGTCGCCCTAGACTATCTCCTCCTAGTGCCTACTTGTCAAGTTTGGTCATAAAACATGAGTCCCAGAGTCCAACCCCGTACCATCCAATTGACTATCAATTAAGACTGACTCATGTGCCTATGGATCCAATGCAACACAGTCTAAAAATGTGCGACTACACATGAATGACAAAAGCACTTGAGCCTGTAAGGATTATAAATATGCAATGAAATGCTTTAAGATGTACATCATAAATTGGATTCTAAATCGAGCCATTAAAACCGGAAAAATGTCCTCAATACTCTTTAAGTCGACACCGAGAGCTAAAATGCTCAAAATCCATTTGACCACAATTATCGGTTCCCCAAATAATGAAATGTCTTTAAACAACGTTTACGAAGACAGAAACTTCAAAGACGAGATTAACCCCAAAACTCAATACATAATGAGACCAAAGAATTTCAAAAGGGTTTATGAATGCAAATATGCCAAAATGAATATAACATGTAATAGACTTTATTTGTACCAAAAATTACCAAGATGCTTAAGTCATGAAATGGACTCTATTTGTACAAAATCCCAAAATGTTATAATCATGCTATTACTTATCAAGATGTCTAAATTCCAAATATGAGTATTTTATGGAACTAAAATAAGCCAAGTATATCAAATATGAAAACTTATTAAAAAACTCACACTTTGACAAATACCAAGTAAAATACATTTTTACTTCAAAATATTCAGAACTTATCAGTAGTTAACCATCTCATGTAAAACACTTTAAAATAACCATTTTGACATGTACACCGTCTTAACAAATCAACTTGAACTCATGCTCCTCGACTTCTATAGTTACATTATCGTCAACCAGATGTTCAACGCCTTTAGGCAAAGATCACAGACTTCATAGGTTCACCTCACAAATTCCCCTCTAATACATCGATTCAAAAAGTCTATGGTTCTAATCCAACCAAATAATCCGATTCGAAACTGTCCAGTTAATGCGATCACCATACTTACCGTTACTCCAAGTAACGAATAATAAAATCTCCACTTTTTCTAATAGTTACCCATTCAGAAACTTTCCTACTACTCCAACGGTCGACATACCAAGGCAATTCATACAAGCACGATGATGAATAAGAAGGAGATTAACAGGATTGAACACGAAGGAAACGTACTACTACGTCTACCAAATATTATAACATTAGAAAACCAAGCACAAGAGAACGTATTACTACCTTACCAATTGTCACGGTAACGGCATTTCAAGTACCATCACGTATAAATATCCTCATAATCACATTAGCTAGGTGAGATTATGAACATATAATACATAAAGGTTCTCGTTACCATCGCCACAACGCTTGATAACCATAGTTTCCGTCGACTCTAAGACTAACCCATCTTAGAAATTCTACCCATATCACAATCATTGCTTAACATACTCAGTCTAAGTCTAGACATCTTACGTTCATGCCTAGTTCACTTAAACTAGAGCTCTGATACCAACTTGTAACACCCTAAAAATAGGGATAACAAAAATCCGAAAAACGGACATGCGGTATTTAAAATTGCCAAAGCAAGAGCCTCCCAAAAATGGGGAAAATACACAAACCTGTTTAAATACAATCGTAATTAAACGGATAATAAATAATAACCAACTAATCTAATTTCCATAACTAGAAAAGAGATTAAAAATAAGGGTGTCATTTATAAACCCAAAGGTTCTACTACCAAAAGTAAGTCCAATTGCGATATTCCCAAATCTCTCACCCAAGCAATATGCCCGCTTATAACCGGTGCCGCTAAAACCTGAGATACACATCGACACCAAACAAATGTTAGGCCAGAAAGCCTAGTGAGTTGAACAATAATAAGCATGCATGATCAGTTACAATTCTTATCAACAGTTAACCAGAGTTCAACAAATGTGGAGTCAATAGGGGAGACCCATAGCACCAATTAAGTCCCACCCAAGAGTCAATATACCTTGATGCCCTTAACAAGGAACACCCCAAAGGCCGGCCCACCCGAAGACTATCGCTCAGAAAATTCCCCGAGTGGCGGAGGTCTAGGCACATACCATCACAGTGGCGCCCAAGACTATATCCTTCTAGTGTACTGACTTGGTTCGTCCACATAACCTTTATAAGGGGTCCTTTAGATATATTTCAATCCACATAATTCAATACCAACTACGGATATAATATTACCACCTTATCCTCATGATGTCTAACAAAAGACCCAATGTAAATCATGCTCATTATGCATATAAACATATCACCAAAATAGTGTTCCAACTAGAATTATCACCACGCCCATATATGCATACATTTAACACATCAAAGTACTCACATTATGTATCTATGAGACAAATCCCAAATAATGATACATATAACAATAATCATGGCAAACCATCCATATATATATACATCTTCCAACTATTTCCATGAAGGAATCCCCAAACATTTGAACATGTAGAAATAAAGTAGCAAATAAGATATTATGATGTGTATCCAGTTTTGACAAAAGTTTAGTAAACTCACCTTGCTAGATTTAGACTAAATATAGATTTTACCCACTTAGAACTTGAGGAACTTGATTCTTCAAACCAAATCTTCCAAAACCTAGATTCACAAGGTTCCAACCATAAATATACATAATCAACCACAAAGAATCATTTCTCAAACCATATGCATGGATACCTCAACTAATACTGAAACCCTAACTTCCATAAATGAAGAGAATAGGAGATTACCTTAATCCAAACTTTAATTCACCAACCAAAACACTTCTAGTTCACCAAAATGATCACAAATCTTCAATCTATGAAAGGGAGAACAAGGGGTGGATGAAACCCTAGAATATTTTGGGGAAGAAGATGAATAGGGAGAGATGAGAAGCTTACCACCACAAAATACTCTAGTATACTTCAATAGACTTCCAATATCTTGCCATATCCTTGAAAAGCTCTCAAAAATGAAACCATAGCAACTTGAATCATCAAAATCGGAGTTGTGGAGCAAAAGTTATGAAGGAATGAATATTTGGGTGAAATGGGGCGAAATTCAAGTTTTAAGCCACGCCTTTGACCCCCGCGCACGACCCATGCATTTTTGTGAAGGCCCCGCGCACGGCCCGTGCGTCCCATCCAGTGAGCCCATGATTTCCCCGAAAACCGTTTTGGTCATAACTTCTTCGTTATAGCTCCGTTTTTGCTCCGGAAAGAACCGTTGGACTCGTAATTGAATCCTTCATCCATCTAGACTATAAAATCAAGGATTTAAGTCCAAAATCAAAAATCTTATTTTTCCTTAATATGTCGCTTTCGGTATTAACTTGAAATGATTCCCTTCGGAAATCGGGGTGTTACAACTTCACATAGTTAGATGTCATAAACATGAAAGTGTCCACAAAAAGGGAATATGGGGATAAAATTCACAAACACAAAATTTCGGGGTGTTACACATGAGTAAGTTCTAGGAGGATGTAGTCTTAGGTGCCACTATAATGGTATGCGCCTAGACCTCTGCCATTTGGAGTAATGCCTGGGAGGTAGTCTTCAAGTGTGCCGGGCCTTCGGGATGTTGCTCAAGCGAATGAACATCAAGGTACATTGACTTGAGGTAAAACTCATTGGTGTGATGGGTCTCCCTTATGATTGACCCCGTAAGGACTTTGGTGATTGAAGTGTCATAATTGTTCATAATATGCTTTATATAAATATGCCATATTTTTATGCAACTCACTAGACCCGTTTGGTCTAACACTTGTTTGTTGGTATGTATCTCAGGTTCTAATGGCGCGAGCGCCAAGGAAGCTTAATCGACTGTAGTGGTGAGCTTGGGAGCATTTTGGGATGCCATTATTGAAGACAATCATTTGGAAATAGTTGACAACTTTTTTGTAATCTTATGTCTAGCGAGACTTAGATTAGGGAGTTGTCATCTATTATTGGGTCTTATTGCAAACTTGTAATTAACAAGCATTTGTTGTTCCTTTTTGTATGAGCTCGTGCTTTGGCACTTTATGCATATCACATTTCCATTTTCCGGAAAATTTTGTTAGTCCCATTTTTGGGGTGTTACACAATCCCAATATTCAAAGCTGGAATCGAGATATTTACCTGCAACTTGCTCCTTGAATGACGAACTCTGCTATTACTGCTACTTCGTTTTTATCTAGACATTGAATTTTGAAGTGTAAACCAAACCTTTTATACATCTCTCAAAAGGGGATGGGAGATGGGAGCCGACGTAGCAAGTAGAAGCCTGAAGATTTTGAAATTTGAATTTTAAGAGGAAGAAATCTTCAAGAAATCTTCCAAACAGGGTATGGTCTGAGAGATGTGAAGTAAGAGGAAGAAGGGATGTCAGAAGCATGGTTGTAATTGGGTAGGTCTGAGAGACGTGAAGCAAGAGGAAGAAATCTTCCAAACAGGGTAAAGTGGAAGAAGGGGATGTCAGAAAGCATGATTTGGGGATGTACTTTAAGGTATTGGACCGATTTTAAAATTCTTGCAGTAAAGACTTGTAAATTATTCTTTAAATCTTGTCTTTAAGAGATTTTTGAATTTCATGTTTAAATTGGTTGTACATTGTGCTTTAAGAGTTGTGTTTAAGACATTTGGTGTAAATGCATATTAAGGTAGTATAGATATTAAATATTAATATTTAATTAAAAATAAAGAACTAGATAAAAAAGACTAAATTACCCTTCTGAGTAAAAATGTGAAAATGTAAACTAGAAGATGTTTTTCATAATTATTTCAAAATAGGAATGCACAGTACAATCTCATGTAAACGACAGGACCACTCGTGTAATTTACTCTAACTAAAAAATAAATCATGATAAATGTGTTGATTGTTCATGTGGCAGTGATAGATGGAGAGAATTTTTCATTCTATTTTCTTTTTTTAATTTTCTTTATCCATTTTAAAAAAGAGTTTAATACAATTCTTTTCCTAAATTTCCTTTTGTTTTTTTTCCCTATATTTAGATTGTAGTTCGATTGTAACAAAACACCCAAGCCAGAGTCAGAATCTAGCGAATAGGGTTTTCCGACGTACAAATTGGAAGCAACCCTTCCTCCCACGTACTCGCTGATCTCTGCTTCAATATCTAACCTACCCACATTTACCAGAAACTGTCGAAAAATTCTTCTCCTGCTACCGTCGTAATCAAGATGCAAGGAGGAAGAATGATGCCAGACTCATCAACTTTATCAACCAAGAAAAGGCGAAAGAGAGGTGGAGGAGGCCAAGAACAGCAGAGACAGCAAACCGCTGCGATTCCAGAGGCCAGTCGGATTCATATTCGACAAACACTTGAAGAGTTTAGGGCATCCAATGATATGAGTGAGAGAAAATTATTTTCATGTTTTATTTGCATACATGAACTGGAATATCTATGAGACTTGATATTAAAAAAATAACTCTACTATCTCTATAACAGAGGCTCTGATTGTTTTTGCCTCTTATTGAACCATCAAATGGTTCAGTACTCTTTCGTTATCCATCTGAATTGGTGTTATACAAGAGAAATATGTATGTGTACTTTGCCTTTTGTATTGGCATACTCGATATGTGTTTGTACATTTTGCTATTCCCAATTCCCCACTGCCTGTCCAATCCAACTCAACATATCTGTGTAAATGGACATATTTATTGAGTAGGCATTTGTTTGACAGGACAACTGTGTCCTTGAATTGGAACAATGAGACATGATAATAGAAGCTATTGTCATTATGTACAAGCTAGATATCTTCGACTTTATAGTGTATTTGCAGTTTGTGCTACTTACTACAGGAATGAAATTCATGTTGCTTCCATATTTAATGATTTCAGTGTACAAATTTGATGCCAACCTTACCAAATTCGAACGTGCTGAGGTGCACGAGTTGTGCAAAAAAATGGGTTTGAAGTCACAAAGTCATGGGTGAGTATTGTTTGTTATTCATTTGAAAACAATATGAAACTTGTTCTAAAGTTATTTCGTATTTTCAATTTCATAACCTTTTTCTTTAGTCGAACTGTACACGCTACACCGACTTCCGTATACATAATGAGAAAGATGTCCAATCATTAATTTTAGATGTGATTAGTCTACTTGTAGTAGAGTTCTCATTGTGGGTAAACTTGATTGTTAATTCAAGGGCAATCTCTAATGAACACGGGCTTGTCTAGGTCTAAAACATCGAATAAACGGTGTGTTACAGTTTACAAGTTCAAGGGGAAGTCGAAGAATACGAAGGCGAAGTCAGATCTCACTTCTTTTACATTTTCAGAAAAGGGAAAAGAAGTTTTGAGTGACTTTTTTTCTCTTTACCCACCTGGTGATCAAGGAGAGAGTGAAAAGATCATGGCCATGTCTAGTAAAAATAGTGATAATATACGAACTAAGACAGACGATATTCTCTGGAAACCTTCGATGAAAAAGGATGATATAGCGAAGAAGCTTGAATCAGTTGCTGCACGGATGGAATCAGACCTCAAGTTGAAACAGGTTTCCCTATGACACTTTCAAGTTTCAATAGTGCAGATAAGGACACAGGATACTTTGTTTTATTTGTCAATATGACTTGAATTATATATTTCTACTTTGCAGATTACTGAAGGGAGGTCCAAACTTCCAATTGCATCCTTTAAGGATGTTATTACATCAACAATAGAATCTCACCAGGTTTCAGTGTCTACTTGATGTATCATATATGTTATATGTATATTTTATTGGATATAAATATGAAACCAATGGGAGGTTAAGAGTCCATTATATCATCAGGGATGAATCGGGGAGCTGAGTGGTAATGCAGGGTTTAAGTTATTACATCAACAATAGAATCTCACCAGGTTTCACCGTCTACTTGATGTATAATATATGTTATATGTATATTTTATTGGATATAAATATGAAACCAATGGGAGGTTAAGAGTCCATTATATCATCAGGGGTGAATCGGGGAGCTGAGTGGTAATGCAGGGGTTTAAAGTAAAGAGTAAGACCAAGGGTCATTGTTTTGACAATTTGACCCCATAAGGGTTAAAAGGACCTCTTTATATAAATGTATTCATATACATTCATATGACCGGACGTCTCTGTCTGTTTCTATAGTTATAGCCATAAGCATCTTTGTCTACAGACACATACTATGTATGTATATATGCAGTATTTGAGATTTTTCAGGATTATTGGTATGTTAACAGTTTTCTTTTGTGTGCCTTGCTCCAGGTGGTTCTCATATCTGGTGAAACGGGGTGTGGAAAAACCACACAGGTTGGCATCCTTTCCCTGTTCACACCTGCTATAGGAAATTTGATTACCTTTTTTCATTGAGGGTTGGTCTTATGCTATGCAAAAAAGTTGCTTTTTGTGGTCTTAAGATTTGGAGCATCAACATTCTATACCATATTGAATTAGAATTCCATGTAGATGCAAGTCTAATGATTACCATGATTGTTAAATCCCATCGTAGCCTAGTATGATTACTAACATGTGGGATATGAATGCCGAGATAAACAAAAGCAGTCATAGAAAATAGAAAAAGCAATAGGATGAGACCTCAAGGCATTTATTACAGCAAACAATGAAGATGAGAACGGTTTGGAAGAACGCTTTTCCAATTCTCTTGGCCAAAAAATATGATCTGTACTATATTTGTCTAAGTCTCATTCCTAACGTAGTTTCTAGTAGAGAAGATGCATTAGAGAAAGAGAGAGGAATAAAACTAAAGAAATAAAGGGAGAAGAACAAGAGAGTTGGGAGGGATGTATCGTTTCATACTAATTTGCATTAAAGAAACCCCTGTACTCAAGTCACTACAAGAAATTTAAGAGAATTTGGATTGAAAAAAGTAAAGAGGGCCCCTTGCTAGTTTGACTATGAAATTGATCCCCATTTTACTGAACTTGATAATTGGTTGCTAATTTCAATATGTTGGGAATGTTCCATGTCCCAAATAGTTGTTAGGTGATACTAAATAATAGCATGCTAAAAGAAAGTTTACCATCTTACATTTTTTCCATTATAATAAGTATTCGAATTTACTAACTTTACTAGCAATACGTTATATAAGTATTTTGACTTATGGGTGTTAAATTGGGAGACAAATAGATCACCACTCATGTGAAATAATGAATATATATATACTTTTATTTTCCAATCAAGTGTATAAACAAATAACTTTTGGTTCAGGTGCCTCAATATTTGTTAGATTATATGTGGAGTAAAGGTGATGCATGTAAAGTAATTTGCACCCAGCCTCGACGGATTTCTGCAATTTCAGGTATCCATCACTAAAGTTCTTGGACCTCTTTATACCAATAACTTTTTAACACATTTAGTAAACTATATCTCCATCATTCCTAGGTTTATGTGTTTGTTTAATTCATGCTATGTTTTTTGTAGTTGCTGAAAGAATATCTTCCGAAAGAGGTGAAAATATCGGAGATAGTGTTGGATACAAGGTACGTGTAGAGTCGGTATGCATGTGTCGTTATGTACTGTCATTGTTTGTTCTTCGTCTTTAGAATTTATGCATACATCTCTGGAGAGTAAGTATAGCTTACAGTATGGATAATATCATTTAATCCTATGATCATCCAGGCATGTGGTTATTTGCAACTTCCCATTTTTACATGAGAAACTCATGGCCATGCAATAGTTTTTTGTTTTGGGGCTTTCCACCATCTAGCACTTTCTTGCAAGAAAAGTGAAATAATAACACCTTTTCTTGGGTTTGTAAAGAAATAGCACCCAATTTCGCCAATCTATTCCTCCAAATTGTCAGATTTCTTTGCCAACCACTCAGACGCTGGGACGTGTATTCCGCCAAATGTCTCGGCCACACATCCCCAAATTGGCGAAAATTTGAATTTTCCGGATATGTGAACTGATTGACTTTTCTACTAATTTGGGTCCCACCAACTAATAAAAAGTAGGTTCCGCAAATTAAATTGGGTGCTATTCATTTAAAACCCACAAATTTTGTGCTATATTTTAACTTTCTTGCTAGTTTATTGGAAAATAATTTCATATTTAGTTTCCTCAACTAAAGGAGAATGCAATCTTGAATTGTAATCTTCTTTTAAAGAACAACAAGTAAAAGAAAAAGACTTATGAAGTCGAAGGTTATCAAGTATTTCACTTGCTTACACCCTATTTATTAACCGCCATAAGAGACTTTAGGGCATAAAATACCAGAATTACCCCTTCTAGAAAATATCCTACTAAAGGGCTTGGGCTTGGGGTCACTGCATAACATTACCCCACCCCGAAGAACCACCTTTTCCTAATGGTGGATAGAAACAATAAAGGAATAAGAGCTGCCATGTTATATCTCCCTCAACAACTGCCACTGAAGTCAAATCCTCCCAATTAAGCTTGCTTTTCCCGGCATGGACAATCACCATAACCCTTTTCGTGTACCGTATCTGAGGAACTTCATAACGACAGTGACAATCTAGAAAGAGGAATGTATAAGGATCCTCAGTTGTTCGTTCATTTGCTGGTAAACTGGCACCAACGAAAATAGAGAAGAAACCAATTTGTTATAAGCTCCATTCTCCCCTTCAAGATGATCAAGGTGGTAAGCATGTTCTAATCCGATCATAGAAATAAGTTGTTGAGCCTCATCTACAACCATTTTTGATGCAACTTCCTTTCCCAATATTGCTATGTTGGACTTCAAATCTTGCCATTTTGATTCAACTGCTTCAAGTCTTGTAAATAGTTCTTGTTTTCCGGTTCCATCTATCACTTTTGCTGATCATTTAGATACTTCAATGACTTGTGCTTCAGCCTCTTGTCGCCTTGTATCATTACGTTGAGTAGGATGTCGAGTATCTTCAAAGGAAGCACCGTTTACCATTGCTCTTAATGGCTCTACAACTTGTGTCCCCCAAAAATTCATTAGTTCACTCTGTGAAAGGTTGAACACCGCTCTTGATTGCGTACTACCACTAGTGCATGTATTCTAGACAGTATATTTTCAGCTATCCTCAGACAATTTAGTTCCTATTTCAACTTGTTTGAAACCAATAAGTATATATCCTTCAACCCCATAAATCATGTCTCTTTGGAAATGTTTGGCAGCACGTGTACACATGTCTAAAGCAAGGATGATCTAATCCCACTACATATGTCTAAAGCAAGGATGATCTGATCCCACTGTGTCGCCTTCTCCATAAATAATTCGATCAGAAATGGTAGTAATTCAGCATTAGAGACCCTATGCTCATGTGCCTGAAAATTTGGGAAATCGCTGTTGAGAGTTGCTTCAAATGGCTTAAGGAATTTATCAAAGCCATCATTCCCACTTAGCATTGGTGCATCAACTATTTTTAATAACAATAAGAAGTCAAGAATTGGCCCTCTGTAAAGGCATCCTTAAATCCATTCCAAACCCTGGGCCTTTAAGAGATCCAAATAATCCCACTCCCTGCTTCAATATCTTTTTGCCAATTCCCAAATCCATTATGGATTTAGTAAAATCCTCATTTCCAGACTTGCCTTTTCTTCCAGATTTTTCTCACTAATCAACCGTGCACCTCCTGATTTAAAGAACCCTCCATCACCTCCGGATTTTCTCTCTCCCTAAATTGATTTGTCTTCTCAATTGTTTCCCATGTGAGGTCTTTTTCCAACTGACGGTTGCCATGGCCACATTCATCCCGAAGTGTTGGATGTTTGACCCTTGGTGATGTAGATGCCGGTGACAGTAATGGTGATAACTTCGATGATGGCAGCGGGTGACAGTTATTGCAGCGATGGTGGCAACAGTACGCCGACGGTGGGGGTGGTAGTGGCGGGGGTAGCGGTTTCTGATGAACGTCCCTACACGCTGATAACTTTGTCGGACAACCAATTGTCTGTGTTACAGCTACCGGTTAAAATAATCCGTTTGGGCTTGGGTCAAAATAGATCTACAAATGTGGAGCTTGATGATATCGCCCATTTATCTTCCTTCAACCATTCCCTCACGATCGATCTTCCTTCGGCGGCCTCTTTTTGCTTCAATGATGGAGGAAAACACGACCGACAACTTTCTTCTTCTGTTTTCTCTCTCTCCTGGCCGTTTCGGATGATCGGAGGAATCAACAACGGTTGTGGATACAAAACTGTTTCAATCACTTCTGATTGCAGTTCATTAATAACCGAGCTGATGGCTTTCACAACAAGCATATGAATCTTCATTACTTTCAATAATCTCTTTATATCTGATAGCAAAAATACTCGCACGTTAATGTGGCATAGTAGCGGTGCTAGTGCACACCAACTATTGAGTTCACTTTTCAAGTAATATAATGGTGAGGACCTTTTCTCGTGCGATTTTCATGGTGATCTTATGGGTACTATTGCTTTGTGCTTTATCGCTAGCTTTTCTGTTGGACCAACATTTTGCATGTGTGTTCCTATCTTTGCATTTCGTGTTTTGTGGTTTGAAAGGACGTAGGGCATTCTTCGATATCACTCGGCCTATATGCACTCCCTACTACCTAGTAGTACCTACCCCTAGCCAAAACGCATCCCTCTCCTTGCAATGAGGACATTGCCATTGTTAAGTTTTAGGGGGAGGTCCTTTCCAATCACCAAAAGTTTCCAAAATATAATGACATTTTTTTTGTGGCCACCAAAAATTGATCCATTCGGCCAAGTGAAATCTCTCGTTATATATCAAAGATAGCAAATATATAAAAAAAAATGGAAGTGCCGAAACGCGCAAAATTTATACAAAGTTTTTCCCACAAAAACAAGAATAAGTTTGGGGGAAAAGGAGATAAACCAAGAAATGATCAAGCCGTAAACACATACCCATGCAAGTCCTACCGATGAAACCAAAGACCATGTGAACAAAAGAGAGGCATACATCGTGCAAGTCCAAAGGTAACCCATCATTATTCCCAATTCATTTTCTGCACAAATGTTCCGTTGTAGCCCGGTCTTTCCTTTTTTGCATGATAGGTATGTCAACTACGTCCAAACTACTCAAAGTGATGGTCTGACGTGCTCTCTTGGAATAACCTTAGGGTTTCAATGTCGCTAGGCAAGGTTTCCTGTTGTCGCCCCCTAAGTTCGGTCGCAAACTGACCAAGTTGGTTTTCAAAACCCCCTCAATGCTGTGTTGGTTTTGGTTAATGAAGCCTTTAAGCAATGATTCTAGAGAACTGTTGCTATCCATCGTGTTTTGCTGTCTAGGCACGTGAGGATTGCCCATTGTTGTGAGATTGTGGGGATTGCTCATTGTGATGAAATCCCGGGGGATTTTGGGGTCGATTTTTTCTGGAACTTACCCCGGGTGGTTATAGTCGTGGATTACCTGCCCAAGAAAAAATGGGATGATTTCGCCAATTTGGGGTTGTAGGGTTGCAAGTACTGGCTATTCCGCGAATGGTTATCTACATAATTAACGGAGACGAGGTTACCTGGACAATTTTCATTTTCCGGATTAGTTGTTACAAAATGCACTTGTTCTTTTCTCCTAAATTCAAATTATTGTCTACCAAGTTCGTTAATGCAACAATTTGTGCATTCAAGGTTGTGATGGCATGTACATCATGAACTCCCCGATGCACTTTTGGGAGGAAGTGCACGGGGGATTGACCATTCGGTATTGTTATTGCCAATTTTTCAATGATATCATATCCCTTATTGTATGTTTTGGCGGTAAATGCACCACCAACTGTAGCATCGAGGATACCATATTCCTCGATTCTTATCATCCACAATTTTCACCGTACTTTCCACAAGAGGTGGTGGTGGTGGTAGATTTTCGGGACCTCCTCCCCTCCATTGTCACCCATAGTGTTATTAGCGGGAAGTTGCCGATTACCTCTTCCTCGTCGACCCGTCTCCAGACGGTTCTATCGATTTCGGGATCTAGAGGCAAAAGTTCACCCGGTTGTAGCCGTGACATACAACATGGGAAGGTGCAAAGAAAAACTCGTGATTCGGGTTCGAGTGAAAATCAATGTCTTAAAATGTAAAATCATGCCAATTCTCAGCAACGGCGCCAAAAACTTGATAGCAAAAATACTCGCATGTTAATGTGGCACAATAGCGGTGCAAGTGCAAACCAACTATTGAGTTTGCTTTTCAAGTAATATAATGGTAAGAACCACAAATTGTATCCACAGGGATTGGATTTAACTAAGAATCGAAGATTTCCACGAACATCCTGTGCAAAGTTAGTGTTCATAAAATTGGTTGGTTATGAGCGAATATTAGTAGTTTAAATAACAAGTAATAAAAGGCGGGTACAGGGGAAAGTTTCCCCCGAGAGTAGTAATATAAATGGTTGACAAGTCACAAAATGACCCCAAATGATTTCCTCCTCTTGAAGCTAAAGCTATGTCATATAGGTTGTGATTACGATTTTATTATAAAGTATCCACAAATGCTAACTTTCGGTTTGTGAATCTTACT
Organism: Arctium lappa; assembly: GCA_023525745.1. Classification (NCBI taxonomy): domain Eukaryota; kingdom Viridiplantae; phylum Streptophyta; class Magnoliopsida; order Asterales; family Asteraceae; genus Arctium; species Arctium lappa. Next base: position 23,957,233 of record CM042051.1, on the reverse strand, counting down.
AAGTAGATCTCGAAGATTTTAGCCCTGCCAGTGTGGAGGGATGCCCATATTTCTATGACACACCAACTCGACCGATATTTGGACCTTAGTTTGATTATGCAATAATCCATATCCCTATACGATTATTGAAGATTTTCTCAAATCTCCGTGCGTAATATATCTAATATTAACACACACAGGTGATCAACTTGTCTCATTTGTGTTAAAGCTTCAACTTGGATGATCAAACCGAGAAGTTAGCGAAATGCGGTAACACCCAAGTGTTACATTTTAACCTCTCAGGTTTGGCTTATAGCTGCACCCAAAGGGGGGTTTAGCTACTGCTCATAAGTAAAGACATGATGAAAGAAAAGTAATACTGAAATGTAAATTGCATTAAAATAAGATTTGCCATTGTGGTCACAAGCTTACCACAGTGGTGAACAGAAAATAAACTTGCATAAATTTAAACTAGCTAAAATAAAAACACAAGAGTAAAATAATTTAAGCTGAATCTTCAAGGTGTGAAGTGTTAAGTGCTCTCTCAATGCCAGGCCCAAACTCCCTTTATATATAAGTGAAATCTTCAGTAAAGATTTCCAGCTACTGTTTGCCATAGTGGTAACTCGCCAGAATGACTTCCAGCGTCAAAATGTGACTTTTTAGCTATTTCTCAACTTTAGGAATGATTTAGACCAAAAAAATATTAGAAGGTTCAAATCGGTATGTGGAAGGGTAAAAATAGTGAAAATGGATTTAAAAAAATGACAAATAATTCTAAAATTTTAAGGTTATCAGTATTCTTCTCCTCTATTTCTGAGCATTGTTGTGATCATGGAACTGTCATGGTTGTGATAAGGGATTTTTCTATTGGTAGCTTCCTCATCAGTCCACCAGATGCGATCTCTGAAGGTGGAGAACCTTCTGGTTTTGGTGGAGGAGGTGTATAGGAAGTAAAGGACTATGAGAATTCTCAAGTCGATGCGAATATAGGGCCATTTTGATGCGGCAATTGTGCAAATGAGACTTTCAGGGAAACTATAAATTTTGAACAACAAAAGGCGAGTAATCAAGTCCGACAACGGGTTTTCCAACAAGCCTTACAAGGAGCTCCACTGTATGGGATATAGTGTTACATACCTCTTCACCCGAATCATAGTATGTAATCTAGCATTCTCCGTCACCATTTTTGTCAGCTTCTGATCGAGGATGTGATTGAACCTCGTCATCTGAACTGGCAGCTGTTGTTGATAATCGAAAATTATGGATTGGATTCCGATCACCTTCTTCATAGAGTCAACCCTCTGGTAACTCCTATCAAGAGCCGTGGGTGCGGACTGCTCTGATTCCAATTTGTTATGAACTGATTCAATTGAACAAATGAAATAAGAACAGATAGAAAAGACCACTGTGGATGCTTCAATTTGACAAGAACAAAAGGGTTTCTGGCTATTTGAGAGGCCAGAGCTCTCCTAAGAAAGACTAACAATTTTCTGGATGATCCTCTCACTCTCGCTTACACCCTATTTATTAACAACCATAACAGACTCTAGGGCAAAAGAATACCAGAATTACCCCTTCTAGAAAATATCCTACTAATAGACTTGGGTTTGGGTCAGTGCATAACACAATACTTGACAATCTGAAAACTTCCAATAACCCTGGTATGAAATTCCAATAATACGAGCATGCTTTGAAATTGTTTGTTAATCACTTTGAGTAAATGTCATATTTGCTGCGTACTTTTGCACACCGTTATTTCTCCATTACACCTTAATTTGCATTTTCTCTTCATTGGTAGTTTGTTTCAATTTTTCCATCTTTTATTATTATGACTTACCTCTTATGGTGAAAAATCCTAGATAAGGTTGGAGACCAAAGGCGGAAAACATTCATCCATTGTGTTTTGCACGACTGGGGTCTTGCTGAGGGTCTTAGTAAAAGCTGGCAGTGGTAGGTCCAGAAGAGAGGCCACAACAAAGATGTTCAAGGATGCATTTCCTGACATGACTCACATCATTGTGGTATTTATCTAATTTAAACTTGACCTGCAAATATCTAAATTCATAACCACTAAAAATTGGAGTATTCTTCTTTTCTTTTTCTTTATACTAGTATGTTGATATATCATTTTTTCTATTTATTATTGAAAGAAGCGACAATGCATTTTAGGGCTTCAACTTTAATTGTTCTAGGAAGAGTCTATATATGGAATAAGGATTGATTATACTGTATAATCAACCACTACGAGTGAAGAGTAATTCTATATACCGAAAAGGATTTATTCTCTCCTTTCCAAGATGTAAGCACAAGATGATTTTGATTTTGTTTCAACATTTACGAGTGAAGTCATTGCATCAGTGTTTGCTTTTTTGAAAGGGTTTTGTCTGACTATGTAACTCCTGTCGGGACCCTTTCCCCTTTCTATGTTGTCTCTCACAATGAATTCCAATAAAAACCATTTATTTTTTTATTTTTAAATGGAGGTGTAAATATTTTATTGCAATGTTAAAGTTCTTAAATGATCGGAAAGCCATGTGGAACCTTGAGTATAGAATGAGTTGCTAATAATTTAAAACACAGGAAGTTAAAAATATTGTAACTTGTCAAAGTTCCCTTGTATTTTACAATGGACGAAGTATCAGGCCCACAAAAGATTTAAAGACAATTGCCTAGGGTCATTGATCTGGACATTTCTAGCTAATTCTATACCCTGCTCCATTCTTTAATTAGGCCTGTCTTTAACATGTTGAAACTTGAAAAATTACAAATCCTTTTGATGGAAAACTAAAGTAGTTTCTGGTTGGTTACTTGGAACCCTTTTTATTCTACCCTAATATAACACTTAATTGGCTCTATTACTTTACCTATTTATCACGGTATAACTGGGGTACTACAAAATTTTGCAGGATGAAATTCATGAAAGGGATCGATTCTCTGATTTTATGCTAACAATCCTCAGGTGCCTTTTACTTTGAAGTTTGAATTGTAGCTTTGCTTGTCTCACATGCATACACTCATCAACTCTAGGATACTAAGAAGCTTTGGCCTTCGTGGTTCGTCTACCATAGTGTTAATATCTGAATATCTGTGCTTATTACGGTTTTTGTTTTGCAGAGATATGCTTCCATTATATCCTCATCTACGAGTGGTTAGTAAAATTCAGTCATTTATTTTCATATCTTCCACTGTACCTTAAATATGTTTTTTGCTATTTTTGGTTCACTGAAAAAAAAAAAGAGAATTATTTTAAGGAGTTGACTCGGGTCATATTTTGGAAGGTACTGATGAGTGCTACACTTGATGCCGAACGATTTTCTCAGTACTTCGGAGGCTGCCCAATCATACGTGTCCCTGGGTTCACTTATAATGTAATTTTCCATTCCATACCCTGAATCACCTTATATGGAGATCTTTGCTTTGTTTGTTTTGGTTTATGCCATCCAAGTTCTGTTTTGAGTTTGTTGCGTCCATGTTTTAGGTGAAAAGGCTCTATTTGGAGGATGTACTTTTGCTTGTGAAGTCAACAAAAGCGTGTCATCTTGATTGCACATCAAAAACTAGCATGGATGTGGACTCCCAATTAACTGGGGACTTCAGGCTTGCTCTTGAAGAGGCTATTAATCTAGCCTGGTCAAGTGATGAGATGGAATCTCTCTTGGAATTTTTTTCAACTAGTGAAGGATTAGATGTTCTCAATTTTCAGCATTCTGTGACGGGAATTACACCATTAATGGTCTTTGCTAGAAAGGGAAGAGTGGGTGATATGTGCATGCTTCTCTCTTTTGGTGCCAATTGCCATTTACAAGATAATGAAGGAAAAACTGCGCTTTCCTGGGCCGAACATGAAAACCAGAAAGAAGCTGCGGATATTTTAAGAAAACACATAGATTCCACCTCAGTTGATCCCAAGGAAGAACAACTTTTACTTGATAAATACTTGCATAACGTCAATCCAGAATTAATTGATGTTATCCTCATAGAGCAATTATTGAGGAAAATATGTACAGAATCCGAAGAAGGAGCTATCCTTGTTTTTCTTCCAGGGTGGGATGATATAAATAAAGCACGAGACAAACTAAGTTCTAGTGCTTTATTCAAAGATTCTTCGAAGTTTTTGATATTAGCTCTTCATTCCATGGTCCCATCTATAGAACAAAAGAAAGTTTTCAAAAGGCCACCTCAGGGTTGCCGTAAAATTATACTTTCAACAAACATAGCTGAAACCGCTGTCACAATTGATGACGTTGTTTTTGTAATAGATAGTGGAAGGATGAAAGAAAAAAGTTATGACCCTTACAACAAGGTTTCGACTCTTCAATCCTCTTGGATCTCAAAAGCAAGTGCAAAGCAGCGAGAGGGACGAGCTGGGCGATGTCAAGCAGGAATATGTTACCATCTATATTCAAAACTTCGAGCAGCTTCACTCCCAGAATTTCAAGTGCCAGAAATTAAAAGAACGCCGATTGAAGAACTATGTTTGCAGGTAATCATGACCTCTAACAGCTTCAGTTGCGTAGGACAGATAATTAGTTTTCTTATCTCTAGAAAAGGTGAAAGAACCTTAAATAAACTTATAGTTGGGATGCAGGTTACAAAACCTTTTGTTTTTTATTATGCAGAATAAAGCCTTGGTACTGTTGATCTTGTAATGTCAGTTTTTTAACTAGCCATGTTCTGAATAAACTGTTAACATGTCTATAAATAGCCACTTCTAAGTCTCTTAATAGGCGTCTAAATATTTGAATAAAATGTCATTCTCCTAATCTTTTAAGTTCACGGTCTCTTTCAACTTGTTTCTCTTCAATTTCTGCATGTCAGAGTTCAGGCTTGGACTCACATTTCTAATTTTGGCTTATAGGTATCATAATAGCTCTGTCTAAGTAAGAAGTTTTTTCTTTTTTCTCCATAGGTATCAGATTGCATGCATTTGTCCCCTCCCCCAAATTTATTTTTTTAAAACCTGCCCATAAATTAGTTTCTGTTATGTTTGAAATACCAAAATGTCCATAACCATACTCAGGGATGTTCATAAAACTATTTGTTGAACTTACTGATTGACTATGGTGGTAACTATAATATAAATTGCTCAAATCAAGAGTAGCTCATTTACTTGCAGGTTTTGGTTCATTTACTCAAGAATGAGATAAGATATCATTAAAATTGTTCAAGTTGTAGTTGAGATATTTTTGATAGAACAATCAGAATGGTGATTTTGATCAAATATTGCTCACTCCTGTGCATTCAATCTGATTCATTCAGATCAGTAGCTTTTTTTTTTATTTTGGAATAAATGTAACTATGTAAGGGGACCACCAAAATCATGTTGCTATCTCTGTCTACATCCTTTTAGCTTTCTTTCGCTATCCCATGACCGATTTTTAACATCGGATCTTTGGAGATATTTGATTCTCGTTTAGGTTCCACCACTAGTTCTAGGGTTTAGCAACCTTACTCTTTCTAACACTATGACTTATGCAGATGTCTGCCACTATTAGCCTGTGTTGTCTTACAACACACTCCGTATACTCCACAGTGTTGCTTTTACAATATATGCATGCCAGTATGCCACACAATCTCTGTTTCTAGCGAGTTCAAAGCCAATCTGTTGAATGTTTGGTCTCACTTTTCCTAAAGTGTGTTTACAACTACCTAATGAGCATCCACTGCAAAATCTGAGATTTCCTCTCATTCTTGATTTTCATTGCCATATTTGTACCCTCCATGAATTTATTCAATCCTAAGCATCTGATCTTTAACGTTGTGTTCTCGAATTTGGAAAGAAAATAAATGAAATTTTTTTATTGTGTACTTGAGAGGGCCTTTAAAGGGTAAAAAAGAAAATGAATTTCATGTTCTTGAACACGAGAGAAAGGAAAGGAAATATGTCATTTTTACAAATATACCCTTTTTTATTTTAGAACGGTTTGTAATTGATGGGTAGATGTATAATTTTATAAATCTTTGTCATTATTATTTCTTTCCTTCCCTTTCCTCCACATTTGCAAGGAAAGTTTTGGGAGGAAGATCAACATATTTTCCTTTCTTTTCCTTTTCTTTCCCTCCTAAAAAACTCGAGAATGCGAAATATTTTATTTTTCCCCTTCTTCCCTTCCCTTCTTTTTGCAAAACCCTTGGGTAGTGGAGTTAGTGTTTTGGTTATTAACCCTTGGCTAGGATACCATGTGAAGTTAGGATCCAAAAGCTTACTTCTATTGCATAAGAAATCAAATGTACATAGGTAAGGATACTCTGGGAGCCAAACAAATCAATCACAATAGGAAAATAGCTCTATGCCTACTAATAATATTACTAGGTTCAATAAACCTATTAGTAACTCTTGTTTGTAAGAGGGTCTGACAAAACACTTCCTCGATTCCTGGAGCGGGAACTTTCTGGAAGCATTATAAGAAGCACGTAAAGAGCCTTTTGAAGCGATTAGCTCCCACTAACTTTTCCCTGGCATGTCAGAAATCTAAATACGAAAGCATCAAATGTAGAAATGATCTATTCTGATATGTTTGATACAAAAAAGTAGTGGACCGGGATTTAATCTCGAGTTCACTGTGCTCTTATACCTTAGCAATAAGGGGTTAATCACCTTTCAGTCTTGAGGATGGTTAGACGCTTTTCAAGCATTATTACTTTTTTTTTCTCAAAGTATAGCTATTACGGCCTTGATTTGACTGCTAAATTAGGTCCTTTGACTGCGTTTTGCTACACTCAGAAGAAGCAGTATCTTGATCGGCAAATTGCAAGTGTTTATAAGTTGGGATCTATTTCATTATCTTCATACTAGACCACTAGGAACTAATTTATCTAATGTTTCTCTACTGATAGGTGAAGCTTCTTGATCCGAGTTGCAAAATTGAAGAGTTCTTAAAGAAAACATTAGATCCTCCTGTTTCTGAAGCCATTCATAATGCAATTACTGTTCTCCAAGATATTGGGGCCTTGTCACCTAATGAGGATCTCACAGAGCTTGGCGAAAAGCTCGGTTCTATCCCTGTTCATCCACTCACAAGCAAGATGCTTCTCTTTGCTATATCAATGGATTGTCTTGACCCTGCTTTGACTTTAGCTTGTGCCAACGACTATAGAGATCCCTTCACCCTTCCGATGTTTCCTGATGAAAAAAAGAGAGCAACAGCTGCTAAATGTGAGTTGGCCTCGTTATACGGTGGCCATGGTGATCAATTAGCAATAATTGCAGCCTTTGAGTGCTGGAAAAACGCCAGGAACAGGGGTCAAGAAGGAAGGTTTTGTCGTCAATATTTTGTGTCACCAGGGGTCATGAATATGCTATTTGGAATGCGTAAACAACTCCAAAATGAACTTTATAGGAACGGATTTATTCCAGAAAATTCATCTCAGCTTAGTGCAAATGATCAAGACGTTGGTATAATTCATGCAGTCCTTGTTGCTGGTTTATATCCTTTGGTGGGAAGATTACATCCACCTAAAAAAAACGCAAAAAGAATTATGATAGAGAATGCCAACAATGATTTGGTTCGATTACACCCTCAGTCTGTCAATTCTAAGTTACCATTCAAGAAAAAAGATGTTATTCCTTTGGTCATATATGATGAGATAACACGTGGAGATGGAGGTTTGAATATCAGGAGTTGCAGTATTATTGGACCACTTCCTTTATTATTGCTAGCAACAGAGATTGCTGTGGCTCCTCGTGATGATGATAGCGAAGATGATGATGATACCGACTTTGAAAATAGTGATGAAGAAGAAGAAGATGGCCGTGGAGATAGAATTATGTCTTCTCCGGATAATGTGGTCAGGATCGTTGCAGATAGGTGGCTTTCGTTCGAGTCAACAGCTCTCGATGTTGCTCAGATTTACTGTTTGAGAGAAAGGTTGTCTGCTGCAATCATGTTCAAGGTACATACATATTATGATCATCTTCTATTATTATAAAAATATATATATATATATATATATATATATACACACATCTCTATTACTCCCTCCGTCTGTCTACAATGAAATAAGCACCCAATTTTAGAAAATGTTTATTTATTACACTTTTAAATTTTAACTAAATTGACAATTGTACCTTTAATAATAGAGGGAGTAATGAACTTTTACATCCCATTATTAAAGATAGAATTGGGAAAGTAGGCACTTATATTTGAAAAGTAATTTGTGTTGGATAATTTTACCCTGAAACGAACATTTTTTTCAATTGTTGAAAATATGGTTTGATGATGAAATTGTTGGCTGCATATTATCTTTTCAGATCACGCATCCGGGAAAAGATCTTCCTGAACTTCTTGCAGCCTCTATATATGCAATAGCCAATGTTCTATCTTACGATGGGCTTGCTGGGATCGTTTTGCCACTGGAATCTGTGGAGTCGCTCACATCAAAGGTGCAAGAAACTGATATTGGGCAGCCAGGAAAAGTCAAGGGGGGTTCAAATAACTTTCTTCGATCACTACTATCAAATGGTTTGCAACCGCAGTTTCAAAATCAGGGGGGGTGGTGGAAACATCATCCGTCCAGTTCAGCACAACGAAACCACCATCAAAATCAGAATGTCGGGGCCATCTCTAATGGTCCAAGGGGAGAGTCTTTGAAGCGGCATCGTGGAAATAGAGCTTGATTGGTATAAATCTGAATTGGTGAGATAAGAAATCTAATGGTAATTAGGTTCTTCCTGTTGGTGTATTAGTTGTGTTTTTGGTACAATTGGACCTTTTTGTTATTATAACATATAGCAATTTGAACTTGTTTACAAGTGCCGTCTTTTTTTTTTTTTTTTTTTTTTTGTATTATTACCTTTTCTTAAATTACTTTTTACTTGCATGTTTAGGGATTGTTTACCTCTGACTTAATGAACTTAATTGTTGGGCGGCTCAGCCCTATTAAGGAAGAGGTTTGTTTATGGCTTAATCGTTAAGCCGTTAAGCCAAAATGGATTATATGTAATAAGGCAAGACCTCTTACTTGTCCCCATTAACTCATCTTAAACAAATTAATACCATAAATGTCTCATAACTAATCTAACCCCCTCTTTGCTTCCCTCAAAGCCATTGGTCTTTTGTAGACAGAAAACTCTGTACAAAGTTTAGGGTGCGTTTGGCATCCAGACATGACATACAAGATAGAACAACTGTTCAATGTTTGGTAAGATAGAACTGGACATGACAGAATAGATAAAATGACCAATTTATTCCTAATAAGTTGCTTATATCTTTTTTATATTTTGATTTATTTATGTAGTTTATTTAATTATAATAAAATAAATATTTTTATAACAAAATATATCATTAAAAATTTTCGTCAAGACGATTAAAATGACAAAAATAAAAGGTTTTATGTAGTTTCCAAATTTTTTATACCTTTTTTATATTATTTTATTATTATTAATATTTAATAAATTAACAAAACATAGAAATCATGTAAAAATAATATTTTAAAGACAATAAGTGAGTTTAAATAACATATAATACAATAACTAAAATTTAAATAACGAATAAAATGTAAAAAAGGGATGTATATTTGATATTTTAGAAGAAAATTAGGTTTTATTTTGATGTTATATTAACAAAATATAAGTATGTTCTACCTTGTTCCACCTAGTTCTATAGGTGTGGGCTGTAACAAGTCTGATCTAGTTTGTTCCACATAAAAGTTCTGGGATAGTGATTCATGTTCTATTCTGTCATGTTTTGTCCAGTTTACTAAACACACCCTTAATGAATAAAAAGAAGTGAACAAAGTGGTCCAGATTTTTAATAAGTTTGGACTTCGGTCCCTAAATAAATCAATGATTTGGTCCACTGAATTTTCAAAGAGACGATTATCATTATCACTCGTAGCTTTGATTTTAATCTTCTATTTGTTTCTTATTAAGATTAAGAGATGTTTTAAATATCTGATTCATAATGAAATATTGCATATTTTATGAATAGAGGGGTTTGAAGCCTATAAATATATCATAACATTTGGGGATTAAACAAACCTCAATGAAATGTAGACTACTATATAGTAAGAAGTATTATACATAATCAGAAACAAAAGAAAAGAAAATCTTGAGGGTACAAAACTGGTGGAATGGGACAATTTTAATGGAATGGAAGTACTCAAAAATGGTCTTCAATCATAATATATTAATTACTTACTAATATTAGTACCTTGACTACCTCTCCCCTACCGCGATGTTTCCTATAAACCACAAAGCTCAACGCTCGTTTTTGTATGTTACGTTAGTTAAATCACAGCTCATCGTGTTTGAGATCCTCCTCCTCATTGGTCTCCTCTTTTTTACTCTCACCATTCGAGCCTTTTGCTTCCTCCTCCGTTTCATTCTTCACGCTTGGTTTCTCAATTTTTGGTTTTGGCTTTGGGATTCTATTTGTGCTTGCAACCTGGTAATTAGAATTATAAAAGTCAAAAACCGAACCAACCTATTAATTATATCCCACACAAGGTAGGATCTGGGGGTAAAATGTACGTAAACAAAAAAAAATGCAAAATAACATTAATAAAAACTTTAAACATGCCTTGTCTTGAAGATCGAGTAGCTTGCTTATAATTTCTTGAGAAGTAAATGCCGGAGTGATGGATGCTGATAACCTGTCAACAGAATTTGATTTTGAACAATTAGAGATGTTTAATGACACAATCTTTGGTAACGTGTTGTATAATATGAACACAATTCTTTTTGAGCATATGATATGGAGTGCTTAGCTAAAATATAAATAAAGATCCCACTTGCGCAGAGTCGCAAGCATGCTAACAAGTCGAGACCCTACTGATCAGTATAGCCCACGAAAATGGTGGTGTGATCATCTGTTTTGATTGATTATGCTTTTATAGGTGCATGAAATGTGTTAAACAGTTCAAATCACCAACTACCTAAAATAAGATTTCTCCTATTTTATTTATGGGCCTTCAGGGAGAGAACAAAAATCATTATACATGGCTGAGAATTTGGTAATGCCAAACATCAGAGGAGTTTGATGCAATGTAAGCTCGATTAGAGTGCGACTCTGGAACAAGTTACAGGTGGGAATCCAATTCTGCTCAAGGGTTTGGCACATGTTTAACATTTGAAAACTTTGTAATGATAGAAGGAAAGAAAATGCTTCAAGTACATGTGTAGTTTTAAACAAACAAAGAATATTCACACCACGTCCCTCCAAACTGTTAAAAGTTTTGAAAGTTTCTTTTATACTTCTCTCAATCTCTTTACTCCTCTATATTTGCTTATTCATATGTACACAGTTTGCTGCTCTACATCTCTCTATTTTTCTTGCTCGGTGTTTATATTTCTAATCTTGTTTATGTTACTCTAGGATATTGCATCCCAAGAGAGTTTCATCAACAAGTACTTCAGAACAATTTGATATGGGTTTAGATACTTAAATAATGTTTCCTTTGTATAGTTAGTTGGTCTATTTATGTAACTAATATATTAAAGAACACAAATACACACACTATGCGTAAAGCTGATACCCAGATTTTAGTATGTCCTAAGATGTTGAACCCAAGCACCCAATACACACCCGATCTAGTCTTCATTGTTATAGATATATGATATATAATGGGATATGCAACCACCCTGTCCATGTTGGCAGCATGGATTAAGTTGACCTTATTTGAGTGGAAATGTATAAGGATGAACTGTTGCATGCAGGGTGACATCGTTATTCTATCTGAAATATAAAATAAACGGAACACAATAAGTAGCATGTTGAACTCACTTTTGTTGCTCAGCCTCCTTATCATTCAACCACTTCTTGAAATTTTCAGCCTCCCGTAGTACCTGGAAATGAACATGGAAGCATGGTGTTTAACTTTTTGTTCCATAAATAAGGGAGAGTGGATCTATGAATTGGTTGACAATGATTAGAAAGAATATAACAGCAATGTTTGAGAAGAGAAAGAAATTCACCTGATCAATTTTATCTTTTGGAAGCCATGGTTTTTTTGACTCCCACCCACTAACGACCTGTGCCACAGAATAAGGATAATCAAGTGTCAGGTGGGATAGTTTACCACATAGCATTTTCAATTCCACTCGGTATTATAATTTTCTATCAAGAGCAAACATTCGAGGAGAGCACATTAAAAATCTTCCAGGAATTCTATATGAAGGAAGTTCAGACTTCAGAAATCAAAGTTCATACCAATGTCATCAAACCAAATAGATGTTATATATCATTTCACTAACAAGGTTGGCTTGGAGGAGATCCCAGGTTTGACTCTTAAGACACCCTCTTAAAGTTGACTGCTGAAAGATACTTTGGAGAAATATATAGAAAAATATATAATAACCATCTCCCCTTGAACATACAATCATGTAGAGATCACATATGTGCTATACCGAATGCACAGAAAAATATCATTTTTAGTAATCAAATTTCTCAAGGTCTTGATTATTATCTAACATTTTAGTGTTTCTCTATTCTTCCCATGAACTGATGAAATCTTGACAAATTTCCACATGTCACAATCACGGGTTCTTCCTCCAACAATTATTTGCCTCTCTATAACTTCATGCAATTAGAGTTCATACGCTCCAATGAATTTCCACAATAACATCTCACAGTATCTTCTTCGAGAATCATTTTAATATGATTAGCTTCTACAAGGTCATAGTTTAGCACCCACAAATTCATAATTCCAAGCATAGCTGCCATAAGCAAGGCTTCGACAATTTGAAATAATTTAATCGAATGTTATTTACCTCTTGCAGCTCACTGAAATACTGTCTAGCACTTCGCAACGCCTCTGGCCTTGCTGTAAGCTCCTTGTATCTATAGTAGATGATTATAAGAGTAAGTAAGTTATGTAGTATGATGATGCCTTTTAAGTCAGGACAATTGATATTCATTGCACACCTGAAAAAAATAGGGTCGCCAATAGCTTTCAATTGATCCAATCGTTCTTGAAATTGAGTCGCTGAAGCATCTTCACCATCAGTGTACAACCAGTCTTGCACCTAAAATAAATTGTACGTTAATGTTAAATGACTGAAGAGCTTTAATTATGCCAACAACCAAAAAACCACATTCTACAGTGACAAAAATAAATTGCAAAACCACTTTGCAAATTTAGAATGGCATTTGTGGAAACCTACATAATGAATAGTACTTGTGGAATCTCAATTCCACACACACCGGTACCCATCATCATGTGGATTTCTACAAATAGAACACACACACACACATATATATACTTAATGCACATACATACATAAATGTTAGTATATATATATATATATACACACACACCATATTATAAAGCATTTGAGAAAAACTCTTAAAAACAAATTTTTATGCATCAACGACTGTTTATTGATGCATATTACTTAAAATTCAAGATTACAATTAAATGATGCATAAGTACAACTTTTTAAAGTTGCATGTTTGAATTCATAACTAACTAATAAACATAATCAAATACGGGATAAACATCTCATTTTAAATATAAAGGTTCTAAAATATAATTACGATAATCATTGAATTCTAACATAATACTTAATTATTTATTTTATAAAAAACCAAGCTGCATTGAGCGGGTACACTTCTAGTATATATATATATATATATATATATATATATAGAGAGAGAGAGAGAGAGAGAGAGAACCTCGTTGAGCTTTTCAACAAACGACTGGCGTTGCTCACTTGTAGAAACTTTTTGCAATTCATCCAGATAATCAAGCTGTCACAACCCCCAATAAAATCGACATGAGAAAGAGAAACTAAAATGCACAATTAACTTTAGAGCACACCAGTAATGATATTGCATCAAGGACATATACTATAACACCACATATCATAGAAAAGTAAAATGAGAAATTGCCAGAAAGGTGAGTTGAAACTGCAAACAGGACTGGAACCTTTTCTCTAGTCGCATATATGTAGCCCTCCAGATCATTTTTCAACTCTGCAGTCCTCCTCCTTTCTGCATCCTTTGCATCTAGTGCATCCAACCTGTCTATACCTTCAGCAAGAGAGTCCTCTGAGAGAGGTACTCTTGACCCCACTCTCTTCTCAGAGATCTGCAGCAGTTAATAAAATACCCAAAATCAATAAGGAAAACAATAATATGTCTTCTCCAAATAGAGTTAATCTAGAAAGGTTCCATGGTCAGACAAATTAAACCTTTAGAGGAATTCTGAAAGTCCGCTTCTTTAGTTTCTTCTCTGTACCAAGATTGACAATGTTTTGGTCATTTGTGGTGGAGTTCACCAAGTTGGTACTCAAGTCATCTTGATTGGGGACATCATTGGCTTCTGTAGCATTCGCAGAATCGGCTTCAACCGTCAAGTTCAGGGGAGCAGAAGCATTCTCCACAGTCTGATTCTTTTTTGGAACTTCTACCCATTCAGAAATTTCAATAACAGCATCTGCTCGATCCAATGAAATTATGCCACTTCTACTAAGAGAGAAATGAAGACTGGCTTTGACAGGGGACGAAAGGTTGCGCAACATGTACCTAAGAGTTGAAGACCAAGTAACTTGAAATTCAGAAAAACTTATCTGTGGCTGCACAAGACTCGGTTTGTATAAAACCTAATTCAGTTTCAGCATGAAATATTTCCTGCTTTCGATGCAAATCATTTCCACTAATTTAGTTGTTTTTGTTATAGTAACTTGAAAGGGTATCCCAGGGATAAACAAGAGACGTTTTCGAAGTATAGAACTGTTACAAGTTCCATGCCTGTTAAATAATGGACCATGATTTGAGTCAAGACCTCTGTGTCTTGTTTAAATAAATTTCTAGTACTCTGGAAGCACAGAAATAATGAGAGGTAAAGATGCATAAGCTTTTGGGACCTTAACATACAGAACCTTCATTTTACAATAGATATAAGCATTCTAACTAGAGACATGTAAAACCAATGTTTTCAACACTGTTGTTGACCATAAGGCTGGCTCTACGCTTCACAGTAAGCATGGTACCCTAGGTTAAATTACCCACACCCACTTGAGGTGAACTTAAATACTTAATTAAAATTGAGGATATATGTTGAGCAAGAAAAAGAAAATATTGTTAATTAGTTTATAGGAACTCCACAGATAAGAAATACCAATATACATAATGTCAGTTCACCTCAAGAAGCTCACAGATGTACCTTTCAAACTCAATAAGTCCTTTAAACAACACAATTCATCAGACAAGTAAATTTTATATGTACTTCCAAAAGATGAATATGTTTTTCCCAACTTCCTTCTTGTGTTATCCGAAGTTAATTGTCACCTTTCCAAGGTAAACATTTTATTAAATTCTTAAAACCTTGACTCAGAAAGCAACGAGTAGCAGCCTTGAAGAGCAAATCACCAAATTCTAATAGCAGTTGATATTATGAAAAGCACCTGGTGCTTTTGACCTTTTACGAAACTGACAAGGCGTAACCGGAATACTAACTATAAACTATTTCTTCATTGTGATGTTAATATTGGTGACAATGTGCTTAACATGGGCACAGGTAATGTCAAAACACAAAGAATATATCTCACCATTACCGACTTAATGATTCACATGTCATTTTAGAGCCCAAACACTAATTAACCCTTACAGAAAAAAGAACTGTCTGAGATTGGCTTTAAAAGGACACATCTGGTTAAAAGCATAATGTTATACCCTGGGGTCAATATCAATGGAAAGGTGCAAGTAGTGGGTGCAATAGTACAAGTGGTTAATGCAGGCTATCAAGTATAAATAAAGGAGCTGGGGTTTGAGTCACGAATGGCCAAAACAGTCCACTAGATTTGCATGTTTCAATAGTGTGAGCCACTTCATTAACGAGTACCCCTCCATTTTAGGTAAAGAGATACAAGACTTTCTAGGGGAGATGATTCAACCCCACTTGAGTATAACAATCAGCCTAAGTGCAACATTAAAACTGATATCACCTTCTACGGTTTTCTTATGGTTTTATTGTTTCAGCCCTCTACTCATTTTGCACTCTATTTATTCTCGCTATGATTGATTAATCGTATCTCCTACCAAACAAGCAACAGCAATAATGCCGTGGCTTTTTACCTTTGTGACTTCAAACACACAATCATCAGCCATTTTCATACCCCTGTATTTACCAGTCATCAATAAGAAAGAATGCTGAAACCCCTTGCCTTCCATTAACCATTTTGAAATACACCTAGATAACCTCACTTGATTGTGGTCTACCATTACCTAGAAGCCTTTACTTGTCATCAATCACCCTGGACCTTACTCGTCTTCAACCATTTTCTAAATTCCTACTTATAAGTACATGGTTTAGAAAGAGAACTCGAATCCCCTATAGAAGTAACTAAGGGGCTGTTTGGCAGTTGCTGAATGGTTTAGTGCAGAATGATTAAGTGGTCTGAATGATTAAAAGATTTTTATGATATAGTGTAAAATGAAACATGGTTGTTTGCTAATTGTTGATAATGAAATCAGGGCTCTTAATGGTTAAGGGAGGGTCATGATACAAAATCATTAAGAGGATTTTGGAACCATTAAGAGGCAACCCTTTTTTTGCTAAACAAGATTTACCTCTTAGCGATTCAGAGGTTTCCTCTTAATGGAACCAGGAAGAGGTAAACAAACAACCCCCAAGAACAAATGTTTCCAAGACATCAAACAAAAACAAAAAAAACACGAGGACAGAACTGATGAGAGCATTTAGGCTTTCAGAACTTACTTTTCACTAGCATCAGTCAGACCAGAGACCGCATACTTCACAAATGTACGTGAAGTAACACCAGGTGGCAACAGTTCTTCGTTCTCGTATGAAAGTGAAACTTCAAAATCCTTGTTGTGAGTGATCGATCGGAAGATCTGTGAGAGATTTAAAAATAAAAATTCTCATCAACCATTGTAGCTTCTCTGTCGTTCATACCCTTGGAAAGCTCATAGCTATTAATCAGATTTACCTTGATGGGTAACTTTTTCAACCGTGGCACAAGTAATTGTGTGGTGCTCTCATCTTTTACAAGTTCAGGACCATCTAGATCCATGGTGAATCCGTACATCGAACCATCAATCATACCAAGCTTGCGATTCAATTTGATTCCATCACTCAGATTTGCAGCATGTAATGAAGCACCTAGAACTGTAGCCTCATCCGCATCTAAATGTCTGTCAACATCACTCCTCCCAAGGAATTCTTGAAGCTTAGCCTGTGAAGAAGGATACATTAATCAAAATGGATGAAAATTAGCAGTGTGACAGCAATAACGCCCTACTTGAAAAGGGTGCAAAAACAAAAGAGAAGATACATAGAATAAATGATCCAAGTCGTTTTAACAGAAGAACGGCTAGTTAATGAAATGAGATCAAGAACTCCAATCAATCCCAAACAAGTGAGGCTACCTCATGAAGGAGTTTGCAAAGAATGTAATGCAAATAATAGAAATCACAGCAAAGGGAAAGATACACAATCTTCAACTAGCATGTGTAATAGAATGAAATAGAAATAGCAAAAGACCTGCAACTTTGGTACTCGAGTGCCGCCTCCAATCAATTCAAAGGCAGATATCTCATCAACCTTCAAACCTGAGTGCTTAAGCAACTCTTTCACAGGGATAATAGATCTTTCCCACAAATCTTCACACATCTCTTCGAACTTCTGACGAGTTATTGTGCTCCTGGCAACAAATTGAAAGTGAACCATAAGGAATATATAATGTACAGTGAATTGCAAAATCGGTCTCGAGTATCTAATAACCAGCAGTTTTGTCCCTGATTATTGCCATAACTCTGGCAGATCTCAAATAAGAAAAAGATACCAATTTCTTTCCTCCCTCCATCTTTGTTAGCACATTTTTCTTAAAACATCTTTAGAATACTAAAATAGTTTACGTCTTACTTTCAGTCCTATTTCAGCCTTGGCCCTTGTGAATACCACGTTACCAATTGCTTATTCGAAAAGCAAAAGCTATACATACTTGGCATATGCTATTTGCTACATTAAAAACCAAAAGAGCCCAGTTATCCCACCCGGAGGTGGGGTCCGGCAGGGGTGAGATGTACCCAAACCTGTCTCCTACCCCAAAAAGTAGCGTGAAGACTCCCAGCTTGGATGATATTCATAATTAGAACATTCATACATGACGATAATGAACTACCATTAAAGGTTGCACAAGAACATAAAATACCTAATCTAAGAAACCAAGAACAGATTCACGGCATGTACCTAAAATCACGGTCATCGAGAAGTGATTCGACTGAAATTGGTGCCGCGGTATTTGCACTTAGAATTTCTTTTGTACGCTTAACCTGCTTCTTCAATTTGGCCATTGCCTTCGGGGACTTCCTGACATCAACCCCATTCCCAACCTGTTTGTTGAACTCATCTGCAAAGTACTCCACCAACCGTAATTCCAAATTTTGACCACCAAGCTCTGGATCCCATCTAACATCTTTGACCTGCATCACACATGTGTTATCAATCAATATCGCAATAGTACCGACTTAACAAACGTATCAATGCATCACAAAGCATAGCAGGAAATAAGCAACTTACAGCAAGAACATGTTTAGGCATCTAATTCACAAGGCAAATCCTATTGCACAACTAATGCATACTGTCTATTTACAGTGGTTTTCTAGTTCCGGTATTGGAAGTGTCAGTTGGGTATTTTCTCAGTAGTAGGGTGTTGATTCAGTTAGTTGGGTATCAGTTATGAAGTATTTGACTGATGCATACAATCTCCCTATGTTTTAGCTTCTCAATATAATATTTGACCGTTTAAAGAAAATAAATTTGAAATACTTCTGGTGGGTATAAGTTTAAGAATGCAAAGTACTTGGTTATAATTTACTTGTGTATGATCTAAATGTTGTATTCATGGTGTTTCGAACAATGCTAAGTGTTTCCCTTTTTCCAATAAAATATTTACAAAGAAAGCAAAACATACAGTATGACAGATCATAGTAAAAATATTAAATGTTGGCACCTGGAATTGATTAGCAGAAACGGTCTTGCCGTACTCCTTGGTATTATAAGCCGAGAAGTAAACAAGAGCAGCATAAGTACTACTAGATCCCATATCATAGAAAATAACATGCCTCGATCCGTTCGAAAAATCCTTATCGATCCCATACTGAAGTGCTGCCCCTGAATGCTCATTAACAAGAGAAAGTGCATTCAATCCAGCCAACTGCGCCGCCTGAAGCAAACCCTTCCGTTCCGCCTGCCCAAAATACGGAGGCACCGTAATCACAGCATCCTTCACCGGCACCTTGCTGTGAAACTCCGCCAATTTCAAAGCATACCCCAAAATCATGGCCGTCAATTCCTCCGCCGAATACACAGTGACGCCATCGTCGATTCTGATCCCGACGGCGCCTCTGGAATCTTCAACCACATTGAAAGGCAAATACAAGGAATCGAGAAACTTCTTGGCATGAGCAAACGGCTTTCCAATTAAATCACGGACATGAGAATAAACCTTATCAGGATACCGCGCAACAAGCCCCGCCGCCTCTTCGCCAATGAGCCGATCATCGGCGTGAAACGCCACTAGAGCTGGGGATTTCCGTTTTGACATTTCATTAATGGCGATTGATATCGGTGCCTGACCTGGTTTTAGATTGACCACGGCAACTTTTATCCACTCAGAGCCCAGATCAATACTGGATACCGCTGATCGCGACGGAACCGAGTTTAACAACAGCAAAAACACCATTAAACCTAACCTGAACAGCATTTTGGACATTGGAGAACGATAGATTGATAGATGCTGTTCCAGATTCCACTACAACCCTAGCTAAATCTTCCAGTTGTAGGAATGGCGAAGGAAAATTGGGATTTTTGTGGAGACGTATGAAGAAGGTTTTAACAGAAACCACAAGGAGTGATCTATTTTTCCTGGGGGACGTGTTAGGTTGACTCTACGTGGTCAGTGGTATACCTCACCAATGGAAACACGCCACGTATGCAAAAGTGCCACGTGGTAGCCTATGATACCCCTGGTGCGTTGTTAAATAACAAAGGTTACCATCTCAATGTTTTGAAGTAAACTTTATATAAATTTTTGTTTTCGTAATCTTTTTTTTTGTTGTTGTTGTTATCTTATCTGATAAATTAAATAAAATAGTAAATATGTCATTTCACACAAACATCAAGGTAAAAACTAAGATTTTTATTTAAGAACTCTCTACAATG
This sequence comes from Arctium lappa, assembly GCA_023525745.1. NCBI lineage: Eukaryota > Viridiplantae > Streptophyta > Magnoliopsida > Asterales > Asteraceae > Arctium > Arctium lappa. The sequence goes on along the minus strand of CM042051.1, from coordinate 23,937,124 downwards.
ATAATTCTTATAAAGTATTACACTTTTTGCTTGCAAAAACCTTGTATTGAAGATGTTCTAAATGGTCTGGATTATTGTAGATGAATCTTCATGACCATAAAAGTATAATAATATCTAAATTCGAATAAAAAAGATAAGATTTCAATTATATATTTATGAACTTTAACGAGTTTGTCACGACATAACTGGTTTGATTCTTGCTACTAATTTAATAGCGATATATTTATTATATTATTTTATTGTATTGTATATATTCTTAGATATTTTAAAAAATATTTAATTAATACATCATTTATCATTGAATATATAAAATTAAAAAAAAAGTCATTTGGAAGTATTATAAGATAAAATACTAAAAATTCTTAATTAAAAGAGAAATTAATTAAAATGATCGTATTTGAAACCCGTATTACCAAAATGCCCTAAATCTCGTTGGGTTTGCCAAAATACCCTTTTTGTTCGGGATTCACTGTTCATCCCGGGATTCACTGTTCATAAAAAATGTCCTAACCCCGGGATTTCACTGTACATCCCGGCCATAACCCCGGTATCGATCCTTTTTTGGTCCGAATCATCTTAACCCTGAGATGGGTCTCATCCCGGCCCTATATCCCGAACAAAAGAGGTATTTCGACAAAGTTATCGAGATTTAGGGCATTTTGGTAATACGGGTTTCAAAAACGGCCTTTTTAATTAATTTCCTTAATTAAAAGCATTCATCGTCTAATTGATGGTATAGATGTCTTTCACATCTTCGGTATATGTTTTAATTGTATTGTAAATTTTTAGTATAAGATATATCAGGTTAAAAAAAAATGGTTGTTTAGCATTAAAAGATCTAATAAATTTCAAGTAAAAGTTTTATAATTTATATTATATTATAAAGTATTTAAGATAAAGTTTTTTATATATCAAATATCGTTTATTAATATATATTAGTTAAGATTCAAAATTACAAGTTAATGAAACATAATTATAATTTATTAAAGTCCCATATTTTTATTTGTAAAACTAACTGCAAATAAAAATATTAAATACAGGATAAACACTACGAAATAAACTACCTGTTTTATTTTTTATTAAAATAAATTATCAATAACTTTTAAATATAATAACATAACAAAATAATTTATCGTTATTTTTATAAATAGATCATAACTAAAACTAAAATAAATTACATCTTTATAATAATAGTTTAAATTAAATCAGAAAATGAGAATTGTATAATTTTTAATTTGAAACTCATATTCATTTATATTTTAGGATCAACCTATCTTTAGCTATGCTTAATACTTAAAATTCAAAATTACAAGTTAATGCTATATGAGTATAACTTGTTAAGACTCCATGTTTGAATTTGTATAACAAATAGATAAACATAATTATAAATTAAATACTTTGTTTTAAATCTAAAATATCTATAATTTAAAGTCAATGTTTGAATTCATATAACTACCGATTAACACAAACAAATATGAGAAAGAGATCAAGCACCTTATCTATACTATATTATAAAGAGGCTTAAACGGTTCTTGAATTTCAGTTCTTGAAAGTAGTTATTGAATTTGAGTTCTTAAAGTAGTATTGATACATGTAGTTACAGTTTTGGTCCCTGAACTCTTTTGATAGATTTATTTTATACCTTTTAGTTTTACATTTTACATTTTACATTTTCATTATATTAATACATATAAGCATATATTAACTAAAATACGTTAAAAAAAATAATTTTTAATTTTAACAAGTTACACCATTATAATCGTCTCTTCGATACCTTCGAAATGAGTCCAATATTGAATATTTTTTGATTTAATTATTTTATTATATGTTAAAAATATGTTAAAAAATACGTTTTAACATATCACATTAACATACATAATTACGTTGTATTTTGTGGATATCACATGTGATTAATTGTGGATATCACAAATGTCGATTAATTATGGATATCACATGTGATTAATTGTGGATATCACAAATTTCGATTATTTTGGTATATCACATGTCGATCAATGAAAACAGAATCATTCGATATATATATATATTATTTGAAATAAAGTAAAGTAGTTTATTTGAAATAAAGAAAAATATTATTGAAGACCCTCGTAGACGCAGTTATTCTAACGCTCCAACATTTATCAACTCCGAATATTTTGGTCATAAAGAAATCAGCGAGGCATAGCTCCTACTTCCAACGACAACCCCCCCCCCTCCAACTCCATATCTTGATCAAATCCCGAGTTTATTTCATCCATACATCGCACAAGTACAATATGTATTAGGCGATGAAATTTGTGGATTTCGAGCCATATCTACTTGTTTCGGTGGTCATGAAGATGCATGGGACACTATCCATGTAGAGTTAATGGATGAACTGGATATTAAAAGAAGATTACCCAATGCCCACACTCATACACCATTGGACACATCATGCACTTCCAGATGCAATGTCGTGGATTATCCCATACAAACGTAGATTAGATGTGAATGAATAATATATAGAGTGTACTCGTACTCGTAAATATGTTGATTTAAATGAATAATCAAAGCTGGAATCTGTTGAAATAAAAAAATACGCAATATATTTATTATGTTTATTATCTTGATGTTAAAACTTACGTTTGATGTAATGCATTTTTTTTTAAATCGATTAACCAATGTATAATATATGACATATAATAACATAATTAAATCAAAAAAATATTCAATAGTGGGCTCATTTCGAAGGTATCGACGAGACGATTATAATGGTGTAACTTGTTAAAATCAAAAATTATTTTTTAATGTATTTTAGTTAATATATGCTTATATGTGTTAATATAATGAAAATGTAAAATATAAAATGTAAAACTAAAAGATATAAAGTAAATTTATCAAAAAAGTTCAGGGATAAAAACTGTAACTATGAATTAAAAATAAAATAAAGGAATCCATGAGAGAGGAAATTGGAAATCCGTTAAAATTAAATGTTACATTTACCACCCTTATAATTAATTATTTAATTTACTTTATATCCCTTGTTTTTTCATTTTACACTCTTATCATGTTAACACAAATAAACATATATGAACAAAAATGCAATGAAAATTACGTTCATTTTTCTACAAATTATACCATAATAATCGTCTCGTCAATACCTTCAAAACGAACCCAATATTGAATGTTTTTTAATTTAACCGTACTATTAAATATCATGAATATCTACGAATTAATTTGTTTTCTATCCATACGTTTTATTTTTTTCCACCGTTAGCACATTAAAAATATATAATCGTAAAATACCTTTCATTCTTATTATAAATTATATCATTATAATTTTTTTCGTCAATAATTGTAATATAAACTAATTATTGAATATCTTTATGGGTTTAGGGTTTAGTGTTTCATAAGTTGTGATTCTTAGGTCATGGTTGATTGTTGATGACATGTCTATAAGAAAATAGCATTAATTGCTCATTCTTTACTCACATTCCGCTGCATCGCTCAGGTATATGCCTAGTTTTTATTAAAATATATTATCATTTTAATTTAAAATAAATATATTTTAAATATAAAACTTTAAATTTAAATAGATTAAACCAGAAAATTAGAACATTATAATCTTTAGTTTGAAACCCGTTTTAAGATAAAATAGTAACCAACCGATTTCAAGATCCCTCTAGATCATAAAATAAAATTGAGAGATAAATAACAGAACAAAGTATTGAAGGTTCGAGCCTAGATTTTAGAACCACGTTGTATTGCTCAGGTACACTTTTAGTATTCATAAAAACAAATGAGGTGTCACACTTGTATGTATCTATGAGTGTTATTTTGGATTTGATTCGGATTTCATGTTTCTTAAGTGAGACTTGAGATGGAAGATTAAGGTAGTTTAGACATGTTTGTAAGAGAATGATGGTAGCAACAGTGAGAGGAGTAGCATGTGTGTGACGGTCGAGAAAGGGTAGACCTAAGAGGCTATGAGGTGCAATTGATGGTGGATATAATATCATCAGACATTTTCGAAGACATAACATCTTATACGAGTTATTTGATACACAATAATAGAGTACTAGACTTGGGTGTAAGACATTGAGGCTAGTGTGGATAGAAAGAAAGGGATTAGAGAGTTTGAGGGTTGGATTAGGGGGAGGGTCCATGAGTTGAAATATAGGGTAGTAGATCCATGTGATAGATGAATGTGTGTTTTCATGCTTTATATATTGTATTGTGCCTACATCTTTATTTATTTTTGTGCTACTTACTGATTAATACAGGTTATTATTATTATTTTTTCATTTTTTACTCACACTTTTGAAGTTAGATCTAGAAAAATCCGTCCTTCCATTTAGGGTTAAGGATTACCCTATGAACATCACACTCCCTAACATATTACATCCAAGTGAGGTGTTATTCGGTTCGTTTTCTATTAAGACCTGTATGGATATAGTTGTCTGTATGGATATAGTTGTCTGTAGGGGTGAGCATAACCGGGTACCCGCCTATATTTCATGGAACCAGAACCGGAACCGGCAGTTCCTGGAATGAAGGAACCGGAACCGGACCCGAAACCGCTTGCATCGGTTCTCTATTTTTTGGAACCGGAGCCGGAACCGCTAGGAACCGGTTTCGGTTCCGGGTACCCGGTTACAATTTTTTTTTTAAATTTTAACATTTAATATAATAAAAAGATAATTTTTAATTTTTAAGTCTAGTGCAAACAACAAAATACCAACTTAAAGTAATAAATACAACAAATGGTGAAAACTAATCCGACAAAAACTAACTATTACATAAACAAATTAGACACTCTCGAGTATTGACCGTAATAAAACGACTTTCATTACATTTTTCACGTCAAATAATCATGATGTGGGAGGCGGGAGCAGACATGTACAATTGAAAGTGTGTGATTGTAATGTGAATTTGAGAATCGTGAAAGGAAAGGAACCCTAAATGGTAATAGTTTTTTTAAACATATAAAATAATTATAAAAAAAACAGTGGGTACCCGTCGGTTCTGGTTCTGGGTACCCAGTGGGACCGGTTCCAAAAAAATGAGAACCAGAACCAGAACCGGTCTTAATCGGTTCTGTATTTTAGGAACCGGAACCAATCGCATCAGTTCCGGTTTCGAAACCGGCAGTTCCGGAGCGGTTCCGGTTCCAAAAGCGGGTACCCAGTTCCGATGCTCACCCCTAGTTGTCGGTGTGTTAACAACTAAGCTGTTGTTCGGTTGTTGTGTTGAATAAACAGTCTGTATATCAGAAATGACCATTTTACCCTTTTATTTTACATTAATCATTTGTTGATGAAATTTTACAAAACAACAACAATTTGCATGAAAGTAAATCAATCTAATTACATCAAGCAAATCATAAACAATAAGCAAATCAAATAAAACCAGATTATGAACAACAAACAAATATATATAGATCAAACTTTTTTTTTACAAGTTTTGTAAAAGGAAAAAAAATCAGTAACCAACCCAAAACCCATGAATCTGTAGATCAAACTTTTTTTTACAAGATTTCCAAAACTCAAAAAAATCAGTAGATCAAACCAAAACCTAAAAACTAAAACCTAAAACCCAAAACCAACCCAACATCGATCTGTACTTTGCCGGAGGAGGAAAGACGTTGGAGGAGGCGCCGGAGGAGACGTCAGAGGAGAGTTGCAACTTCAAAATAGAGACATACCTAGAGTTTGAGAAATCTAGTGACCACCAACCAACATCGAAGGAGGGAGAATCAAAGGAGGATGAGAGAGATCAATAATTTCTTTGATGGAGGCAGGCGATCCATTGTTAAGGAGAAGAGGCAGGCGTGTGAGATAGCTCAAGAAAATACCAGATATGGAAACGATGGAGTCCTAGTTGCTTCCTTCACGTTCCAGGTTTCTTCTCTTCTTCTATGGTTGAGTGTTATGGAGACATACGGCTGGAATGGATTATAAAAGATGGGTAGGGCTTCTTTTCATTAAAGAGGGTAGTTGGGAAGTAATGAGGGTAGATAGTGAAAGTAAAATTTAATAAATGGCTGAGAAGATATGAATTCTGATACGGGTCCGTATACGAGCGGACGGTAGAAACCCTAGCGTGATAACAAGTCTCCGGCCAACCGAATGACAAAGAACAAATATTTGCTCCAAAAGAAACTTTTCATTCAAAAAAATTCATAGCATAACCATCCAACCTAGGATTACAATTCTTTAAATAGGAAACTAAAATAAGATAAACAATGAAACGAAATTACAATAAATAAGGAAAAGATAATGACATCAAATAAATAGATAGACTTGAAAATTTTGGTTGGATGGGGTGGAGTTAAAACCGGTGCCCCCTTTTAGCCACGGGTCGACGGTTCGGGTTGTGAAGTAGCACTTCCGGGCGGTTCTTCCACTAGGTCTAGACCCGTATCATCCTCCCCCTCTAAAAAAGGACTCGACCTCGAGTCATCGTCTTCATTGGGTTCATACAGAGACAAGTCAGCAACATTAAAGGTGGCGGAGACCTTGTAATGACCCGGGAGGTCGATCTTATAGGCATTATCATTAATGCGTTGAAGAACACGGAATGGACCATCGGCTCATGGCTGCAGCTTGCCGAATCACCCCTGTGGAAACCGCTCACGGCGCAAATATATCCACATGAGACCTCCCTCGTTGAAAACGACCTTTCGACGATGTTTATTAATCCTTGTCTGATATTGCAAATTGTGTTTGATGATTTGTTCCCGTACCTGTTCATGCAAAAGTTTAATTTGTGTTGCTTGTCCATCCCCATCGACGCTAAAATGTTGAAGTTCCGGAGAAGGTGCTAAGTCGAGCGGAGTGAACGGGTTGCGTCTGTATACGACAAAGAACGGGTTGTGGCCCGTGGAACTGTGATTAGACCTGTTATAGGCGAATTCCGCTTGAGGAAGAATAAGGTCCCACTTCTTTGGATTATCCCCGACCAAGCTTCGGAGAAGATTGCCCAAACTCCGATTTGTAACTTCTGTTTGACCATCGGTTTGCGGGTGATGGGAACTACTAAATTGTAACTTTGCTCCCAAACGTTTCCACAATGTATGCCAAAAATGACTGATGAACTTAATGTCACGATCGGACGTAATGGTTTTTGGAACGCCATGTAAACGGACAATCTCATCAAAATAGAGTCGGGCCACTTGGGAAGCATCATACGTCTTGACGCAAGGAATGAAATGAGCCATTTTAGAAAAGCGATCAACGACAACCAGAATCGAGTCCTTCTTGCGTTGGGTCAACGGTAAGCCCAAGATGAAGTCGATGCTCACGTCTTCCCATGGGCATTCGGGAGATGGTAAAGGAGTGTAAATCCCCTGATTCGTGTGATGTGTTTTGGCGATGTGACAAACACGCCACCGTTTCAAAAATCTTTGATACGTCTCGATGAAGCTTCGGCCAAAAAAATCGGTCTTGGACCAACGCAATAGTTTTGTCACGGCCAAAATGGCCTGCTAAGGCACCCTGATGGCACTCGAGGATAATTGCTTCCCGAAACGACGAGAGTGGAACACACAAACGATTTCCTTTATAAAGTAATCCATTTTTTTGAACAAAATCTCGATATAGACTAGTGGTACTGTTGGTCCACACTTCACGAAAATCTGGATCGTCTTGGTATAAGTTAGAAAAGGATTGGAAACCGACTACCTCAAAAGCGACGGATGTCATGAGGGAAGGGCGACGACTCAAGGCGTCGACGACTGAGTTTGCGGAACCCGACTTGTGTCGAATAACGAAGGTGAAATCTTGTAGCATCTCGACCCATTTGGCATGTCGCGGGTTAAGCTTTGTTTGGCCCTGAATAAACTTAAGAGTTTAGTGGTCGGAGTATAAAATAAATTCGCCGGGTAGAAGATAGTGTCGCCAATATTCAAGACTTCGAACAATAGCGTAGAACTCTTTATCGTATGTACTATATCGGCGCCTTGTGTCACTCAACTTTTCACTAAAAAAAGCAATAGGTCGATGTTGTTGGCTCAAAACGCCGCCAATACCTACTCCCGACGCGTCACACTCGACTTGGAAGACATGTTCGAAGTTTGGAAGGGCTAAAACAGGCGCTTGTGTCACCGCTGTCTTGAGTGCTTCAAAAGATTGTTTTGCGGATGAGGACCAAGTAAATTTTCTACTTTTTAAGCACTCGGTAATGGGGGCGACGATCGTACTAAAATTGCGAATGAATCACCGATAAAACGAAGCAAGACCATGAAAGCTTCGGACATCATGAAGTGTTTTAGGCAGTGGCCAAGTTGTGATTGCCGAGATTTTTGATTCATCCATGTGAATGCCCTTTCCCGACACCCAGTACCCCAAGAAAACGACCTCAGATGTTAGGAAGTGGCATTTTTTTTATTGGCGTACAATTTTTGTTGTCGTAGGACCATGAAGATGTCCCGAAGGTGGAGTAAGTGCTGGGCGATATCCTTGCTAAACACCAAAATGTCGTCAAAGTAAACGACAACACAACGACCAATGAATGGTTTAAAAATATAATTCATTAACCTCATGAAAGTACTCGGGGCATTCGACAATCCGAACGGCATACCCATCCATTCATACAACCCATCACGCGTTTTGAACGTCGTTTCCACTCATCACCGGGTCTCATGCGAATCTGATGGTACCTGCTACGTAAATCAATCTTGGAAAAAACGGACGCTCCATGTAAATGATCAAGCAAATCGTCAAATCGCGGAATAGGGAGCGGGTATTTAATTGTTATCTTGTTGACCGCTCGACTATCAATACACATGCGAAATTTACCCCCCGGTTTTGGAACCAAGAGAGTCGGTACTGCACATGGGCTCATGTTTCCCGAATGAGACCTTTTTCCAAGAGTTCGATTACTTGACGATGCAACTCCGTGAATTCTTTCGGATTCATCCGATAAGCGGGTTTATTCGGAATGCTCGCCCCGGGAAGGAAATCAATACAATGTTGTATATCACGTTCGAGAGGAAGACCTGCGGGGATGTCGTCGGGAAAAATATCACAAAACTCGGAGAGGAGCGGTTGGACCTCCGGTGGAACATCCGGCATAAGGGGGTTCTCTTCCGTAATCAAGAGGCCAAAGATGATGTGACCTGGACTAGTTGGGGTTGTTTTGTTGAGGCCGGTGAAAGCAAGTCCGGAGACCAACATAGATTCGGCTCCTTCCTCTCGTGGGTCGAGTGGTGCAAGGGTAATGTTAACACCGTCTTTTTTGAAGGAGTACGTGTTCCGGAACCCGTCGTGTTTGGCACGTCGGTCGTATTGCCACGGACGCCCCAACAAGAGGTGACATGCGTCCATCGGGAGTACTTCGCACCATATTTCATCCGCATATTTATTGCCAATAGAAAACTGAACCAAACACCTATGCGTAACCTTGATGAGGTTGCCCTTTTTTAGCCATGTAAGTTGGTATGGCTCGGGATGGGGCTGTAGGGTTAAGTTGAGTTTCTCCACCATGGATGTTGCCACGATGTTTTCGCAACTTCCGCCATCAATAACGACGTTACAAACTTTTCCTTTAGAAGTGCACTTGGTACGAAAAATGTTGTTGCGAAGCCATTGTGCGTCATCGGCTGGATTGTGGACGACCGTGTTGAGAATACGTTGGATAACAAGCGACTCACCTCGATCAGGATAAAGGATTTATGTGGGGTCTACGCCGGGCTCGTCTTCGGTGTCATAAGTGGGTAACGGGTTATCAACAAAAGCGATAATCTGCTTATTCGGACAATCACGTTTTAAATGATCGAGCCCTTGACACTTGAAACAACGAAGTGCATTAGAACTCGACCCGACGGGAACAACCGGAGCTGCTGGGTCGACTTTGATTGGGCCGGTCCTGGTGGAGGTGTCTGGAACAGCAGTCGGACGGCCCGCGAAACGCAGCGGTGCCGGTCGTTGTTTGGTCGCCAACTGTTTTTCGACCCGTTGAGCTAACCTGCACACATCAGAAAAAGACCAATATTGTTGCAACATAACCACGTCCGATATTTCCGGTCGTATTGCTCCCAAAAAAACGGGCTATAACCTGTTCGTCGTCTTCCTCAATGCCACATCTCATTCGTAGGCGTTCAAATTCTACTATAAATTCCTCAACGGAAAGTAGATTTTGTCTTAGGTTAGGGTAGTCTAAAAACGAGTCTTGTTTGTGATTAACCGATAGAAATTTGGAACGCATTAATCGTTTCATCTTGTCCCACGTTTCTACTTTATGTTTACCTTCCCGACAACATTGGTTTTGCACATGTTCCCACCATAAAGAAGCATATTTGCGTAAGCGAATGGCGACAAGTTTTACCTTTAGGTCTTCCGGAATTTGTCGAAGATCAAAGATGCGCTCAACGGTTTGAAGCCAATCGATGAAATCGTCGGGTTGCATGCGGCCTTCAAACTCTGGGATTTGCGTCCGAATGCCCAACGCTCGGCGGTGGGGACACACGGCGACGTGGCCTCATGGCAAAAACGTTGTAATCGTCATCGTCATCCCAAACAATGGACTCCGTAGCGGAGTTGTCTTCCTGCCCAAACTGATTTAGCTCGGGCTCACGAACCCGTTGTTGTAGTCGTTCAATCTCAACAACGTCTCGTGGGTCACGCTGTTCAAAATCGTTGCCTCCGGCGGCGTATCGACGGTGATGACGACGATCTCCCTCACGACCCGACATCCTGAGTAACCTGGTACTGCTGATACCAATTGATACGGGTCCGTATACGAGCGGACGCTAGAAACCCTATCGTGATAACAAGTCTCCGACCAACCGAATGACAAAGAACAAATATTTGCTCCAAAAGAAACTTTTCATTCAAAAAAAATTCATAGCATAACCATCCAACCTAGGATTACAATTCTTTAAATAGGAAACTAAAATAAGATAAACATGGAAACGAAATTACGATAAATAAGGAAAAGATAACTGCATCAAATAAATAGATAAAGTTGAAAATTTTGGTTGGATGGGGTGGAGTTAAAACCGGCACCCCCCTTTTAGCCACAGGTCGACGGTTCGGGTTGTGAAGTAGCACTTCCGGGCGGTTCTTCCACTAGGTCTAGACCCGTATCAAATTCAATTTTCTAGCTGATTCTGTCAGCCACCAGCTGACCGATTAAGCTACTACCAAACACTGAGATATGGCTGACCGAATAAGCCATATCCCTTATTCAGCCCATTAAGCTGCTACCGAACAGGCCTTGAGACATTAAGGCATTGTTTGGTAAAAATAAGCTAGCTTATTTTCTAGGTACATGTTTGGATGGACACAAGATAGCTTTTTGATAAGCTACTTGGAATAGCTTATGAGGAGTTTTTTGTGATTATTCCAATTATAATCTTATTAATATTAATTTATATATTAACTATTAATTATAAATATATATTAATTATTAAAATTTATTGTTATTAATTAATAAATATTAATTAATATTATCTTAAAATTGCAACATAAATTTTAATTATAAATTGATATTAATTTTTAATTATTTAGAATTATTGGTAATTATATCAATTTTTTTAATATTGATCAATATATGTTAGTTATCAATTATTATTATTTTTGTAATTATTATTTGATTATTTTTTTCATATTATACGTAACGGTTATCTATACTATATTATAAAAGAGACATAAAAGCTCTTAATTACAACATTTTAAGCACAAAATACAACTAATTAAAGCTAATTACTTAATTTATAATTTCATAATACATTGGTACAACTTATCCAAGCATAGTATCTCACATCATCATCTATTTGTGGAATGGATACTCATTTATTAATATAAATATTTGTTTTTTATATTTAATTGACGATTTGATCAATATTATTGTTTTTTATATTTAATGGACGATTTGATCAATATTATCTACTATTATCAATATTTATTTTTTATATTTAATGGACGATTTGATCTATATTAGTTATAATCTCATAACTAATATATCTATACTATATTATAAAAACATGCATTGATGTAATAAATATATTTTAAAAAAATAAAACAGATAATTTATCTCATAGTATTTATCATGCGTTTAATATGTTTATTTGCAGTTAGTTATACAACTAAAAACATGAGACTTTAATAAGTTATAGTTATGTTTCATTAACTTGTAATTTTGAATTTTAACTAATATATCTATACTATATTATAAAACATTTAAGCTAAACTCTTAAAAACTAATTTTTATGCATTAGGTACCACTTATTAATACATATTACTTAAAATTCAAAAGTACAAATTGATTAAAAATAAGTACAGCTTATAAAAGTTCAATGTTTGAATTTGTGTAACTAACTGCAAATAAGCACTTCCTTTTATTTTCTAAAATATCTAAATTTTTTAACTATTGATATAACTAACCGATAAATATAAGAAAATTCGAGATAAAACACCTTATTTTTATTTTTTATTGAAGTACGTTATCTTTTTAATTTTAAATATAAAATATCTTAAATATAGTTATCATTTAAATTAAACATTTTTTGACCCGTAACAAAATTTATTATTATTATTATTATTTATAAAAAACCATAATTAAACTAAACTAAAATATATTTTTGTTTTAAATCTAGGTTTCTCAAAATCGTAAAATAAAATAAAAAAAGACTAACAAAAAGTATGAATAATGATCGAGGGTTCGAGTTGTAGATTTCAGAAACCAGCTGCATTGCGAGAGTATATTTCTAGTTTAAAATAATAAGTTGATGTAGATTTTTTTAAAATTTGGTTTAAAATTCAAAATTTATAATATATATATATATATATATACACTAGGCATATACCCGCACGATGCAGCGGAATGTAAGTAAAGAACGAACAGTTAATGCTATTTCTTTATATACATTTCATCAATAATCAACCATGACCTAAAAATCACAACTTATGAAACCTAAAGCCATAAAGATATTCAATAATTAGTTTATATTACAATTATTGACGAAAAAAATTATAATGATATTATTTATAATAAGAATGAAACGTATTTTACGATTATGCATTTTTAACGTGCTAACGGTGAAAAATAAAATAAAACGTATGGACAGAAAAATAAATTATTTCGTAGATATTCATGATATTTAATAGTACGTTTAAATTAAAAAATATTCAATATTTGGCTCGTTTTGAAGATATTGAGGAGACGCTTATAATGATATAATTTGTAGAAAAATGAACTTATTTTTTCATTGCATTTTTGTTAATATATAATTATTTGTGTTAATATGTGTAAAATGAAAAAAATAAGGGATATAAAGTAAATTAAATAAGTAATTATAAGGGTGATAAATGTAACAATGTAAGGGTGGTAAATGTAATTGTACAAAAGTTTGTACAATAACCGTTTGTACAATAACCGTTTTAGTAGTATAGATAATTCGTATATATTCTGATATTTAATAGTATGGTTAAATTAAAAAATATTCAATATTGGGCTCGTTTTGAAGGTATTGACGAGACGATTATAATGGTATACTTTGTAAAAAAATAAACGTTTTTTTTCATTGCATTTTTGTTCATATACGATTATTTGTGTTAATATGATAACGGTGTAAAATGTAAAATGAAAAAGTAAGGGATACAAAATAAATTAAATAAGTAATTGTAAGGGTGATAAATGTAACATTATAAGGGTAGTAAATGTTATTGTATAAAAGATTAAGAGTGGTAAATGTAATTATACAATAGTTTGTACAATAACCGTTTTAGAATTTTCATTATATAGTATAGATTATACGGTTATTTACTATATTGTTTGTATTAATTAATATATTATATTATATTACAATAAATTTGTTTTAATTATATTATTAAATATTGTAATTGATTATTTTTTTCTAGATGTCATTTTTGATAATTTTACATGTTTATAAGTTAGTTTTTGACAAACGTGACTTTTTCATCAACTAGTTTATCAGTCACCAACTAGCTTATCAGTAATCAACTAATTTACCACACATAGCCTAAACCTTTCAAATTAACGAATTAAATCCTTATCAGACTACTATTGTTTTTAACAACCAAGATTAAAACCAAAGTGATCATATCTATAGGATAATACTATAACATTTGCCTTTTGTTTTTAAAAACTCTTAGTATATTAATTATACAATTATTATTATCATAAATCAATAATTCATATAATTTAATTATAATATTTCAAATTTTACCCAAGTTTCGGTAATTTTAACAAGTTTTAGCGTAAGATCCCACATTGGTTGCAAAAGAGAACAAATGTTGCCTTATAAGAGACTGAATACCTTTTCTTTCAGATGCATTTTAAAAAAATGTTAATCCCGATGTAAGCAAAACTGATAATATCTAATATGATTAGCTTGCGATGTTACACTTAGAAACTTCAAAAATTTACCTAATTTTCCTAAAGTCTAAATTGTATAAAACATAATTAGATAACACCCTAAAACGGTGTGTATATAACAACACCCTTCTTTAATTAAAATCATATTTCAAAAGATAGAGGACTTTATTCTCATTAGTTTAATACCCATATCTATAGACGTTTTTTGCAATTCCTTTACCCGTATTTTCAAAATTTTGGTCACGAATATATGTATAGGTAAATGTATAAAACTTTTTAAAGCTTTATATTTGGACAACATAAAACTAACTGATAACCAACTAATAAGCATGCTCAAATATAAGATAATATTTGAATGCTACTTAAAACAGATAACCAACCGAAAACTCTCTCCGCTCTCAAAACCACACAAAGCCAAAAAATAAAATTGAGAGAGACAAAGAATAAAACGAATCACAAATTGAGATCAAAAGATTTGAGTTATCGGTTTCATAATCAAGATGTTACACGCAACATTGTGCTGATGCACTTCTCGTAATCCAAAATCCATGCGAACATGGGTATTTTATCTCCTACTCCGACATCATCCTAGTTTTGAAGACCCAACAACATTCTAACCACGAGGGTTGTGGCATAGTGGTTGAGGTCCGGAGGAATTGTGGTGGAATAACCCATCTGCCCTGGGTTTAATTTCAAGCGTCCACTGACCACCAAGTTTATAAGGACTGACATCTTACGATCACAATTTGTCAGGTTTAGTCTAAACATAGCTTAGGACACCATTTAAAAAAAAGATCTATGAAATATACCTGCTTATGTTCCAATCTGTTTATGATTTATGTTGATCAATGGTTAGCTCTTGAACACCCGAGTACGGTGTGAAACGGCTAAACAACATTATATGAGGAAAACCTAGATAAGGTAACAAGTAAAAAAAGAACTAAGACGACCTAAGTGGGACAAAAACACATTTTCTGTCCCACCAAAATAGGTGGAACAAAATCAGGTAAATAAGACAAGATTGATAAATTAATAAACTATCCAATTGTGTCCATATCAGTCTACATACCCTTACCAAAAGAAGCCTAAAAAGGTTAGAATCACTTGCACGTGATTGTTAAATGGTATCATAAAAAAAGCCCTTTTGGGATTATAAACAGTACAATGTGCAACTTCCACTGGACATGGTCTGTGTTACATTCCCATCAACAGTTCATTTCCAATGGCAACAAGAACCCATTTTCAATGGCAACAAGTCATCCAAAAACCCGCAAACAGATCATGTCATTTGGCACAATAGCGATCAAACAAAGAGATAATCATCAAAACCAGAACACGAAAACACCAAGAACAAAAGAGAGAAACATATGATTATTTATTCGCACCACAGGCACCCCCGAAAAAATCTCACTTACATACAGATGATAACGGATTACATTATTTTCCACACAGATTAATCTAAGAATGGGATGACAAATTGAGAGTAACCCCACCAGTCTTTCTATCTTTGAGATCATATGTTCCATTTTCAATACAAATCAGTGCAAGCACACAGAGATAAAAAAGATCAAGATAACAAGAACAAGATGAGATGTGATCCACAAAAGCAAGCATTCTTTCTTTCTCTGTCAATTTGCCCAAAAATTGCAACAGAGATGGTTTAATTTCAATTCTCAATCACCATGTATGAAGCTTGAATGAAATCTCAACAGCACTCAAAAGAGTCTTCTTCAAGAAGTGCAACCCCTGAGATGAAATCATGCCTGTGAATCTGCCCTAATTTGAGGATTTATGAAATCCTCATTCAAATCCTGTAGATTTCTTGACCCAATTTCTCTAAAGACTCCAATATGAACCAGAAATTATGGACTAGGAAAAAAAAATTGGATAAACCCTAAGGGGAAAAAATGCAGTGAAAGAAAAGGGGGTAAAAGACCCTAGAGAACCCTAAGATGCTTGATTTCATCAAATTGCAGAAACCCTAAAATCACGCAGCTAAAAAACAACTAAAAACCATAGTTCTGAAATGCTAACAATCCTCCTCCACACACAGATTGCACAAATTACAACATGCATATTTATATAGATATCGACAGCAAGCAATACCGATTGAGAATTCAGCGAGCATCGTCATCCTTTCTGCCGGAGGATTGCGGTGGCGGGCCGGATAGTGACGCAAGCAAATTCAAGTGACCTTGTGTTATAGGAAGGTAATTCCCAACCCTAGCCGCCGACGCTTCACCCATTGGTTGCTGATTGTGGTGGTGGATGTACCTCCCTTGCTGTGCCGCCATCGCGGTAGGTGACGACACCACCATCTCCGGTGGCGCCGCCGCCGCAAAGCTCCAAACCTGGCCAAAATCCGGCCTAGCAGGCAGCGCCCAAAATCCACCACCGGCGGCGCTCACGACAGTAGCCGAAGACATATTATCCTCTTTTCCTCCACCTCCGTCGAGCCCGTCCTCCTCCGACGACCGGAGCCGTTTCCCGAGTATAAACGGCGTCGGAGATATCAAGTGCTGGTGATGCTGATGCTGATGCGACGACGTTTTATGATCAAGCGCGGCGGAGAGCGACGAATTCGCGTTGGAATTCCGAACCGCAACGGAAACGGTTGAGAAGCTAGCGGGAGTGGTCCCGGTGCCGGTGGCGGCAATAATCGACGGCTCGGCTTGACGGAGGAGCCACTCGATGGTCTGACCGTCAGACTTGTGGCCGAGCTCACGAGTGAGCTGAAACACCCTGGCGGCGCAGATGATTGGCATACGAATACGGCGTCCACGACCATCGACCTTGCTATGGCGATCCTTAGCCGGCGGCTTCTTGACGGATAAGATGCCGTTACCGTTACCGGGAGGCTGGTGCCTCTGGGTATCAATAATTCCGGCGTTAGCAGCAGCTTCTGAAGTAGACATAATAATAATAATAATAATAATAAGAGTAGTAGAAGAAGATTTTATGAATGGAGAAGAGATATGAGGGTTTTAGAGGAAGAAGAAGAGAAGGGGGGAAACAGAGCTCTAATGATTGAGCGGCAGGAGCTGGTGGAGACAGGAGGGCACATGGGTGGGTGGGCCATACCCTGAGGTACTACAACTGAATGCTTCACGCGCCGCCCTTTCATTCCCTATTTTCACGCGTTTTTTTTTTTTTTTTTTATTGTTTTTCTACGTATCCGTATAATTAATGTTCGTAATATGATTTTGTAATTTTATATATACAAAAAGAAAAAATTCCTTATCTGTTTATAGATTATTTCAATTTGTAATAATATTTATTTATTTATTTTATAATTCTTAATGTTTTTACATTTTAACGGATTTTGTTCGTAAATTTTATTAACTTGATTTTGATTTTTTACGTTAGTCAATTTTCAACTGATTTTGTCCACTTGTTTAACTATAGAACTGTATTCTTTACGGTCATCTTCAACACCACGTTCCTGGATCTCACCCCTATCTCGATTTTGCTCTAGTTCTTTAGATTCTTGAAGTATTTTTTTTTTTATTAAGAGAAACAGGTTAAACTGACATCATAGGGAGGCCACTGGATAAAGGACCCTGATCAGAAAAAGGGATCTCTTGGAATTTCCTTATTAGGTATAAAGATAGGTGAATTGGGATAAAGAGGGTGAAATAAATAGGTTTTTATAAAGGTAAATTTCTGGATTTAGATCCCTTTTTCTTTGATGATATGCATCATGATGTATTTTATTCGTATGGGATTTGTTGGAATTGTTAAATTCAAATCAAAATCCAACGTACATTATATATTGTGTTTGATTCTTGATTGTGTGTCGTGTTTTTTTTAAATTTCATGATCTAGAGGTTAAATATTGTTTTTATCGTTAGGAAAGGTGAAACAATTGTTTTCATGAAGCAGAATAACATGGTGGTGGTAGTGGTGGTCGGACAACCGAAAACCACAAAGCGATAGCCAAGAAGAAAGCTTCAGTCAAGCTAAAACCACCATCACCGGAGATGGTAGGTTTGAAGTGTAGCGACATTTTCATCTCAGGTTTTGATTGCAGATCTTGAACTCTTTCTTTTTCATCGTAGATCTAATATGATAATGACTAGCATATGTAGGTATTCATATAGAGATATCGAATCTACATATGGGTACAAAATGGAGATTTTGTGTATCGAGCGTGACTCGCTATAAGAACACTTCATTGGATGTCATGTGAGTGTCATAAGTGTTTCTCATGTGGTCAATGTACATGTAATTCTTTGACTTGAGAAATATGGAGTTTGTTATGTGAGAGTAATATATTTTGATATTTGTTCTAATCATTTCGTAACTGGGTGACAGAATAATTGTTGGGTATGTTATAAATCACATGGTAGAACTAGCACGTATCGAGATATGATTTGTCTCTCCTTTATGACGGGAGTGATGTCTCTGAGCCCCTTGATAATTATATAGTAAGGAAATGCATACATGCTCGGATAATTGATATGAAATATCATGATTTGTTTTAATAGTATATTAGGGAATCAAGAAACTAGGGATTGGACATAATAATTAAAACGTTTAATTATTATATCTGATTTGTATTGGTTTAATCTGATTAAATAAAATCAGATATTATTTATGTTAGACATAAATAAAGATAACTAGGTATGGTCTTAAAAGATGAGTGATGGTGCATGGAAACTCCTACACTCAAGTAAGGTGTAGGGATGGTGGTGCTTTCATGTCATGTTTCTCATGTCCATATAAAATGTATGACATTTTATGCAAGATTGTGTCTTGCAATTCTCTCTCAAAATCACCTACAACTATTGCTCCTTTTTCTTTCTAAGTTTTGAAACCGTGACTAGCATCACGAGAAGGCAAAGGATTCAGATTGTTCGTGTGGATACCGTTGAGGCTTCAACCTTCGTTTGTTGTTGTGATTCAAAGTCTCGTTAACTGTGAGGTATAATTTCGAAACATCCGATTTATTCCGGTTTGTATGGGTCATTGGAGGGTTACAATTTTATTTTCCGATGTGCTTGTGTAACACCCTAAAAATTAGAGAAATAAAAATTCGAAAATGTTGCAGTACGACGGCTATAAACTGGGTAAACCTGGGTATACAAAACCTGTCATAATAATCCCAAAGCATCATCCCGAAAACGGGGAGTATAGTTGTAGCCTTTACAAAAGAATCTAATGAAGAATAAAGCTTAACAACCTAATAATCTAACTTAAACAAGAAAGATTAATATCGAGTGTTGCTATTCTTCCAAAATGTGTGTCCCTTATTGACATCGTATCGGTCAATAAATCAACTCCAAAAAGACCGCTCTCGACCCTTAGGCCGTCCGCTCATCCCCGACGAACCCCATCGCTAGATTGACCTGCTATACATGTCATTTTAAGAAAAAAGTGTTATGCTAACGCCTAGTGAGATCAACAGTTGATTTTAAAACAAATAATGGTAAGCGTAAATAAAGAAGGTGAAGTTGAAAATAGGAATGATAGTACTTTTACCATAAACAATTACCTCTTTGTTTAACGGGGGAGACCCGCTTACTAACACAAGTGACAGAACACAAAAGTAATCCACTTGACAAGCCAGTAAAGCCAAACACATAAAAGTACACGCAAGGGATGTCAGACTCGATGGCTTTAAACGTACACCCATGGAAAGTCAACTTCAACCACATTGGGTCGTTACGTTGAGATCCTCATCTAATATCGTAATACTTAGCACGTAGGACTTACAACCCAATCCGATGCCTAAACGTGCCTCGACGTGTGAAACTATTGTCCCATCGTCGGACAAAATGCAACATCAAATATGGGGTCAAGACTCCCAAGTGAAACCAAATATGCCACGTAGAGTAATTCGACTAACCGTTAATTCCTCATTAAGATATGGTACCAAGATGTTGACAAATAGAGGTTTTTGCATAAAACTTCCATAATTTTACCAAGAGGTTCCAATTTGACATATGAATCACATACCCATGTTTTAACCATTTAGGTCACTTTAATGTTTCCAATCCTAGTTTGGGTTTTCAAATACTCAAACCAATGTTATAACAAAAACAAGTTCTAATGTGCTAACTTATCAGCAGTTCAACATAATTTTCATCAACTCCATATTAAATAATCTTTGAAGCTAGGAGATGGAAGAGTATAATGCCAAGTCTTTTTCACATATAAACCAACATATCCTTTTCTTTTCTTGAAATCTTAACTAAACACATAAACCCTAGAATCTCTAAAATTAGGGTTTTGGGTGACAATGCACCCCAAGTTGTACAAGTAAAAATAGAGATGTCTAGTAGTTTAAAATCATGATTTTTAACATGTATAGAGTTTAGAAAATGATGAACTCACCTTGTAGGGTTGTATTTCGAAACCCTAGAACAACAAGACTTAAAGAGACGAAAGTGAGATCTTTGAGAAGGCTTGAACTAGTGCCACAAAATCACCTAAGAGCCCAAGATTATCATAAATGATCAATAGGTTGTTGGTGGAAGCATTAATGACAAATGGAAAGAGAGTTAGGGCTGAACTTACCAAGTTATAGAGAGAAAATCGCGACTCAAGCTTTCAACCAAAATCAGATAAATGATCCTCAAGCTGCTGAACCCGCTTTAAAAGTCCCAGCCCGGCCGCAACTATGACACGGCGACTATGCCAATGGCATAGTCGCAGGGCAATGTCGCCCGCGTCGGCCCCTTCGCGGTACACCCTCCGCGACTATGACCATGCGACAGTGACTCGGGCAATGTCGTCGGGCACTATCGCCTCGAACGTACCGAAAGTCCTTTCCTTCTTGCAACTTTGCCCCTCGCGACATTGACAAATGTCATAGTCGCTGGGCAATGTCGCCTGGGATGCGACGTGCTTCGAAAACTTCCTTTTTGACCCGAATTGATCCGCTAACGATGTAAGAAGGTTAACCGCTAATTCAAAACTTAATAACGCACAACGAGCATAACAAACCAACATCTAAATCTTGATACGACACATAAATAGGAAAAGTCCACCCGAAATTACGGTTGTTACTGAGATCCCGTAACCCAACACGCTTGTCAAGTAGATCGTCTATTTGAAGTCCAACTCCTATCGTACCTATGGATTTCTCAACGTACCAAGGAGCTTCACTTTTCTTGGTCGGAGTGGTGTGGGGGGGGGGGAGTTTTTGATGGTTAAAGTTCGTTTTCTTGATGTCTGAGTTGTGTCCTTAAGTCTTCGTTTTTTATGGTTAAAGTTCGTTTTTTCATACACTCATTGTAGGGTTGTGTTGTTTTCTTCTAGTTTCTTTGTGTTTGGGATTTTGTTCATTGGTTTGTTTTGGTAGGGATTTTTGGTTGGTTTTCTATTTCTTGCGGAATTCCTTCTCTTAACCCTCTTATACATTTGTTTTGTTTTTGTGTTAATAAATATGTCTTGTCTTTCAAAAAAATTGATTGTATTTTTAAATTAGCTATAAGAAAAAACAATATTTTAAAAGTAAAATAATTTTATCTATACTATTTATTATTTAAGAATAAACTCTATAATTCAAGAATGTTATCTATAAAAACTCTTAAATATTAATAATTGTCATATAAAAAACTCCTAAAATTCATAGTGTCATCTATAAAGTATTATGTATAGATTATTATGTATAAATCATTAATACATTAAATAAATAATTGGTCAGAGATATTAAACAATAATTAATGAGATTAAAAATTACGGAAAAAACGGTTTGGTTCTATACAATATAATTGACTCATTTCCCTATAACCCAAATTTTTATTTCAAGTTAAACAGTGACAATGAAAATTCATTCCCATTTTCATCACTGTTTTTTCATTTCGCTCTTGAACCAAATAGCCCCTAAGAGTTGCTAGTTATATATTCGTGAGACTCCTTATGGCTTACATAATTCGGGGATAGTGGGGATAGATGGGCTAGGAAATATGAAGAGCTAACGGGATGCTTACCGACTGAACGAACTTTGGCAAAAGGAATTGAAACGGGTGGGCGAAATGACGTGAGAGAAAGAACCTCTTGGTGGAGTCCAGTCCCTGGGCATCTCTCGGTTCTTGAGCATGTTGGGGGATTAGGCGGCAGTTGAAAGAGCTGCTCGAAAGCTTGACGAAGAAGCGAAAAAGCTTATATATCTTTATCTATTTTATATATATTTTTCTTTTTCTATAGTTGAAAATAACCTTCTTTTGAGAGGGAGGACAAGTAAATCGTGCGTTGCGTGGTAGCATGAGTAATTTGGGTTCAGTAATATGTAATTTGTTCATATAAATAAATGTTAGTTGGTTACTACAATTACCTACAAATCTTATTCATATCATTTGTAAAAAATAGTAGAATTTAATTAGTGGAATTTTAATATATATATATATATATATTTAAGGAATAAATTTGTAAAATGAAATAAAATGAGTAACATTAATCCGGAAAGAGAGCGGTATGTTTGACAATTTTGTTAAGAAAAAAACAAATGTACACTTATGTGACACAATAACTACCGCCCAAACGTTTATTCACTCTCCAAATGGGAGAGACCCCAAAGGTTGACATGGATTGTACTAATCCAATCAACTAAACATAAGTGGTTGAAACAACCAAGGTCTAGAATTCTCGATAACCTTGAAATTTTGCAAAACATATACATTTCATTCTTATAACAAACAGTTAAACTTAGTGACCAAGGTTTTCCAAACCATTGTCGTTATCAGAAAACACTTATACAACATAAAAACTAAAAAGATTTAACCACACGATAAGCATATATGATACAATTTGTTAATAATTGGGATGAGCATAAAAATAAAGTAATATAAGAACATACATTTCCGTCAATGAAACAATATTAAAACTAATCAAATTCTCATTTCTAAAAAAGAAAAGTTTTGGTACACCTCATAAAAGATGAGTTTTAAAATTATGTACTGCACTTAATTTAAATTTATTAAAGAAAATTTCATCATCTTATCATATGGATATAATCTACATAATGTAATAAAATAAGAATTCTTCTATAAACTAAAGTGAAGTTACAAAAACAACATCAAATGTTTTTCTAAGTACAAATTGTTAAAGAAAATTCCATAAAGTAAAGTATAAGCATCAACAGTTACGTTGTACATTAGTGCATATCACATGTACATAACATACATCCGTTGAGAAGGAACGTTGTAGAAACTACATATTAGTAGTCAAATGAATTTTGTAGGTGATAAGAGACGTGTAGTAACAATATACTTAGCATATGAAAATCTTACTTGATATTGCTTGAAATTGAAATAAATTGTGTTTTGTTTATTGTGTATGCGATCCATAGGAGTCGAGATGGGGGATGATGAAGCAAAGTCTTAAACTCAAAACTCAAGGAAATAAAGTAAAATATGTAACTTAAATTGATAGATTGATGCTTGAGATATTTTTTGATAGATGAAGAAAACCAAAAGTTTGGGAAAACGAAACAATTGAGGGATGAAGAGGAGTTAGGGAAAACAAAAAGAATGATTTATAAATGAATAATCAATAGTTATACCATTGAAAATAAAATAAAAAAAAGCGTTAAAATGAGGATGAAGGAGAAAAAAGATAAATGAGTTTTTTGATTGTAGAAGATGTCACATCATTACCCTTGGTTTCTTCTTTAATATATACTAGTGGCAACCCCGTGCGTTGCACGGTAGCGATGATTTTTTTTAAAGAAGTACTTGACCGAGTTAAAATAGAACATAATTTCTTGCTTAATAATTATGAGATATAATTTAAAATGAAGAATGTATTTACATAAGTGGTTTATTTTCACGTATTGATAACCTTTTATTGTTACGAAGAGTTTGACACGTATTGACATTAACTTTTTTGTTATGTTATTTAGAATGAAACAACATGTCATACACCCATATCATTATTGTTGTTACGAAAGTTTTGAAGAATCACCGTCTGGCTCAAATTTGAGTTTGATAATTTTGAAGTTTGAACTTAAAAAATGTTGCTTATTATTTTAATGACTCAAACTTGTAATACGCTAATATGATATCCAACTTGATTCGTTCCAAAAGTTCGTTTGATGCTCTTGAGTTTATATATAAGGTGTCATAAGATAAAAACACTCTAACAAACATGTTGACATTAAGTTTTAAACTTAAGGCCTAAAGTAGATGTATAGATTTTTTGAAAAATTATTGTTGGCCAATATATTTAGTCAAACCTATTTTTAAAATTTTCAAGCAAACTTCTACTCATATATAACCATCTATTTTTAAATTTTATCATATTCATAGTAATGTGGGATAATTTAACCAAACCATAATTTAACGTTTAATAATACTCAAACTTGGTTAGGCCACATCATCAGTTGTGGCGATAATTATTTCAGGAAATATATATATATATCGAGATAAGATATATAAAACATAATTCGTCAGTTAACAGTTAATTGAATACAATATAAAATAATTGATGTGTTTCAATGAGTGGTTAATTTTTTTTTTTTTTGTGTGTGTATATATATATATATATATATATATATATATATATATATATATATATATATATAATTTTCTTTGGAAAATGAGAGTTGGCAGCCAATATCAACCCTCTCTTCCAAATCCTACTTTCTTGCTAATTTATTATGGGATTTCAATCGTGAGGTAAAACATATTTATCCAACTAAAATTTTGATTATCAAAATCAACCCTTGTTTCTTACAGCCATCTTCATTCTCCAATCTTGCACCTTGCATCAAGGTGGGATAATTGAACTACAACACAATGCAATATTTTAGAACACTGAAAGCTCACAATGTCATCTCATTATTTATGGTTGTTCTTTTTTATATAAATAAAGTCACATAAAGATTAATATTTTATAAAATTTGATTTTTAGCGAAAGAGGTCGACTAAAATGAGACAACCACATAGGTTGCCACAAACTTTTAAACTTGTAAGTCATCTTATCCGCCTTTTCTTTTGTTTACCTCATCTTCCAAATTTATTATCTTTACGTTGATGTGGATTAACCAAATAAGACAACTCATGCACCTTTTATTTACTAACCTCTTCTTTCAAATCTATCTTTTTTTACTGATGTGGGATAAATAAATAAGACATTTCATCGAGCTTTTATATACTAACATCTTCTTCCAAATCTATTGTCTTTATGTCGATGTGGGACAATCAAATAAGACTTCTCATTCAACTTTTACATACTCATCCATTCTTCCAAATTTATTTTCTTTCTATCAATGTGGGATAACCAAATAACATCACAATTCAAGATTTGAGAATACTTAAATCTTCTTGTGACTTGTGAGAAAATAAAAAGACATCAAGGTTCAACATTGATAATATTGTATAAATTGATGAAATATGATGATTTGTATACACTTGTCTATCGATTTATTTGCTTATATAAATGGGTATTTTTAACAAAAATAGGGGTCGGCCAAAAAGAATATTTAGCCAAGTAATCCTTTAATTTATCAAAATCTAAATCTCTGTGTTTCTATAGGTATATTTTCATTCTCCAATCTTATATTCACTCATCAATGTGAGATGTGTAAAACACCATCAGAATATAGTAGTATTTGAGAATACTCGTATCTCATATCAAATCCAAATGTCCTCGTTTCTTATAGGTACCTACATTACTCAAATCTCACAATGTCATATCATTCTCTATGGTTATTTTTTTTTTGGAATTTAATTAAAATGCCCTAAGTTGAAAAATCAGTACCCAATATGCCCCAAATCTTGTTATTTTTGCCAAAATACCCCCTAGGTCCGCGTTTTTCACTGTTACACGCGGACCTGGTCCGCGTTTTGTCCGCGTTCACTATTACACGCGGACTCTGGCCGCGTTTTGTCTGCGTTCGAGTGTCACACGCGGACTTGGTACGCGTTTGGTCCGTTTACACGCGGACTTGGGCCGCGTTTTGGCCGTTACACGGGGACGAGTGTTTGGGCCGCGTTTTTCACTGTTACACGCGGGTTGGGGCCGCGTTTTTTGTTAAAAAACGAGGGTTAGGTCCGCGTTTAATAGTGTAAAGCGTATTAGGGTTTGGAAAATTAGGGTTTCAGGCCTATGATTTCATGTGTGGTCAACTGTTTGTGACGTATTTTTTGAATGATTTTACTTTTTTTTCCACATTTTAGTCTGATTCTCATACAATAAGTGTACCATTGTCATTGAATATGTGGTTCACATTCATTTTCTCCATTCAATTTTTCTTATAAAGATTAGTAAGATTAGATGCAAAATCGTTCATCACATCCACTTGAATTGCTTCATTTTTCATACTACTGAAAAAATGAGTTCATCTGTTCAAAAAACTAGAGTCTTATTATGTTTCGATGGTCAATGGATGCAAAACAACAATGGGTGGGATTATATTGGCTACACAAAGCGTGGTGTATATATTCCAATAATGGTTTCGTATAATACGTTTATCGATTACGTCGTGGGAAAGTGTGGAATCGGAGATTCTTCTGCTTGCAAGTTGGTGTTCAGACGTGTAGATGGCTCACTGATGGAGATAACCAACGATGACGAAATCATTGGTTTTATGCTACTTGCAGCCGATTCAGAAATACCTCCACAACTTTTTGTGTATGTCGCACCATTGATGGGCGATGACGAAGATGATGACGAAGGTGATGACGAAGATGATGACGAAATCCATGTCGGTGGTAGTCAACTGGAGCCTGACTCTCAATTTCAGGCATCCTACGACACCACACTTTATTCTGATCATGCATATCGTCCTAACGAATCTTATCTCGAAGTTGTTCCAGAGACGCAACTAGAAGAAAAAGAAGAAGCAGAAGACCCAAAATGACTGTTTGTTGGAGTTGCTAATGACGAAACACATGTTTTCACAACTGGTATATCTGATATGGACAGATCAGATACCGATAATGACGAGGACGAAGAAACATATACCCCTAGCAATAAATCATTTGGTGCATTAAACGATTATTTTGATATGCCCCCTTCCCTTCCTAACCCGGAGACCCATATACCAGCCTACCAACCCGCACCTTACAATCGTAGTACAACTATACATGAAGGTCAAATATTTCTGTTGGGTCTGAAATATGCCAAGGATGGTTACTACTTCTAGTTCAACATGGTTACTACTTCTAGTTCAACATGGTTACTACTTCTAGTTCATCATGGTTACTACTTCTGAAGTTAATATTCATCATGGTTACTACTTCTGTGGTTAATGTTGCTAGTTGTAGTTAATGCTGCTGGAACAAAGTTAATGCTGCTAGAAGAAAACAGTTAATACTTCTAGTTAATACTTCTAGTTAATGCTGCTAGAAGAAAACAGTTAATACTTCTAGTTAATACTTCTAGTTAATGCTGCTAGAAGAAGGAAATGACCGTACAGTTGGGAATGAAGTTCTTGCGAGAGGGTTTCGTGTTTAGAGCGAAGAAATCCGGCAAACGCAGATACAAGGTTGTCTGTGACCAACAAAATTGTGAATGGAGTATGTCCGCGAAGTCCGTGGGCCCTAAAGGAGGGTTGTTTGTCGTTAGAAAGTTGAACGACGTACACACATGTTCGAGGACACAACTAAATGCCAGCCACCGGCAGGCCAACAAAAGGACTTTGGGCCACATACTGAAAGACAAGTTTCTTGACGCTAGCAGGTCATTTCGGCCGAAGGACATCGTCAACGATATAAATCAGCAGTACGGGATCAACATTGGTTACCACCAAGGATGGCGTGCGCGATGCAAGGCACTACTAATGGTGAGAGGCACTCCCGAGGAGTCGTACGAACGACTCCCTGCGTATTTATATAACTTGGAGCTGAAGAATCCGGGTACACGCACCAGAATAAGGACGGATTCAAACGGACGTTTCGAATTGTGTTTCACTGCACTTGGATGTGCGGTAAGTATATTAAATCGTCGTAGCTTTACATATTATGAATTTTAACATTTACAAATAATAACCACGTACGTTTATTGCAGATCCGGACGTTTTTGACAAATTTGCGTCCTGTCCTTGTAATAGACGCTGCCCATTTAAAGGGGCATTACCTGGGTATGATGTTCTTGGCGGTTGCCATGGACGGAAATAACAATATTGTGCCCTTGGCTTTCGGAGTAGGCAAGTTTGAGACGGGGGAGGAGTGGGGTTGGTTTCTGAACATGTTGCGGGAATGTATCGGAGCCCCGGAAGGGTTGGTGTTTATGTCCGACAGGGCTCCTTCCATAAGTGCGGCAATTTCTGCCGTGTACCCCTCCACCCCTCACGCCCTATGTTGTAGACATTTGGAGATGAACGTGAAAAGCGCGGACAAACGTATCACAACAAACAAGACCACCTACTGGAAGGCGTGCAAAGCATATACTATTAGGGAGTTCAAGACCTACATGAATGCACTACGATATGAAGTACCTCGTGGAGCACAAGTTATGGACGAGGCTGGTAAAGAGAGGTGGTCAAGGGCCCATTTCCCTGCACAACGGTATAACATAATGACCTCTAATAGTGTAGAGTCGGTGAATGCACTGTCCCGTTTTGCACGCAGGTTACCCATTGTCGGCCTTATAGAGTACTTCCGAGATTTTCAACAAGAGTGGTACCAACTTCGACGACGAAAGGGAGGTTGATAAACTCTAAAATCTTTAACTTATATGTTTGTTGCATTTTTCGTCTTCCGTATAAATCGTAACACAATTAACACATATTTGTAGATGAAATGCGTAATCATCTCACACCAATGGCGGAGGAGATAATTAGCAGAAGGTCGGGAAAGGCTGCGACATGGAGGGTAAGTCAGATTGGACATGGTAAGTTCAACGTTCGGGATATCCGTTATCACGCGACTGTCGATATGGTCAACGGTGTTTGTGAATGTAACCAATGGCAATATTCTGGTTTACCGTGTGGTCATGCCATCGTTGCTGCAAGGTCAATGAATCGTAGAGATTGCAGCGATCTGGCTATATCTTACTACACGTCCAGTACTTACCGGTCAACATATCATGAGTTGATCTATCCTGTTGGACCCCCTCAATCATGGGTTTTGCCACACGTCCCCCTTCCGCCATGCTATCCACCGTTAATAACCAAGAGACGTGCGGGGAGACCAAGAAAGAACGATCGGCGTCCATCTCGTGGTGAGGATCCGATACAGAGAACGTGTACTAGGTGTGGAGCAGTAGGACATACTCGTGGTGAATGTCCAACTCCTGCCCCTTCAACCGTGCCCAGGAGAGCTTCTACTAGCCAAAGATTTCGCTCTCAAGGGTCATCGAACCTAGAACCACATGGAACTTTAAGGCATGATAGCATTGACCTTAACATTGACTTCCCTTGATTGTAACCACCTCATCTTCTATGCTAAGTGATATTGTTATTATGTTAATTGTTGATTTTATCTACCTTATCGTGGTTGTGAAATTATATTATGTGTAAATAAAAGTTGAAACATAAAAGCATCGTTTTATTGAAATTAAAGAAAACGAAATGGTGCATCCGTACAACATTCAAGCATCGATAAAGTAAAAATTAATGCATAAAATAAAACTTAGGTTAAACGTTAAAGTGCATCCATACA
Organism: Arctium lappa; assembly: GCA_023525745.1. Classification (NCBI taxonomy): domain Eukaryota; kingdom Viridiplantae; phylum Streptophyta; class Magnoliopsida; order Asterales; family Asteraceae; genus Arctium; species Arctium lappa. The sequence continues at coordinate 23,907,257 of CM042051.1, read as the reverse complement.
ACAACCACCCTTTGAGAAACCTACTAGGGGTAGATTTCCGTACAAATGTCCTCAAGACTCCATTTAGTCAAAATTGAGCCAACGACCCAACGGTTTACGTAAATACCCCAAATGAAAGCCGATATAAGTATTGAAACACGTTTGACCAACTATTATGCAAACACGACCAAAAGTATAATTAACTCAAATTTCATCGTTGGTTGAAACAAACTGTTTTCCAAATGAACTCATACCCTTATGTTTTCAAAAGGTCTCATAACACAATAATATGCATTTCCTGAAAAAGGTTTACAAGATCAAATACACCAAATGACACTTACGTCAATTGAACTCCAAATATATATGTAAAATCATTAAAGAAACACTTCAACATGGTTTATTTACCAAAATAACCAAAGATCCTGAAATGGGTGTCTCACATGTTCATAAAACTAACATTTCAAAATGACCAAAACTTATCAGCAGTTAACAATTTATTGTAAAATACAAACACTTTAAAATAAACATTTTGGCATGTACACTATTTTCACAATTCAACTTTAACTTACCAAAACACGAATAAACCCCATCATGCTAAAACCCTTCATTGCGGTTATAAATCCGGACAAATGTCCACACGACTCATTTAGTCAAAACCCGAGCCAAAAACCCGACACTTTACGTAAGTTTCCAATGAAAGTCTCGTAAGCCTTAAAACACATTTAACCGACATTTAACGTTTCCCCAAATAATGAAATGTCTTTAAACAATGTTTATGAAAACACACACCACTAGGACATGATTTCTCAAAACTCAACACGTATTGAGACCAAAGATTTTCCAAAAGTTTATGAATGCAAATATACTAAGATGCACAAAATCATCAAAGATGCATAGATCATAATGTAGATTTTACGTGTACAAAATCACCCAGAATATGTAAATCACATTATCTACTTGTTGAAATATTCAAGTTCGACATGAGCAATTTATGCTGTTAAAACAATCCAAGTTACCGAATACAAAAACTTAACAAAATACTCGCACCTTGAGAAATACCGAGTAAAAACATACGCAACAATTTATACTATGAACGTGAAGATAGGTTCTTGTATTTCAATACGTGCAACATTTGTTTGTACAACTCAAAAGGAAAATCACGATTTTATCTTTAAAATTCCTCTTTATACAACCAAGAGACGTTGCAACTAGTGAATTTTCAACTCACCCCATATGCAATAATTCATTCCCCAAAGGGCGGTAAAATAACGGGGATGCAAATAAAATTTCAAATCGAGTTTGAAGCTTCATGTTGAAAAGATAAACACATTTGACAGAATAGAAACTACAACGACAAAAATACCGCTAATTCGCTAAATGCTTTGCGGAAATTTTAACAGTAAGAGTTAATGATGGAATACGATTAGAACGAAAGTCCTGTTTTTTAAAAATAACATAAATCGTTTATGCAATCATTCACACCAACGTTATACTTAAATCCAATGCACATAGTACATGACATATGATACTTGATAATAAAACTCCGAGATTAACACACATAATGATGCACACGCACATGTCTCTCAAAATTATTTACGCGACGCAAAAGTCGTAAGATGAGACACCATAATCCAACTGGATTTTATAAAACTCATTTACGCTAACAATCAAGTGGTGTCAAAATTTCTATTTTTCAATATAAGGTAAGGTGACCATTCAGACAAAATTCTGATGAGACACGATTCCCAAAGAACTCATAAATTGCACACAATTTAAAATTAACTTACGCATCTCAAAATATACGCACGCGTTAAAAGAATTCGTAAAACAATACTCCATGCAATTCAACAAGACTCACACAAACCAAAATTTCCAAGAACTCCGACTCAAAAGTATGGGGATAACTTTTCCTTTAAACCATTGACATACGTGGAAGAGCTCCAATGTCAAGGTCAAAATTCCACAGCTATTTGCCCATTAACTCCACAAGCGTTAAAACACAATTATTTCGACATCCAAAAATAGCATTTAAACACTAGATTTGAATAAGGAGAGTTTTGATAATAATTTGAAATCAGGTGCAACAAAACCAATGTAAGCATGCTTATGCTCATAGTTTAAATTATGATGAGTGCTAAATGTCTTGCCAGAACGTTATAATGTAATTTACTTCATGGTTGGCGCTCATGAAAAGCAATTTAGGCAACCTTATTTTAGAAATAAATTAAATGCATGAATTCGGTCGGCACTCACATCTTAATACTACGCTTCACAATATCCCAGCGTTCTATAATCTACCGGATGCCTCAGGCATCAAAGGGCAACCATCCTATTAAATTAACTTACAAATCTCCTCTATATGGAATCGATCTAACAAGATATAATCCTAACTCCACCAACGAATCTGGCTTAGGATGATTAACTTAATGCGTCCCACGCACTTACTATAATTCCAAAGAGACATTGCTTACAAACAACAATCATTCCTTAGCTTATTCGCTTATAAACCTTCGCACTACTCTAACGGTCAACATACTAAGGTAGAGCAGACAAACACAAGCACGAGAAAGGGTAAGGAAGAGTTTAACTGAAACACGCACGAAAGAAACATACCGCTACGTCTACCAATTGTCATAACATTAGCAAACCAATTACACTTACGTAAAATATCCTCATAATCACATTAGCTAAGTGAGATTATGAACATATAACACATAAGGGTTCTTGTTACCGTCATCATAACGCTTGATTAACATAACATCCGTCGATTCTAAGACTAACCCATCTTAGAAGTTCTACCCAAATCTCATAATCAATGCATATCAAACTCAGTCTAAGTCTAGACATCTTACATTCATGCCTAGTTCGCTTAAACCTGGCTCTGATACCAACTTGTAACACTCTAGATTTTCAGAGTAATTTAAAACCCGGAAATAAGGCAACGAGACATCCGTGATGATATTAACTTCCCATAAAGGGGTCAGTCCTTAAGACTATACAAAACTCATACGGATATAGAATTTATCAACAATACTAATCTAAACATAACCGTCTAGACTGCAACACTTGACGAACCAGAATTCACTAAAAGATGGGACTTAAACAATGCTAACACCAAAATACTAGACATCTCAAAATATGCCTCGAGTCCACGCTCGACTCTCAAAGACCCTGTGCAACCCACCGCTAAGGGAAACCTGTTATACACATCGTTTGAGAAAAAGTGTTAGGCTTAAAGCCTAGTGAGAACATACAGTTTATTCAAAATCAGAGATATAAACATCAGTATCATAAAGAAATCTTTTCATAAAGGTTTAGTTTATAAAAGATAACATTTCGCCACAACCGGGCCTCTTCGGTCCAAAACTCGTTAAACGATGACAAACGGACCATTTTACCAAGGATTGTGGTGTAACACAAAGTAGACCACCAAATCCGAGTTATGAGCTAAATACATGGAACCATGGCCACGAACTCTTCAGTCCGTACTACGATGTGAGGGAGGGCCCCCAAGGAACCATGTCATACTCGTTCATTAGACTACATCTGAACCATGGCTAGGATCGGGTCTCACATAACCGTACCTAAGTTGCCCCCGAGGATCAAATGTAGCTAACTACAACGGAAGGGGCATATCCTTCCCAACCATAACAACGGAAGGGGCATATCCTTCCCAGCCATAAGTCGACTCGATACCTAGGGATCCACTAGTACAGTCAGGACTTGTCACAATATTTCATGTGACCAACAAAGCTAGATAAATAGCTATCAACACATTTATATTTCAAAATGCCATTTTCCAGACCAACTGTTGGTAAGAAAGATAATCATAAAATCAGTTTATATACATTCTTTCAATAAGCCACCAACATGGGCAAGTAAAACAACCTTTTACTTCTGATAAGGCGGAACCCGTTATTTTAGTCAAAACTGATCGGAAACCCCGAAAATCACCAAAAACTTCATTTATATCAAAATGTAGAGAACATGAAATCATACCGTAGAAATACTTCAGATTTCGCAAATAAGAGTTTTGACATGTATAAAGTTTGTAAAATGATAGTAGGAACTCACCAAACAGGTTTATACGAAAACCCGAAAACCAGATATCGACCACGACGAAGAGGTGAAGCTTTATACACCGAAACCCCGAGCAATGCACTTAATACTAGCGATTAACGAACCCTTGAATATCCAAATAAACTTTAGGGAGAGAGAGACTTGAAGAGAGAGAGAGAGAAACGATTTAGAGAGAGAGAGAATGAGATTCAGAAATGAGAGATATTTTGGGTGGAAACCCTTAAGTCGGCCAGGAGAGCTTCGCGGGTTATGCCGCGACTTCCACTCGCGGCATAACTCGCCCGTGTCCCTAAAACCCAAGACATCCAGTGGATTTCGCGGGTTATACCGCGACCTCAACCCGCGGCATAACTCGCGTAGATCACTGTGGTTTGTCCAAAACCACCAAAGGCCAAACTCAAACTTGGTAACAAACGCGATGCTAGCGACGAAAGCTTAACACTAGAATACCAAGGTTACATAACGAAATTAGGGGTGTTACACAATAATAGTCACTATCTCCAACTGCGGAAGACTTCATCAATCTACTTACTCTCGAGTAAGTCTATAGCTCAACTCCTCAAAGCACTGCTAGAACCAAACCCCAACTGGAACCTGATGCACATGCCGACAAATAAAAGGTTAGGCTTAACGCCTAGTGAGCTCAAGAGTTTTCGTTAGAGATAAATAAAAGCGATAACTTTAGGAATGTTATTTAAAATCATGATTTCCCAAAATGCAATACAACTAACTTGGAAACAACTAGAAATGAAATACATTAAATCTTAAAACAATCTCCTTTCATCATTCACCCCCTTTCGTGATTAAAATCATAAAACACACGCCTCTTTAAATAAATCCAAAACCCAAAGCACACGTAAAACATAAATGATATTATAATGATCAAACGTTGAAAACATAGATAACTCAAACTTCCAAGACATCCCAATAACTTGAATGAGTTTCAATAACCGAAACTTTAAAACATAGATAAACACCCATACTCAAACGTCTCCGAAAACATGGATTATAAAACTCCATATCCAAAACCACACCTAATGGTGACGGGGAAAACCCGGTTTCATGGTACGTGACGGACACAAAGTATGTCACATAATTATGTAAGAAATCAAAACATGTGGGTTACACATAAAACACCCACCGAGCTCAACTCCTCTGAGTCTATCACTCGAAAACATCAAGTCAACCCCTCTAGGTCTATTCTTGAGAGTTCCAAAACGGGGAACTCTAGCACAAGGGAATTACACCTTACTGCCCATGAGACGCTGCCCGACCGTATAGGTCCACACCTTACTTATCATGGTGACCCAATGCCTATTCCGTGCCAAGTGGCGAACCTAATGTCCAAAGCGGGGACATAGGAACACCGTGCCTATGGATCCATTGCACTAACTAAACCATTACATGACTCAAAATGAATGGACTAATGCATTCAAAACATGTCATTCTCAAATAAGATGCAATAATGCAAATCATAACCAAACGCTCTACCATGAGCTATTAAAACGGACAAGTGTCCTCAAAACCCAACAAATTCCAAACCGAGCCGTAAGCTCAACAAACCCAAAGACCCAACGTTGAAATCATAAAGTGAAACCAAATGTAAACAACCTGCATGTATGTAAACCAATACTCCAATTTGTATAAATGACTCCAACGTAGTGTAGATTGGGACAAATCGTTTTCCACGTAAGTTCATAACATTTATCCTTTCAAAACGTCCCATAACACAAAACCATGCATTTCTCCAAAACACAAAATGAAATACATTTATACTCAAAATCTACTTCCATAAAATAAACCATTAAGATACCAAAGTATATGATTTATTCATCCAAAACGCCCAAAATCCCAAAGATGTGTGCTATATAAGTTTATAAAGTTAAACACTTTCAAAATAACCAAACTTATCAGCAGTTAACAATTTCATGTAAGACATAAAACACATTAAAATAAACATTTTGGCATGTACACTGTTTTCACAAATCAACTTGAACTCACCTTGCTAGGTTAAGTTAAACCTAGGTTTCAATCCACAACCATTGGCCTCCAAAAGCATAGATCCCACCCAAAGCTTTCCGAAGACACCCATTCCACTCTTCAACTCAAGCTTCCCAAACCTAGATCCACACATTTTCGACCATAAATAAACATATCCAACCATAAATGATTGTTACCTAAACATTTGTATCAAAATCCCCAAATTTGGCCAAACCCTAATTTGACCTAACCTTCCCAAAATCAACCAAAACGAAATTAGAGGAACATAATACTAGGAAATCACCCACGGTGTGATTATAACTCATAAAGAAGCTTAGAACCTGAGGGGACGAACTTACACTTAGGTTTTTGAGCAAAACCCCAAAACTTATGAATCTTCAAAAAGTGGTGATGAACACTTGAATCTTGCTCAAGAGGTTGAGGTTACAAGTATAGATGATGAGGGAGTATAAGATTGTAGGGGAAAACCCCCAAAAATAGATTAGGGTTCGTTTGGGGGGTTGGATTCGGTTGAGAGAAAGTTTAGGAGAGAGTGGGTTAAGGGAATAAATGAGAAAAGTGGGAAAAAAGGATTTAATGGAGCCTAGACCCCGACGGCGAGAGTTCCCCGCGAGAGTGACACTTTGTCACAATCGCGGGCACAATCGCCCGCTTCTACCCACTCTCGGTACAAGGGCCGCGAGAGTGCCCCGCAAGAGTGACACCCTGTCACAATCGCCCACACCGTACCGAGGCCAAATTTGTTGACCTTTCGCCTGTAGCGCTCCCGATCCAACGTTCTAACTTCACAAGGATTTATAATGAAGGGTTTTCGATTAGAAACTAGAAAAGAAGGGCAAGGCAAGGCTTAACAAAATACGGGTGTTACAATCCTCCCAACCTTAAAGAGATTTCGTCCTCGAAATCTAGATTCTTATAAAACGTTGCCCACATAATAGATTGACTCTACACCGCTTGCCAGAACTACTCCCATCACCTCGCGATGGTCCTCACTATTACTGTTCCCCTTGGGCACTTCACCCTTATATTCGAATGAACAAATAATTTACTACCGTGACCTTTAACCGTGAGACTGCAGTTGTCTCCCAATCTTGGGGAACACATACTACCTCAAGGGTAGTCTGTGATTTTAACTTCTCACTGGCCAAAACACCTCAGATCCCCTATGTTTCTGAACCTAAACTCAAAGATCAACATCAAACCCTGAGGAATTCTCATAATTCTTCGCCACCACCATCGGTATTCGATAAGGCTTTCCTTCCAAGGACGTACCAATACGCTCTTCGGATATCTGGTTAGTGCAGATCCGGCAACCAACCAACTCTGATCTACTCTCGAACCTAAAAACATTCCTCCAATAAAACCTTTACCACTTCAGAAAAGTCTACACACCCCCATATTTAATCACCAACATCTAATCTTCCCTTAAATTCTACCACCGAGAAGTCACTTTTCTCATGACTTACCCGGGATACTTCCAAACATTCCATGATTCATTGACTTCAAGAAATGAGTCGACACCTAATACCAACATGGTGACATCAAAACATGGACATCCCGCCTAATACTTCATTCCATAAGTATTGTCGCATTAGGTTGACACCTAATATAGGACTAATATTCCCAAATCTTACATTCCTAACAAACGGACCAAAAAATTCCTTTGTTCACAAAATCCATTAAGACGGTACACCGTTAACCAATAGCATGATGTCACGCGAACCATCAACCTGCCAAATCAAATCCAATCACATATAGAATCATACAAGACCTTATCCCGCAGGCTTACCGAAGTATAAAGATCATCTCTTAATTAACTGGGGAACAAAGTCTAATACCTCCACTATTTAGGGTCGCGCCAGACCTGTAGTGCTTAAAATCGGGATTTTCTTCATTTTGGTCATATCTTGCTCATTTTTCATCTGTTTTGCGGGATTTTTGTTGTTATGGATCCGTATTTCAAAGCTTTTCAAGATGGAAACAAACAGGATTGAAGTTTTCTCAAAGAGTTGGGGTTCATATAAGTCGAAAGGTAAGCCTATATCCAACCATCTCTTAACCTAGGGTTTGGTCCTTTCTACCTCAACCCTAATTTCTCCTCTTGGGTTGTTTATATATGTTTTAGGGAGTAAATGAAGTGTTCTTGAGAATCTATGCATCATAGATCTAGAAGTTTTGCTTGTGGATCTAAAGTCTCCACCACTTTGGAAGTAGAGGTGGATTTGGAACCTAGGTTTAACTTAACCTAGCAATGTAGGTTCAAGTTGTTTTGTGAAAACTATGTACATGCCAAAAATATCCATTTTGAAGTGTAAACGTGTTTACTTGTTCTTTATCAAATATGTGGGTTATTTGATGAGTTTTGCATATTTGATACATTTGATTTTATAAATTTTGTGAAATTCCCATATTTGGGATTTTTGGTCATTTTGATAAATAAATTTTGAGAATGTGTCTTTTGTTATGAATAAAGGTTATTTGACAGTAATGCATTTTTGGTATATTTGATTTGGTAAATCGTTTAGAAAATGCGTATTTTTGTGTTACGAGATATTCTGGAAGAATAAACCGTCTGGTTTATATTTAGGGATGATTTATCCTGATATTGACTATGGTTGGCCTAATCATATTTTTGAGTATGAGCTTTCCTATTTATTGACCAAATGCATTTCGTTGAGCTTTTGGCTCGGTTTTGACTCATATAAGTTTTATGGGATAATTGTTCGGTTTTGGTTATGATTTGCATTTATTGCATCTTATTTGAGAATTTCATGTTTTGAGTGTGTTAGTCATTCAATTGGAGTCATGTAATGGTTTTATAATGTAATGCATTGGATCCATAGGCGTAGGAGTTTGTTTATGATAAACGTGGAATTTTGATGTCCACGTTTGAGTCTAGTGAGTGGTCCCCAATTCATAGTTAGTAAGCTTGCAGTGGTGCTCATGGGAATTGTATACGGTGCTAAGTCTTGCGGTGGTGCTCATGGGAGCCGGATACGTAGATTTGTGACTTTTGTGGTGAGACTCATCTAGAGGTCGAGTAAACACTAGGGTCATCATGGGAATCTTGCGGTGGTGCTCAATGAAGCCGTATACGGGGATCCATGGCCCGAGGTGAAACTCGAGAACGTTGATAAGTGGCTTAATTTGTGTTACCGCTGCATTCGATGGAATCGGGTCTCCCCCACCACCGAAAGGTGTTGTTTTGGGTATTGAGTATTATCCATGTTTTTTGTGACATTTTGAGTATGAATTTTTATCCATGATTTTTGGGTTTTAAGTATTAAACCTTATCCATCTTTTTGGATGTTTTGGATATTAGAGTTTATCCACGTTTCCAATATTTAAATGTTATCATTTATTCACGTTTTGGGTGCGTATTGAGTTCTGAATTCATATTCGAAAGAATGTTTTGAATCGGGGTTTCCATCACAAAAATGGTGGGTTTAGGGAATGATGCCGCTTTCATATTTAATTCATTTCATTTTGGAAGTTATGATTTAAATAGGAATCCTTCAGTTTACCATTTTATTTAACTGACGAAAACTCTTGAAGTCACTAGGCGTTAAGCCTAACCTTTTTCATTTGTCGGCATGTACATCAGGTTCTTATTGGGGAATGATTCTAACAACACCATGAAGAGTTGAGTACCAATTAGAGGCATAAGAATGATATATATATATATATATAACTATTGAGTGATGTCTTCCGCACTTTGGAGATAGCGACAGTTGTTGGGTTTTAATAACACTCGTCCCTAAATGTAGACTTGTGTAATGTTTGAATGTTATATATTGATGTTAAATCTAGATTGCCATTATAGGTAATCCAAATGTTGACCTTTAGAAAGGGATTAAAATCTTTATTTAACGTATTATCGAAAATTTTAAATTAATCGATCTTTCCAGATTTGAGGGTGTTAGAGCATCTCCAACAACATTGTTATCTTGTTTGCTATAATAGAGAATCAAAAGCGAAAATCTCTAAAAAATATTACATTCAACTCCAACAAATTTGTTATTTTAGAAAATTTAAAACAACTTATATTATTATAATATTCTCTAATTTATCATCCAATACACTTTTTTAAAAAAACTTAATATAAAATGATAAAAATTGAATCTTATTGGTAGGTTTGAATAAAACAAGGTTCTAAAAAACGCGCCTTGGCGCCGCCATAGCCTGCCATGGCGTCGAGGCGTGGCCTTGCCGCCACGCTTTACCCCTTGGCGTCGAGCTCGTTATGGCCCGCCATGACGCGTTATGACGTTACAAATTTATGTACTTTCGATTCTTCGGATTTGTGTACTTCGAAATTCGATTGGAATTTATCCATTACTATCGATTATAATTTAGAAATTCTTTTGTTTATCGTTTTATATGAATTTAAATTGTTAATAACTTGTTCATTATTGTTCAAGACACTGATAAAAACACACACATACACATATATACATATAAATTATATACAGATTTGTCGCCTTAAGTCACGCCTTGGAAAACGCCATGGCCTCGCTATAACTCGTAAGGCTTGAGGCTTGACCTCGCCGGCACGCCACGCCTCACGCCATTTAGAACCTTGGAATAAAATAATTATTTCTCTCTCCAACAATCAAGTTTTAGAGAATTCTCTAAACTTACAAGATAACAAAACTCTTGGAGTGGTTTAGAGCATCTCCAACAACTATGATATAATTTACTAAAATAAAGTATAAAAAATTGAAATCTCTAAAAAAAATTACAACTAATTCCAACAGTTACTCTATTTTAGCAATTCTATCATTAATTATATTAATAAAATATTATTTTTCTCTTCTAATCATACAACTTCAATGTCTCCTATTGGTGGAAAAAAAAAATTAAATATTGTTTCTCTCTCTTCAATATGGGGTTTTAGAGATTTCTCCAAATTTGAGGATTTTTACCTTCTCTCTGCTCTTTTCTCTATTTTAGCATATAATATAACATAGCTGTTGAAGCAAAAAAATTGCTAAAACTCTTATTTTTTTTCCTATTTTAGAATAGCTGTTGGAGATGCTCTTAGAAAACAAAAACTATGCACAATAAAAAATAACACAATTTTAATATTGTATAATCATTACACTTTTTTATTAACAACATTAGAATTATTTAAATAAAATAATAATATTAACACTTATTTAGAAGGGAAATTAATTAAAATGGACGTATTTCAAATCCGTATTACCAAAATGCCCCAAATCTCGTTTAAATCGCCGAAATACCCCTTTTGTCCGGGAATAGTGGCCGGGAATCCCGGGTTTGGACGTGTTCGGCCGAAATGTGACTCGATGGGGGGTTAGGGCCGGGATTCCCGGGGTTATGGCCGGGTTTCCCGGGGTTAGGGCCGGGATTCCCGGGGTTAGGGCCGGGATAGTTTTTATTTTATTTATTTTTATATACATAACTTTTTTCACATAACATTCATCATATTAAAAACTAATAACGATTCAATTTAGTTTTTTATATAACAATCAATAACCCCGGGAAACGATTCAATTTTTTATTTAACAATCAATAACCCCGGGAAACTTTTTATATAACGATTCAATTTAGTTTTTTAATAACCCTGGGAATCCCGGCCCTAACCCCGGGAAACCCGGCCATAACCCCGGGAATCCCGGCCCTAACCCCCCATCGAGTCACATTTCGGTCGAACACGTCCAAACCCGGGATTCCCGGCCACTATTCCCGGACAAAAGGGGTATTTCGGCGATTTAAACGAGATTTGGGGCATTTGGGTAATACGGATTTGAAATACGCCTATTTTAATTAATTTCCCTATTTAGAAATATAATTCATTGTCAAAATATATATATATTCAAGTTGGTAAGTATTTAATGTTTTAAATTTAATATTACTAAAAAACAACTGTCATTTTTGAACACGTGTCACACGGATCCATGGATCAACCAAATATAGCATAAAGGTACATCCACTAAATTTTCATAAAGAATACATGGTTTGTTGAAAGTTGTTATTTTCGTTCTTTTATTTTTGAAATTACAGTTTTTAACCTTAAAGTTTATAACTCTTAGCTTTTTTTTCCGGTAATTTATAATTTATTGTTTTTTTTTTCATCCGTATAATTTAAAATCTATTATTATTTTTATCCCTCATGCTTAATTGTAATTCGATAATAAAAACAACAATGAATTGTAAATAACATGGATTAAAGTCGTAATTTGAAAAGTATAAGGACATAAATCACAACTTTAAATAAACCACAGAGGCTAAAATCGTAGTTTATTCTTTTTACAATTATATCATTTTCATTTAATTTGTCAGTATATTTAATATAGGGAAATTGACCCAAATGGTCCAAACATTGAACTGGATTGGCCTCCTAGCCCATTCTCGCTCTGCTTTACGGAAATAGCCCAAGGGATGCAATGGAGCCCAGGGGCGCAATGGAGCCCTAGGGCGCAATTGCTCCCGGACGCAATTGCGCCCCTGGGCACTTTATACTGAAAGTACGCCGACCAGCTCCCATTTTTAATTACTCGATCCAACCCCACCTTGCCGGAGCTGTCATTTTCTCTCGCCGACAAACTACAATTTTGCACATTTTTAATTACTCGATCCACAAATGGCTGAGGTTAGTGTCTTTTTCACTTATATTAATAGGTTTTGTTGTTATGTATGGTTTATAGTGTTAAATGGTTGTAGTTATCATTTTAATATTTTGGATGATTTTTTTGGTATATTTTCATCTCCATTGTTAGATTTTGTTATTGTGTATGTTGTATAGTCTTAAATGGTTGTAGTTAAAAGCATTATTTTGGATGATTTTTTTGGTATATTTTCATCTCCATTGTTAGATTTTGTTAGTGTGTATGTTGTATAATCTTAAATGGTTGTAGTTAAAAGCATTATTTTGGATGATTTTTTTGGTATATTTTCATCTCCATTGTTAGATTTTGTTATTGTGTATGTTGTATAGTCTTAAATGGTTGTAGTTAAAAAATTATTTTGGATGAATTATTTTGGTATATTTTCATTTCCATTGATAGGTTTTGTTGTTATGTATGGTTTAAATTTATAGTTAATAATAGCCTAGTTTTAAATTTAATGTTGACATTATAGAACATTGTAAAAATTTACACATTATACAATAATCCTTTAATTTTTTAAAAAATTACACTTTAAAAAAATTAGACATTATATATTAGAAATTTACACTTTTGGTGCCTTTAATTTTAAAATTTAGACTTTAGGGCCCTTTACTTGAGAAACATACACTTTATGTCCTATAAATTAAGGAATTTACACTTTAGGTCCGTTTACTTTAGAAACATTCAGTTTAGGTCCCTTAACTTTTTAAATTTACATTTTAGGTCCTTGAAATTTATGAATTGACACTTTAGGTCCCTAAAATTTAGAAACTGAGACTTTTGGTCCCTTAAAATTAGATAGTGACACTTTAGGTCCCTAAAATTTTGAAACTTACACTTTAGGTCCCTTTACTTTAGAAACATACACTTTAGGTCCCTTAACATTTGAAATTTACACCTTAGGTCCCTCTACATTAGAAACTGACAATTTAGGTCCCTATAGAAAAGTTGCATAAGATCATAATGGCTAAGGAAGTAAATGAAGAGGGAGACCGGAGAGGAACTTCTTACCAAACTTTGCAGAGAAAAACGACCTAGATGCCTTCACACTTCACACTTAATAACTCCAACAACCTAGGAGAGTGCCATAAATGCATAAGATCATAATGGCTAAGGAAGTAAATGAAGAGGGAGACTGGAGAGGAACTTCTTACCAAACTTTGCAGAGAAAAACGACCTAGCTGCCTTCAACAAATCAGATAATGATTCAAACCCATGCTGCCCAAAATAAATAACTCAGGCCCCGCTCGCGACCTTGACACGGCGACTATGCCCTTGGCATAGTCGCGGGGCATTGTCGCCCGCTCCAAACCCCTTGCGATACACATGCCGCGACAGTGACCTGAGCAATGTCGCCGGGCACTGTCGCCCCGAATGTACCGAATGGTCTCTTCTCCCTGCGACTTTGCCCCATGCGATAGTGACAGGTGTCACAGTCGCCGGGCATTGTCGCCTGGGGTGTGACGTGCTCCGAAGATTCCCTTTTTCGACCCAATGCGCTCTCGACCCACACGGATTCCACTATAACCATTCACTAGGTCAAAGAGTAGGGTCTAAAGGTAATGCATGTGTATTTTTGGCAGTCGGTTCGGTCCAAACCGCTCAAAAAACGTTCAAATCGCAAGCTAGTTCGTACAAAGCGGTTTGACTATTATTTAGACTAGATTGGACCGCTAGACCGTTTAAACCGCCAAAAAACGATCCGATTTAACTTGGTTTGACCGGTTTGAACAGTCCAACAGTTTTTATGAAAGCCCCAAATAACCCCCCTCCCGACTATTTGAACTCACCAACCTCTTCTTTCCAACGAAACCCTTCCATCCTATCTTCTTTCTCCGACGAAATCCCCTAGATTGTTTTCCCCACCTCGGCGAATTACCCCACGACATTTCTAGATTGAGACTTTAGTCTATGAATTTGATTTCGTATGAATTAGGAGTTGGATATGGATTTTATTCTTGTTCATTTCATTTTGTTTTTATTTATATTTAGATTTGGTTCGTGTTTCATCTGATTCACGTAGATGTATCATGTATGTATGTAACGGTTTTGTTTTGTACATGTTCATCTTCAGGTTTTGTTCTTGTTGAAACATGTAAATAAAATGAGATTGTAAAGTTATGGTTGTGTTTTAATTTGATTATGAACTTGTATTCCACGAATGGTGGTATTTGGTGGTGGTGGTCAGTGATGAAAGTTCATTGAGTTGAGCAAAATAGAGATGGGAAAGGTCGGTAAAAAGACAGATTTGTCCTTCATGTGAGAGATGCATGGGATGACTAACAAACCTTAAATTAACAATGTTTAACCCAAAGAACCAATCAATTATATAAAACACAAAATAAAAACCATTGATTTAATGAATTTTGAGGATTCAGAGGCATTTGGTTGATTTTTAATTTAGTCATTTATGGATAAAACTGTCTATACGGATTAATTTGTCTGTAAGAATTATGGAAGTTTATGTTTGGGAGGGTATTCCCCCTATATATTTACTGAATAAGTCATTTCCTATCTCATTAAGCTATTATCAAACAGTCATACATATTTGTTTCATTAAGCTCGTTAACTGCTAACAAACATGCGATAACATCCTTCATGTTGTAGCCCAATGTTTTGGTAACATCCTGGGAGGGTCAGTGGATGATATCCCTGACTACCCGGGTTCGAACCTCGTGGTGAGCATGTTGTGATATCCAGATCATGGTCTGCCACTTAGTGGTACCCTTTAATTGGGCTGGGCTGTGATCGACGGGGACTAGTCGGATGACACTCTTAAATGGGAGACCGGATACCTCGGAAACGCGTGTGTTAACTTGCCGTTCAAAAAAAAAAAAAAAAATGCTATAACAATAGAATTACACATGAACCAATGATTAATTAAGAAAATAAAAAATGTTTTTATTTTATTTGAGATGGGGAAAGCAGTACAAAAAGGAAGAGAAGGGAGAGAACGTGGGTTGGCCACGTCATCTTCACTTTCGTCCCAAATCCACTTATCGTCGATAACGTCTGAGCATCTCATTACCCTAACTCATGGAGACGCTAATGGCATCCTCTTCTTCAACGGCGGTAATCCTCTGCCGGCAACCCATCCTTCCTCTCCGTTCTTCCAATTCATTCTTCTACACCGGTTGTTGCTCTCCAGGCACGACGCCGTTCATCCGAAAGCCCTTATTCCGCAATCATGGTGGAGGGAGAAAACTCAATCACTCCTTCAAACATTCTTCATCTTCATCTTCCTCGTCCAGTGTGAAACTGGAGATCAAATGTGGAGTTACGGAGATAAACGAGAGCCAATTCTCAGAGGTAGTGTTGAAATCTGACCGTCCTGTTCTTGTCGAGTTTATTGCGAGTTGGTGCGGACCTTGTCGGTTAATTGCTCCTGCCATTGAATCCATAGCACAGGTTCATACGCATCTCCTTTTTTTCTGAATTTCTGTTGGCCTAATTTATAGCCGGTTAATCAAATCGTAATCGAAATCATGTGAAATTTGTTTGCAAATCGAATTAAGAATTACTTGATTGATTTCGATCGAATGAAACCTAGTTTACGGAATTCGTTTCATCTTCTGTATTGTTCACTACAAACACATTGTTCACGGTTTAGGGGTTTAGTTGTGAGATTCACAGATTCTGATGATTCTTAGGGTTTCAATTGCGTTTGTTAACTTTTCAGGAATATGAAGATAAACTATTGGTTGTAAAAATCGATCACGACTCAAATCCAAAGCTAATCGAAGAGTACAAGGTGTACGGATTGCCTGCTTTGATTGTGTTCAAAGATGGTAAAGAAATTCCAGAAAGCAGAAGGGAAGGTGCAATTACAAAAGCAAAGCTGAAGGATTACATCGATGCACTACTGAAATCGGTATCAATTGCTTAAACTCCAAGAATCATCGCTTGTTTTTTTGTCACAATTCTGTTTTACAGTTGATATGAGATGATCAGATTCGTGAGCAGCAGGGAACTGTACAAAAGTGTATTCTAGATCATTCTTTAGTATATTATGGGTTTGCAAAAATATAAATACGTTATTTACAAATTCATAAATTTACAAACCGGTTTTCATAGACAACACAACATGTATGAAAATGCAGTGTTAATACAATGTTATTTTATACCTGAAACGTTTGTACATGATATATAAACAGTTATGAACGTTTCACCTATGAAAACAATATTGTATAAACATTGCATTTTTACATGTTTGGTCTCATATGTAAAATAATATTGTATTGCATTTTTACATTTTAAAGTATAGCAGAACTTTTTCTAACCCTTGTTGCTTCCTCTAACTTGATAGTGTCTTGGATTGCATATTTTTTTAAAATGTTCGATAAGCCAACATTAAAGTCGATAGATTTGTACGCAATTTAAAATCTCATTTATGAAATATCAATATAGAAAGAAGCATAAATGGAAAAAGAATGGGAGTTGTTGTACAACGATGAGCCAACGATGGTGATGTTATTCAGATTCTCGTGGAGATTGAGCGTTGAAGTGAATAGATGAACATATGATCCATGGTTTCCCCAAGTACGTCGTCATGTACCCTTGCCTTTTCTTTTCGACCAACCACCCTTCCTAATTTATCACCATCGTCGTCATTGGTGGTACATCCTTGTGCACCTTTGCTCTATTTGATTTGACATGGTTGTTTTTTTGGGAAATGAGATAATCGATGAAGTACGGGTTTCACCTTTTAAGTTGGATTAAAATATCGAAAAAAATACCACCGCCTATAAATACATCAGAACATTTATCAAATTATGAGGTCCAATATATTGTATGACATGTCCTTACAATTCAAATCTCGACAACTATGGTTAAATTCATAATATTAACACCAAAGAGTATTTCAATTGACTTCTCGAGACACACATAGAGACCTATTTCCGTATTATATCTTTCCAAATACTCCATAGAAGAGCAATGGTCTTGTTTAACATTGTAGCTATTTATACGTGAGTTAGCGAACATCATCCATACTAGTATCTTATAAAACTAAAATTTTTAACTTAAAAAAGTACAAATATCTATAAAACATTAAGTACAAATCACTAATGTATTAAAAGTTATGGTTTGCTATTTTTTGACTAAAATATACAACGAGGTTCATTTCTATAAAAGAGTCAACGATTTTAGTTTCAAAACTTACACTTTGATTTTTTATAGTTCTTTTGTCATAGAGTGTATAAATGTATCTTAAACTTTTGAAAAGCAGGTGTAAAAAGAAATGTTTGAGAGATTAATTCATATGACTATAATAATTTTTAAATAAATTTTTTATAAGGAATCCTGTAAACAAAAAATAAAATAATTTAACATATTTAACTACTATAAATGTGAAAATTTGAGGTTAACGTGAGAGGTAGATCTGAACCGTTGATCACTTTTAATCTCATACCCTCCCATGAATTGAGCTTTAGAAGGGAATTGATCTGGTACATCTCGGTGCTTCTCACATTAATTTTTTATCCAACGGTTGATAACCACTACTCATGCTTCTCACATTAACATCAACCTCTCACCGGAGCCCAACCCTTATAAATTGTTATAATTTTATTCTATTCAAATATAAGTTTTAAAACTTTTATTCGTGGCATTGAAGGAATTGGAATAGTCAGTTCAATTGACCAAATTCTCGTTTGATTTATATTTTGAGTTTTGGTAAAGAATTCGAATTCCACACATGGTGGAATGTAAATTCCTTGGGTTTTAGAAAGGAATTCCAATTCATTCGTACCACTTTTTAATTAAAAAAAACTAATATACTCTTATATTTACTCTATCTTATTCCATCCCACCACAATGGATGTCACCACTGCCTCCATCGCCGCCACCACCACCGTCGTCAACGTCGTTGCTACCAACACCACCATCATCGTCCTTACCATTGTCGCCGTCACCCCACCATCATTGTTACCAATTACCATCACCACTACCACCATCATTAGCACCCCTGCCACTGCCGCCACCACCACGACCATCGACACCACTACCTCCTTCACCTTACCACCACTATTATATTTAACGAACCAAACAGACCAATTCAAATTCTTTTGACAAATTTCATTCCAATTCCTACCAACCAAGCACATGGTCGAACATGATTAAAAAATTTCATTCCAATTCCATCAGATTCCAGTTTATTTAACAGATTCCAATTCCGACATTTCATTATGTAAACCAAACGGCTCCTAACTTTTTATTTTCGATTTAATCACCGAAATCAATATACTACCTTAAGGTAGCGTTTGGTACACAGACTGGACGGGACAGGACGGGATGGGACGGGACTAACTGTCTGTCCCGCGTTTAGTTTAGGTTTAAAATCATATGTTTGAAAGAGGATAATATTGTAATTTTACATTTAGTCCTATGTTGTTCCACCTATTTTGGTGGAACTAAAAAATTAAGTTTTGTCCCATGAAATTTGATTTTTGTCTCATGTTGTCCCATGTGATTTTTGTCCCATGACATACCAAACATGGGACTATTTTTTTGTATCGTCCTGTCCCACCTAGGGCTGTAAACGAACCGAATGTTTAGTGAACCGTTCGTGAACTGTTCGTCGAGAAGTTCGTTTATTTAATAAATGAACGAACATGAACATATTTTTTTGTTCATTTAGTTAAATGAACGAACATGAACAATGGTCTCGTTCGTTCATTTACGTTCGTGAACGTTTGTTCATTTATGTTCGTTAATGTTCGTTCACTTATGTTCGTTTATATTTGTTTATATATATAAATATATTTATATATATTATGACATTAATGTGTCAAAGCATTAATTAAATTAATTTTTTAGAATTCCTTTTTTATACATCATAAGTTTATCCGTTTTTTTTTATTTTGTTATGTTATTTTTTACGAATGAAATAATGAGTAACGGTGGTTGTTTTTTATTCATTTGTGTTCGTTTATGTTCATTTATGTTCGTTCGTTTACGTTCGTATATTGTTCATTTAAGTTCGTTCGTTTACGTTCGTTTAGCTCTTAATGAACGAACATAAACGAACACGAACAAACATATTTTCTTAATGAACGAACATGAACACAAAAAATTTCGTTCGTTTACCGTTCGTTTGTTCGGTTAAGTTAAACGAAAGAATACGAACAAGCCTCCATTCGTGTTGGTTCGGTTCGTTTACAACCCTAGTCCCACCCAGTCTGCCTACCAAACTCACCCTAAAAGAACTCAGAGTCACAATGACTCAATGAGTCAACGGATTCAACTCGCTTGCCCTCTTGTTAAACCTGTATTCGTCTCTCCCCGAAAATCTTTCAATTCTCCCTATTCCGACGTATTTTACCTTTGCCTCTACACAATAATAACCCGTTTATTTT
Organism: Arctium lappa; assembly: GCA_023525745.1. Classification (NCBI taxonomy): domain Eukaryota; kingdom Viridiplantae; phylum Streptophyta; class Magnoliopsida; order Asterales; family Asteraceae; genus Arctium; species Arctium lappa. The sequence goes on along the minus strand of CM042051.1, from coordinate 23,887,210 downwards.
CCATGATCAGCAAGCCACTCGCCATTAAATTCTCGTCGTTGAAGCCTCGATTCGATTACCTCATAAGCAAATGCAAAAGCATTAAGCAATTCGAACAAATACATGCGCAAATCATCACTCAGGAAAGCTTTCTTCCTCATGAAACATCACATCCACAGTTGTGTAAGTTGGCGTCTTTTTGTGCTGTTTCGCCTCATGGAAACTTATCATATGCTAAGACCATATTCGATCAGCAACCAAACCCAACTGTGCAACTATATAATGCACTCATTAGAGGGTTTTCGGTATCCCATAACCAGCCTCAAGAAGCCATTTTCTTGTTTATTGAAATGCTGCGTAATTGTGTAGAACCCAATAATATGACTTTCCCACTTGTAATTAAGGCATGTACGGTGTCATCAAGGACTGGATTTGGGATTTTGGTTCACACCCATGTTTTGAAATGTGGCTTAGAGTCTGATTTATATGTACAAAGTTCACTGATTAAGTTTTACGCGAATGCGAAATGCTTGCGTTCTGCAAAACGGTTGTTTGATGCGTATCCTGAGAGAGACATTGTCTGTTGGAACTCAATGATTGATGCATATGTGAAATCTGGCGAGATGGAGCTTGCACGGGTAGTGTTTGATGAAATGCCATATAAGGATGTGATTTCTTGGAACAGCATGATCAATGGGTATGGAATTATTGGGTGTCTTGGTGAAGCCAAGAGGCTGTTCGATCAAATGCCTGAGAGAAACTTAGTCTCTTGGAATTCGATGTTAGCCGGGTATGTGAAATGTGGGAATATAGAGGATGCACTTAATATGTTTCGCCACATGCCTCACCGAGATGTGGTTTCCTGGAATGCCATGTTAGCTTGTTATGCACAGAATGGAAAGTCAAACGAAACGCTTGCCTTATTTGATGAAATGAAGCTTGTAGGAATAAGGGCTAACGAGACTACAGTTGTTAGTGTGTTGTCTGCCATTGGTCAGTTGGGTGCTTTAGATCAAGGGTCACACTTGCATTTATATATCAGTGAACAAGGTATCAAGATTAACTCAATTGTTGGTACTGCATTGATAGATATGTATGTCAAATGCGGTAACATTGCAGAAGCGTCATGTATATTTAATTCAATGGAAACTAAAGACATTCTTGCTTGGAATACCATGCTAATCGGCATGGGAATGCATGGACATGCTAAGGAGGCTCAACATCTATTCAACCAGATGCAGCATGAAGGAGTGGCACCAAATGACATAACTTTTGTTGCCATCCTTGGTGCTTTCCGTCATGCTGGAATGATAGAGGAGGGTCAGAAACTATTGTCTTCCATGGAAGGTGTTTATGGTGTTGAACCCAAGGTTGAGCATTATGGCTGTGTTATCGATCTGCTTTCTCGGGCTGGAAGATTGGATGAGGCCTTGGATCTCACAAGGAATATGCCTATGGAACCCAATGCTTATACATGGGGTGCATTGCTCGGAGGTTGCAGGATTCATGGGAATGCCAACGTGGCTGGGGAGGTGGGAAAGCGTCTGCTTGATCTAGAACCACAACATAGTGGCCGGTATGGAGCTCTTTTTCTTATGGTCAACTCACTAAATATTTCCATTCCCATATAGAGAGCATGCTTATTTTCCTCAAACATTTGCTATTTTATATGCTTGGCCCATAACTAAGTTATTTAAGCAAATAACTCCTTCAAACCGCTTCAATGCCTGGAATTTAAAAAATGCAAACATAATTATCCATTTTCTGACCTTCCCTTGGTTCCTCTTAATTTTTTTTTATCCTGCATTACTCATTTTACTGTGACGACCTGGTGATAGATGCTGGAAGTGGCGACTGTTTTTGTGGTTTGATCAACTTATACTTGACATATGGGCATCTTGATCACATATCATTTCCCCCAATGTCGACAACTCAAGTTTAGACCAATTCCCCTTAATCTCAACCTCTGGTCCATTTACCATTTTTGATAAAAAAGGAGAGGCGGACTAGGAAACAAGAGCAAGTAGTTCAGTGGTACATTGAATATGCTTCTTCGCTTGTGGTGGTGCTTGCACTTTGTTTTATTGACACTGTAGTATCCATCCACTGCAGCTAAGCCATAAAGGCGGTCAGAGTTAAAAGCAGTTGTTTATCTGCAGATTGTGGCCCTTTTACCCAGATGAGCTGTTTCCCCTGATCTTATTTCCAATTCCCTTTGTCCGTCTTAAAAATGGGGCACTAAAGACGATTCTCTGGACAAGCTTATATTTCCATTTGTACCAATATAAATTTATCGATGGAGGTGCATTATTATAAGTGTGGGATGATGCTAAAGTGGGACTAACATGTCACTATGTGTAGTGCTCAGAGATGCACCTTTATGGGCACATAAATGCACCCTATATGATGGTTTTTTTGATATGAAGTGTCAAATACAATGGTTAAATAAGGGATTCACTATTAAGTTTAAATTATAGTTCAATTTCTAATTAAAGCCCCTTTCTTTCAAACCCACAAAAAAATGTGTGCCCGCACGCTTGGTGTTGCCATAAGGTTGTCTTCCTCAAATATGACACATGCTAGGCATCTCGAATGTTATTTTTCAACGTTATATCATAGTTTAGAGTAAATTACACCAATTGTCCCTGTGGGTTTGGAAAACTTTACCAATTGCCACTCCACTTTAGAAATTACAGTAGACCCCTCATCGTTTCACTTTGCTTGCACCATTCGTCCCTCCCCTTAACAGGTGTTAAGTCTATTTGTTAAGCTGAAGGGCATTTTGGTCATTTTGATTAAAATAGTTAGTGTACAAGTATGTAAAGGTTGTGTACAAGCCTTTAAAGCATTTAAAAAATAAAAATAAAAACAAAATAAAAAACCCACCCTCCCCCTTCCTCGTAGTCCCCTTCCATCTTCTCCGATCACACCCCCCTCTTAACCCCATGCTCAACCACCTCACAACAAACTAACTAAATGCTACATAATCACCGGCATCATGTATGTCATAACTACACAAACCATCATCCAAAACTCTCATTTTCTCACTGATTGATTACATATTTACTGGAAACTGCAAAATCTGGGCACAATCAAAGGCTTCCATAAGATGTTGACCTAGATTACAGTTTGACTTCATGAACAAGGATCTTCAAAATTCACCTTCCCATTGGCTACCTTCAATGAATCTGAAGGTCCTAGTTATTTGTCTTTAGTGGCGGCATGTCTTCTAATGTCAGCTTTTGCATCGAAACTTCTTCAACCGAGTTCTCAATTGCTTCACATGGAGATTGGAAATGGTGTCTGCTTGCAAACTGTTGGAAGATAGTATTCAACCGAACAACAACTCCCAACCTTCAGGTGAAACAAATAAGAATTCTGTTGAAGAAGCTTCAATATAGAAGCTGACGTTGGAAGACATGCCCACACGAAGAAGTGGGAGCATTAGATCCATTGAAGGTAGCCAATGGGGCGGTGAGTTATGAAGATCCTTGTTCATGAAGTCAAACTGCAATCAAGGTCAACATCTTCTGGAGGCCTTTAATCGTGCCCAAATTTTGCAGTTTCAGTAAATAGGTAATCAATCAGTGGTTGAGAAAAGAAGAGAGGTTTGGATGATGGTTTGGATAGTTATAGCATATATGATGCTGGTGATTATGTAACATTTAGCTAGTTTATTGTGGGTGATTGAGCATGTCGAAGAGGGAGGGTGTGGCCGGAGAAGAGTGACGGGACGACGGGGAAGGGGTGGTCTTTTATTTTGTTTTTATTTTTTAAAACGCTTTAAAGTTTTATGTACTTGCACACTAAGTTTTTTCTAAATAAAAAAGACAAAATGGCCTCAACTTGACGGATGGACTCGATGCCCTTTTTTTTTGTTTGGGGGGGAGAGGGGGGGGGGGGTGAATGGTGCAAATAAGTGAAACAATGGGGGAATGGTGTAATTTCTAATTGGAGTGGCAATTGGTAAGAGTTTTCCAAGACCACATGGACGATTGGTGTACCTTATTGTATAGTTTATATGAGTTTATGATGATACCAATAGAAATTCATGATTCAATAAACTCTTTCAGCTACGTACTTCTTTCTAACATATATGCTGGAGAAAAACGCTGGGATGATGCAAGAACGACGAGGAAGCTTATGCAAGCCAATGGTGTAGCCAAAATGCCAGGACTAAGCGTGATAGAGTTGCAGGAAGATGTGCACAGTTTTATGGCTGGGGATCACTCACACACGGAATGAAATCTTATCTACCAAAAGTTGGTACGAGATTTCAATGCATTTGAAGAACGCACATGGATATTCACCAGATACAGATGAATCTTTGTTCGGTTTAGAAGAAGAGAGAGCAAACTTTGTCACTTCATACAGAAAATCTTGTGATTGCTTATGATTTTCTACACCTACATCTGAACCAAGTCATTAGAATCGTCAAAAACCTGAGTATGCAGAGATTGCTACCATGTTATGAAGCTGCTTCAAAAGATATATCCCCAAGAAATCTTTATGAGAGATGGGAACCGCTTTCACCATTTCAAAGACGCCATTGTTCTTGCTTAGACTTCTGGTAAGTCATTGGCTAATACACAAGTGTGTGATGTGAACACAGGACCTCTAGGTTTTTTTTAACATCTTACTAGAAATAGAAACTATCTTGTTCATGCATACTTGATCACAGTCTTTACATTTGGTCTAGTGGGTATTTAGCTAAATGACCTTCTGACAAGTGTTCTTTAAATCCATGACCTTTTGACAGGTTTTTAGGCATTTTTTCGTATGAAAGAGGCATTTTTATGTTAAGCAAAGACATTCTCATGGATTTAAAAAGAACCTGCCATCAGGTCGTTCAACCTTGGTCTAGGTATGATACAATGATAGGTGTTTTTCAAACATGTTTTATTTTGTAAAGCTAGTATAAAAATATATGTAAACATATCCATTATATAGGATCATTTTTGGAGTTTAACCACCCTTCTGTAATTTTTTTTAACCCCACCAAGAGGGAATTCCTGCCATGAACAAAGACTGCCAATGCCTAAGCAAGCTTAGTAAATGAATCTCACGAACACATAGGGTCATTGTCTGTCGATAAATTTGTCTGCCATGAACAAAGACTGTCAATGTTTCTTTATTTTTTTTTTCATAAGCCTTGTTTGGGCAAAATTGTCTGTCAATCAATTTGTCTAAGGGACGGGAGACTGATGGGTTTGAGGGAGTCAAAGAGAGATGGTTGGATTGTTTTTGAGGCATTTCTGAAATTAATTTGTTTGAGATGGCTTAATGGGGACGAGTCAGGGGTCCTGACTTAATTCCATATAGCCATTTTGGCTTAATGGCTTAAACGATTAAGCTGTAAAGAAACACTTAAAATAAGAAGTGGTGCCCTTCTATCTCTAGCAGGTCTGTTGCTCACATGACCGACAGTGATAGATCTGTCACTTACGGAGGAGAGTTTTGTTATGTGCGAGCTTTCTTTCAGTCCATTTCTATATGTCATTGGCTGGAGAAGATTGATAGAACTCCTATATGGCTGAGTGAATAAGCCGTCTCAGTGAATTGCAGTTGGTAAGACAACCTTGCCACCTTATAACACTCCATTACAGATTTAAGTCACATGCATCTGCATTCAATCTCCATTTTTATGATTGTTGTGTTTGTTTATTCAAGGGTTATGAAGGTTTTGTTTGTTTCTTTTGATGTGGTGCATGTATCTGGTAGGTCACTTCAGGAGTGAATTACTTTTGTAGGTAGGCTACTTGAAGGGTAAATTACTTTTATAACCATTGTACTTTGAAATTTTGTAGGCATGCATTTGATTTCTTGGAACATTATGATCATGGCTATGGCATTTTCAGTGATCATGGTGAAATTAAGAGGCTGGTCAATCAAATGCCTTAGAGAAACAGTCTCTTGGAATCCAACTTTAGCCAGGTACGTGATACTCCCTCCGTCCTAAAATAAGTGTCCATAATCAAAAAGGCACACAACTTGTGTAATTATCACAATTTTTAATTAACTAAATGACAATTTTTACCTTTAACAATAGATGGAGTAATGAATTTCTCCATGTAATAATTAAGGGTAGATTTGATAGTGGACGTTTATTTTGAGAAAAAAACTAAAAAGAAATATCAACATTTATTTTGGGACAAAGGGAGTGTATGGGAACATAGAGTTTGTGCTTAAAATGTTATGCCATGTTAGCTTGTTATGCACAGAATGGAAAGTCAATGTGATGCTTGCATAATGTGATAAAATGAAGTGAGCGAACGACCAATGGTGTAGCCATCTGTCAAACAGATGGAAACTCGAATTGAAGCTTATGCATGCCAATGGTGTTAACAGTAGGATGGTCGGCATCTAGAAAGGAGGTCCTGGGTTCAAACCCAAGCACCACCACCTGAGTCGACGTGATTTTCCTCTCCCCATTGATGGTTGTGGTACCTGTGCGATTGGGGCGCTCCAGAGGGTGCATATATCACGATAGAGTTAAGGACCAAACTCAGATGGTACATGTTACCATCTCGTCTAGTTTTACATAATGTAATGTCGTGACATCCTAGGTTTTTTCAACATGTTTTGTTGTTGAACATAATATGAAAATTATATGTAAAACATATATATTATATATGCATTAAACAACAAACTATCATTTTATGAGTTTCATCCTTTGGTTAACCCCACCTAGAGGGTATGTCTGCCATGAGCAGCACAATGCCTAAGGGCATCTCCAACGGCAAAAACACCATTTTGCCGATTTGGAAGCTCCAACTAGTCGGCAAAATGCCAGAGATGGGAGAGAAACGACATACACAATGTGTTCCTGTTCAAAACAAGTTATTTTTTCTTTTCTTTTTGTGTTAATGGGCCCACAAATTTGATATTCTTTTTGGTGTTGTGGTTGGAGACGGTCTAAGCAAGCATGTTCCATAAATGTGAAAATCTTTGTAGATCATGACAGAAAGACCTAGGACCTTGCAATGGTTAAAAATCGGACCTACATCCGTTAAGAAACGATCTCCATACAGTGGGAAAAATTAGAAACGATATCCCCTCAATCACGCCCCTGGTTTCTTGCATATATCCATTTCTTGAAGAGAAATCGACCAAGCAACACTAGTTATTTGAGGATGGATCCATTTCTATTCTAATGTAATTGATTTGAACAATGGAAGATATGTCCATTCCATCAAAACAAATCCAATATATTCCATCCAAAAGTACGGTTAGAGTATGCACACATTTCCTTCGGCTCAAGAGGTAGAGGGATAGTTTTCAAGAAATTCTCCGGCTTGCAAAAAAGATGCAAAAAACATGGCTATAAGTAACAATTTCGCAATTCTTTTTGTCAAATTTAATTTATTATTCATACTTATTAAAAGCATGTTTAAAAAGATTGCAAAAATCCCGAAATTAGAGCGAGATGAAAGTGAAAATGATAATAGAGATAAGGATAGTAGAGACGATTAAACAAGCAATATCAGGTTAAAAAGCACATGAAACACTTAAAAGAACTCCACATCTATCATATGGTAATAAAAACCTATCGTCAAGTCTTATATAGACAATCAACTATCTTAATCCGCTGCCTCTAAGAACTCATGTTTGAAATCATTCCCTCATAAAGTTCTAACACCTCCATGTCTGACCTCAACTGCTCGTCCCACATCCTCAACCTGGTTGGCTTCCTAAACCCCTTGACCATGACGTTCTCCACCATCCTCATTGGTGCCATCTACAGTTTCCTATGAACATGCCCAAACCATCGGTCTTTCATCTCTCAGTTCATCTGAGATGGACGCAACTCCTAGCTCTACTAGGAATATATCATCAAAAAACACAAAAATGAATCCAACACCACAAGGATGTCTGCATCATGAAGTCATGAACCATCACCTCCCAACTCCCCACACCTAAAGTAGCCAACCACAAGTAAACCACCACAAATATGGCTATGGTTTTCCACACCTGTGTTAAGTGTCAACCCCACATGCATTTGGATTTTCCACAGAAACACTACCCATCATGTGTCTATAGTTGCTTAGCTCAAAGTATTTAAAGTAGGCATTGCCACACATAAAAGCAGTAGATAATGTTTATTAGGATAATAGAAGTGTGGATTTTAAGATTCAAATTACAATTACAAATATCCGGTGGTGGTGGTGGGTAAGCATCAAGTCATGTGTATTTACAAGGAAATATAAGTTATTCAAACTGTTGCTCCATTGCAATAGTGAATGCCATTGTTGGATAGTGATTTCTCTTTACCTTTCCGTTTTGAATGTAATTGTTTTAACCCCCAGATGCGTATTGAACGATCATCACTTGCCGATGCCAACATATGTGGGTTTGCTGGATTCCAGCTGATACAGTTAACCGCCCCAGAATGGCCTCCTAGTGTCTCGATTAGCTCTCCTGATCCTCTGTGCCATATATAAACCTACCACCATGTTTAACAAATCATCTCAGTCGCACATCATTAGGTTAAACCAAACCAAACCAAACCCAGTAAATCCCACACAGAGGTAGGGTCAGGATGCACGTAGAACTTGCCTCCACCCCAAGGGGTAGAGAGACTGTTTCCATGAAGACCCCCGACTTGCAAGACAAAAAAGGGTCCTTGGCTCAGCGGTACCTGGGTTACAGGTAGAGTCCAACATCCCAAGAGGGGAAGAGTTCAAACCTCACACAGGTGAGGAGTGTGCGTGTGTATTTGCCGTATATAAATATTATATACTTAAAAAAAATTATAAGAAACAAGTGAAAAAGATAAATGTGAGAATGTGTACAAACAAAAAGTAAATACACTAAACAGACAACAACAATTACAGGAAGAAAATTTAAAACTAGTGTACAACAAACATGTCACACAAGTAGACCTCATCACATAAATCGACTGTTATAAGAAAAATAGAAAAAAACAGATGATATCCAAGTGGCAAGACATGTTATTTAACGGAACTAGATATACCTGAGAATCTTCACTACCACTAGCAATGAACGCTTGCTCGAGTCCACCAAAACAAGCCCTAACAATAAAGCGAGATCGTCTGTGACCTTTATACCTTGCAACAAGTCGAACATGGCCCTGGATACTCCAAAGATGTAACTCTTCATTCACAAGACTAACCAGCAGATACTTATTGTCTCTAGACAGTGTAAATGAAACTATCATCTGATCTTCCTCGATGCATCTTTCAGCTCTTGATTCTCTGTCAAGTAGCAGTATCATAGTTTCCTTACAAATAGTAATTATCAATTTCCCATCACTTGTTATTTGCAAGTCAGATATCCTAATAGTTTTGTGGCCCTTCAAACACTCTATCTCTTTTCCATCCAAATCCCACATTATTATGCTTTTATCAGTCAACCCTGAGAATACACATTTACCATCTGGAGACCAACTGCAGGAGATTAAACCGACAAGTCCCTTCTCATAAACCTGAAGGCATTTGCCAGAAGAAACATCCCAACGCCTGACAACTTCCTCTTCACCACATGTGAGGATCTGATCATCATCTGGGCTCCATGAAAGACAGGAAACGGGTTTTTGGTGGCCGATTAATCTATGTTTCAGTGAAACTTTACCATCCAAATCAACCTTTAAGAAACCAAAAGCAGGAAGTTCAGATCAGGGAGAATGTAATTAGATGTTAATAGATGGAGGAAGTGTTACCTCCCAAATAATTGCTGAATTATCACTTGATGATGACGCCAAGTATTTCCCATTTTGAGAAAATTGCAAGTACCAGACTTCATTGTGGTGGTCTTGTAGAATCTATAATGCCAGTAATTGAGGAAATCAGTGCTCATAACTTTGTTGACATGTTATCATTCAATGTAACCAAATATAGACATGGTTAAAGAACATCAACCATTAAGGCAAGAACTTCGTTGGAAAAGCTAGAAAACAGAACTCAGAGAAAGATCTCAATCTGATTGAACTAACTTTATTTTCCCTTTTTGTCCCTTTTACTACTAAACCCAACCAACAACAGACATTGCAACTCAACTCTGTACACTAAGGGGGTTTTTGTAGCCCAACATTACCAAATAATACGAGCCTCAGATAAGAATCAGGAGGTTAGGGATTCAAGTATATCATGGATACATTATTCTTGCTGAGTCGTGTACAACATATGCCAGCCCATATTCAAGTATCACGGATACATTATTCTTCACACTGATTTTGCTGTTGTTTTGCTGCTTTGAGTTCGATACTACACAGAACGAGATTATTGGTTCAACTTGTTTGTTGTGAAACCAATGACAAGCCTTTGTGCAACTTTTATATGTACTTGAACTCAATTTAGTTTAACGATTGAGCATCCTCAACCAAATAACTTTAATTTTTTTATACGTTCTTTCTATTTTGTATACTTAAGGGTACAGAACTATTTGTTGCATAGTCCTTCACATCTCATAGGTCTCATGTAAAGTTGCAGACCCCTGGGAAGCAATAGAGGTAAAATATCTACAGATGTGATGAAAATAAAAACAAATTGCTTACAGGCACGAACCAGGAGGAAAAAAAGCTAACACAATTACTTCTGCTTATTTGTACACAGACAAATGAACTGATGGCAATGACAAAGGAGATAAGAAGCAGATACAAAAACCACAACGGTGATACATCTCGTTAGTGGATGAGTATGATGCGAATCATTGCCTTAGTGAGAGCCTCACTTTGACGGCAGCAGGAGCAGTGGTGGAATAGGGTGACTCTGATGTCATCAAAAACACTTGGCTTGATACTGGTATCAAATGACAATTGACGATGACAACTGACCAACCTTTGCAATATACAAAGGTCTCCAATTATGTTTTCAGACAGCATAACCGTTGAGTATGAGTGATGAGAGTAACTGCAAACTTGCCAATGGAGGTGGCGAATGACCATAGTACAATTGCTATCAGAAGCAAAATTTATAAGAGGCTATATCTCTGTTATTTGCAAGTATTAACGGTTTCAATTGATACTTTATTATCGAGTGATTAACCCAAATATATAATGTACAAAATAAGCTCACGGGGCAAAAGCAAAGGAAATAAACAACCCTAGTCAGTTTGTCCAAGGGTTATTGTACATCTACATTTTGGAAGTTAAAACCTATAATTTTATAAATGTAAATCAATATTCGTGTTACATGCTTTTTAGCTGCAAAACTTGCCTATTGTTTTATATAGTTCAACATAGCTATCAATTCTCTATAATCCAACACTGCTTCCGCAGTTAAAAGTTGACCTTTTTGTTCTTATACATAAAAATAGAACCCTAACTTTGGAACAGAGGAAGAATCTCATGGAGGTGTCAATGCTCTTTGCACAAGAAAACAAGGCACAATTTTGAGTTTGTCCCTACCATATAGGGTAGGGAGGTCTTTAAATAAAGTTGTTCATTTGATTTTGCGAAGAGGTTTCTCTGAGGGGAGCCCACGACCTTTACCTTACAAGATTAACATTTAACAAGCTGCACATCGTCAACTCTTTGCAGTTTACCTCAATATATGATACTGATAAGGTCTCCTGGAAGTAGCAGTTACGGAAGCAATCAACTATTGACAATCATTCAATAACTTTTCTTTCCCACTCGTGCAAAAAATTTCAACATATATTGGTTATGCAATTCCCAACATAAACCATGAAGGCACTGATATTGATAATAAATTCAATGACCGACTAGTAGTGAACTTATGGGAGTGCAATTTCCTTTAGGTAGCGATTGGTACGCAGACATGATTGGACAGGGTAGAACTGGACAGGATTGGACAAGACTGGACAGGATTGGACAAGACTGGACAGAACAAATGCCTGGCTGGTGTTTGATACGACTAGAACAGGACAGAACAAAACTGAACTAGACGACTTGCCCTAAAAAATAATTTGATGATTATATATATATATATATATATATAATAGTTATAATTATAATTAACTCAAATAAAGTAAATAATTTGATTTATAAACTTTTTTACACAATTTTCATATATACATAAATACATACATATACAATAGTACCAAATTTGAATGAAAATTTTGATAAAATTGATGATAGTTTGAAAAAACTTGATTCGTACAAAGGAGAAATTATATTTTATTCGGTTTGGAAGATCCTTATCAATTGGCAAAGGTGGTGCTCGTTATGGTGGATGTGGAGGTGGTGGTGGAGATGAACGGTGGTGGTCGGTGGCCGACGGTGGTTGTGGAGGACGTGAAGATGGTATATAGTGGTAGTGGTAGTGGTAGCCGATGGTGGTGGCCAACGGTGGTAGTGGTAGCCGATGGTGGCGGCCGACGGTGGTAGTGGTAGCCGATGGTGGCGGCCGACGGTGGTAGTGGTAGCCGATGGTGGCGGCCGACGGTGGTAGTGGTAGCCGATGGTGGCGGCCGACGGTGGGAGTGGTAGCCGATGGTGGCGGCCGACGGTGGGAGTGGTCGCCGATGGTGGCGGCCGACGGTGGGAGTGGTCGCCGATGGTGGCGGCCGACGATGGGAGTGGTCGCCGATGGTGGTGGCCGACGGTGGGAGTGGTCGCCGATAGTGGCGTCCGACGGTGGCAGTGGTCGCCGATAGTGGCGTCCGACGGTGGCAGTGGTCACCGATAGTGGCGGCCGACGGTGGCAGTGGTTGTCGATAGTGGCGGCCGACGGTGGCAGTGGTAGCTGATGGTGGCGACCGACGGTGGCAGTGGTAGCTAATGGTGGCGGCCGACGATGGTACTGGTAGTAGATGGTGGTGGTTATGGAGGTAAGGTGGCCCATGGTGATAATGGTGGCAATGAACGGTGGTGGTCGGTGGTTGACGGTGGTTATGGAGGTAGTGGAGGAGGTTGTTGTGTAAAGCAGAAGGTGGAGGTAGGTGGAGGTGGCCAACGATCATAGTGGTGGTAGTGGTGGTAGCGATGGACAGTGGTGGTTGGTGGCCGACGGTGATGGTCGGTGGCTGAAAATGGTTGTGGAGGTGATGGAGGAGGTTGTCATAGTGGAGGAGGAGGTGGAGGTGGCGGACGGTGGCTACCGATGGTGGCGACAGACGCGACTAGCGGTGGTGATCACTAAAACAAATACCATATTAAGTTTATATATCAAACGAGGGTTAATTAGTAATATTTTAGTTTCTGTCTCATTTTTGTCCCATCTTGTTCCACCTATTCTGGTGGAACAAGAATAAGCTTTTTTTGTCCCACCTTGTCCCAGTTCTTGTCCTTGTCCCATGGCGCACGAAACGTGGGACAGTGAGTTCTTGTCCTGTCCCATGTCACGCCAAACATGGGACAGTGAGTTTTGTCCCGTCCTGTCCCATGTACCAAACGCAACCTTAGGGCATGACAATTTACTTCTAGATCCTATCAACATCACTTGCAAAGGTTATTGTTAATACCACCAATTCAATCGAATTTTACTCGTAGACACCTATAATTTAAAGATAATATTATTAATTATACTATATATATCGGTTCGGATCGGTTAACCGTGGATACCTATAATTTAAAACCGAAACCGACCCGTGAATACTCGGTTTTTTGGTTAACGGTTTTTTCGGTTTCTCCGGTTTTCGTTTTTTTTTTCCAGTTTCGGATCAAACGGTTCGGCTCGGTTTCTCGGTTTTCTGGTTTTTTTTAACACCCCTATGTATCAATCACTTGATCATCTTAACTTCTCCTGGTATGTCGATCTATAGAACGTGTTGTGTTAAGTTGCTTACTATTAGCTTCTACGTTGTCCCATGGGCTACAATTATGCAGGGTGTAAGGGCTTATTCTTCCTGATGGGAAATAATTCCAGATACTGGAGAACCCTGCTTCACCATCTTTATATGTTTAAATTGCCTAATTAGGTCTTGTATGTTAGAACTTATTCTTCCACTGTTGACTTTAAGAGGATACCAAGTCCTTGCATCGCCCCCCCCCCCCCCTCCCCCTCCCCCAATTATATGACTACACAATAACAAAAGAGACTGGTATACATAACAAAAAAAGCACAACAATAGACGGTCATATTTTAATCATGCATTATCTGACTAGCTACTATATGCTTTTCAAAAATTGACTCATGAAATAAACTCTCGTGAACCGGAGAAACAATGTAGTTCCACATGAAATAAAAATGAGAGAGTTGCCCTGACCTGAACTGTTTGTGAAGGAATCTGATCTCTTCCACAATGATGATCAGTGAACAATGATGTTTCCCCAACCGAAGAATTGTGAAACAAGCAAGCTTCACGTTGCAAGTCAAGAGCTTGTTCTATTAATTGCAATAACCTTCTATCTGGTATCATCACCGTTGGAGGAAACAATTTTTGCAAATCCTCAAGTAGCTCTGATCGAGGCTTTGATTTGACCATTCCTTGACCAGAAATTCCATCAGTTATTCTGTATGTTGGAGACAAAATGAACGAAGAAAGCTCACGGACTCTGTTGCTCTTAATTGAAAGAGGTGATATCTCAGTCCTCAGTGTTTTCAAAGCTTCCATCAACTTTTCATGATCCAGAAGTTCAAAGAATTTCTGTTGTAATATTATAAAGGATGCTGACTTAATTATAGATTCATCCACTATACCAATTTTGTGTAACGAAGCTAAACTTCCATCCCAATTGCCATCAAGAATTTGTTGGATGAAGACACTGACAGTAGATGAGTGAAAAGGTATTCCTGACTCTTCTTCAAGACAAGCCCCAGTCTTACTATACCCGAGAGAATATAGTGCCTCGGCTATAATTCTAACAAATTCCACTTTCTTAACCCCCTTTGAACCAATTACTTCATCGTCCCCTTGGGAAGCTAGGGGTCGGGCCATTGAAGCACCGAATGAGCAACTTGCAGGTTCTTTTAGAGACTTGCCGTTTGAAAGACCTTTTAGTTCTCTAGAAGATGCTTTCACACGTTTTGAGGGTGGTTCGTCATCCTCTAAACCTCCCATGAAATGTGCATTCAGCCCATATATAATCCCAATAGGAAATCAAAAAAGGATGGACGGGATTTCTCAGGCACCTTCAGTTAATCACAATTAACTCCCTGAATAAAGAAATTAGAATAATATATAATAAATAATACACTTGGATAAGTTTTAGCTATGACATCTGTTCCCAAACTGTCTCTTATAAAGAAGAGTTGTAAAATTACTAAACCAAACTCATAATTTTCATTTTAATAACATAATTCTACACCAAATGCACATGTCAACTGACTACCAACCAGCTGGCACCACAACCTTATGTCACACTTAACACCAAGATAATTTTATTTGTAGCGTTGTTATAACAAATTTCCCAACTCCCATCAACCAATTAAATCAACAAGTTAGTTGTGAGAGAATTTCATACATGGTTTGCCACTTTAGACAACTGAATGGGTACTACAAGATTATACTTCATAATTCATTTACATGTATTAAATATAAAATAACTTTAAGAATTACAGAGAAAAACTTTAAAAATGATGCCAAGTTACACATTTATGTAATTATTTGAAAATGTTTATTGCCACAAGTACAATTTGACATATCATGTGTGCATCCATCACGCCTTGTACGAATTACTTATCAAAACTATCTATTAGTCAATGTAAAAAAGAAAGTTTTCAATTGACTAATCTTCATCATTGTTATAAAATAGACAATTTGCTTATAATACTTTCCGTCTTTTTTTTAATCAACCCTGTTAAGTCTATGTTAAAACCTGGTACTTTCCAAACACAATTTATAGGTTTTTGTTACAAATCCAACACTTCTATTTTTTATTTGTATTACTTGTCATAAACTCAAAGCAATGTGTTGTTTAATTTTGGAAAGTAATGAACATGAATTTTATTGGTAAAGTAGATGAATTTGTTAAGGAACTTGCAAGGTCTTCTCAGTTGCATGCCTACACCAAAAGATTTATCAATCGCATACTTATACTGTCAATGTCACAATCATATAGGGCACATCATTTTCATCCAAGTTTAATCAAATTTAAGGGCCAATTTGGGACAAGAAAATTTAAAAAAAAAACAATTTGACAGGAAGTGTTGGTCATCGTTATTGAGGACTTATGTTGATCGAAATTGGACATAAATGGGGTAATTGATATGATTTGTGAGAGTACAAGTATATAATTGATAAATATTCTTGTTCAAGCATGCAAATATATCCGCACGAAAGTCTAGTGATAATTATATCTATCTGCCTTTTTTTCTTTGAATATTTTTTAGTTCCTTATGACCATGATTATTTACACTGATAAAAAAAATAGCAGACTTAAGCCAGTAAACAATAGGTTGACCATCAACATATTGTTTAGCGCGTCTTGAAAATTAAAGGTTGTAAGCTTCATTTTTCTTGTACTTGATGAATGTATTTCTAACAAAATGAAGATACTATATTGAGGAAAAAGATTTGGGCTCATCTAGAGAGATAAAGTTGCAGAATGAGAACACAAAGTCTTCCAAGACCAACAACAATTCCTGCCATATATTGTGTACACCTGTGTATATGCTTCACACATGCCCAAAAAATTCATCAATCTCTCCATGAAAACATTGATAATAAAAAAACTAATACCAATGATTCCTTTGTAAGCTAAATCACTAACCATCAAACCTTGATAACACAAATCACTACTCACCCTGCCCCAAAAGAAACCATTGCATGTGAAAAATTCAAACCCAACAACACCACATACATAGATACAATCACATAAATATTTTCCCACTCAAAACAAACTCCACAACTTATAAAATTCCCTTAAGCATAACAACACTTCTCGCTACATAACTATTGTCCTTCTACACGCTTGCAACAACTATCCTCAAACATCCTTATCACTTCATAAGGAGGATCACGTAAAAGAAAGTATGTCAAACACCCAACAAACATGAAAGCATAATACCAAAAACCACAAGCTGCAACAAAATACTACCAAACGACTAATTAACCATTCATGTTGGTTAGACGGTCTTCTAAGTGGAATGATACCTTAAAAAATCCACTTGTCAGGCAGTGTGAAACATAGCAAGCGCAAGGTAACTCAAAGACAACAAGATGAGTACCTTTCATGCCTCTAAAACACTGCTTTGTTAGGAATCTGTTGCAGCTCAAACCTGTTATTGTAGTCTTATGGTAGACCCAAAATTCTATTGCCTGATACTACATGAAGGTGACTAAAAGCTGCGAAGGTTGGCAACTGATGTGGTCCGAAAACCTCTATGCCAAGGACAAAAAAAAATCTGCTACAACAGAAAACTAAAGCGATCTCTCCCATCTCAAAGGACCCAATATCCAATGTAAGTATATTATCTTCCACTACACCATTAACATTGAACAAACTTCATCCCTCCTATTCAAATTAGAATGAACTCATGATTTCCGCTCCCCAAAAACAGATCTCCAGTACTTAAAAAAATCCTCCTTTAAACAATATATCAAAAGAAGTTTCTTTTCCCCCCTACTAATTTCAGTTTCTCTTCTGCAATGCCATCAATGCATATGCATATCAAAAACCCTTTCCAACATGATTGTCTAGATTATCCTAATAACACTTCTAATTTTTCAAACACCAAAACACAACTATGACTTTCTATTTTCCAGTTTGTAACCTTGATTCTAAAAGCTAATGCCAATACGTTTTAAGCTGAAAAAAATTTGCAATCCCAAAAAAGATCAAAGGTTCAAACAAGATGAAAAGCTTCTCCCCTTTAACAGCCTGAGTTGGCTCAGTGACGGTGATGACGGGTTAGAAGAAAACAACCATTGTCAAAATGGGTCATAAGAGATGATGACCAATTCACAAGGGAGAAAACTGAAATACAGAGGTTGAAGAAGTTACAAGAAAGCCACTACAGAGACTGCAACCAAGGATCACCTAGAAGATCTAACACGAGGTAAGCACATGATTTGACAACATTAGATTAGAAAAAAACTGTCTGACACAAAAACTCATTAGAGACGGAAGTGTGGTTGGGGGACAACTGCACAACTTGTAGAAGTAAACCGAAAACTACAAAGCACCACAAGAGGAACTGCAGTACCAATGCCCTGATATGTGTACTAATCCTAATTAGCAACTTGCATAGAGAAAAGCAGGAAGAAAAAAAAAACAAGAAGAAACAAGGGAAAAACCAAACGAGAAATAGAAACAAAAGCAACCCCTATGGTCCAATGCTTAACAACATCAACCGCAGGCAGGGGTCAAGAAAGAGAGAAGGGCTAGGAAACAACATTGAGTTGCTGTGATGCAGAGTAATGAAAACATTCTAAATGAAATTAACATGACTATAATCTCTAATGGTCATAACTTTTTTGGACCTCACTGTAACAACTCGTCTCACATGGATAGAAAATGGGATTTGTGAGCTCTTTATAAGCCTTAAGTTGTAGGCTACCAATAACTTCCACCATGGTTTTAAGTTGGATGGGAAGTTATTGGGCCAGCTTGCTGCTTGGAGTTGGGGAGTTACAAATGGTCTCAGAGTCGATCCTTGTACCATCGGGATGGTGGGGCAAACCTCATCGGGTATAATGCGTCCTAAAGTGGGGTGTGTGTTTGTAACATCTTAGGTGAATTCCACATTGCCGATTACAAGGAGGAAGATTCTGGGCAGGCCTAACAAGGACGTCAAAGTTTAAGTGGGGGAGTTTGTAACAACTCGTCCCACATGGATAGAAAATGGGATTTGTGAGCTCTTTATAAGCCTTAAGTTGTGGGCTACCAATAACTTCCACCATGGTTTTAAGTTAGATAGGAAGTTATTGGGCCAGCTTGCTGCTTTGGGCGGCGTTACACCCCAACATATCTTCCTTGTTACACCCCCCCCCCCCCAACATATGTTCCGTGTTACCCTCTGATTAAAGAGTAAGATCAAATAGAAGAAAAGCAAACGGACTTACATAAATTACTTGTGTTAAAAAAAAATCCAATTGCCAAGTTTTTCGTTGTAGGTCCCATGAACTACTTCCAAAGTAAACAATTGAACTCGAATTTAATACATTTTCTTTAAGACAAACAGTTTAATAAAGAACTCATAACATTAAGAAATTATCATATCTTCAAGATCCTATTATGGTATATGTAGCACAATACCTGTATGTGGCAACTTTAGATCATCAATGCAATTCTCATAAGCGGATTGTGCCTCGTCAAACACTACACTTTTTTGGTTTATTGGAGTGCTCAAGAACCGGTGTGAGGCAGATGAACAAGCTGAAAGTTGCTTTTAGTTGCTAAAATAGAAAAGAAAAGAAACAGTGTAAGAAACTTTAGGCTAAGAGCTGCAATATTAACTTATTTGCAACATTTTATTGGTTTTCCAACATTCTTTGATAGAGAGGACTTGAAAACCTGCAACCACACATCCTAATTATGATGGAGTCCAAAAAGCAATAAAAATTCCAGGTTGAAGACCACAAACAAAGCTAGAGTTGTGAAATCATCAGCTTGCAGTTATACTAATTAGATGACTCAGATATCTCTTAGAAACGCACATCAATTAGAAATAAAGATTAGTGGAAGAATGTACATGATAGGCATCAGAATGCTTGAATATATACTACTTGCAATATCCTTACAACCTGGGGAGGGGCTCTAACACATAGACCTAAGATGAAGAGCCACGTCAAGATAACATTTCATTCTTTAGTCACCGAACAACATAGAAACCCAAAATATTTATGTGATTATGTGATATAGACTCAAAATAATATAAAAATTGGTTGCATATGTCATCCAATTGCACTCTAGGAATATTTGAAAAAGCAATGTGACTGAAGTTGCAAATGGAAGGAAGGGGAATCCTTTAAGGTAAAAGGGGCGAAAGAAAAGCTACACACTCTCCCTTAATGAGGATTGTAGAATGCATCACTTAGATAAATAGAAACTATATATTTTTATAGCATGTTCCTTGCCAATTCTTCTCAAAGTTTCATACAGTTCGTTGCCTAAAGATCTCAAGAACAATAGCGCGATCGTTGATTGATCAAAAACCCACCAAAACCCATACATGGACATAGTACGCTAAATATAAAAAATATATATGAAATTATATCCAACTTACAGTAATTCAACTTGAATCGTATTACTCCACACCAATAAAAACGACAAATTTTCATCAGAAAAAGACTATGTATAAATCAATCAAAAATTCTATGTCAATGTATAATACACAAGAAAATTGATGGCAGATCTAGGGTTACAATCACAAGTTAGGTGCATTAGAAGAAGACAATGAAGAATAGATAAAGACAGCGAGAGGAAGAGGGCGGAAATAGCGAAAGAGATAGAGAGAGAGAAAGAGTGGGAAAGGGAGAGGGATACCTGATGGTGGAAGAAGAAAACCCTTGTCTTTCGCTGCTCTGCTGTGTAGTGGCGAAAATGGTGAAGAATAATACCACTTGAGATGATTTGATTTTGGTTTCCATAGGGCCAAAGGATTGAGGCTTGAGTCGGTCTTTTGGTAATTACCCAACCATGGGAGGGGCATTTTGGGAAAAGTAAATTTAATAAGCATCCAACCCCATCATAGTGGGGTGTTTGGTTGGAGGTATTGAGGCGTTTACAATGAGAATGAAAAATGCTATTTGGTTTGACATAATATAATGAATTCATTACTCCAAACCCATTAATTTTCATTCCTGACCAAATTGGGGGAATGAAAATCTTATTCCCGCTCAATCATCTTTTCTCATACGCCCTTCAACTCTCAATGTTTAATGAAACATATTTTTTATTTTCGTGTTGGACGACACATATTTGTATTAAAAATTATTATATAAAATAATTTTTTATTGATTATATTGGTTTAACCAAACAACATCAATGCAATGCTCATTCCTATTCTCATTCTACTTCATTCCCATTTTCATTTTCATTCTTATTCCTTAAAATGGACCAAACGCCCCCTTAATCATTTGATCTTTATTAATATGTTTTTAGGGCAGGCTAAATGCACCACTTGTTTGTTGTTAAATATATTCTTATATATTAATTTTCTCTTTACATATATTAACATCAAGACTTACTTTTTACATTTTCGATATGTGATTTGATCTGATTTTAACATAAATAGGGGTACATACAGCAATACCATTTTGTTTACCCATTGTGGTGACTTCATGCACGAAAAAGTGTAAGTCAAAACTTACAAAGGAGCCCGATCAGACCCTTTTTCAACCCCTAAGGTCATATATATTTTGTTCTGTTGATGATGAACCAAGAATCTTTTAAACAGATAAAGGAATATATCACCACAATCCTTTTTTTTCTTCTCATCCCAAGGAGAAGAGTTGTTGCTTTAGTTCGTAATTTTTTGTATGTGTTTGAAAAGAAATAGAAAGTCCTAGTAAGTTATAGGAGACAACATGAGGAGAGAAGTTCACCTATGCAATAACGTAACCACAACAAAACTAAGGGGTTGTTTGGTATTTGCTTAATGGGCTTAATGACATGTATGACTTAGTTACTAAGTCATACATAATTGTCTGTTTGTGACTTACTCATTGAGATGGTAGCTTAACCGGTTAGCTGATTAGGGTAAGGTTATTTCATTCAACCATGAACTTTCCACACCTACCATTCTCTCTAAAAAAAGTTCACCTCTCTAAAAACACTCCCCCTCTTTTGGTGGTTATTCTTCCTCCTCCCGCAAACAACATGAGGCAACTGAGGGTAGTGTTGCAACCATACATTGTCGACCCCTTCATATTTTCCGATAGTGTTGCTCACTATTTTTTCTTTCACTACTGCTTGTCGTCTCATGGTCTTTCATTATTGCTCGCAGTCTCGTGGTCTTTAACTACTACTTTCCGTCTTGTTTTGGTATTGTTGCTTTTCATCTTACATTATGCACCTTTCTCCTTTCCTTATAGCTCGTAGATGGGCTTGTAGGTTAACAGAGGTAGGTTCATAGAGATTCCTAGTTATGATGATGGCCTTTTCTTTTACTTATAGGATGTCGCTTGCTATCTTTCTTGCAGTGTGATTACTGAATCACTTGATAGGTCAAAAAATTTTGGGAGGAGAAGAGAAAACATGTCCATAAGGTGTTTGATGAAATGAATGAGAGAAATGAGTTGTATTTAAGCATTTCATTTCTTTATTGTCATACTTGTGGGTCTGATTTTTTGTCTCTTTGTAGAGTTTTTATCCTGCACAATTTCCTTGTAAATGTGTAAATGCAACTCGTGGGTCTTTTCTTTTTTCTCTTTGCCATTCTTCTTTAATTAACATCCCTACCAAGAAATTGAATTGAGGCTTAATTTGGAATTTTGGCTTTCTAAAACTAATAGCTGAAAAGTCTCTCAGTCGTTCAAGCCATCACTGATCAAAGAGTCTTTCTCTACAATATTTGAATTTGTCTCTCTCTTGTACAGAAGGACGAATGCGCAATAGTACGATTGTTTTTTGTATGCAATCGTACTTACCAACTATCTGCCTTACTATTCACATGCGTCCAAAACATGTTAAAGTAAAAGAACAAGGACATGCATCCACTCATCTGATAACACGTGGATTGTACCCTCTAACTTGCATTAAATGCAACAGGTATAAATAGCAGAGAAGACTCATCTTCTTTACTAAGCCTTCTATTTGTTTCCAACCCTCTTCTCTCTTGTTCTTATATTTTCTTGTGCAAAAAACTTAGTGATTCTCATAGATTGTTTAGATTATGTTTTACCTTATCTTATTCCGCAACAATCTATAAATTCTGTTTTGATTTATCAATAATCAATAAAAGAATTTTAAAAATAAAAAGTGAGTGTTTGTATTCATCCCCGTCCTCCTACAAACTGTGATATCTTGTAAAACCCCTTTGGAACCAACAAGTATATATTGTAACACCCCTAAAATTTGAAAATAGCAGATAATTAAAACTTCCAAAATCCAATAATTACAATCTTGAAACTTCAAATATCTAAAGTTTACATAGGAAGGAATACTAAATCATGTATCAGAGTTCTAACGGAACTATCTAATTCCCCAAATGGATATAGAATCAGTGGGGTGTTACTAAAACTCCAAAGTCCATTATCTTCTCAAAACTGGATGACGCCTCTAAATCCATCCTACTGGAACTTCTACCAAGCTCCAAAGCCACTCAGATCCATCTAAGACATGATATACATCTCGATAAGAAAAAGTGTTAGGCTTAACGCCTAGTGAGTTAAAGCAATTTTCATCATATAAACCATAAAACGTTTAAAACGAATATTTTACTCTAAATACGATCGTCCCTGAAATGTAAGTTAAGAAAGGCTTTATTTACAAATCATGTTACTTCCAATACCAAACACCCTTTTTAAGTAATCATTCAACATCCAAATGTCCCAAAACGCACACACGAGGTATTTCACCAAAATACTATTTGCATAAATAAAGTGGTACGTTTCAACACCGAAAGTATGGGTAAGGGAATACCCGAAAATAACACCTTTCGGTGACGGGGGAGACCCGATTCCATCGAATGTGGCGGGAACACAAAGTTAAACCACTTATCAATGTTCATGAGATCCACTTCGGGTCATGGATCCCCGTATACGGCTCTATTGAGCAACCACCGCAAGATACACAAATGACCCTAGTGTCTACTCGACCTCTAAGATGAGTCTCACCACAATAGTCATAAGTCCCCATATCCGGCTCACCATGGGCACCACTGCAAGACTTAGCTCCGTATACGACTCTCATGAGCACCACCACAAGCTTCAAATAAACACGACTTAGGGACCACTCACTAGACTCAATCATGCACATTTAAACTCCATGTTGACCAAACAGACTCCTATGCCTATGGATCCAATGCATTACAATCTAAGACATTACATGACGCAATTGAATGACTAACACACTCTAACATGTAATAATCAACACTTATGCAATAATTGCATTTTTCATGTAAAGCTCCACAATGAGCCATTTAAAACTAAACAACATCCCAAACTCATTTGAGTATCAACAAGCCATAAGGCATCATAAAACGTTTGGCAATAATAACAAACCCAATATGATTACGCAATTCAAAGTACAACTTTCCCAAAATTGGTATTTTTCCAACGTATAATTGGTCGAAGGCTTAAATCGTGTGGTTCACATTTTCCCAAAATATTCATAAGGTCGGAGAATGACTGTTTCCAATAACTCACACTTTTAAAGCCAAAAGAACTTAAAGCTCCAATATCCAAAACTCATAAGTTGGGTAATATCCCAAAATAACCATTTTTAACTCAATTTTCACATACTAGACACCAACACATTATGTTGCCCAAATTCTCCAATATATCAAAGAAATCTCCATTAGTTGATTTAAATCTCCTTTTTGATGATTAAAACACCCAAACACACTTAATAAACCATTATAAAGCTTTGACATTAAATATAAATTGTGCATATAATATATGTTCAAAATCCCAAAACATTTATATTTTGACATGTATATAGTTTTGTAAAGCAACTAGAACTCATCATGCTAGATTTAGACAAAATCTAGGTTTTACCCACAAAACTTGAGTTTCTTGGATGAAGATTTGCAACCTTCTAGCTCTTAGCTCCAAGCTTGATACAAAGATCCTTAATCAAACATGCTTCTAAAGTTACCCCAAGTTCTAATAAAAGGGAGAGGGGGAACACAAAAACCCTTATTTCTTAAGTGAAGGAATGAGGAGATTACCTTGATCCTCAACTCTTGAATCCACCAAAAACACATATAGGGTTACAAGTTTGGACCCCAAATCTCCAACACCAAGAGATTGGGAAATGATTTTGGAAGAGGGTTTGATGAAACCCTAGAAAACTTGATGATTAAGATGAGATGAAGGGATCTTAGTTCTAACTACCAAAACCTTGCTAAATGATGAAAAATCACTTGTGTTGATCCAAATTCTCTCAGTGATTTGATGAAGACCCTTATACTTAGTAAAAATTACATTAACAAGTGTATAGTCATTTTAGCATCAGCGATAAGCCACTGAGTTTGTCCAGTGATCGCTGTGTGCATCATATGTAAACTGTTATATGTAATCCCTGAAGATAAAGCCTCACGCTGAAAGAAACTCATCACCAGAGTCGAAGATCAAGTCGATGATAAAGATAAGTCTATTCATGATCTGAAACGGTACTCAGTGAAACCAAGACAAGTCTACAATGCTTGACAGATCAAGTCCAAGCTTCAGCGATAGCTGATCTTTGATCATCAGCAATAGTTGATCATGAAGCTTATGAAACAAGATTTGTTTGTATTTTCCTCTACACAATCCATACGACAGTATAAAAGCAAACTTGCTTTTGGCCATAATCGTACACCCACTCTCTGCCACCACTGTTCATAGTTACTACCAAAAGCATGGAAATGATAAAGTCAATATCATGAATCGTATAGCAAATGGACATGTGGATTGTACCTCTGACACGTATTAAATGCATAGGGTATAAATAGGAGTGAAGCCCTTCATTTTGAAGGATCTCTCTTCTCCATAGTGCTTCTTTGCAGAAACTCTCTTTTGCAAACTCTCTTCTCTCTACTTTCTAAGTGCAAGATTATCTTAGTGATTCTTAGTTTGTTTAGATTAGGTTTACCTTATCTATTTTCGTAACAAACTGTAATTTTTTTTTATTTTCTCAATAATCAATAAACGAATATAAAAAGTATAAAACTTGTGTTTGTATTCAATCCCTCCTTCTACAAACTTAACCCTTGTAGAACCCCTTTTGGGACCAACAAGTGGTATCAGAGCAGATGTTTAAACTCATGAACAAGATCTTGCTTATATCTCTCTTCCTTGCTATTTTGATTATGACACTTAATACAAATACAAACTATTATGATAATGGTTCTCTTGCAAAGCCTCCTCGATTTAACAAAGATAATTTTGCTCTTTGGAAAATCGAATGACTCTTTTTCTAGAAGGTGTAGACCCTACTATACCTCACTACGTTGAAAATTGACCCTTTGTTCCATCCATCATCGCTGTTGATGTTCCTGCCACTGCTACAACCGCAAAAATACCTGAAAGAGAAGTGAACATGGAACCTCATCAGTGGATTGATGAAGACAAAAAGAAAATGGCTATAGATGCTAAAGCTAGAACTATAATTGCTATGAAACTTTCTGATGAGGTTTATCACTCTGTTATGAACCTTAAAACTTCTAAAGCCATGTGGGACACTATATGTGTTCAATATGAAGGTACATTTGAAGTACAAGAATCCAGAAAGATAAATCTGGTAAGACAATATGAAAGTTTCATTTGTGGTACGAATGAATCTTTGTCTGAAGTACACCAACGCTTTAATTGATCTAAGGAATGTTGGTAGGACATACTCTAACTCCGAGACTGAAAAAATTCTTGGAATATCTTCCTGAAAGTTGGGACAATTATTCAACGTGTTTCAAGCTATCAAAGGATCTCAAAGATCTTTCCTTAAGTACTCTTTATGACATTTTGCTCAATCATGAGCAATCTTGTCAACTTAAGAATAATCTTGTCAAAGATTCAAAAGATTCCAAAAGCACACCTGTTGCTTTAGTATCTTCAGAGATTATTCCATCTTAGCGAACTTCTGTCACTATCACTGAGTTGGAATCTGACTCAGATAATTTATTAGATACTAATCTTTCAGAGTTTGATGAGTCTCTAGCACTTGACAAACTCCTTTAGAAGATTTGCAAGAAAGAGTAATTTCAGAAGAAATAAACCTCTTGATATCACTAACAAGCCAAAATCAACTCCTGTTGACAAGGCAACTGCCACTTGCTATAACTGTGAAAAGAAAGGACATTTTGCCAGTGAGTGAAGGTCAAAGAAAGTCTTCAAGCCTTCTTCATTATCTAGACCCAGTAATGACAAATACCTGAAGTTGAAGAAAAAATATCAAAAGTTGAAAAACTACAAGCGAAAAGATAAAGGTCTAATCGCTGAAGAACATGATTGGGCTGAATCTGAGGAAGAATCAGATTTTGATGAAGAAGATGCGGCCAACCTATGTTTAATGGCCAATATCTCAGAAGTAAAAGAAGAAGTTGCTAACACTTTTTCTTCCTCTACTACTTCTCAGGTATCAATCTCTTCTGATTCAGTTCTCACTGAAGCTGATAGACGTCGTGCTATCGATTCTCTAACTGTTGATTTGTATAACGTCTTAAATGGTAAAACTCAAGTTGAACAAAAAAATATAGATTTAACTGAACAACTTAAAAATGCCATTTAAAGATCCAAGAAGTGTCTAATATAGAAGACAATTTAAAGGATCAGTTATATGTAAATGAACTAATCAGCATCGAACGCGAAGAAGCTATCGTTAAGCTAAAAGCTGAGAAAGCTACTATCGAAGGATGGTACAAATCCTCAGCTAAGATCACTGAGATAATTAGTGCTAAGATTCTTGTTCATGATCAAACTGGTCTTGGTTTTGAATCTAAAAAAGATGAATCTAGCAGAGATTGTTCTATGCTTTAGTTTGGAATGTTTGTCTCTTCTATCCCTGACACTTCTTTACCTTAGTGTTCTTTTTCTTCTTTTTCTTCTTCTTCTTCTTCCGTTCCTATCTCGGAGGAAATACCTAAGAGTTCCAAAATATTGGAGAAAGGCAAGTCCATCTCCCATGTTCCCGGAAGAGTACTAATGTACCTAAGCTGAAGAAGATTCCTTATAAGCCTTCAGTAAGTCAAACCTCATCCTCCAAGGCTATGACCTCTGGACACAAGCCAAAGAAATCTGAAGAACTAAAAGTTCCTCCAATATCTAAAGCTAAGGGCATTCTTGGAACTGCCCCCGCTCACCTAAAACTTTCTAATGCTTATGCTTTTGGTCCTAAGGCTACCTTAAACTATAGGAATTGTTATCATTGTGGACTTACTGACCATATTGCTAGTAAGTGCCCCACTGTCACCAAAGTTAAGAAACTGGCTAAAGTGAAGATGAATGCCACCAAGGCAAAGGAGGTCACCGAAGATGAAAAATATGCCAAGGTGAAAAATACCACTAAGGTTAAGAAATTAACCAAAGTGAGGGTTACCACTGAAGTTGAGTCATCAGATGCTGTGAAGATTGCTGAACCTTCCATCTCCACTAACACTTGTGGACCCATCGTAAAGTGGGTACCAATTCAAACTTAATCTTCCTTATGATTGCAGAACTCAAAAGGTATCTGGTATATGTCTTGATTGTGGATGCTCTCGATACATGAGTGGTCAAAAGAACCTGCTCTCTGAATACAAGGAAGAGAAAGGTCCCTCAGTGACCTTTGGTGGAAACGAAAAAGACTATACCAGAGGGTTTGGTGTACTCACAAATGGTACAACTACCTTCAGAAGAGTCACTTACTATACGTAGAAGGACTGAAGCACAATCTTCTTAGCATCAGTCAGCTATGTGATAAAGACTATAAAATATGCTTTACCAAGAAAACATGTTCTGTTACTGACAAAGAAGGAAAACTTGCTCTCAGCGGTTATCGCATGTAAAATGTATATGTTATCAATATGGATTCCTTAAACATTGAGAACATTTGTTTTCTACCAAAAGCCTCCTCAGATGTCAACTGGTTATGGCATAAGATGCTCTCTTATCTCAACTTCAAGACACTAAACAATCTCTCAAAGAATGAGCTAGTCACTGGCTTACCTCAACACTCATATGCTAAGGAATCTATCTATTCAGCGTGTGAAAAAGGAAAGCAAACCAAATCTAACTTCAAGTTAAAGCAAGTGTCATCAGTAACAACACCTCTTCATCTATTCCATATGTATTTATTTGGCCCTGTCAATATAAAATGCATTGCTGGAAAGAAGTACACCTTAGTCATTGTAGATGAGTACTCATGTTACATATGGGTAATGTTTCTCAGATCTAAGAGTGACACTACATATGAGATAATTTAATTTGTTAGAAAAATGGATGTTCTCAACAACATGGCAGTTCGCTCAATAAGGAGTGATCATGGAACTGAATTCAAAAACAGTTCTCTTGATAACTTCTTTAAAAGTAAGAGTATATCTCACAACTTCTCAACTGTAAGAACACCACAGCAAAATGGAGTCGCTGAAAGAAGAAATCGAACAATCATTAAAGTTGCTCGATCTATGCTTAACGAGTCTCACTTACCTACTCAATTCTGGGTGGAAGCTGTCAACACTGCATGTTTCATTCAAAATCGATCACTGATCGTCAAAAGATTTTAGAAGACAGTATATGGACTCTTCCAGGGAAGAAAGACAACTCTCAATTTTCTTCACATATTTGGTTATCAATGTTACATTATAAACAACACAGACAATCTAAGAAAGTTCGATCCCAAAGTTGACGATGGAATCTTCCTAGGATACTCTTCAGTATCTAAAGCCTTCAGAGTCTTCAACAAAAGAAGACAAACCATAGAAAAAACCATTCATGTCACCTTTGATGAATCTCGTATAGCAAATTCAAGACCCATTCTTGAAAATGAGGTATTGAATCATTGGATGTTTTTTCACTTTGGAGAACCTGAAACATCATTCAACCCTAATCCGTAAGCTGACTCACACAATGTTGATGATGACCCTGTTGTCATTCCCAACATACAGATAATGGAGTTGAATCCTTGTCATGGATCTCAGCTACTCCCATCAACACAATACCACCATCTAAACCTTCAAATTTTGAAAACCCATCAACCTCTGTTCAACATTCAGTAAATGAAGTTCCTTCTGAACCTCAACAACTGATGCCTGATGATACAATTGCTGAAGCCTCATCCTCAACACCTCCCATTATTATCCCAGAGTTAGAATCTCAGATTACCACTCAGATATGGACAAAAAGTCACCCAATAGAACAAATACTTTGTGATCCAAACGTAGGTATTCAGACTCGACACGGTTAAGGTAATATCTGTCTTTTTTTAAATTTCATCTCTCTTGTTGAACCTAAAAGAAATGATGATTCCCTCAGAGATCCAAACTAGGTCAGTGCTATGCAAGACAAGTTGACTGAGTTTGAAAGAAACAAAGTTTGGAATCTCGTTCTCAGACTATCTGACAAGACTGTTATTGGCACCAAATGGGTGTATCAAAACAAGTTAGATGAACATGGGACTATAACTCGAAATAAGGCTAGACTTGTTGCTCAGGGATACATACAAAAGAAAAGCATAAACTATGATGAAACCTTTGCCCCTGTGGACAGGCTCGAAGCAATTCGATTATTCTTAGCCTATGCAGTTCACAAAGACTTCAAGGTATATCAAATGGATGTCAAGTCAACATTCTTAAATGGAAAGCTAAATGTGGAAATTTTTGTTGAACAACCCTAGGGTTCTTAGACCCTAAGCATCCAGATTGTGTTTATAAACTGGATAATGCTCTCTATGGGTTAAAACAAGCCCCTCGTGCTTGGTATGATACCCTATCCTCTTATCTTATCACTGAAAAATTTAAACGTGGAAAGATTGATAACACTTTGTTGTTCAAAAAATTTAATTAAGGGTCATATTATACTTGTTCAGATATATGTCGATGACATTATATTTGGATCCACTAACCCATCCTTGTGTACTCGATTTGCTGAACGTATGAAGAAAAAATATAAAATGAGTATGATGGGTGAACTAACATATTTTCTTGGTCTTCATATTACGCAAACCGATAAAGGTACATTTATTCACCAAGGTAAGTATGTTAAAGATATGCTGAAAAAGTTTGATCTTACTCAAAGCTCAACTATGAAATGCCCCTCATTTGACACTAAATAAGGACCTAAATGGGAAACCTGTCAATGTCACGACATATAGAGGAATGATTGGCCCTCTGTTATATCTGACAAAAAGTCGACCTGATATCATGTATTCGACTTGCTTATGTGCACGATAGCAATCCAAACCCAAAGAATCTCATCTGATCGTTGTCAAGCGAATCTTCACATATCTGAAGGGTACTCCCAACCTAGGTCTTTGGTATCCCAAAGACTCAGGGTTCGATCTAACCGCCTATTCAGATAGTGATTTTGCAGGTTGCAAACTGGATAGAAAGAGCACCACTGGAGGCTGCTAACTTCTAGGTGGAAAGTTGGTAAGTTGGACAAGCAAGAAGCAAAACTTAGTGTCCACCTCAACAGTTGAAGCTGAGTATGTAGCTGCTGGTAGTTGTTGTGCTCAGGTCTTATGGATGAGAAATCAACTTATAGACTATGACCTTCAGCTATCAAGGATTCCTATCTATTATGACAATACTAGTGCCATTGCAATTGGAAATAATCTTGAGTTACACTCAAAGACCAAACACATTGGAATCAAATATCATTTTACCAGAGATCATGTGATGAAAGGAGACATTGAACTTCATTTCGTACCTACTGATTATCAACTCGCTGATATCTTTACCAAACCTCTTGATGAAATAAGATTCAACTTTCTCATTAGCGTCCTTGGAATGCTAAATCTTGAAGACTAGTTCTTCAAATATTAGGCATTACATCAATAATTGACTTTTGATGTTTCTCACTCATCCCATAATCTCTGACTCAAAAGCTATTTGACGATCAGGTATGATCCTCTATATCTTTATCACCGAAGATCTCTTCAGCAAGAAGCCTTTTAAAATAAAAATAAATAATTGATTTCTTCAAGTGATTAAAAGTTTTTTCAAAACATCTTCTCATCACTGAAATTTTTATCAGTGAGACATTTCTTCAAATTTTGACTGATTTTCAAATCAGTACTGCTTTAAGAAAATGAAAAGGCGTTTCTTTCATGACGTCATTTTTTGGATAAATCATGGCCTGCATTTCTCTGACATATGACGCCCATTACAATTCCATGTCCAATCACATTCGTGGGACGTGTCCTTGTCATCATTACCTTCTCTCTCCTCTTCTCATATAAATACCAAATTCTTGCCATAATTCAAATTTTACGCGCACAAAATACTCTCAAGGCAAGAACTCTCTCAAGCAAGAACACTAAAAACACACTTGTTTTGATTCTTCTTCCCCTCTTCAAACAGATTTGTGTTACTTTTCTTTGTTCTTTTCCTTAAATAGAAACACGTTTGAATCATTATGTTTTGCTCAATAAAGATCAAACGAACCTTTTTCTTCAAAAACTATCATCTTCTTCATGATAAGTTTTCAAAACTCTTAAAAATCTTCAAAGTATTTCTTAAACATTATTTCCATTTTTGGAAACATATGTTTTAATCCAAATACTTATTTCTATTCTACATTTCTTATCTATTTCATCTTCTTTCTCCTTTTGGAAACTGGTAAAAACCCTAAACTTTACCAAAACTTCCAAAATAAGCTTTTCTTTTAACACCATAAAAAATGATCGCAAAAATGGCATTGAACTTGATCGCTGCATCAAACATGAAGTTCAAGCTCTCCGAGATTGACTTCAAATCCAACAACCATCAGGCTCTTCTCGCCTTTCCCAAAGACAAATCATCACTACATCTGACCGAAGTTACAGAGTTCCTCAAGCAAAGCCCCATTCATTATGCATTGATCGTCTACCCTCTAGAATGCAAGTCTCTCCTCCAGCAATTTTGGCTAACTGCTGAAGCCACAACCAACACCCTGCAATCTGGAAAGCAGGTACCTGTATCCACTTCAACACTGAACATGGCCAGGGTGATATTGGACTATCAGCGATACACAAACCCTTA
This sequence comes from Arctium lappa, assembly GCA_023525745.1. Taxonomy (NCBI): domain Eukaryota; kingdom Viridiplantae; phylum Streptophyta; class Magnoliopsida; order Asterales; family Asteraceae; genus Arctium; species Arctium lappa. Next base: position 23,854,628 of record CM042051.1, on the reverse strand, counting down.
ACCTTCCTTCTACAAAAGTGTTCGACTCACTACCAACTAATGCTGACATCATTGCATTATTTGATGCAATGAGATATGTCTGGGAAATGATGAAGGGACAACCCAAAAAGTCCCTGACCAAGATTGTGAATAACCGCATGCCAACGGTCATGGGATACCTATTCTCTCACTTCATTAAGAGCATGGGTGGAAAAACTGGCGGAATGGAACAAGCCAGAAGGATAACACTGAATATTGGGTTCTCAGTGCTCACTGGGAGAAAGATCGATTACACCAAGATCATCTTTGAAGACCTCCTCCACAGATCTCAACCAAGGAGAGGGAACCAACTGTTCCCTACGTCAGATTTATCAGTGTTTTCTTTCAGTACTTATTGGGTCCTTTGTACCCCACTGAAGACGATTTTGCCCCACCAAGATTGGGTAAGCGCCTCCTCGACCAACAACCTGACGCCCATGAGGTAAGTTTTTATGTACTTCTATCAACCTTTTCCTCTCTTTCTTTGTCTTCAGCGGTGACCACGACTGTGTCCCAGCTTTCACAGTCTACCCCGATCACCAAACCACTGCATCAAAGCGCAAACCATCTGAAGCCAATCTTGGTTATTCTAAGAAGGCTAAGAAAACCAAAAAGAATAAAACACCTACTATATCAGTGATGGACTCTCAACAACCATCGAAACCACTTTAGCGATTCCAAACAGTGTTGAAGAAACGCTGGGAACTACCCTACCCAGCTTAGTGACTTAACTCATGGGTGCTGATGTTTAGAGCAAAGCCAATGCTCATCCGTCTCGCCACACAATACCCTTCTTAGCACCACTTGTTACTTCTCCACTTTTGGTCTCTACACAGATAAATGACGCTTCAGGTTTTGTCCCATCTGAAGCTGATATCAAATTGATTGAAAGTCTTTGGACTAGCAACCAAGGCACATGACCTGGGGATCTCCCTCACAGAGATAACTAGTCAATACCATCCTCGAGTTATTTTGACTGAGATATGGATGAAATGTTTGGCAAAAACCAGTCGGATTTTATTTTCGATCCCTCAGGTGTAACATCCGTAATTTTCGGTAAGTAAAGGCCACCCGGACATTTTTGTATTTTGTAAATGGTGGGGTTTTGGTGGGAAATCATTATTTGAATTTCCTTAGAGTATCAGGGGTATTGGCGTTGAAAAAGTTGAGTTTCGAGGCCCCGGAAAGGTCCCGCTACAATGCCCGACGACTATGACAGTGTCATAGTTGCATTGTCACAGTCGTAGAGAAGGAGGAGAAGCCGGGGGGAACTTGGCGACATTGCCATGCGACATTGCCCTGGGTAATGTCGCATGAGTGGTCCAGACTGCTTTTAAGTGCGAAAACTCAGCCTTCTTCCTCATTTCTCTTCTCCAAACTTTTCCCATTCTCTCTCAAATCGTTTCTTCTTCTTTCCCCTCAAACCCTAACTCATTCTGGATCCATTTCTTGAGTTTTTAAAGTGTTCCATCATCAAGTGGTAGTTTGGGAGCCATGACAAAGAGTTCACCATTGTCATCTTCAACCTCAAGCTCATTTTAGAGTTTTCTAGGTTTTCATCAAAGCTTAAGTGGTAAGTTTATCCTCACCACCTTTAAACCTTATTTTAAGACATAAAGGATTCATTGATGATACCCTAGTGTTTTATTCCTTCAGTTTCGGTTTGTAAGATTTTGGAAGGTTTGGGGTCAAAATTAGGGTTTTGACCAAAATAGAGATTTTGACGTCATGTGTTTGGGGATTAATTCTAAATGGTTGAATGTGATCATTTATGGGTGAAATTTGTGTATCTAGGTTTATGGAGGTTTCGACCTTGAAGATTCAAGTTTCTTCAAAGGAGCTCAAAGTGTGGTAAAATCTAGATTTAGCCTAAATCTAGCGAGGTGAGTTCAAGTTGATTTGTGAAAACGGTGTACATGTCATAATATTCGTTTTAAAGTGTTTTGTGTTTTACATGAAATTGCTAACTGCTAATCACCTGATAAGTTTTAGTTATTTTGAAATGTTTAGTGTTATAAACATGGCAAAACACCCATTTTGGGATCTTTGAGAATTTTGGTAAATAAATGATATTGAAATGTTTCTTTGATGATTTTACATATATAATTAGAGTTTATTTGACGTAAGTGTCATTTTTGTGTATTTTATCTTATAAACCTTTTCGGAAAATGCATATTATTGTGTTATGAGGCATTTTGGAAATATAAGGGTATGAGTTCATTTGGAAAATGGTTTGCCTCAACCAATGATGAGATTTGAGTTAATCATACTTTTGATGATTGTGTTTGCATGATAGTTGGTCAAATGTGTTTCAATGTTTATACTGGCTTTCATTTGGGGGTTTACGTAAATTGTTGGGTCTTTGGCTCGGTTTTGACCAAATTAGGTCTTGAGGACATTTGTTCGGATTTATAACCGTTGTGGGGTTTTGTGTATGATGGCGTTTATTCTGTGTCATTTGAGAGTTGCATGTTTTGGGTGTTTTGATCATTCAATTGGAGTCATGTAATGTTTAGATAGTGTTGTATTGGATCCTTAGGCACGTAAGTCTGTTTGTTTTGGGAAAGCGGGTAAGGTTGGTTATGACCGTTGACCGCTTGGGTTCGCTAGCGAGTAGGCAATAGGTGGATCGAGCCTCCGAGTTGAAACTCGTCTAGATTGGATAGGCACCCATGTCTGTAAGTGCTTGAGGTGGAACTCGATGGAGTATGGCCAGAGGCATAACGGTCCGAGGATTGTGATGTCGGTGGTGGCATGGGAACTAGGTCCGGGATATGTGGTGAAATCCAATAACAACACGGGTGACCCCATTCACGTGTTCTCGCCACCCAAGATAGAAACGTTGAGATGGCATGCGATTACGTTGTATGGGCGGCCTACTCGTGTACTTCTCTACTCTCAACGTATACGAGTCTCCCCGTCGCCGATCCGTGGTATTTTAAATGTTAATGTCGTATTTTGCCAACTTTGGTTTTTGTGTGGTCGACGGTAAATGATGGCCTTAATATGGGGTTTTCCCCGCGTATATTAAGGTTTGAATGAAATACGTCATTCCCACATTTCGGTATTTGATTTCATCAATTTTATGGTCGTGTGAGTTTTGGGTCTAATGTCCGTGTTCACGGCGATATTTATTTATATAGATTTTCATCTATGGTTTATGAGTTGTGTATCATGTTCCACCCGTGTTGGGTATTTTGAGATATAACATTTTTAACTACGTTTTATACAATTGTGAATCCTTTCTTTCTTTTCATTTGGAGCAAGTTTTGGGTTAAATCTAAGTTTACGAAAGAACGTTTTATATTGGGATTTTAGCCCTTAAAATAGTTTGGTTTGGTCAACGATTATATTGGTATCTCTTTCATTTAAAATGCACAATTATTGGTAAACGAGTCGTTTTCATAAGTGAAACATATCATTTTGAAAGATTATGATTTTAATTGCATTCTTTCTTTTTAAACGATTAATTTATATATGTTAAAAACTCTTGAGCTCACTAGGCGTTAAGCCTAACTTTTTTATTTGTCGGCATGTGCATCAGGTTCCAGTTGGGGGGTTTGGTTCTAGAAGTACCATGAAGTGACGTGCTTTAGTTTTTCACAAGTGTAAGTATTTGGTGAAGTCTTCCGCATTTTGGAGATAGTGACTATTATTGGGTTTTAGTAGCCCCCGTCCTTGTTATAGACTTTATGTAGAGAATAAAGTGTGCGTGTTGAGGTTAAACCTTGAAATTGTGATTGTATATGAAACATTTATTGATGTATTTAGAAAATTTTAAATTGGTTGCTATTTCCAGATTTGAGGGTGTTACATCAGGTCCTAAGTTGGACACCATCAACACTACACTTGAAGGCATTGGACGAACCTTCTCCTCAGTCCATGATGAAGGTGTAAATAACACTACACCACTTTAGAATCACTATCAGGTTTTGAAAGACATGACAGCCAGCCTGACGTCGAACGCTGATAATGAACAGATCCATGGCCTTCAACATGCAGTTGATAAATTACAATCAGATGTTGATGCCAACACCACCTCCATCACTGATCTCCAAAGCACTGTTGCAGGTCTCTCATCCTCTGTCACTGACCTTTCTTCAAAGGTTGAAGTTCAAAATGGTTTGTTGACAGAGATACTTGTTCAGCTGAAGACTCCTCCTCAACTATCCCTTTTATTCACAACGGAGGACCGGAAGACCTTACAAATGGTCACTGAGTTCAGGTTCCTCGCTGGTGATGCTATAGATGACCTTGAGATACAGGTAACTGGCCTCGCAGTAGCCCTACCTCTGCACCCTCCCCCCGGATTGATGATGACAAAGAGAGGGAGAAGAATGTTGAAGCTGAAGACCCTCAACAAACTGAGGGGGAGAAAGATATGGAGAAAGAAGGCCTCGCCATCACTGATGAGGAAGATGAATCCTCCTTCATCCCTATCACAAAAGCACCAAGTACTAAACCAACTCAGATTATCATTGAGGCTGAAGACAAATCAACAGAGGATGAAGAAGAGGATGATGAACAACTAAACATTGATGATGATGGTAAAGACAACAGAGATGATGATGATGATGACGATGACGACAATGGAAGTTTCTTCGTCCCTAATAGCGTCTACATTCCTACCAAGAGAATCTCAATAAATGAACCGGGGGGATGGCCTTAGAGACTGAGAAGAAGACAAAGAACCCTCAACATGGCAAGCAAAAAGGATTAGTTGATGAGGGAAATCTAAAAATAATACGAACTTCTGAGGGGGAGCTGAACCATCCTTCAGAGGTATGTCTCTCAATAGAACCCTACACCTATCCCCACACATTCAATAACTATTCAAATACCTTATCCCTACATTATCATCTTCCATACTCTGTGGACTTACCCATCTCTCCTCCTGCCACTAGCCCATCCTCTCCCCTGCATAATTCTCCCATTCCAGCTAATTCAGAAGCTAAAGATATAATAATCCCATCAACTGCTGAAGAGTTAATAATCCCGGTCTTTGTCCAAGAGACTGATGAACAAGAGGAAGACACGTTGATTCATCCCAATAGACCTTCGAGACTAATTCCAAGGTCTGAAGTAGAAGAATAAAAAAGAATGGCAACGTTGATCTCTCAACTGGATCAATCAAGGATAAAAATTCCTTCTTGATCTGACACTTCTCAGGATGAGCTTGGATTTCTGACACAAGCTGAAAAAGAAGAGTCCATCAAAGCTGAACAAGCCCTTGAAGACCACAAGTAAAGCATCAAAATGGCTATCAGTCTCGCTGAACAGACTAACTCTGAGGCTAACATAAAAACAAATCCAATCAGGGTTCAAACTCATTTACTGAAGAAAGTAGAAGAAGAAAACAAAAAGATTCGAGCAAAACAAGATCATGAGTTGAAATGGTGCAAAGAAAAAAGTTGAGAAACGTCGTAATGAACGTAAAATAACTCATGTCATAATCATACGGAGGAACACAAAGACTGGTGTGGTGGTAGATCTAAACATCTTCAGGGACGACTTTAGCGCCCTCAGAGAATGCTCTTCAAGGCTCAACGACTATGAATTCTATGAATGGTTGGAGATCAGAGATGCCATTCAAAACTCCAAGTCTAAGTTTAAAGAATATGTGGAAAGTCGTCTAAACAAGCTATTCGATCGAATCTCTCAGATAGTCGATATCTCTCCACTACCTCATAAGCCAAGCTGAAGTAGAAAAGCTATCTCTACCATTGAAGAAGGACCTTCTTATCGAAATGAAACTGATATATAATTTTCAAGAGAATCAGTCCTCGATCCCCCACCAGATCCATCAACACTAAACCTATCATTACCAGGATCTAGTTGTTACAACCCTGGGGATGTAATCGACGAATCCTATGGAATTATGTTCTTAGATCATGAAGGCATTGCCAGATTTCAACGAGTCTTTGAACTTCATCTTTGCCCACTCCATCACTTAATACACCTCCTTCATTGGTGTGATCTTACACACTTCGGATATGTGATAAAGTTTCTTGTTTTCAAACAACTGAAAAAGTTAAAGAGAGAAGTAGAACCAGTCCCTGATCACATTCTTGAAGATTGATCAATTCTAACTGATAGATTCCCTCTGTATCTTGTTTTTATCAGTTATGTACTTTCAATAGTTAGTTACTCATTGTACTTGTAATTTTCATATTCCCTATGTAATCTCTTTACGAATTAATGAAAAATTCAGTGAGGTACCTTACTCCATCAGTACTGAAAAAAAATCCCTAAAACAGTAAATGGGACCTGTACATTATGAGTCCTTTTATCCTTATGTTTTGATTTAGCAACTTTCTTTATGTTGCTTTGTCATCATCAAATAGGGGGAGATTGTTGATCCAAACTCTCTCAGTCATTTGATGATGACCCTTGTAGTGAAAATTACCTTAACAAGTGTATAGTCATTTTAGCATCAACGATAAGCCACTGAGTTTGTTTAGTGATCATGAGTGCATCATATGTAAACTGTTATATGTAATCCCTGAAGACAAAGTCTCACACTGAAAGAAACTCATCAGCAGAAGTTGAAGATTAAGCTGATGATAAAGATAAGTCTACTTATGATCTGAAGCGGTACTCAGTAAAACCAAGACAAGTCTACGATGCATGACAGATCAAGTCCAAGCTTCAGCGATAGTTGATCTTTGATCATCAGCGATAGCTGATCATGAATCTTGTGAAACAAGATTTGTTTGTCTTATCCTCTGCACAATCTGTACGACGATACAAGAGCAAACTTGATTTTGTCAATAATCGTACACCCACTCTCTGCCACCACTGTTCATAGTTACGGCCAGAAGCATGGAAATGATAAAGTCAATATTATGAAGCCTATAGCAAATGGACACGTGGATTGTACCTTATGACATGTATTAAATGCATAGGGTATAAATAGGAGTGAAACCCTTCATTTTGAAGGATCTCACTTCTCCTTAATGCTTCTTTGCAAAAACTCTCTTCTGCAAACTCTCTCTGTCTACTTTCTAAGTGCAATATTATTTTAGTGATTCTTAGTTTGTTTAGATTAGGTTTACCTTATATATTTCTACAACAAACTGTAAATTATGTTTTTGATTTTCTCAATAATCAATAAAAAAATTTAAAAAGTATAAAACTTGAGTTTGTATTCAACCACCGCTTCTACAAACTTAACCCTTGTAGAACCCCCTTTGGGACCAACAACTTTGAATCCCATGTCTTGGTGTCTCAAATGCTCAAAGACAACAATGGAAGCAAAGGGATTTAGTTGGGAGAGAATGAAAATTGGATTGAGTAAGTAACAAATGAGGAAAAGGGCTAAAAACCTGATTTTAATCCTCCCGGGGTCGACCGCGACTGTGTCTCGCGATTGTGCCCTGGGCACTCTTGCGGGCACTGTCGTCGAGACTGTACCGTGGGGGTCAAAACCCACACAATTGTTCCCCGCGATTGTGACCGAAGTCACTCTCGCCTCGCTCGTACCGAGAGCTTATCTCCTTCCGCGACATTGCCCCGGAGATAGTGACACTTGTCACAGTCGTCGGGCACTATCGCCCAGACTATGCAGAACCCGAAAAGCCTACTTTCTTCCACGCTTGAACGCTCTTGATACACTTAGGGTCCAAGGTAAAACATCCCTTAACTAAAACGTCATTAGGCCAGATTTCAAGAATGGATATATTTATCCAACTACACAATTTCTTACCGAAAATTCCAGGCCTTACATATATTGACATCAAGTTTTTATTAAAGAAAGAGTAAAAAATACACCAATTTTCATAAACCATAATGGAACAAACTTCATGATAGCGGATTCACTTACTAAGGCATTGTTTGGCAAACTAGCTTATAAGCTAGCTTGTAGCTGATAAACTAGCTTTTCAAAACGCCACCATGAGTAGCTTTTCAATAAGCTAGCTTATACTTATAAGCTAGCTTATGGTCATCCAAACGTGTACCAGAAAAAAAGCTAGCTTATAAGCTAGCTTTTTTTTTGCCAAACATAGCTTAAGTAATTACCACAGGATTGAGGTATTTCGTGGGCATATTTATTGTTCACATGGGTGTTGTACCTTCTAACAATATTATGATTTAGTTGGAGTTTGAGTTTTGATTGTTTTATGTATTGTTTGAAGACAATTATGTTAATTTTTTTTACAAAATAAATTATTTAGTTGCACATTTTAATTTTGATCTCACTAAGGATCGAGGAGCAACCATTTAGAAATTGGCATGTTACGCCATATATGCACAACTAATCTATGTCATTTGACTATATTAGTATGCATTACGATGATGAGTTTATTTACAAAATTACAACAGAAACTACTTTGATCTTGTATCATTACGATCAGTTGACGGGATTGCATGAGAGTTGAGAATATCCAGATTTTAATAGCAAGTATAAGAGCTCTAGTAAGGATATGTACATTTATTTAGTTACATATGTGACCCACTACGTTTGAAAATTTCACGGTGTCCAGTTTAACAATATGTTAATACAATGTCTTGACATTTTTAAATCCAATACTTTATATAAAGACCGTGTTTGTAATGATCTCATCTTATTGAGTTCAATTACATATTCTCAATCTGTTAATGCATGTATATAACACATGCATTAACACAATTTTAGTTTAATCGAAAAATTACTTAAATTCGTCGCTTGTTAAATATATTTCATTAACCTTAATAATTATTAGAGTAAATTACATTTTTGGTCCCTGTGGTTTATGTGTTTAACATTCTGGGTCCCTATTTTCAAATATATATGGATTACATCCCTGTGGTTTGCATTTTATAACGTATTGGGTCCCTAAATCTAACTCCATCTAAAACATCTTGTTATCTCAGTTAGTTTAGAGGGGTATTTTAGTCATTTAATTTATTTTTTATTTTCTAATTAAAACCACATGACCATTAAAGTAGTTTGTTGGTCTGAATAAGGTTCTATAAAGGTTAAGTTTGTAGAAGGGGGGGGGGGTTGGATACAACACAAAAAATACTTTTAATTTTCTTTATTGATTATAGAGAAACCAAAAACAAAATTTATAGATTGTTGCGGAAATAGAAAAGGGAAATCTATTCTAAACAATCTTGAGAATCACTAAGTTCATTGCACAAGAAATTAAGAATAAGAGAGAAGAGAGTTTCTTCAAAGATTCAGAAGAGGGATAATTGAAAATGAAGATATTCACTCCTATTTATACCCTATGCAATTAATGCAAGTCAGAAGGTACATTCCACGTGTCCATCACGGATTGGTTGCATGTATTTGACTTTATCCAACATACTTGTAGTCGTATGATGAACAATGGAGCAAGAAGGGGTTTGTACGGGTATAGACAAAAGTAGGTTTGCTTTTGTACTATTGTACTTTTTGTGCAAGAGGATAAGACAAACAAATCTTGAGATACAAGACTCCTGATCATCTATCACTGAAAAACATTGTCAACTTTCACTGAGAATATCTTCAGCTATCGTTGAGTCTTGTTCTGATTTGTCACGCTTTGTAGATTAGTCTTGGTTTCACTGAATGCCACTTCAGATCATGAGTAGACTTGTCTTCTTCATCAACTTAATCCTAGACTTTAGCTGAGAGTTTCTTTCAGTGTGAGACTTGTCTTCAGGGATTACATATATAAGCTGTTTACAAATAAAGCACTCAGCGTCACTGAACAGACTCAGTGAATGATCGCTGATGCTGAGAAACTTAATCTAAAATAGTTAATGTATTTTTCACTAAGTAAAATGATCATCATCAAATCACTGAGGGAGTTTGGATCAATAGTAGTTCAATCTATTTTTTAATAAAACCATAGGACCTACGAAAGACATCATCACCTTCATTTTCGTTCATACTCCAGCAACCCTACTCACCCCATCTTCATTCGACCGCTACATGAAAGACATCTCCGCCTCCATCCAACCCTATTGTTGTCTTCCAACCACCACCTCGCTGACCACCAGACCAACCGTAAGAGATGCAGATCCATTGACCCTCATCTGGTTCTTCAACGAAGCAGATCTACCGCCTGGTTCTCCGATGAAGCAGATCCACCGGACCTCACCTCCATCTTTGTTCCTTCTCTTCTGGTTTCTATTCCTTCCCTTAAACCAGTTGCTCAACTCCAGATCTAAAAAGGTTTAATTTCTCATATTTTCACGGAGCATTAACAATAATCCATTCGACCTTCTAACCAAAACCCAGATCTGGTTTACACTCTTTCACGAGAAGATTTGGTTTACTAGTTTTCGCAAACAATTATGGTATAGGTCCAATCACTTAGATCTACAAAGAATCAGGTCAAAGACTTTGATACACATACATAACGACGAATCAAGGCAACATGATCATACATATTAGGGTTTCACATTCAAGATATGGGTTTTGAGGGTTTTTTGTTTGAATTCAAGTTATGGTATTTTTGTTTGATTTCGTTTAGGAATTTTAATTATTTTGTGTGATGTTTATTGATGTTACAAGAATTCTTACACTTATTTTGATGTTATTTGATTTCAATTCATAGTTTTTGACTAATTTGTGGATCTTGATGTTGATTCGGTTTTGGAATTTGTTAAAATCTTCATAATGATTAATTGTATTTTGTTAACTCGATATGAATCCTGGGATTAATTGCATCGTGTTAGACATTTCTCTCTGAATTTATACAAATTTGTTTGTGTTGGTGGTGTTGTTAGATGGTGGTGGTGGGTGTATAATATGACAAGTGACACCATTTAATCGGCGAGAGAGAAAGAGGTGGGGTTAATTATTGACAAAGAATAGAGTAAATTACATTCTTGGTCCATATGGTTTTAATTGAAAATAAAAAATAAATTAAATGACTAAAATGCCCTTCTAAACTAACTAAGTTAATGGCTTTTTTGGATGAAGTTAGACTTAGGGACCAATACGTTATAAATTGCAACCACAAGGATGTAATCCATAGATATTTCGAAATAGGGACCCATAGTGTTAAAACATATAAACCACATGACCAAAAATGTAATTTACTCTTATTAATATGATCACTTTATTTCATTATTATATCATCAAAATTTCTTTTATAATCATAATATTTATGGTTGGTATTTAGATATAAAATAAATAGTTTGTAACTCTAAATTTTGTTAAGCAATCGTTTCACAATAAAATAAATATATAACTCATATTTTGGGTTGTTATAATAGGTATAGAGAGCCCAAAAAAACAACCCTTACTTTTTCTAAATAGCGATACTAGTTGTGTACTCGTGCAATATCAAGAAATACAAAATTTTATTATAAATCAAAAATGAAAAATTAATACAAGTTCTCATTAAAAAAATAAAGTATGAAAAATATTTGAATAAAATAAAAATTAAAAGTGGTGGTTGGACATGACTTGTTAATTTGAATAACGGGGAAAACACCAAAACTATCGATATTGCTATCAAATTAAACATTATAAATTCTCATTTTTTGTATAATTCAAAATTTTGTTATGATTTAAATATTTTAAATTTTAAAATAAAAATATAATTTATTTTAGCTTTAATGATGATATTTTTTTTTGAATAAAGATAATGATAAAGTATTTTATCGATATCGTATTAGTAAGACTTGGTTATTATCCTATATTTGAACATATATGTTTATGAGTTGATTATTTGTTAGTTAGTTTTATTAAGTTCAAAGACTTTTAAAAAACTCTATATATGCAATCATTATTTGTAAACCCATTTATACCAAATTTTACATCATTGGGAAAAAATAAAATAAAAAATATACCGAGAATATTACATTTGGTGTAAGATTTTGTGTCACCAATTTGAGTAGATTTATTTTTTGCACTAAATTTTACACCAATTTTTTATGAATTTGATATAAGATTTGGTGTTATCCATTGAAGTTGATGCCTTGGAAACAAATGGGAAACAACTACATTATGGCTATCAAAAACTTTGTCCAACTTTGCTTGGAAAAAGAGAGAACCTTGGTCACACTTGAGGTACAATTTAACAATTTATGTACCTCAAAATAGGAACAAAGAAAGCTGTCAAATATGTTGATTCTATCATGGAACGATCTTGAAAAATCTTCGTAGGTCTTGAAAAGGAGCCAAAACGCAACAACAATTTAGGTGTAGAAACTGTAATTTTGTCCCAGTCAGTCCTTTCATATCACAATATAATTTTCGTGCCAAACTTAGACCGAGCAATAAGTTTTTGTACTGTCTAGTACTCGTGCCATGTTCCATGTACTAAATGCACCCTAAATGACGTCAAAGACATCTCTAAAGCCGAAATAATAGATGATATTGAAGAACTAACTAATAAGTGCTATTTGACTTGATGGTACCAATGGAATATAATAGAACCATTAACCATTAAGTGGCAATAATTCACCTACCTTTTCAAGGACATTTAACCAAATAAAGGATAAGCATATGCCCTTTAAATTGATTAAAACAATCTCATTAATGAGTGAGGAAATATAGCTACAAATATTCAAACTTGTCTTGTTGATTTTCCAAGATATATAGGATATTTGCATTTCAGTTGATTCATCACTCTCCCAAAATCCATATACAATGCTGCCAAGGAGGAAGTACTCTCTATTATCAAAATGATTTTCTTGATTGATTAGAGAGATTACAACTATAATAAATACAAATAACAGATGGGCCATGAGCCAATACAAACGGGTTATCTATAATACAATATACAACTATATTTACTAACACCCCCCTGCAGTTTGAACCTCGGGATGTCAAACGTTCAAACTGGACTTGAAATCATGAAACAGATAAGTAGGAAACCCCTTTGTGAAGATATCGGCATATTGAGATGTTGAGGGAACGTGAAGGACGCGAACGTGGCCGATAGCCACTTTGTCCCGGACAAAGTGGATGTCTATCTCGATATGTTTGGTGCGTTGGTGTTGAACCGAATTGGTTGACATGTAAACTGCATTCACATTATCACAGTAGACGATGGTAGCTTTGGTGGGCGGTTTACGGAGTTCACGAAGAAGATTTCGGATCCAACTTGTTTCGGCAACCGCATTAGCGACTCCACGATACTTGGCTTCGGCACTAGAGCGAGAGATGACACCTTGACGTTTGGATGACCAGGACACAAGGTTGTCTCCTAGGAAGACGCAATATCCGGATGTGGATCGTCGTGTGGTAGGGCATCCCCCCCAATCAGCATCTGAATAGGCGATAAGATCTGATGAGGAAGAGACATGGAGCTGAAGACCGTGAGACAAAGTCCCACGAATGTATCGTAGGATGCTCTTGAGAGCCTGTAGATGGGGCTCCCGAGGGTCATGCATATAAAGACAAATCTGCGGAACCGCAAACGCGATATCTGGTCTCGTGAAGGTGAGATACTGAAGTGCTCCGGCAAGGCTGCGATATAATGAGGGATCGTCGACTGGAGGACCATGTGCGTCTAATTAATCGGTGAGCAGATTCGGCCGGGGTGCGAGCGGGTTTACAATTTTACATATTGGCACGGTCTAGAATTTTGCAAGTCCACGGAGGTGATGGTTCCACGGCCGAGAGATGGGCCGAAGGGCCACGGTAGTGGGGGCTGCCAGTTGACAATGATGGCAGCGGCCACGCTGATGGCGACGGACTCTGGTGGTTGTTCGGCAGTGGAGGCCCGAGGACTCCGGCAGCTTGCGGTTGCCATTGGGCGGATAAGGACGACCGTTGGCGGGGCTGATTCGGTGGTGGGATGTACACCCACCCGTAACGTGGTGGTGGGGGGCCGTTGTTCGGCTGTTGGCGGCGACGAGGTTGAGGCTGCCTACGGTCAGTCCGACGACCGTTCCCCCGAGTTCCACCGTTGTGGTTTACGTGAAGAATAGTGGGAGATGAGGAATGAGCGGTGTGAGAGGATGGGGGGGGGGGTGGGCCGATGTTGTGTCATGCGTTGTTCCTCCAAGAGGAGCATCGAACGGGTCTCCAAGAATGTTGGGAGATGGGAACGATACCGGATGATGTTTGCCACCGAGTCAAACTTTGAGGAAAGACCATTGATGGTGTAGATAACAAGGTGTTTATCCGGTATGGCGGAGTCCGGGTCGAGATTTGCGAGGAGGTCGGTAAGAGCTTTGATTTTAGTGCAATAAGCGGTGATGGAGAGGTCACCCATGACGATGTTTTAAAGCTCGCTGTCGATCTGCATGGGTTTGGCGTCCTTGTTGTCTCGAAAAAGAGTCTCTAGGCTAGTCCAAACTTGGAGAGCGGTAGAGTCCTTTTTCAAGACCATTTGGAGAAGGGATTGAGAGATGGATCCATAGATCCATAGCTTGACAATGGAGTCCACCTTCTTCCATTCGGAGTCGGTGGGTTTTGGAGTAGAATCATCAATATGGTCGATGATGTCAAAGCCGATACAATGGGTGGAGAATAGTTCTCTCCATGCATCATAGTTGAGACGGTCCAAATCGAGAATGAGAGGAACATAGGTTTTGATGTTGGTGATGCCGAAAACTTTGTTGGGAGGGGGCTGTTGTTCGGCCATTAGGAAGGAGGGAGGAGAAGATCGCCGGAAAAAGAAGAACGCCGACCGGCCCTAGGGATCAAAGGAAACGAGAGAGAGAAGAGGGAGGGATTAGGAAGGTTTGAGAGGAATTAGGAAGGTTCCTCAATTTCGCTCTGATACCATATTATCAAAATGATTTTCTTGATTGATTAGAGAGATTACAACTATAATAAATACAAATAACAGATGGGCCATGGGCCAATACAAACGGGCTATCTATAATACAATATGCAACTATATTTACTAACACTCTCCTCTTAATAAGTCGGACATTGCTGGTTTTGCAAGCATTTGTCTATACATATAGGCTTGTTTGTCATCGTTAATTAAGACAATCATGGATCTAGGAATCAAGAATAATATTAGATATATAAGCATTCAAATAAGTTGTTAAATTACATCGTCAACAATATTCGTTCGTCACTGAAATAAAACCAAGCGAAAAGAGTACTTGAACAACAAAACTAGAGTTTATTACAATTAAAGCACATATATGACATGCATATAACTATTGAATGAGTTCAAATCTTGAATCAGATATTAGAGTTTAGTCACTCATGGAGGTGAGCTGACTTTGCTATGCTGAATTAATGGAAAAAAAAGTTGCAGCAAAAATGTGTAGAAAATAGCATCATCATGGAGCAAATTTTACCGACCTAACTTTATTGTGCGGTGCCTATCTATGGCACTACAACAATTTTAGGTTTATAGAACACCTAAAATGTCCAAGGATCCTAATAGAATACTTTTATAAGTAGGACTCAAGTTTATAGGACCAAACCAAAAAAAACCCCTATCTAAAAGTGTTACACAAGACACTTTCGGTTTCGGATGTTTTAACAAGGTTTTTAAGACACTTTTAATATAAAGTGTCATATCAGTTATTTTATACGACACTATTTGAAAAAATGTTCTATAAAAAGATAGGTTAATTTATAAGACACTTTTCAGAAATATCCTATAAAATAGCTAATACGACATTTTATTCTAAAATCGTCCTAAAAAACTTGTTAAAACGCTCACAAACGTCCTATAAACCTATTGTAACACTTTTAGATAGGACACTTTATAGTTTGGTATTATAAACTTAAGTCCTATAAAGTATTCTATTAGGATGTTTGGACGTTTTTGGCGTGTTATAAAGCCAATTTTCTTGTAGTGTGGTGGAAGATTGTGCTCTTAAAGTGACTTCCTTAAGGTCCATGGTCACCGTTTACCAGTCTAGTTGAGACCTAGGGGCCATTATATGCATTGGTGTTATAAAAAAGAAGACTTGGAGTCTCCATTGAGATGACTTTATGCCAACCAATTAAGTTACAGCTGATTGATGTATTTATGTAGGGCCGGCAATGAGTAGAGAGTAGGAATTGGGGGATGGAACCCTCCTGATGAAGGGATTCAAGTTGTTACTTGGTGGTATTAGACAAACACTTCAGCACCTGAGAAGATTGTAGAAGCTAAAAGACTGACTCATCGTTCGATCTCAAAATTAATTAAGTAGGAAAGATAAAGAACATCACTTCATGTTATAAGTGTTGAAATTAATCTAGAACAAGAAAAATTTATAGATGGAATTATTTTTTGGCACCAGGAGAGTAAATATTGCATCATGTCTCATTTCTTTTGATCATGATCACATGGCATGGCCTATTTGGGATTCTACAAACAGTGGAAAAAGTTTCCGGAAGATCCTGTCCGTGGAATAGAAATTAAAAGATAAGAGAAAGCTCCCCTTTGCCACCACTTTACAGGTCAATCTGATTAATCAAGATAACCGTTCTCGCTATTTCCATTTCAGGTTCCTTAGCTTGGTATAATTTCCATGTGGCTTGTTGCAACTTGCAAGGTGACTATAATCCTACCCATCAATCCCATACCAACTAATAGATTACTTGGAAAGTAACCACATCATGAAGGAAAAGCATGCATCCCCCCTCGTCGACCAAGAAAAGTTGAACCACCAATCTTTCTCAATTGAGCTCTCAAGTCGATTCAATGACATAATTCATCCAATCATGCTTTATTCTTTGTGCTCACGTCTAACTACCAGTAATGATATAAGACATAGACGACTCATTCAGCCAACTATTTTTCATCTTTGCCATCTTTAATTATATGCCTATAAATATCATCATTCAAAACACATCAGCCATCAACCTAGCATTTAGCTTCAAAAATAATTGGTACATTTGGACAAGTTATTGCAGACCTGCGAGGCAACCGGCCAAATCACATCAATCCATTAAAAAAATGGATCCCAGAATTTCAAAGCGTGTTATCGGAATTCCGATCAGTTCAACAAAGGAACTACTTTTGTCTAAACCTTATCAACCCCATTACCCTCTTTCTACCACTTCTTCCAAGATCAATTAATGGCATAGAGAGAGAAGATAGTTTTGCAGTCTGGATTAAAAATTATGGTGATCTTTTGTTCTAGTTATGTTTTAACCACTAACGATAGTAATTCTCACTATTGATCTTATAATTTCCTTAATTTTGTGATATGCAGTGAGTTTAGGACCCAAATTAATTGAAATTTTGAAACACAAATTGAGTCATGGTGCCAGAAGCCAATGTAAAACCTTCCGGAAAAACTTCGGTATCAGAGAAGGAGAGAAGCTGTTGCAGGCTAACCAATGCTACTTGTACACTACAGCTGGTGCCATTGCAGGCCTGCTCTTTGTGTCTACAGAAAGGGTTGCATTTTGCAGTAACAGGTCCATGAAAACATTTTCTACAACCGGAAAGATGCTAAAGTACCAATATAAGGTAGGGGGTATAATCTCTTTAGGATTTCTATTGTATAATCGATTTATAGAGAGGGGCTATATATAGCCAAAATGTACATTAGACAAGGAAACAATTTAGGAGCTAAACTAGCTATTGATTTATCATTACATTTGACTAGGAGACTATTTAGGAGCTAAATTAGCTGCTTTATCAGTTACATAACAACAATTAAATATTAAATTAAATCCAAAGATTTAATTTATTCTTGGGTCGTAATACGCCCCCGCAAGATGGAGGATCCATCGGAGACTCCAATATTGGAGCGTAGACGAAGAAACGAGCTCCGACTAAGAGGTTTGGTGAGGGCACCCGCAAGTTGGTCATTTGAGTGTATGTGAAGAACTTTCAAGGAACCATCAGATACTTTTTCTCGTACAAATTAAGTGATATTCCAAGGCCACGCGTTTCATGCGAGAGTGATAGATCGGATTAGCACATAGATAAGTGGCACCTGTGTTATCACAGAAAAGTGTAGGTGGTAGGGACTGTTTGACACCCAGATCGGTGAGCAAGTTTTGAACCCACGACACTTTAGATGCTGCATTTGCTAAAGCCTTGTATTCGGCTTCAGTGGAGGGCCGAGAAACAGATTTTTGACGAGCCGATTTCCATGAAATAATGTTGGAGCCCAGATAAAGTATGTAAGCAGTGGTTGAACGACCTCCATTCAAGATACCTCCCCAATCAGAATCAGAGAAGGCTTTTAGATCAAGAGAGGAACCTCGTTTAAGATAAAGCCCATGGTGTATCGTTGCACTCGTTTTAATGCTTGCCAATGGATCTATGAGGGAGAGTGCTTAAATTGAGCTAGCCTATTAACTGCAAATGAGACATCCGACCTTGTGAAGGCTAGGTATTGCAAGGAACCCACCAACTTCCGATATGGTGTTGGATCGACACTTGGTGAGCCGTCCATGGGGTGGAGAACTGTAGAGGAGTTTAGTGGAGTAGCGACATCTTTAGCACCATCCATATGAAATTGAGTGAGAATATCATGGATATGAAGGTGTTGGGATAGGAATAGACCATTGGTGGTAGGGATAACCTCAATGCCAAGAAAATGGTGTAGGGGTCCCAAGTCTTTGATGGAAAAATGGTTGGCTAAGGTACTAATGAATTGATGAAGAAAGACATTGTTGTTACATGTGAGAACGATATCATCAACATAGACCATAGAGACGCAAGATGCTGTCATGATTGTAGATAAAGAGAGATGCATCAGCTTGTGATTTTCGAAAACCACAAGTATGAAGGAAGGATGTCAATTCCATGTACCATGCCCGTTGTGCTTGTTTCAGACCATAGAGAGATTTCCGTAGTTTACTGTTAAGTCTGATTTTATAGTAATAATTGTATTTATAGGTTTGGTCTTATACTGTGCTTAAAGAGCATATCTGTAGTGTATCTGACCAAGGGTATTTAAGTCCCTTTGGTCTTGTGTCTTGTAACAAGCATCACACGCACATCTTAGTGAAATTACATATTGCGTTTCTATTGTCTCTCTCTACTTTCTCTCTCTAAAGTTCTAGTGATCTTGGATTAACAATTGGTATCAGAGCTGTCTAGATCTTGAGAGGATTGAGAGATTGTTTTACTTAATCTAAATTAGTGATTGAAATCGAAAATTTGATCGATTTTCTTGAATTTCTCAAGAAAATCTCGTTTTCTTGATTTCTCACAAAATTTGGATCTGTTTCTGGTTAAATTCGTGTGATTTTGATTGTTTTAGATTCGTTTTGATTAGTCGATCATGTTTGATTCATAGTGTTTTGCCTAAAAACAATGTTTTGATATTCAATTTTGCAAAATTGTGATTTTCTGGAAAATCGGGTTTAGTTACTGTTCTATTCAAGAATTTGAGTATTAGTGTGTTTTAATCGATTTTGGTTATTAAATGTTGTTAGAATTGTGTTTTTCGAAGTTCAGTTTTTGCTTTTCTAGGTTAAATTTCTTGTTTTGATCTGTTTCTGCGGAAATTTAAGAGTTGTTGAGTAATGCGTTTCATTCTTGAGTAATGCGTTTCTTTCTTGAGTAATGCGGGTCAATCATATTTGAAATGCGGGTTACTCATCCTGAGATGCGGGTCTAACTTTTAAGTGTTAGTTTTTTCACAGGTTGATCGGGTCTCTCTGAACACGCATTTCCTTCTAATGCGTTTCCTTCATAACACGCATTCCTTCAAATGCGTTTCAGCCATGACCCGCATTCCTTCCAATGCGTTTAAATCATGACCCGAATTCCTTTGTGAAACGAATTCCTTTGTGACCCAAATTCCTCTGTGACCCGAATTCCTCAATGTTGCGGGTCTCCCTGTCTTAGTTAAAAAAAAAAAAAGAGTCTGGAAATTTTTTTTTGTGTGTCATGTAATTTTTTTTTTCTTTTTAAACTTTGTGTCATAACAAGTGTTTTTCAAATTTACAATTTTTAATATTTTTTTTTCAATTCATACTGTTTTTGTTTTTCAGATTTATCAGCTATGGATTCTGCCAAATTTGCTCTCCAAGCTAGATTCTACTCAAATGATCTGATGATGCAATTGGGAACAGATACTCGTCCACCAGTCTTAATCAACGAAGATGAGTTTACACAGTGGCAAGATAGGTTCATAAATTTCATTGAGCGTCAGAGTAACGGAGAAAATATGATGAAATCTTTTACTGAAGGATCATTTGTCAAGCCAAAAGATGACATTCCTTTGACTGCTGATGAAATCAAACGTGAAAAAGCCGATAGAGAAGCAAAGTCCAATTTGATGCTAGCTCTGCCTAACACAATCTACAATCGAATTGACTGTTTCAAACATAATCCGAATATGATGTGGACTCAATTAGAAAAAAATTATGCTTGGGTCATCAGTTGCTACTCAGATTCGCCAGACACGATTCATGAACAACTTTGAAGAATTTAAGGCGAAGGACAATGAATCTCTGAAGGCTATCTTTGACCGGTTTTGCGCTGTGATTAATGATCTTAGAAAGATTAAAGTGGAAAAGACTGATCTAGAGACGAATCTGAAGTTTCTTAATTCTCTTCAGCCTGAGTGGAATAAAGCATGTCATAGACTGAGGAACGATATCAGAATCTCCACAATGCAGATTCAAGAGTTGTTCGAGATTCTACTAACTGATGAGAGCTTGGTGCTAGAGAAGAAAACCAAGCTAGATAAGAGGAATAAAAAGACAGTAGATCCGATAGCTCTTCTCACGAAGCAATTATCTGAAAAAGCGTTGTCTGATAACGCTTATACCGGGTCAACTGATGTTGATGGAGAGGCCTTACAGCAAGCTATGATTCTTCTCTCTCAACATTATCAGAAGAAGTTCCAACCGAGATCGGGTTCCAACTCTTCTCGCTTCACTCCTATGCCTAAAGCAAAAGTACCCGAGCCAAAGACTGATGCTTGCTACAACTGTGGAAAGCCGGGTCATATATCAAAGGAGTGTAGAGCAAAGAGGGTTAAGGACACAACTTATTACCGAAGGAAATTGGAGCTGGCTGAGAAAAGAGAGAATGGAAAAGCTTTGCTAGCCGAAGAAGAATTTTGGCTGGATCACTCTGATGACGAAGCTGGTAACGTAGAGATTGCTCATTTATGCTTAGTCGGAGATGACCAGTCAGATGATTCTGATATTGACGAGGATGAGGTATATTCTGAATTTGATTTTAATTTCATTACCTCTCAGTTGAATATCATAATTAATGCTTTGTCTGATTTTCGTTCTAAGTTTTTATCTGAAAAGAATCTAAATGTTGAAAAGTCAAATTTAATTGACAAACTGAAAATTTCCTTGAAAGATGAAAAATCAATTTTAGAAAATACTAAAGACATCTTTCAAAAGAAATTGGATGCTTTGGAAAATTCAAACAAAACTTATCTTCAATCTTTGACTGACATGACCAAATTAAAAAATGAGTTTTCAGATAAAATAATTAAGTTAGAAGAAAAACTTTATCGAAGAGACTAATCTGAACAAACAATTTATATGAACAAACCGAGAAGTGAAGAAGCTGTTAAACAAAGATGGGGACTTGGTTTTGAAAATCCTCATTTTTTAAATAAAGTGATTGATGAAGTTCCCACTATATATAAATACGAATATCTAAAACTTGCACACTATGGTCCTCAATACAAATTCTTTTGGACTAGTGAAAAGCAAATTTTAGATATCGAAAATGAGAAAAGGATATATAAAAAGAAAAACGAAATTCCTTTTGTTTATACGTCTGAAAATGCCAAATATTTTCCAGAAAAATCTAGAAGAGGAAAAAGAGTTTTAAATGAGATATCTCCTATTAAATCTTCAATGTCTAAAGATTTTATTGCTCCTTATGCACCTGATACTTCTAAGGAAGATAGTTCTCAAATATCTTATGATTTGAAGAAATATATTCCTCCGATAGTATTAGAAGAAAAAATCATAGATCTTGTAGATCAGATAGAAGATCAAAATATTTTGAAGAAAATTGAATATGATATTATTATTTCTTTCATGACATCTAGTCTTGAAGAAAATTTATTTTCTCAAAAATCAGATTCTATTTCTAGTTCCTCTTCTGATTCAAAGGGAAATAAAAAGGAAGTTTTCAATTATCCCTTTTATTCACAACGGAGGACCGGAAGACCTTACAAATGGTCACTGAGTTCAGGTTCCTCGCTGGTGATGCTATAGATGACCTTGAGATACAGGTAACTGGCCTCGCAGTAGCCCTACCTCTGCACCCTCCCCCCGGATTGATGATGACAAAGAGAGGGAGAAGAATGTTGAAGCTGAAGACCCTCAACAAACTGAGGGGGAGAAAGATATGGAGAAAGAAGGCCTCGCCATCACTGATGAGGAAGATGAATCCTCCTTCATCCCTATCACAAAAGCACCAAGTACTAAACCAACTCAGATTATCATTGAGGCTGAAGACAAATCAACAGAGGATGAAGAAGAGGATGATGAACAACTAAACATTGATGATGATGGTAAAGACAACAGAGATGATGATGATGATGACGATGACGACAATGGAAGTTTCTTCGTCCCTAATAGCGTCTACATTCCTACCAAGAGAATCTCAATAAATGAACCGGGGGGATGGCCTTAGAGACTGAGAAGAAGACAAAGAACCCTCAACATGGCAAGCAAAAAGGATTAGTTGATGAGGGAAATCTAAAAATAATATGAACTTCTGAGGGGGAGCTGAACCATCCTTCAGAGGTATGTCTCTCAATAGAACCCTACACCTATCCCCACACATTCAATAACTATTCAAATACCTTATCCCTACATTATCATCTTCCATACTCTGTGGACTTACCCATCTCTCCTCCTGCCACTAGCCCATCCTCTCCCCTGCATAATTCTCCCATTCCAGCTAATTCAGAAGCTAAAGATATAATAATCCCATCAACTGCTGAAGAGTTAATAATCCCGGTCTTTGTCCAAGAGACTGATGAACAAGAGGAAGACACGTTGATTCATCCCAATAGACCTTCGAGACTAATTCCAAGGTCTGAAGTAGAAGAATAAAAAAGAATGGCAACGTTGATCTCTCAACTGGATCAATCAAGGATAAAAATTCCTTCTTGATCTGACACTTCTCAGGATGAGCTTGGATTTCTGACACAAGCTGAAAAAGAAGAGTCCATCAAAGCTGAACAAGCCCTTGAAGACCACAAGTAAAGCATCAAAATGGCTATCAGTCTCGCTGAACAGACTAACTCTGAGGCTAACATAAAAACAAATCCAATCAGGGTTCAAACTCATTTACTGAAGAAAGTAGAAGAAGAAAACAAAAAGATTCGAGCAAAACAAGATCATGAGTTGAAATGGTGCAAAGAAAAAAGTTGAGAAACGTCGTAATGAACGTAAAATAACTCATGTCATAATCATACGGAGGAACACAAAGACTGGTGTGGTGGTAGATCTAAACATCTTCAGGGACGACTTTAGCGCCCTCAGAGAATGCTCTTCAAGGCTCAACGACTATGAATTCTATGAATGGTTGGAGATCAGAGATGCCATTCAAAACTCCAAGTCTAAGTTTAAAGAATATGTGGAAAGTCGTCTAAACAAGCTATTCGATCGAATCTCTCAGATAGTCGATATCTCTCCACTACCTCATAAGCCAAGCTGAAGTAGAAAAGCTATCTCTACCATTGAAGATGGACCTTCTTATCGAAATGAAACTGATATATAATTTTCAAGAGAATCAGTCCTCGATCCCCCACCAGATCCATCAACACTAAACCTATCATTACCAGGATCTAGTTGTTACAACCCTGGGGATGTAATCGACGAATCCTATGGAATTATGTTCTTAGATCATGAAGGCATTGCCAGATTTCAACGAGTCTTTGAACTTCATCTTTGCCCACTCCATCACTTA
The DNA here is from genome assembly GCA_023525745.1 of Arctium lappa. Taxonomy (NCBI): domain Eukaryota; kingdom Viridiplantae; phylum Streptophyta; class Magnoliopsida; order Asterales; family Asteraceae; genus Arctium; species Arctium lappa. Next base: position 23,830,905 of record CM042051.1, on the reverse strand, counting down.
ATACACCTCCTTCATTGGTGTGATCTTACACACTTCGGATATGTGATAAAGTTTCTTGTTTTCAAACAACTGAAAAAGTTAAAGAGAGAAGTAGAACCAGTCCCTGATCACATTCTTGAAGATTGATCAATTCTAACTGATAGATTCCCTCTGTATCTTGTTTTTATCAGTTATGTACTTTCAATAGTTAGTTACTCATTGTACTTGTAATTTTCATATTCCCTATGTAATCTCTTTACGAATTAATGAAAAATTCAGTGAGGTACCTTACTCCATCAGTACTGAAAAAAATCCCTAAAACAGTAAATGGGACCTGTACATTATGAGTCCTTTTATCCTTATGTTTTGATTTAGCAACTTTCTTTATGTTGCTTTGTCATCATCAAATAGGGGGAGATTGTTGATCCAAACTCTCTCAGTCATTTGATGATGACCCTTGTAGTGAAAATTACCTTAACAAGTGTATAGTCATTTTAGCATCAACGATAAGCCACTGAGTTTGTTTAGTGATCATGAGTGCATCATATGTAAACTGTTATATGTAATCCCTGAAGACAAAGTCTCACACTGAAAGAAACTCATCAGCAGAAGTTGAAGATTAAGCTGATGATAAAGATAAGTCTACTTATGATCTGAAGCGGTACTCAGTAAAACCAAGACAAGTCTACGATGCATGACAGATCAAGTCCAAGCTTCAGCGATAGTTGATCTTTGATCATCAGCGATAGCTGATCATGAATCTTGTGAAACAAGATTTGTTTGTCTTATCCTCTGCACAATCTGTACGACGATACAAGAGCAAACTTGATTTTGTCAATAATCGTACACCCACTCTCTGCCACCACTGTTCATAGTTACGGCCAGAAGCATGGAAATGATAAAGTCAATATTATGAAGCCTATAGCAAATGGACACGTGGATTGTACCTTATGACATGTATTAAATGCATAGGGTATAAATAGGAGTGAAACCCTTCATTTTGAAGGATCTCACTTCTCCTTAATGCTTCTTTGCAAAAACTCTCTTCTGCAAACTCTCTCTGTCTACTTTCTAAGTGCAATATTATTTTAGTGATTCTTAGTTTGTTTAGATTAGGTTTACCTTATATATTTCTACAACAAACTGTAAATTATGTTTTTGATTTTCTCAATAATCAATAAAAAAATTTAAAAAGTATAAAACTTGAGTTTGTATTCAACCACCGCTTCTACAAACTTAACCCTTGTAGAACCCCCTTTGGGACCAACAACTTTGAATCCCATGTCTTGGTGTCTCAAATGCTCAAAGACAACAATGGAAGCAAAGGGATTTAGTTGGGAGAGAATGAAAATTGGATTGAGTAAGTAACAAATGAGGAAAAGGGCTAAAAACCTGATTTTAATCCTCCCGGGGTCGACCGCGACTGTGTCTCGCGATTGTGCCCTGGGCACTCTTGCGGGCACTGTCGTCGAGACTGTACCGTGGGGGTCAAAACCCACACAATTGTTCCCCGCGATTGTGACCGAAGTCACTCTCGCCTCGCTCGTACCGAGAGCTTATCTCCTTCCGCGACATTGCCCCGGAGATAGTGACACTTGTCACAGTCGTCGGGCACTATCGCCCAGACTATGCAGAACCCGAAAAGCCTACTTTCTTCCACGCTTGAACGCTCTTGATACACTTAGGGTCCAAGGTAAAACATCCCTTAACTAAAACGTCATTAGGCCAGATTTCAAGAATGGATATATTTATCCAACTACACAATTTCTTACCGAAAATTCCAGGCCTTACATATATTGACATCAAGTTTTTATTAAAGAAAGAGTAAAAAATACACCAATTTTCATAAACCATAATGGAACAAACTTCATGATAGCGGATTCACTTACTAAGGCATTGTTTGGCAAACTAGCTTATAAGCTAGCTTGTAGCTGATAAACTAGCTTTTCAAAACGCCACCATGAGTAGCTTTTCAATAAGCTAGCTTATACTTATAAGCTAGCTTATGGTCATCCAAACGTGTACCAGAAAAAAAGCTAGCTTATAAGCTAGCTTTTTTTTTGCCAAACATAGCTTAAGTAATTACCACAGGATTGAGGTATTTCGTGGGCATATTTATTGTTCACATGGGTGTTGTACCTTCTAACAATATTACGATTTAGTTGGAGTTTGAGTTTTGATTGTTTTATGTATTGTTTGAAGACAATTATGTTAATTTTTTTTACAAAATAAATTATTTAGTTGCACATTTTAATTTTGATCTCACTAAGGATCGAGGAGCAACCATTTAGAAATTGGCATGTTACGCCATATATGCACAACTAATCTATGTCATTTGACTATATTAGTATGCATTACGATGATGAGTTTATTTACAAAATTACAACAGAAACTACTTTGATCTTGTATCATTACGATCAGTTGACGGGATTGCATGAGAGTTGAGAATATCCAGATTTTAATAGCAAGTATAAGAGCTCTAGTAAGGATATGTACATTTATTTAGTTACATATGTGACCCACTACGTTTGAAAATTTCACGGTGTCCAGTTTAACAATATGTTAATACAATGTCTTGACATTTTTAAATCCAATACTTTATATAAAGACCGTGTTTGTAATGATCTCATCTTATTGAGTTCAATTACATATTCTCAATCTGTTAATGCATGTATATAACACATGCATTAACACAATTTTAGTTTAATCGAAAAATTACTTAAATTCGTCGCTTGTTAAATATATTTCATTAACCTTAATAATTATTAGAGTAAATTACATTTTTGGTCCCTGTGGTTTATGTGTTTAACATTCTGGGTCCCTATTTTCAAATATATATGGATTACATCCCTGTGGTTTGCATTTTATAACGTATTGGGTCCCTAAATCTAACTCCATCTAAAACATCTTGTTATCTCAGTTAGTTTAGAGGGGTATTTTAGTCATTTAATTTATTTTTTATTTTCTAATTAAAACCACATGACCATTAAAGTAGTTTGTTGGTCTGAATAAGGTTCTATAAAGGTTAAGTTTGTAGAAGGGGGGGGGGTTGGATACAACACAAAAAATACTTTTAATTTTCTTTATTGATTATAGAGAAACCAAAAACAAAATTTATAGATTGTTGCGGAAATAGAAAAGGGAAATCTATTCTAAACAATCTTGAGAATCACTAAGTTCATTGCACAAGAAATTAAGAATAAGAGAGAAGAGAGTTTCTTCAAAGATTCAGAAGAGGGATAATTGAAAATGAAGATATTCACTCCTATTTATACCCTATGCAATTAATGCAAGTCAGAAGGTACATTCCACGTGTCCATCACGGATTGGTTGCATGTATTTGACTTTATCCAACATACTTGTAGTCGTATGATGAACAATGGAGCAAGAAGGGGTTTGTACGGGTATAGACAAAAGTAGGTTTGCTTTTGTACTATTGTACTTTTTGTGCAAGAGGATAAGACAAACAAATCTTGAGATACAAGACGCACATCTTAGTGAAATTACATATTGCGTTTCTATTGTCTCTCTCTACTTTCTCTCTCTAAAGTTCTAGTGATCTTGGATTAACAATTGGTATCAGAGCTGTCTAGATCTTGAGAGGATTGAGAGATTGTTTTACTTAATCTAAATTAGTGATTGAAATCGAAAATTTGATCGATTTTCTTGAATTTCTCAAGAAAATCTCGTTTTCTTGATTTCTCACAAAATTTGGATCTGTTTCTGGTTAAATTCGTGTGATTTTGATTGTTTTAGATTCGTTTTGATTAGTCGATCATGTTTGATTCATAGTGTTTTGCCTAAAAACAATGTTTTGATATTCAATTTTGCAAAATTGTGATTTTCTGGAAAATCGGGTTTAGTTACTGTTCTATTCAAGAATTTGAGTATTAGTGTGTTTTAATCGATTTTGGTTATTAAATGTTGTTAGAATTGTGTTTTTCGAAGTTCAGTTTTTGCTTTTCTAGGTTAAATTTCTTGTTTTGATCTGTTTCTGCGGAAATTTAAGAGTTGTTGAGTAATGCGTTTCATTCTTGAGTAATGCGTTTCTTTCTTGAGTAATGCGGGTCAATCATATTTGAAATGCGGGTTACTCATCCTGAGATGCGGGTCTAACTTTTAAGTGTTAGTTTTTTCACAGGTTGATCGGGTCTCTCTGAACACGCATTTCCTTCTAATGCGTTTCCTTCATAACACGCATTCCTTCAAATGCGTTTCAGCCATGACCCGCATTCCTTCCAATGCGTTTAAATCATGACCCGAATTCCTTTGTGAAACGAATTCCTTTGTGACCCAAATTCCTCTGTGACCCGAATTCCTCAATGTTGCGGGTCTCCCTGTCTTAGTTAAAAAAAAAAAAAGAGTCTGGAAATTTTTTTTTGTGTGTCATGTAATTTTTTTTTTCTTTTTAAACTTTGTGTCATAACAAGTGTTTTTCAAATTTACAATTTTTAATATTTTTTTTTCAATTCATACTGTTTTTGTTTTTCAGATTTATCAGCTATGGATTCTGCCAAATTTGCTCTCCAAGCTAGATTCTACTCAAATGATCTGATGATGCAATTGGGAACAGATACTCGTCCACCAGTCTTAATCAACGAAGATGAGTTTACACAGTGGCAAGATAGGTTCATAAATTTCATTGAGCGTCAGAGTAACGGAGAAAATATGATGAAATCTTTTACTGAAGGATCATTTGTCAAGCCAAAAGATGACATTCCTTTGACTGCTGATGAAATCAAACGTGAAAAAGCCGATAGAGAAGCAAAGTCCAATTTGATGCTAGCTCTGCCTAACACAATCTACAATCGAATTGACTGTTTCAAACATAATCCGAATATGATGTGGACTCAATTAGAAAAAAATTATGCTTGGGTCATCAGTTGCTACTCAGATTCGCCAGACACGATTCATGAACAACTTTGAAGAATTTAAGGCGAAGGACAATGAATCTCTGAAGGCTATCTTTGACCGGTTTTGCGCTGTGATTAATGATCTTAGAAAGATTAAAGTGGAAAAGACTGATCTAGAGACGAATCTGAAGTTTCTTAATTCTCTTCAGCCTGAGTGGAATAAAGCATGTCATAGACTGAGGAACGATATCAGAATCTCCACAATGCAGATTCAAGAGTTGTTCGAGATTCTACTAACTGATGAGAGCTTGGTGCTAGAGAAGAAAACCAAGCTAGATAAGAGGAATAAAAAGACAGTAGATCCGATAGCTCTTCTCACGAAGCAATTATCTGAAAAAGCGTTGTCTGATAACGCTTATACCGGGTCAACTGATGTTGATGGAGAGGCCTTACAGCAAGCTATGATTCTTCTCTCTCAACATTATCAGAAGAAGTTCCAACCGAGATCGGGTTCCAACTCTTCTCGCTTCACTCCTATGCCTAAAGCAAAAGTACCCGAGCCAAAGACTGATGCTTGCTACAACTGTGGAAAGCCGGGTCATATATCAAAGGAGTGTAGAGCAAAGAGGGTTAAGGACACAACTTATTACCGAAGGAAATTGGAGCTGGCTGAGAAAAGAGAGAATGGAAAAGCTTTGCTAGCCGAAGAAGAATTTTGGCTGGATCACTCTGATGACGAAGCTGGTAACGTAGAGATTGCTCATTTATGCTTAGTCGGAGATGACCAGTCAGATGATTCTGATATTGACGAGGATGAGGTATATTCTGAATTTGATTTTAATTTCATTACCTCTCAGTTGAATATCATAATTAATGCTTTGTCTGATTTTCGTTCTAAGTTTTTATCTGAAAAGAATCTAAATGTTGAAAAGTCAAATTTAATTGACAAACTGAAAATTTCCTTGAAAGATGAAAAATCAATTTTAGAAAATACTAAAGACATCTTTCAAAAGAAATTGGATGCTTTGGAAAATTCAAACAAAACTTATCTTCAATCTTTGACTGACATGACCAAATTAAAAAATGAGTTTTCAGATAAAATAATTAAGTTAGAAGAAAAACTTTATCGAAGAGACTAATCTGAACAAACAATTTATATGAACAAACCGAGAAGTGAAGAAGCTGTTAAACAAAGATGGGGACTTGGTTTTGAAAATCCTCATTTTTTAAATAAAGTGATTGATGAAGTTCCCACTATATATAAATACGAATATCTAAAACTTGCACACTATGGTCCTCAATACAAATTCTTTTGGACTAGTGAAAAGCAAATTTTAGATATCGAAAATGAGAAAAGGATATATAAAAAGAAAAACGAAATTCCTTTTGTTTATACGTCTGAAAATGCCAAATATTTTCCAGAAAAATCTAGAAGAGGAAAAAGAGTTTTAAATGAGATATCTCCTATTAAATCTTCAATGTCTAAAGATTTTATTGCTCCTTATGCACCTGATACTTCTAAGGAAGATAGTTCTCAAATATCTTATGATTTGAAGAAATATATTCCTCCGATAGTATTAGAAGAAAAAATCATAGATCTTGTAGATCAGATAGAAGATCAAAATATTTTGAAGAAAATTGAATATGATATTATTATTTCTTTCATGACATCTAGTCTTGAAGAAAATTTATTTTCTCAAAAATCAGATTCTATTTCTAGTTCCTCTTCTGATTCAAAGGGAAATAAAAAGGAAGTTTTCAATTATCCCTTTTATTCACAACGGAGGACCGGAAGACCTTACAAATGGTCACTGAGTTCAGGTTCCTCGCTGGTGATGCTATAGATGACCTTGAGATACAGGTAACTGGCCTCGCAGTAGCCCTACCTCTGCACCCTCCCCCCGGATTGATGATGACAAAGAGAGGGAGAAGAATGTTGAAGCTGAAGACCCTCAACAAACTGAGGGGGAGAAAGATATGGAGAAAGAAGGCCTCGCCATCACTGATGAGGAAGATGAATCCTCCTTCATCCCTATCACAAAAGCACCAAGTACTAAACCAACTCAGATTATCATTGAGGCTGAAGACAAATCAACAGAGGATGAAGAAGAGGATGATGAACAACTAAACATTGATGATGATGGTAAAGACAACAGAGATGATGATGATGATGACGATGACGACAATGGAAGTTTCTTCGTCCCTAATAGCGTCTACATTCCTACCAAGAGAATCTCAATAAATGAACCGGGGGGATGGCCTTAGAGACTGAGAAGAAGACAAAGAACCCTCAACATGGCAAGCAAAAAGGATTAGTTGATGAGGGAAATCTAAAAATAATATGAACTTCTGAGGGGGAGCTGAACCATCCTTCAGAGGTATGTCTCTCAATAGAACCCTACACCTATCCCCACACATTCAATAACTATTCAAATACCTTATCCCTACATTATCATCTTCCATACTCTGTGGACTTACCCATCTCTCCTCCTGCCACTAGCCCATCCTCTCCCCTGCATAATTCTCCCATTCCAGCTAATTCAGAAGCTAAAGATATAATAATCCCATCAACTGCTGAAGAGTTAATAATCCCGGTCTTTGTCCAAGAGACTGATGAACAAGAGGAAGACACGTTGATTCATCCCAATAGACCTTCGAGACTAATTCCAAGGTCTGAAGTAGAAGAATAAAAAAGAATGGCAACGTTGATCTCTCAACTGGATCAATCAAGGATAAAAATTCCTTCTTGATCTGACACTTCTCAGGATGAGCTTGGATTTCTGACACAAGCTGAAAAAGAAGAGTCCATCAAAGCTGAACAAGCCCTTGAAGACCACAAGTAAAGCATCAAAATGGCTATCAGTCTCGCTGAACAGACTAACTCTGAGGCTAACATAAAAACAAATCCAATCAGGGTTCAAACTCATTTACTGAAGAAAGTAGAAGAAGAAAACAAAAAGATTCGAGCAAAACAAGATCATGAGTTGAAATGGTGCAAAGAAAAAAGTTGAGAAACGTCGTAATGAACGTAAAATAACTCATGTCATAATCATACGGAGGAACACAAAGACTGGTGTGGTGGTAGATCTAAACATCTTCAGGGACGACTTTAGCGCCCTCAGAGAATGCTCTTCAAGGCTCAACGACTATGAATTCTATGAATGGTTGGAGATCAGAGATGCCATTCAAAACTCCAAGTCTAAGTTTAAAGAATATGTGGAAAGTCGTCTAAACAAGCTATTCGATCGAATCTCTCAGATAGTCGATATCTCTCCACTACCTCATAAGCCAAGCTGAAGTAGAAAAGCTATCTCTACCATTGAAGATGGACCTTCTTATCGAAATGAAACTGATATATAATTTTCAAGAGAATCAGTCCTCGATCCCCCACCAGATCCATCAACACTAAACCTATCATTACCAGGATCTAGTTGTTACAACCCTGGGGATGTAATCGACGAATCCTATGGAATTATGTTCTTAGATCATGAAGGCATTGCCAGATTTCAACGAGTCTTTGAACTTCATCTTTGCCCACTCCATCACTTAATACACCTCCTTCATTGGTGTGATCTTACACACTTCGGATATGTGATAAAGTTTCTTGTTTTCAAACAACTGAAAAAGTTAAAGAGAGAAGTAGAACCAGTCCCTGATCACATTCTTGAAGATTGATCAATTCTAACTGATAGATTCCCTCTGTATCTTGTTTTTATCAGTTATGTACTTTCAATAGTTAGTTACTCATTGTACTTGTAATTTTCATATTCCCTATGTAATCTCTTTACGAATTAATGAAAAATTCAGTGAGGTACCTTACTCCATCAGTACTGAAAAAAATCCCTAAAACAGTAAATGGGACCTGTACATTATGAGTCCTTTTATCCTTATGTTTTGATTTAGCAACTTTCTTTATGTTGCTTTGTCATCATCAAATAGGGGGAGATTGTTGATCCAAACTCTCTCAGTCATTTGATGATGACCCTTGTAGTGAAAATTACCTTAACAAGTGTATAGTCATTTTAGCATCAACGATAAGCCACTGAGTTTGTTTAGTGATCATGAGTGCATCATATGTAAACTGTTATATGTAATCCCTGAAGACAAAGTCTCACACTGAAAGAAACTCATCAGCAGAAGTTGAAGATTAAGCTGATGATAAAGATAAGTCTACTTATGATCTGAAGCGGTACTCAGTAAAACCAAGACAAGTCTACGATGCATGACAGATCAAGTCCAAGCTTCAGCGATAGTTGATCTTTGATCATCAGCGATAGCTGATCATGAATCTTGTGAAACAAGATTTGTTTGTCTTATCCTCTGCACAATCTGTACGACGATACAAGAGCAAACTTGATTTTGTCAATAATCGTACACCCACTCTCTGCCACCACTGTTCATAGTTACGGCCAGAAGCATGGAAATGATAAAGTCAATATTATGAAGCCTATAGCAAATGGACACGTGGATTGTACCTTATGACATGTATTAAATGCATAGGGTATAAATAGGAGTGAAACCCTTCATTTTGAAGGATCTCACTTCTCCTTAATGCTTCTTTGCAAAAACTCTCTTCTGCAAACTCTCTCTGTCTACTTTCTAAGTGCAATATTATTTTAGTGATTCTTAGTTTGTTTAGATTAGGTTTACCTTATATATTTCTACAACAAACTGTAAATTATGTTTTTGATTTTCTCAATAATCAATAAAAAAATTTAAAAAGTATAAAACTTGAGTTTGTATTCAACCACCGCTTCTACAAACTTAACCCTTGTAGAACCCCCTTTGGGACCAACAACTTTGAATCCCATGTCTTGGTGTCTCAAATGCTCAAAGACAACAATGGAAGCAAAGGGATTTAGTTGGGAGAGAATGAAAATTGGATTGAGTAAGTAACAAATGAGGAAAAGGGCTAAAAACCTGATTTTAATCCTCCCGGGGTCGACCGCGACTGTGTCTCGCGATTGTGCCCTGGGCACTCTTGCGGGCACTGTCGTCGAGACTGTACCGTGGGGGTCAAAACCCACACAATTGTTCCCCGCGATTGTGACCGAAGTCACTCTCGCCTCGCTCGTACCGAGAGCTTATCTCCTTCCGCGACATTGCCCCGGAGATAGTGACACTTGTCACAGTCGTCGGGCACTATCGCCCAGACTATGCAGAACCCGAAAAGCCTACTTTCTTCCACGCTTGAACGCTCTTGATACACTTAGGGTCCAAGGTAAAACATCCCTTAACTAAAACGTCATTAGGCCAGATTTCAAGAATGGATATATTTATCCAACTACACAATTTCTTACCGAAAATTCCAGGCCTTACATATATTGACATCAAGTTTTTATTAAAGAAAGAGTAAAAAATACACCAATTTTCATAAACCATAATGGAACAAACTTCATGATAGCGGATTCACTTACTAAGGCATTGTTTGGCAAACTAGCTTATAAGCTAGCTTGTAGCTGATAAACTAGCTTTTCAAAACGCCACCATGAGTAGCTTTTCAATAAGCTAGCTTATACTTATAAGCTAGCTTATGGTCATCCAAACGTGTACCAGAAAAAAAGCTAGCTTATAAGCTAGCTTTTTTTTTGCCAAACATAGCTTAAGTAATTACCACAGGATTGAGGTATTTCGTGGGCATATTTATTGTTCACATGGGTGTTGTACCTTCTAACAATATTACGATTTAGTTGGAGTTTGAGTTTTGATTGTTTTATGTATTGTTTGAAGACAATTATGTTAATTTTTTTTACAAAATAAATTATTTAGTTGCACATTTTAATTTTGATCTCACTAAGGATCGAGGAGCAACCATTTAGAAATTGGCATGTTACGCCATATATGCACAACTAATCTATGTCATTTGACTATATTAGTATGCATTACGATGATGAGTTTATTTACAAAATTACAACAGAAACTACTTTGATCTTGTATCATTACGATCAGTTGACGGGATTGCATGAGAGTTGAGAATATCCAGATTTTAATAGCAAGTATAAGAGCTCTAGTAAGGATATGTACATTTATTTAGTTACATATGTGACCCACTACGTTTGAAAATTTCACGGTGTCCAGTTTAACAATATGTTAATACAATGTCTTGACATTTTTAAATCCAATACTTTATATAAAGACCGTGTTTGTAATGATCTCATCTTATTGAGTTCAATTACATATTCTCAATCTGTTAATGCATGTATATAACACATGCATTAACACAATTTTAGTTTAATCGAAAAATTACTTAAATTCGTCGCTTGTTAAATATATTTCATTAACCTTAATAATTATTAGAGTAAATTACATTTTTGGTCCCTGTGGTTTATGTGTTTAACATTCTGGGTCCCTATTTTCAAATATATATGGATTACATCCCTGTGGTTTGCATTTTATAACGTATTGGGTCCCTAAATCTAACTCCATCTAAAACATCTTGTTATCTCAGTTAGTTTAGAGGGGTATTTTAGTCATTTAATTTATTTTTTATTTTCTAATTAAAACCACATGACCATTAAAGTAGTTTGTTGGTCTGAATAAGGTTCTATAAAGGTTAAGTTTGTAGAAGGGGGGGGGTTGGATACAACACAAAAAATACTTTTAATTTTCTTTATTGATTATAGAGAAACCAAAAACAAAATTTATAGATTGTTGCGGAAATAGAAAAGGGAAATCTATTCTAAACAATCTTGAGAATCACTAAGTTCATTGCACAAGAAATTAAGAATAAGAGAGAAGAGAGTTTCTTCAAAGATTCAGAAGAGGGATAATTGAAAATGAAGATATTCACTCCTATTTATACCCTATGCAATTAATGCAAGTCAGAAGGTACATTCCACGTGTCCATCACGGATTGGTTGCATGTATTTGACTTTATCCAACATACTTGTAGTCGTATGATGAACAATGGAGCAAGAAGGGGTTTGTACGGGTATAGACAAAAGTAGGTTTGCTTTTGTACTATTGTACTTTTTGTGCAAGAGGATAAGACAAACAAATCTTGAGATACAAGACTCCTGATCATCTATCACTGAAAAACATTGTCAACTTTCACTGAGAATATCTTCAGCTATCGTTGAGTCTTGTTCTGATTTGTCACGCTTTGTAGATTAGTCTTGGTTTCACTGAATGCCACTTCAGATCATGAGTAGACTTGTCTTCTTCATCAACTTAATCCTAGACTTTAGCTGAGAGTTTCTTTCAGTGTGAGACTTGTCTTCAGGGATTACATATATAAGCTGTTTACAAATAAAGCACTCAGCGTCACTGAACAGACTCAGTGAATGATCGCTGATGCTGAGAAACTTAATCTAAAATAGTTAATGTATTTTTCACTAAGTAAAATGATCATCATCAAATCACTGAGGGAGTTTGGATCAATAGTAGTTCAATCTATTTTTTAATAAAACCATAGGACCTACGAAAGACATCATCACCTTCATTTTCGTTCATACTCCAGCAACCCTACTCACCCCATCTTCATTCGACCGCTACATGAAAGACATCTCCGCCTCCATCCAACCCTATTGTTGTCTTCCAACCACCACCTCGCTGACCACCAGACCAACCGTAAGAGATGCAGATCCATTGACCCTCATCTGGTTCTTCAACGAAGCAGATCTACCGCCTGGTTCTCCGATGAAGCAGATCCACCGGACCTCACCTCCATCTTTGTTCCTTCTCTTCTGGTTTCTATTCCTTCCCTTAAACCAGTTGCTCAACTCCAGATCTAAAAAGGTTTAATTTCTCATATTTTCACGGAGCATTAACAATAATCCATTCGACCTTCTAACCAAAACCCAGATCTGGGTTACACTCTTTCACGAGAAGATTTGGTTTACTAGTTTTCGCAAACAATTATGGTATAGGTCCAATCACTTAGATCTACAAAGAATCAGGTCAAAGACTTTGATACACATACATAACGACGAATCAAGGCAACATGATCATACATATTAGGGTTTCACATTCAAGATATGGGTTTTGAGGGTTTTTTGTTTGAATTCAAGTTATGGTATTTTTGTTTGATTTCGTTTAGGAATTTTAATTATTTTGTGTGATGTTTATTGATGTTACAAGAATTCTTACACTTATTTTGATGTTATTTGATTTCAATTCATAGTTTTTGACTAATTTGTGGATCTTGATGTTGATTCGGTTTTGGAATTTGTTAAAATCTTCATAATGATTAATTGTATTTTGTTAACTCGATATGAATCCTGGGATTAATTGCATCGTGTTAGACATTTCTCTCTGAATTTATACAAATTTGTTTGTGTTGGTGGTGTTGTTAGATGGTGGTGGTGGGTGTATAATATGACAAGTGACACCATTTAATCGGCGAGAGAGAAAGAGGTGGGGTTAATTATTGACAAAGAATAGAGTAAATTACATTCTTGGTCCATATGGTTTTAATTGAAAATAAAAAATAAATTAAATGACTAAAATGCCCTTCTAAACTAACTAAGTTAATGGCTTTTTTGGATGAAGTTAGACTTAGGGACCAATACGTTATAAATTGCAACCACAAGGATGTAATCCATAGATATTTCGAAATAGGGACCCATAGTGTTAAAACATATAAACCACATGACCAAAAATGTAATTTACTCTTATTAATATGATCACTTTATTTCATTATTATATCATCAAAATTTCTTTTATAATCATAATATTTATGGTTGGTATTTAGATATAAAATAAATAGTTTGTAACTCTAAATTTTGTTAAGCAATCGTTTCACAATAAAATAAATATATAACTCATATTTTGGGTTGTTATAATAGGTATAGAGAGCCCAAAAAAACAACCCTTACTTTTTCTAAATAGCGATACTAGTTGTGTACTCGTGCAATATCAAGAAATACAAAATTTTATTATAAATCAAAAATGAAAAATTAATACAAGTTCTCATTAAAAAAATAAAGTATGAAAAATATTTGAATAAAATAAAAATTAAAAGTGGTGGTTGGACATGACTTGTTAATTTGAATAACGGGAAAAACACCAAAACTATCGATATTGCTATCAAATTAAACATTATAAATTCTCATTTTTTGTATAATTCAAAATTTTGTTATGATTTAAATATTTTAAATTTTAAAATAAAAATATAATTTATTTTAGCTTTAATGATGATATTTTTTTTTGAATAAAGATAATGATAAAGTATTTTATCGATATCGTATTAGTAAGACTTGGTTATTATCTTATATTTGAACATATATGTTTATGAGTTGATTATTTGTTAGTTAGTTTTATTAAGTTCAAAGACTTTTAAAAAACTCTATATATGCAATCATTATTTGTAAACCCATTTATACCAAATTTTACATCATTGGGAAAAAATAAAATAAAAAATATACCGAGAATATTACATTTGGTGTAAGATTTTGTGTCACCAATTTGAGTAGATTTATTTTTTGCACTAAATTTTACACCAATTTTTTATGAATTTGATATAAGATTTGGTGTTATCCATTGAAGTTGATGCCTTGGAAACAAATGGGAAACAACTACATTATGGCTATCAAAAACTTTGTCCAACTTTGCTTGGAAAAAGAGAGAACCTTGGTCACACTTGAGGTACAATTTAACAATTTATGTACCTCAAAATTGGAACAAAGAAAGCTGTCAAATATGTTGATTCTATCATGGAACGATCTTGAAAAATCTTCGTAGGTCTTGAAAAGGAGCCAAAACGCAACAACAATTTAGGTGTAGAAACTGTAATTTTGTCCCAGTCAGTCCTTTCATATCACAATATAATTTTCGTGCCAAACTTAGACCGAGCAATAAGTTTTTGTACTGTCTAGTACTCGTGCCATGTTCCATGTACTAAATGCACCCTAAATGACGTCAAAGACATCTCTAAAGCCGAAATAATAGATGATATTGAAGAACTAACTAATAAGTGCTATTTGACTTGATGGTACCAATGGAATATAATAGAACCATTAACCATTAAGTGGCAATAATTCACCTACCTTTTCAAGGACATTTAACCAAATAAAGGATAAGCATATGCCCTTTAAATTGATTAAAACAATCTCATTAATGAGTGAGGAAATATAGCTACAAATATTCAAACTTGTCTTGTTGATTTTCCAAGATATATAGGATATTTGCATTTCAGTTGATTCATCACTCTCCCAAAATCCATATACAATGCTGCCAAGGAGGAAGTACTCTCTATTATCAAAATGATTTTCTTGATTGATTAGAGAGATTACAACTATAATAAATACAAATAACAGATGGGCCATGAGCCAATACAAACGGGTTATCTATAATACAATATACAACTATATTTACTAACACCCCCCTGCAGTTTGAACCTCGGGATGTCAAACGTTCAAACTGGACTTGAAATCATGAAACAGATAAGTAGGAAACCCCTTTGTGAAGATATCGGCATATTGAGATGTTGAGGGAACGTGAAGGACGCGAACGTGGCCGATAGCCACTTTGTCCCGGACAAAGTGGATGTCTATCTCGATATGTTTGGTGCGTTGGTGTTGAACCGAATTGGTTGACATGTAAACTGCATTCACATTATCACAGTAGACGATGGTAGCTTTGGTGGGCGGTTTACGGAGTTCACGAAGAAGATTTCGGATCCAACTTGTTTCGGCAACCGCATTAGCGACTCCACGATACTTGGCTTCGGCACTAGAGCGAGAGATGACACCTTGACGTTTGGATGACCAGGACACAAGGTTGTCTCCTAGGAAGACGCAATATCCGGATGTGGATCGTCGTGTGGTAGGGCATCCCCCCCAATCAGCATCTGAATAGGCGATAAGATCTGATGAGGAAGAGACATGGAGCTGAAGACCGTGAGACAAAGTCCCACGAATGTATCGTAGGATGCTCTTGAGAGCCTGTAGATGGGGCTCCCGAGGGTCATGCATATAAAGACAAATCTGCGGAACCGCAAACGCGATATCTGGTCTCGTGAAGGTGAGATACTGAAGTGCTCCGGCAAGGCTGCGATATAATGAGGGATCGTCGACTGGAGGACCATGTGCGTCTAATTAATCGGTGAGCAGATTCGGCCGGGGTGCGAGCGGGTTTACAATTTTACATATTGGCACGGTCTAGAATTTTGCAAGTCCACGGAGGTGATGGTTCCACGGCCGAGAGATGGGCCGAAGGGCCACGGTAGTGGGGGCTGCCAGTTGACAATGATGGCAGCGGCCACGCTGATGGCGACGGACTCTGGTGGTTGTTCGGCAGTGGAGGCCCGAGGACTCCGGCAGCTTGCGGTTGCCATTGGGCGGATAAGGACGACCGTTGGCGGGGCTGATTCGGTGGTGGGATGTACACCCACCCGTAACGTGGTGGTGGGGGGCCGTTGTTCGGCTGTTGGCGGCGACGAGGTTGAGGCTGCCTACGGTCAGTCCGACGACCGTTCCCCCGAGTTCCACCGTTGTGGTTTACGTGAAGAATAGTGGGAGATGAGGAATGAGCGGTGTGAGAGGATGGGGGGGGGGGTGGGCCGATGTTGTGTCATGCGTTGTTCCTCCAAGAGGAGCATCGAACGGGTCTCCAAGAATGTTGGGAGATGGGAACGATACCGGATGATGTTTGCCACCGAGTCAAACTTTGAGGAAAGACCATTGATGGTGTAGATAACAAGGTGTTTATCCGGTATGGCGGAGTCCGGGTCGAGATTTGCGAGGAGGTCGGTAAGAGCTTTGATTTTAGTGCAATAAGCGGTGATGGAGAGGTCACCCATGACGATGTTTTAAAGCTCGCTGTCGATCTGCATGGGTTTGGCGTCCTTGTTGTCTCGAAAAAGAGTCTCTAGGCTAGTCCAAACTTGGAGAGCGGTAGAGTCCTTTTTCAAGACCATTTGGAGAAGGGATTGAGAGATGGATCCATAGATCCATAGCTTGACAATGGAGTCCACCTTCTTCCATTCGGAGTCGGTGGGTTTTGGAGTAGAATCATCAATATGGTCGATGATGTCAAAGCCGATACAATGGGTGGAGAATAGTTCTCTCCATGCATCATAGTTGAGACGGTCCAAATCGAGAATGAGAGGAACATAGGTTTTGATGTTGGTGATGCCGAAAACTTTGTTGGGAGGGGGCTGTTGTTCGGCCATTAGGAAGGAGGGAGGAGAAGATCGCCGGAAAAAGAAGAACCCCGACCGGCCCTAGGGATCAAAGGAAACGAGAGAGAGAAGAGGGAGGGATTAGGAAGGTTTGAGAGGAATTAGGAAGGTTCCTCAATTTCGCTCTGATACCATATTATCAAAATGATTTTCTTGATTGATTAGAGAGATTACAACTATAATAAATACAAATAACAGATGGGCCATGGGCCAATACAAACGGGCTATCTATAATACAATATGCAACTATATTTACTAACACTCTCCTCTTAATAAGTCGGACATTGCTGGTTTTGCAAGCATTTGTCTATACATATAGGCTTGTTTGTCATCGTTAATTAAGACAATCATGGATCTAGGAATCAAGAATAATATTAGATATATAAGCATTCAAATAAGTTGTTAAATTACATCGTCAACAATATTCGTTCGTCACTGAAATAAAACCAAGCGAAAAGAGTACTTGAACAACAAAACTAGAGTTTATTACAATTAAAGCACATATATGACATGCATATAACTATTGAATGAGTTCAAATCTTGAATCAGATATTAGAGTTTAGTCACTCATGGAGGTGAGCTGACTTTGCTATGCTGAATTAATGGAAAAAAAAGTTGCAGCAAAAATGTGTAGAAAATAGCATCATCATGGAGCAAATTTTACCGACCTAACTTTATTGTGCGGTGCCTATCTATGGCACTACAACAATTTTAGGTTTATAGAACACCTAAAATGTCCAAGGATCCTAATAGAATACTTTTATAAGTAGGACTCAAGTTTATAGGACCAAACCAAAAAAAACCCCTATCTAAAAGTGTTACACAAGACACTTTCGGTTTCGGATGTTTTAACAAGGTTTTTAAGACACTTTTAATATAAAGTGTCATATCAGTTATTTTATACGACACTATTTGAAAAAATGTTCTATAAAAAGATAGGTTAATTTATAAGACACTTTTCAGAAATATCCTATAAAATAGCTAATACGACATTTTATTCTAAAATCGTCCTAAAAAACTTGTTAAAACGCTCACAAACGTCCTATAAACCTATTGTAACACTTTTAGATAGGACACTTTATAGTTTGGTATTATAAACTTAAGTCCTATAAAGTATTCTATTAGGATGTTTGGACGTTTTTGGCGTGTTATAAAGCCAATTTTCTTGTAGTGTGGTGGAAGATTGTGCTCTTAAAGTGACTTCCTTAAGGTCCATGGTCACCGTTTACCAGTCTAGTTGAGACCTAGGGGCCATTATATGCATTGGTGTTATAAAAAAGAAGACTTGGAGTCTCCATTGAGATGACTTTATGCCAACCAATTAAGTTACAGCTGATTGATGTATTTATGTAGGGCCGGCAATGAGTAGAGAGTAGGAATTGGGGGATGGAACCCTCCTGATGAAGGGATTCAAGTTGTTACTTGGTGGTATTAGACAAACACTTCAGCACCTGAGAAGATTGTAGAAGCTAAAAGACTGACTCATCGTTCGATCTCAAAATTAATTAAGTAGGAAAGATAAAGAACATCACTTCATGTTATAAGTGTTGAAATTAATCTAGAACAAGAAAAATTTATAGATGGAATTATTTTTTGGCACCAGGAGAGTAAATATTGCATCATGTCTCATTTCTTTTGATCATGATCACATGGCATGGCCTATTTGGGATTCTACAAACAGTGGAAAAAGTTTCCGGAAGATCCTGTCCGTGGAATAGAAATTAAAAGATAAGAGAAAGCTCCCCTTTGCCACCACTTTACAGGTCAATCTGATTAATCAAGATAACCGTTCTCGCTATTTCCATTTCAGGTTCCTTAGCTTGGTATAATTTCCATGTGGCTTGTTGCAACTTGCAAGGTGACTATAATCCTACCCATCAATCCCATACCAACTAATAGATTACTTGGAAAGTAACCACATCATGAAGGAAAAGCATGCATCCCCCCTCGTCGACCAAGAAAAGTTGAACCACCAATCTTTCTCAATTGAGCTCTCAAGTCGATTCAATGACATAATTCATCCAATCATGCTTTATTCTTTGTGCTCACGTCTAACTACCAGTAATGATATAAGACATAGACGACTCATTCAGCCAACTATTTTTCATCTTTGCCATCTTTAATTATATGCCTATAAATATCATCATTCAAAACACATCAGCCATCAACCTAGCATTTAGCTTCAAAAATAATTGGTACATTTGGACAAGTTATTGCAGACCTGCGAGGCAACCGGCCAAATCACATCAATCCATTAAAAAAATGGATCCCAGAATTTCAAAGCGTGTTATCGGAATTCCGATCAGTTCAACAAAGGAACTACTTTTGTCTAAACCTTATCAACCCCATTACCCTCTTTCTACCACTTCTTCCAAGATCAATTAATGGCATAGAGAGAGAAGATAGTTTTGCAGTCTGGATTAAAAATTATGGTGATCTTTTGTTCTAGTTATGTTTTAACCACTAACGATAGTAATTCTCACTATTGATCTTATAATTTCCTTAATTTTGTGATATGCAGTGAGTTTAGGACCCAAATTAATTGAAATTTTGAAACACAAATTGAGTCATGGTGCCAGAAGCCAATGTAAAACCTTCCGGAAAAACTTCGGTATCAGAGAAGGAGAGAAGCTGTTGCAGGCTAACCAATGCTACTTGTACACTACAGCTGGTGCCATTGCAGGCCTGCTCTTTGTGTCTACAGAAAGGGTTGCATTTTGCAGTAACAGGTCCATGAAAACATTTTCTACAACCGGAAAGATGCTAAAGTACCAATATAAGGTAGGGGGTATAATCTCTTTAGGATTTCTATTGTATAATCGATTTATAGAGAGGGGCTATATATAGCCAAAATGTACATTAGACAAGGAAACAATTTAGGAGCTAAACTAGCTATTGATTTATCATTACATTTGACTAGGAGACTATTTAGGAGCTAAATTAGCTGCTTTATCAGTTACATAACAACAATTAAATATTAAATTAAATCCAAAGATTTAATTTATTCTTGGGTCGTAATACGCCCCCGCAAGATGGAGGATCCATCGGAGACTCCAATATTGGAGCGTAGACGAAGAAACGAGCTCCGACTAAGAGGTTTGGTGAGGGCACCCGCAAGTTGGTCATTTGAGTGTATGTGAAGAACTTTCAAGGAACCATCAGATACTTTTTCTCGTACAAATTAAGTGATATTCCAAGGCCACGCGTTTCATGCGAGAGTGATAGATCGGATTAGCACATAGATAAGTGGCACCTGTGTTATCACAGAAAAGTGTAGGTGGTAGGGACTGTTTGACACCCAGATCGGTGAGCAAGTTTTGAACCCACGACACTTTAGATGCTGCATTTGCTAAAGCCTTGTATTCGGCTTCAGTGGAGGGCCGAGAAACAGATTTTTGACGAGCCGATTTCCATGAAATAATGTTGGAGCCCAGATAAAGTATGTAAGCAGTGGTTGAACGACCTCCATTCAAGATACCTCCCCAATCAGAATCAGAGAAGGCTTTTAGATCAAGAGAGGAACCTCGTTTAAGATAAAGCCCATGGTGTATCGTTGCACTCGTTTTAATGCTTGCCAATGGATCTATGAGGGAGAGTGCTTAAATTGAGCTAGCCTATTAACTGCAAATGAGACATCCGACCTTGTGAAGGCTAGGTATTGCAAGGAACCCACCAACTTCCGATATGGTGTTGGATCGACACTTGGTGAGCCGTCCATGGGGTGGAGAACTGTAGAGGAGTTTAGTGGAGTAGCGACATCTTTAGCACCATCCATATGAAATTGAGTGAGAATATCATGGATATGAAGGTGTTGGGATAGGAATAGACCATTGGTGGTAGGGATAACCTCAATGCCAAGAAAATGGTGTAGGGGTCCCAAGTCTTTGATGGAAAAATGGTTGGCTAAGGTACTAATGAATTGATGAAGAAAGACATTGTTGTTACATGTGAGAACGATATCATCAACATAGACCATAGAGACGCAAGATGCTGTCATGATTGTAGATAAAGAGAGATGCATCAGCTTGTGATTTTCGAAAACCACAAGTATGAAGGAAGGATGTCAATTCCATGTACCATGCCCGTTGTGCTTGTTTCAGACCATAGAGAGATTTCCGTAGTTTACTGTTAAGTCTGATTTTATAGTAATAATTGTATTTATAGGTTTGGTCTTATACTGTGCTTAAAGAGCATATCTGTAGTGTATCTGACCAAGGGTATTTAAGTCCCTTTGGTCTTGTGTCTTGTAACAAGCATCACACGCACATCTTAGTGAAATTACATATTGCGTTTCTATTGTCTCTCTCTACTTTCTCTCTCTAAAGTTCTAGTGATCTTGGATTAACAATTGGTATCAGAGCTGTCTAGATCTTGAGAGGATTGAGAGATTGTTTTACTTAATCTAAATTAGTGATTGAAATCGAAAATTTGATCGATTTTCTTGAATTTCTCAAGAAAATCTCGTTTTCTTGATTTCTCACAAAATTTGGATCTGTTTCTGGTTAAATTCGTGTGATTTTGATTGTTTTAGATTCGTTTTGATTAGTCGATCATGTTTGATTCATAGTGTTTTGCCTAAAAACAATGTTTTGATATTCAATTTTGCAAAATTGTGATTTTCTGGAAAATCGGGTTTAGTTACTGTTCTATTCAAGAATTTGAGTATTAGTGTGTTTTAATCGATTTTGGTTATTAAATGTTGTTAGAATTGTGTTTTTCGAAGTTCAGTTTTTGCTTTTCTAGGTTAAATTTCTTGTTTTGATCTGTTTCTGCGGAAATTTAAGAGTTGTTGAGTAATGCGTTTCATTCTTGAGTAATGCGTTTCTTTCTTGAGTAATGCGGGTCAATCATATTTGAAATGCGGGTTACTCATCCTGAGATGCGGGTCTAACTTTTAAGTGTTAGTTTTTTCACAGGTTGATCGGGTCTCTCTGAACACGCATTTCCTTCTAATGCGTTTCCTTCATAACACGCATTCCTTCAAATGCGTTTCAGCCATGACCCGCATTCCTTCCAATGCGTTTAAATCATGACCCGAATTCCTTTGTGAAACGAATTCCTTTGTGACCCAAATTCCTCTGTGACCCGAATTCCTCAATGTTGCGGGTCTCCCTGTCTTAGTTAAAAAAAAAAAAAGAGTCTGGAAATTTTTTTTTGTGTGTCATGTAATTTTTTTTTTCTTTTTAAACTTTGTGTCATAACAAGTGTTTTTCAAATTTACAATTTTTAATATTTTTTTTTCAATTCATACTGTTTTTGTTTTTCAGATTTATCAGCTATGGATTCTGCCAAATTTGCTCTCCAAGCTAGATTCTACTCAAATGATCTGATGATGCAATTGGGAACAGATACTCGTCCACCAGTCTTAATCAACGAAGATGAGTTTACACAGTGGCAAGATAGGTTCATAAATTTCATTGAGCGTCAGAGTAACGGAGAAAATATGATGAAATCTTTTACTGAAGGATCATTTGTCAAGCCAAAAGATGACATTCCTTTGACTGCTGATGAAATCAAACGTGAAAAAGCCGATAGAGAAGCAAAGTCCAATTTGATGCTAGCTCTGCCTAACACAATCTACAATCGAATTGACTGTTTCAAACATAATCCGAATATGATGTGGACTCAATTAGAAAAAAATTATGCTTGGGTCATCAGTTGCTACTCAGATTCGCCAGACACGATTCATGAACAACTTTGAAGAATTTAAGGCGAAGGACAATGAATCTCTGAAGGCTATCTTTGACCGGTTTTGCGCTGTGATTAATGATCTTAGAAAGATTAAAGTGGAAAAGACTGATCTAGAGACGAATCTGAAGTTTCTTAATTCTCTTCAGCCTGAGTGGAATAAAGCATGTCATAGACTGAGGAACGATATCAGAATCTCCACAATGCAGATTCAAGAGTTGTTCGAGATTCTACTAACTGATGAGAGCTTGGTGCTAGAGAAGAAAACCAAGCTAGATAAGAGGAATAAAAAGACAGTAGATCCGATAGCTCTTCTCACGAAGCAATTATCTGAAAAAGCGTTGTCTGATAACGCTTATACCGGGTCAACTGATGTTGATGGAGAGGCCTTACAGCAAGCTATGATTCTTCTCTCTCAACATTATCAGAAGAAGTTCCAACCGAGATCGGGTTCCAACTCTTCTCGCTTCACTCCTATGCCTAAAGCAAAAGTACCCGAGCCAAAGACTGATGCTTGCTACAACTGTGGAAAGCCGGGTCATATATCAAAGGAGTGTAGAGCAAAGAGGGTTAAGGACACAACTTATTACCGAAGGAAATTGGAGCTGGCTGAGAAAAGAGAGAATGGAAAAGCTTTGCTAGCCGAAGAAGAATTTTGGCTGGATCACTCTGATGACGAAGCTGGTAACGTAGAGATTGCTCATTTATGCTTAGTCGGAGATGACCAGTCAGATGATTCTGATATTGACGAGGATGAGGTATATTCTGAATTTGATTTTAATTTCATTACCTCTCAGTTGAATATCATAATTAATGCTTTGTCTGATTTTCGTTCTAAGTTTTTATCTGAAAAGAATCTAAATGTTGAAAAGTCAAATTTAATTGACAAACTGAAAATTTCCTTGAAAGATGAAAAATCAATTTTAGAAAATACTAAAGACATCTTTCAAAAGAAATTGGATGCTTTGGAAAATTCAAACAAAACTTATCTTCAATCTTTGACTGACATGACCAAATTAAAAAATGAGTTTTCAGATAAAATAATTAAGTTAGAAGAAAAACTTTATCGAAGAGACTAATCTGAACAAACAATTTATATGAACAAACCGAGAAGTGAAGAAGCTGTTAAACAAAGATGGGGACTTGGTTTTGAAAATCCTCATTTTTTAAATAAAGTGATTGATGAAGTTCCCACTATATATAAATACGAATATCTAAAACTTGCACACTATGGTCCTCAATACAAATTCTTTTGGACTAGTGAAAAGCAAATTTTAGATATCGAAAATGAGAAAAGGATATATAAAAAGAAAAACGAAATTCCTTTTGTTTATACGTCTGAAAATGCCAAATATTTTCCAGAAAAATCTAGAAGAGGAAAAAGAGTTTTAAATGAGATATCTCCTATTAAATCTTCAATGTCTAAAGATTTTATTGCTCCTTATGCACCTGATACTTCTAAGGAAGATAGTTCTCAAATATCTTATGATTTGAAGAAATATATTCCTCCGATAGTATTAGAAGAAAAAATCATAGATCTTGTAGATCAGATAGAAGATCAAAATATTTTGAAGAAAATTGAATATGATATTATTATTTCTTTCATGACATCTAGTCTTGAAGAAAATTTATTTTCTCAAAAATCAGATTCTATTTCTAGTTCCTCTTCTGATTCAAAGGGAAATAAAAAGGAAGTTTTCAATTATCCCTTTTATTCACAACGGAGGACCGGAAGACCTTACAAATGGTCACTGAGTTCAGGTTCCTCGCTGGTGATGCTATAGATGACCTTGAGATACAGGTAACTGGCCTCGCAGTAGCCCTACCTCTGCACCCTCCCCCCGGATTGATGATGACAAAGAGAGGGAGAAGAATGTTGAAGCTGAAGACCCTCAACAAACTGAGGGGGAGAAAGATATGGAGAAAGAAGGCCTCGCCATCACTGATGAGGAAGATGAATCCTCCTTCATCCCTATCACAAAAGCACCAAGTACTAAACCAACTCAGATTATCATTGAGGCTGAAGACAAATCAACAGAGGATGAAGAAGAGGATGATGAACAACTAAACATTGATGATGATGGTAAAGACAACAGAGATGATGATGATGATGACGATGACGACAATGGAAGTTTCTTCGTCCCTAATAGCGTCTACATTCCTACCAAGAGAATCTCAATAAATGAACCGGGGGGATGGCCTTAGAGACTGAGAAGAAGACAAAGAACCCTCAACATGGCAAGCAAAAAGGATTAGTTGATGAGGGAAATCTAAAAATAATATGAACTTCTGAGGGGGAGCTGAACCATCCTTCAGAGGTATGTCTCTCAATAGAACCCTACACCTATCCCCACACATTCAATAACTATTCAAATACCTTATCCCTACATTATCATCTTCCATACTCTGTGGACTTACCCATCTCTCCTCCTGCCACTAGCCCATCCTCTCCCCTGCATAATTCTCCCATTCCAGCTAATTCAGAAGCTAAAGATATAATAATCCCATCAACTGCTGAAGAGTTAATAATCCCGGTCTTTGTCCAAGAGACTGATGAACAAGAGGAAGACACGTTGATTCATCCCAATAGACCTTCGAGACTAATTCCAAGGTCTGAAGTAGAAGAATAAAAAAGAATGGCAACGTTGATCTCTCAACTGGATCAATCAAGGATAAAAATTCCTTCTTGATCTGACACTTCTCAGGATGAGCTTGGATTTCTGACACAAGCTGAAAAAGAAGAGTCCATCAAAGCTGAACAAGCCCTTGAAGACCACAAGTAAAGCATCAAAATGGCTATCAGTCTCGCTGAACAGACTAACTCTGAGGCTAACATAAAAACAAATCCAATCAGGGTTCAAACTCATTTACTGAAGAAAGTAGAAGAAGAAAACAAAAAGATTCGAGCAAAACAAGATCATGAGTTGAAATGGTGCAAAGAAAAAAGTTGAGAAACGTCGTAATGAACGTAAAATAACTCATGTCATAATCATACGGAGGAACACAAAGACTGGTGTGGTGGTAGATCTAAACATCTTCAGGGACGACTTTAGCGCCCTCAGAGAATGCTCTTCAAGGCTCAACGACTATGAATTCTATGAATGGTTGGAGATCAGAGATGCCATTCAAAACTCCAAGTCTAAGTTTAAAGAATATGTGGAAAGTCGTCTAAACAAGCTATTCGATCGAATCTCTCAGATAGTCGATATCTCTCCACTACCTCATAAGCCAAGCTGAAGTAGAAAAGCTATCTCTACCATTGAAGATGGACCTTCTTATCGAAATGAAACTGATATATAATTTTCAAGAGAATCAGTCCTCGATCCCCCACCAGATCCATCAACACTAAACCTATCATTACCAGGATCTAGTTGTTACAACCCTGGGGATGTAATCGACGAATCCTATGGAATTATGTTCTTAGATCATGAAGGCATTGCCAGATTTCAACGAGTCTTTGAACTTCATCTTTGCCCACTCCATCACTTAATACACCTCCTTCATTGGTGTGATCTTACACACTTCGGATATGTGATAAAGTTTCTTGTTTTCAAACAACTGAAAAAGTTAAAGAGAGAAGTAGAACCAGTCCCTGATCACATTCTTGAAGATTGATCAATTCTAACTGATAGATTCCCTCTGTATCTTGTTTTTATCAGTTATGTACTTTCAATAGTTAGTTACTCATTGTACTTGTAATTTTCATATTCCCTATGTAATCTCTTTACGAATTAATGAAAAATTCAGTGAGGTACCTTACTCCATCAGTACTGAAAAAAAATCCCTAAAACAGTAAATGGGACCTGTACATTATGAGTCCTTTTATCCTTATGTTTTGATTTAGCAACTTTCTTTATGTTGCTTTGTCATCATCAAATAGGGGGAGATTGTTGATCCAAACTCTCTCAGTCATTTGATGATGACCCTTGTAGTGAAAATTACCTTAACAAGTGTATAGTCATTTTAGCATCAACGATAAGCCACTGAGTTTGTTTAGTGATCATGAGTGCATCATATGTAAACTGTTATATGTAATCCCTGAAGACAAAGTCTCACACTGAAAGAAACTCATCAGCAGAAGTTGAAGATTAAGCTGATGATAAAGATAAGTCTACTTATGATCTGAAGCGGTACTCAGTAAAACCAAGACAAGTCTACGATGCATGACAGATCAAGTCCAAGCTTCAGCGATAGTTGATCTTTGATCATCAGCGATAGCTGATCATGAATCTTGTGAAACAAGATTTGTTTGTCTTATCCTCTGCACAATCTGTACGACGATACAAGAGCAAACTTGATTTTGTCAATAATCGTACACCCACTCTCTGCCACCACTGTTCATAGTTACGGCCAGAAGCATGGAAATGATAAAGTCAATATTATGAAGCCTATAGCAAATGGACACGTGGATTGTACCTTATGACATGTATTAAATGCATAGGGTATAAATAGGAGTGAAACCCTTCATTTTGAAGGATCTCACTTCTCCTTAATGCTTCTTTGCAAAAACTCTCTTCTGCAAACTCTCTCTGTCTACTTTCTAAGTGCAATATTATTTTAGTGATTCTTAGTTTGTTTAGATTAGGTTTACCTTATATATTTCTACAACAAACTGTAAATTATGTTTTTGATTTTCTCAATAATCAATAAAAAAATTTAAAAAGTATAAAACTTGAGTTTGTATTCAACCACCGCTTCTACAAACTTAACCCTTGTAGAACCCCCTTTGGGACCAACAACTTTGAATCCCATGTCTTGGTGTCTCAAATGCTCAAAGACAACAATGGAAGCAAAGGGATTTAGTTGGGAGAGAATGAAAATTGGATTGAGTAAGTAACAAATGAGGAAAAGGGCTAAAAACCTGATTTTAATCCTCCCGGGGTCGACCGCGACTGTGTCTCGCGATTGTGCCCTGGGCACTCTTGCGGGCACTGTCGTCGAGACTGTACCGTGGGGGTCAAAACCCACACAATTGTTCCCCGCGATTGTGACCGAAGTCACTCTCGCCTCGCTCGTACCGAGAGCTTATCTCCTTCCGCGACATTGCCCCGGAGATAGTGACACTTGTCACAGTCGTCGGGCACTATCGCCCAGACTATGCAGAACCCGAAAAGCCTACTTTCTTCCACGCTTGAACGCTCTTGATACACTTAGGGTCCAAGGTAAAACATCCCTTAACTAAAACGTCATTAGGCCAGATTTCAAGAATGGATATATTTATCCAACTACACAATTTCTTACCGAAAATTCCAGGCCTTACATATATTGACATCAAGTTTTTATTAAAGAAAGAGTAAAAAATACACCAATTTTCATAAACCATAATGGAACAAACTTCATGATAGCGGATTCACTTACTAAGGCATTGTTTGGCAAACTAGCTTATAAGCTAGCTTGTAGCTGATAAACTAGCTTTTCAAAACGCCACCATGAGTAGCTTTTCAATAAGCTAGCTTATACTTATAAGCTAGCTTATGGTCATCCAAACGTGTACCAGAAAAAAAGCTAGCTTATAAGCTAGCTTTTTTTTTGCCAAACATAGCTTAAGTAATTACCACAGGATTGAGGTATTTCGTGGGCATATTTATTGTTCACATGGGTGTTGTACCTTCTAACAATATTATGATTTAGTTGGAGTTTGAGTTTTGATTGTTTTATGTATTGTTTGAAGACAATTATGTTAATTTTTTTTACAAAATAAATTATTTAGTTGCACATTTTAATTTTGATCTCACTAAGGATCGAGGAGCAACCATTTAGAAATTGGCATGTTACGCCATATATGCACAACTAATCTATGTCATTTGACTATATTAGTATGCATTACGATGATGAGTTTATTTACAAAATTACAACAGAAACTACTTTGATCTTGTATCATTACGATCAGTTGACGGGATTGCATGAGAGTTGAGAATATCCAGATTTTAATAGCAAGTATAAGAGCTCTAGTAAGGATATGTACATTTATTTAGTTACATATGTGACCCACTACGTTTGAAAATTTCACGGTGTCCAGTTTAACAATATGTTAATACAATGTCTTGACATTTTTAAATCCAATACTTTATATAAAGACCGTGTTTGTAATGATCTCATCTTATTGAGTTCAATTACATATTCTCAATCTGTTAATGCATGTATATAACACATGCATTAACACAATTTTAGTTTAATCGAAAAATTACTTAAATTCGTCGCTTGTTAAATATATTTCATTAACCTTAATAATTATTAGAGTAAATTACATTTTTGGTCCCTGTGGTTTATGTGTTTAACATTCTGGGTCCCTATTTTCAAATATATATGGATTACATCCCTGTGGTTTGCATTTTATAACGTATTGGGTCCCTAAATCTAACTCCATCTAAAACATCTTGTTATCTCAGTTAGTTTAGAGGGGTATTTTAGTCATTTAATTTATTTTTTATTTTCTAATTAAAACCACATGACCATTAAAGTAGTTTGTTGGTCTGAATAAGGTTCTATAAAGGTTAAGTTTGTAGAAGGGGGGGGGTTGGATACAACACAAAAAATACTTTTAATTTTCTTTATTGATTATAGAGAAACCAAAAACAAAATTTATAGATTGTTGCGGAAATAGAAAAGGGAAATCTATTCTAAACAATCTTGAGAATCACTAAGTTCATTGCACAAGAAATTAAGAATAAGAGAGAAGAGAGTTTCTTCAAAGATTCAGAAGAGGGATAATTGAAAATGAAGATATTCACTCCTATTTATACCCTATGCAATTAATGCAAGTCAGAAGGTACATTCCACGTGTCCATCACGGATTGGTTGCATGTATTTGACTTTATCCAACATACTTGTAGTCGTATGATGAACAATGGAGCAAGAAGGGGTTTGTACGGGTATAGACAAAAGTAGGTTTGCTTTTGTACTATTGTACTTTTTGTGCAAGAGGATAAGACAAACAAATCTTGAGATACAAGACTCCTGATCATCTATCACTGAAAAACATTGTCAACTTTCACTGAGAATATCTTCAGCTATCGTTGAGTCTTGTTCTGATTTGTCACGCTTTGTAGATTAGTCTTGGTTTCACTGAATGCCACTTCAGATCATGAGTAGACTTGTCTTCTTCATCAACTTAATCCTAGACTTTAGCTGAGAGTTTCTTTCAGTGTGAGACTTGTCTTCAGGGATTACATATATAAGCTGTTTACAAATAAAGCACTCAGCGTCACTGAACAGACTCAGTGAATGATCGCTGATGCTGAGAAACTTAATCTAAAATAGTTAATGTATTTTTCACTAAGTAAAATGATCATCATCAAATCACTGAGGGAGTTTGGATCAATAGTAGTTCAATCTATTTTTTAATAAAACCATAGGACCTACGAAAGACATCATCACCTTCATTTTCGTTCATACTCCAGCAACCCTACTCACCCCATCTTCATTCGACCGCTACATGAAAGACATCTCCGCCTCCATCCAACCCTATTGTTGTCTTCCAACCACCACCTCGCTGACCACCAGACCAACCGTAAGAGATGCAGATCCATTGACCCTCATCTGGTTCTTCAACGAAGCAGATCTACCGCCTGGTTCTCCGATGAAGCAGATCCACCGGACCTCACCTCCATCTTTGTTCCTTCTCTTCTGGTTTCTATTCCTTCCCTTAAACCAGTTGCTCAACTCCAGATCTAAAAAGGTTTAATTTCTCATATTTTCACGGAGCATTAACAATAATCCATTCGACCTTCTAACCAAAACCCAGATCTGGGTTACACTCTTTCACGAGAAGATTTGGTTTACTAGTTTTCGCAAACAATTATGGTATAGGTCCAATCACTTAGATCTACAAAGAATCAGGTCAAAGACTTTGATACACATACATAACGACGAATCAAGGCAACATGATCATACATATTAGGGTTTCACATTCAAGATATGGGTTTTGAGGGTTTTTTGTTTGAATTCAAGTTATGGTATTTTTGTTTGATTTCGTTTAGGAATTTTAATTATTTTGTGTGATGTTTATTGATGTTACAAGAATTCTTACACTTATTTTGATGTTATTTGATTTCAATTCATAGTTTTTGACTAATTTGTGGATCTTGATGTTGATTCGGTTTTGGAATTTGTTAAAATCTTCATAATGATTAATTGTATTTTGTTAACTCGATATGAATCCTGGGATTAATTGCATCGTGTTAGACATTTCTCTCTGAATTTATACAAATTTGTTTGTGTTGGTGGTGTTGTTAGATGGTGGTGGTGGGTGTATAATATGACAAGTGACACCATTTAATCGGCGAGAGAGAAAGAGGTGGGGTTAATTATTGACAAAGAATAGAGTAAATTACATTCTTGGTCCATATGGTTTTAATTGAAAATAAAAAATAAATTAAATGACTAAAATGCCCTTCTAAACTAACTAAGTTAATGGCTTTTTTGGATGAAGTTAGACTTAGGGACCAATACGTTATAAATTGCAACCACAAGGATGTAATCCATAGATATTTCGAAATAGGGACCCATAGTGTTAAAACATATAAACCACATGACCAAAAATGTAATTTACTCTTATTAATATGATCACTTTATTTCATTATTATATCATCAAAATTTCTTTTATAATCATAATATTTATGGTTGGTATTTAGATATAAAATAAATAGTTTGTAACTCTAAATTTTGTTAAGCAATCGTTTCACAATAAAATAAATATATAACTCATATTTTGGGTTGTTATAATAGGTATAGAGAGCCCAAAAAAACAACCCTTACTTTTTCTAAATAGCGATACTAGTTGTGTACTCGTGCAATATCAAGAAATACAAAATTTTATTATAAATCAAAAATGAAAAATTAATACAAGTTCTCATTAAAAAAATAAAGTATGAAAAATATTTGAATAAAATAAAAATTAAAAGTGGTGGTTGGACATGACTTGTTAATTTGAATAACGGGAAAAACACCAAAACTATCGATATTGCTATCAAATTAAACATTATAAATTCTCATTTTTTGTATAATTCAAAATTTTGTTATGATTTAAATATTTTAAATTTTAAAATAAAAATATAATTTATTTTAGCTTTAATGATGATATTTTTTTTTGAATAAAGATAATGATAAAGTATTTTATCGATATCGTATTAGTAAGACTTGGTTATTATCTTATATTTGAACATATATGTTTATGAGTTGATTATTTGTTAGTTAGTTTTATTAAGTTCAAAGACTTTTAAAAAACTCTATATATGCAATCATTATTTGTAAACCCATTTATACCAAATTTTACATCATTGGGAAAAAATAAAATAAAAAATATACCGAGAATATTACATTTGGTGTAAGATTTTGTGTCACCAATTTGAGTAGATTTATTTTTTGCACTAAATTTTACACCAATTTTTTATGAATTTGATATAAGATTTGGTGTTATCCATTGAAGTTGATGCCTTGGAAACAAATGGGAAACAACTACATTATGGCTATCAAAAACTTTGTCCAACTTTGCTTGGAAAAAGAGAGAACCTTGGTCACACTTGAGGTACAATTTAACAATTTATGTACCTCAAAATAGGAACAAAGAAAGCTGTCAAATATGTTGATTCTATCATGGAACGATCTTGAAAAATCTTCGTAGGTCTTGAAAAGGAGCCAAAACGCAACAACAATTTAGGTGTAGAAACTGTAATTTTGTCCCAGTCAGTCCTTTCATATCACAATATAATTTTCGTGCCAAACTTAGACCGAGCAATAAGTTTTTGTACTGTCTAGTACTCGTGCCATGTTCCATGTACTAAATGCACCCTAAATGACGTCAAAGACATCTCTAAAGCCGAAATAATAGATGATATTGAAGAACTAACTAATAAGTGCTATTTGACTTGATGGTACCAATGGAATATAATAGAACCATTAACCATTAAGTGGCAATAATTCACCTACCTTTTCAAGGACATTTAACCAAATAAAGGATAAGCATATGCCCTTTAAATTGATTAAAACAATCTCATTAATGAGTGAGGAAATATAGCTACAAATATTCAAACTTGTCTTGTTGATTTTCCAAGATATATAGGATATTTGCATTTCAGTTGATTCATCACTCTCCCAAAATCCATATACAATGCTGCCAAGGAGGAAGTACTCTCTATTATCAAAATGATTTTCTTGATTGATTAGAGAGATTACAACTATAATAAATACAAATAACAGATGGGCCATGAGCCAATACAAACGGGTTATCTATAATACAATATACAACTATATTTACTAACACCCCCCTGCAGTTTGAACCTCGGGATGTCAAACGTTCAAACTGGACTTGAAATCATGAAACAGATAAGTAGGAAACCCCTTTGTGAAGATATCGGCATATTGAGATGTTGAGGGAACGTGAAGGACGCGAACGTGGCCGATAGCCACTTTGTCCCGGACAAAGTGGATGTCTATCTCGATATGTTTGGTGCGTTGGTGTTGAACCGAATTGGTTGACATGTAAACTGCATTCACATTATCACAGTAGACGATGGTAGCTTTGGTGGGCGGTTTACGGAGTTCACGAAGAAGATTTCGGATCCAACTTGTTTCGGCAACCGCATTAGCGACTCCACGATACTTGGCTTCGGCACTAGAGCGAGAGATGACACCTTGACGTTTGGATGACCAGGACACAAGGTTGTCTCCTAGGAAGACGCAATATCCGGATGTGGATCGTCGTGTGGTAGGGCATCCCCCCCAATCAGCATCTGAATAGGCGATAAGATCTGATGAGGAAGAGACATGGAGCTGAAGACCGTGAGACAAAGTCCCACGAATGTATCGTAGGATGCTCTTGAGAGCCTGTAGATGGGGCTCCCGAGGGTCATGCATATAAAGACAAATCTGCGGAACCGCAAACGCGATATCTGGTCTCGTGAAGGTGAGATACTGAAGTGCTCCGGCAAGGCTGCGATATAATGAGGGATCGTCGACTGGAGGACCATGTGCGTCTAATTAATCGGTGAGCAGATTCGGCCGGGGTGCGAGCGGGTTTACAATTTTACATATTGGCACGGTCTAGAATTTTGCAAGTCCACGGAGGTGATGGTTCCACGGCCGAGAGATGGGCCGAAGGGCCACGGTAGTGGGGGCTGCCAGTTGACAATGATGGCAGCGGCCACGCTGATGGCGACGGACTCTGGTGGTTGTTCGGCAGTGGAGGCCCGAGGACTCCGGCAGCTTGCGGTTGCCATTGGGCGGATAAGGACGACCGTTGGCGGGGCTGATTCGGTGGTGGGATGTACACCCACCCGTAACGTGGTGGTGGGGGGCCGTTGTTCGGCTGTTGGCGGCGACGAGGTTGAGGCTGCCTACGGTCAGTCCGACGACCGTTCCCCCGAGTTCCACCGTTGTGGTTTACGTGAAGAATAGTGGGAGATGAGGAATGAGCGGTGTGAGAGGATGGGGGGGGGGTGGGCCGATGTTGTGTCATGCGTTGTTCCTCCAAGAGGAGCATCGAACGGGTCTCCAAGAATGTTGGGAGATGGGAACGATACCGGATGATGTTTGCCACCGAGTCAAACTTTGAGGAAAGACCATTGATGGTGTAGATAACAAGGTGTTTATCCGGTATGGCGGAGTCCGGGTCGAGATTTGCGAGGAGGTCGGTAAGAGCTTTGATTTTAGTGCAATAAGCGGTGATGGAGAGGTCACCCATGACGATGTTTTAAAGCTCGCTGTCGATCTGCATGGGTTTGGCGTCCTTGTTGTCTCGAAAAAGAGTCTCTAGGCTAGTCCAAACTTGGAGAGCGGTAGAGTCCTTTTTCAAGACCATTTGGAGAAGGGATTGAGAGATGGATCCATAGATCCATAGCTTGACAATGGAGTCCACCTTCTTCCATTCGGAGTCGGTGGGTTTTGGAGTAGAATCATCAATATGGTCGATGATGTCAAAGCCGATACAATGGGTGGAGAATAGTTCTCTCCATGCATCATAGTTGAGACGGTCCAAATCGAGAATGAGAGGAACATAGGTTTTGATGTTGGTGATGCCGAAAACTTTGTTGGGAGGGGGCTGTTGTTCGGCCATTAGGAAGGAGGGAGGAGAAGATCGCCGGAAAAAGAAGAACGCCGACCGGCCCTAGGGATCAAAGGAAACGAGAGAGAGAAGAGGGAGGGATTAGGAAGGTTTGAGAGGAATTAGGAAGGTTCCTCAATTTCGCTCTGATACCATATTATCAAAATGATTTTCTTGATTGATTAGAGAGATTACAACTATAATAAATACAAATAACAGATGGGCCATGGGCCAATACAAACGGGCTATCTATAATACAATATGCAACTATATTTACTAACACTCTCCTCTTAATAAGTCGGACATTGCTGGTTTTGCAAGCATTTGTCTATACATATAGGCTTGTTTGTCATCGTTAATTAAGACAATCATGGATCTAGGAATCAAGAATAATATTAGATATATAAGCATTCAAATAAGTTGTTAAATTACATCGTCAACAATATTCGTTCGTCACTGAAATAAAACCAAGCGAAAAGAGTACTTGAACAACAAAACTAGAGTTTATTACAATTAAAGCACATATATGACATGCATATAACTATTGAATGAGTTCAAATCTTGAATCAGATATTAGAGTTTAGTCACTCATGGAGGTGAGCTGACTTTGCTATGCTGAATTAATGGAAAAAAAAGTTGCAGCAAAAATGTGTAGAAAATAGCATCATCATGGAGCAAATTTTACCGACCTAACTTTATTGTGCGGTGCCTATCTATGGCACTACAACAATTTTAGGTTTATAGAACACCTAAAATGTCCAAGGATCCTAATAGAATACTTTTATAAGTAGGACTCAAGTTTATAGGACCAAACCAAAAAAAACCCCTATCTAAAAGTGTTACACAAGACACTTTCGGTTTCGGATGTTTTAACAAGGTTTTTAAGACACTTTTAATATAAAGTGTCATATCAGTTATTTTATACGACACTATTTGAAAAAATGTTCTATAAAAAGATAGGTTAATTTATAAGACACTTTTCAGAAATATCCTATAAAATAGCTAATACGACATTTTATTCTAAAATCGTCCTAAAAAACTTGTTAAAACGCTCACAAACGTCCTATAAACCTATTGTAACACTTTTAGATAGGACACTTTATAGTTTGGTATTATAAACTTAAGTCCTATAAAGTATTCTATTAGGATGTTTGGACGTTTTTGGCGTGTTATAAAGCCAATTTTCTTGTAGTGTGGTGGAAGATTGTGCTCTTAAAGTGACTTCCTTAAGGTCCATGGTCACCGTTTACCAGTCTAGTTGAGACCTAGGGGCCATTATATGCATTGGTGTTATAAAAAAGAAGACTTGGAGTCTCCATTGAGATGACTTTATGCCAACCAATTAAGTTACAGCTGATTGATGTATTTATGTAGGGCCGGCAATGAGTAGAGAGTAGGAATTGGGGGATGGAACCCTCCTGATGAAGGGATTCAAGTTGTTACTTGGTGGTATTAGACAAACACTTCAGCACCTGAGAAGATTGTAGAAGCTAAAAGACTGACTCATCGTTCGATCTCAAAATTAATTAAGTAGGAAAGATAAAGAACATCACTTCATGTTATAAGTGTTGAAATTAATCTAGAACAAGAAAAATTTATAGATGGAATTATTTTTTGGCACCAGGAGAGTAAATATTGCATCATGTCTCATTTCTTTTGATCATGATCACATGGCATGGCCTATTTGGGATTCTACAAACAGTGGAAAAAGTTTCCGGAAGATCCTGTCCGTGGAATAGAAATTAAAAGATAAGAGAAAGCTCCCCTTTGCCACCACTTTACAGGTCAATCTGATTAATCAAGATAACCGTTCTCGCTATTTCCATTTCAGGTTCCTTAGCTTGGTATAATTTCCATGTGGCTTGTTGCAACTTGCAAGGTGACTATAATCCTACCCATCAATCCCATACCAACTAATAGATTACTTGGAAAGTAACCACATCATGAAGGAAAAGCATGCATCCCCCCTCGTCGACCAAGAAAAGTTGAACCACCAATCTTTCTCAATTGAGCTCTCAAGTCGATTCAATGACATAATTCATCCAATCATGCTTTATTCTTTGTGCTCACGTCTAACTACCAGTAATGATATAAGACATAGACGACTCATTCAGCCAACTATTTTTCATCTTTGCCATCTTTAATTATATGCCTATAAATATCATCATTCAAAACACATCAGCCATCAACCTAGCATTTAGCTTCAAAAATAATTGGTACATTTGGACAAGTTATTGCAGACCTGCGAGGCAACCGGCCAAATCACATCAATCCATTAAAAAAATGGATCCCAGAATTTCAAAGCGTGTTATCGGAATTCCGATCAGTTCAACAAAGGAACTACTTTTGTCTAAACCTTATCAACCCCATTACCCTCTTTCTACCACTTCTTCCAAGATCAATTAATGGCATAGAGAGAGAAGATAGTTTTGCAGTCTGGATTAAAAATTATGGTGATCTTTTGTTCTAGTTATGTTTTAACCACTAACGATAGTAATTCTCACTATTGATCTTATAATTTCCTTAATTTTGTGATATGCAGTGAGTTTAGGACCCAAATTAATTGAAATTTTGAAACACAAATTGAGTCATGGTGCCAGAAGCCAATGTAAAACCTTCCGGAAAAACTTCGGTATCAGAGAAGGAGAGAAGCTGTTGCAGGCTAACCAATGCTACTTGTACACTACAGCTGGTGCCATTGCAGGCCTGCTCTTTGTGTCTACAGAAAGGGTTGCATTTTGCAGTAACAGGTCCATGAAAACATTTTCTACAACCGGAAAGATGCTAAAGTACCAATATAAGGTAGGGGGTATAATCTCTTTAGGATTTCTATTGTATAATCGATTTATAGAGAGGGGCTATATATAGCCAAAATGTACATTAGACAAGGAAACAATTTAGGAGCTAAACTAGCTATTGATTTATCATTACATTTGACTAGGAGACTATTTAGGAGCTAAATTAGCTGCTTTATCAGTTACATAACAACAATTAAATATTAAATTAAATCCAAAGATTTAATTTATTCTTGGGTCGTAATACGCCCCCGCAAGATGGAGGATCCATCGGAGACTCCAATATTGGAGCGTAGACGAAGAAACGAGCTCCGACTAAGAGGTTTGGTGAGGGCACCCGCAAGTTGGTCATTTGAGTGTATGTGAAGAACTTTCAAGGAACCATCAGATACTTTTTCTCGTACAAATTAAGTGATATTCCAAGGCCACGCGTTTCATGCGAGAGTGATAGATCGGATTAGCACATAGATAAGTGGCACCTGTGTTATCACAGAAAAGTGTAGGTGGTAGGGACTGTTTGACACCCAGATCGGTGAGCAAGTTTTGAACCCACGACACTTTAGATGCTGCATTTGCTAAAGCCTTGTATTCGGCTTCAGTGGAGGGCCGAGAAACAGATTTTTGACGAGCCGATTTCCATGAAATAATGTTGGAGCCCAGATAAAGTATGTAAGCAGTGGTTGAACGACCTCCATTCAAGATACCTCCCCAATCAGAATCAGAGAAGGCTTTTAGATCAAGAGAGGAACCTCGTTTAAGATAAAGCCCATGGTGTATCGTTGCACTCGTTTTAATGCTTGCCAATGGATCTATGAGGGAGAGTGCTTAAATTGAGCTAGCCTATTAACTGCAAATGAGACATCCGACCTTGTGAAGGCTAGGTATTGCAAGGAACCCACCAACTTCCGATATGGTGTTGGATCGACACTTGGTGAGCCGTCCATGGGGTGGAGAACTGTAGAGGAGTTTAGTGGAGTAGCGACATCTTTAGCACCATCCATATGAAATTGAGTGAGAATATCATGGATATGAAGGTGTTGGGATAGGAATAGACCATTGGTGGTAGGGATAACCTCAATGCCAAGAAAATGGTGTAGGGGTCCCAAGTCTTTGATGGAAAAATGGTTGGCTAAGGTACTAATGAATTGATGAAGAAAGACATTGTTGTTACATGTGAGAACGATATCATCAACATAGACCATAGAGACGCAAGATGCTGTCATGATTGTAGATAAAGAGAGATGCATCAGCTTGTGATTTTCGAAAACCACAAGTATGAAGGAAGGATGTCAATTCCATGTACCATGCCCGTTGTGCTTGTTTCAGACCATAGAGAGATTTCCGTAGTTTACTGTTAAGTCTGATTTTATAGTAATAATTGTATTTATAGGTTTGGTCTTATACTGTGCTTAAAGAGCATATCTGTAGTGTATCTGACCAAGGGTATTTAAGTCCCTTTGGTCTTGTGTCTTGTAACAAGCATCACACGCACATCTTAGTGAAATTACATATTGCGTTTCTATTGTCTCTCTCTACTTTCTCTCTCTAAAGTTCTAGTGATCTTGGATTAACAATTGGTATCAGAGCTGTCTAGATCTTGAGAGGATTGAGAGATTGTTTTACTTAATCTAAATTAGTGATTGAAATCGAAAATTTGATCGATTTTCTTGAATTTCTCAAGAAAATCTCGTTTTCTTGATTTCTCACAAAATTTGGATCTGTTTCTGGTTAAATTCGTGTGATTTTGATTGTTTTAGATTCGTTTTGATTAGTCGATCATGTTTGATTCATAGTGTTTTGCCTAAAAACAATGTTTTGATATTCAATTTTGCAAAATTGTGATTTTCTGGAAAATCGGGTTTAGTTACTGTTCTATTCAAGAATTTGAGTATTAGTGTGTTTTAATCGATTTTGGTTATTAAATGTTGTTAGAATTGTGTTTTTCGAAGTTCAGTTTTTGCTTTTCTAGGTTAAATTTCTTGTTTTGATCTGTTTCTGCGGAAATTTAAGAGTTGTTGAGTAATGCGTTTCATTCTTGAGTAATGCGTTTCTTTCTTGAGTAATGCGGGTCAATCATATTTGAAATGCGGGTTACTCATCCTGAGATGCGGGTCTAACTTTTAAGTGTTAGTTTTTTCACAGGTTGATCGGGTCTCTCTGAACACGCATTTCCTTCTAATGCGTTTCCTTCATAACACGCATTCCTTCAAATGCGTTTCAGCCATGACCCGCATTCCTTCCAATGCGTTTAAATCATGACCCGAATTCCTTTGTGAAACGAATTCCTTTGTGACCCAAATTCCTCTGTGACCCGAATTCCTCAATGTTGCGGGTCTCCCTGTCTTAGTTAAAAAAAAAAAAAGAGTCTGGAAATTTTTTTTTGTGTGTCATGTAATTTTTTTTTTCTTTTTAAACTTTGTGTCATAACAAGTGTTTTTCAAATTTACAATTTTTAATATTTTTTTTTCAATTCATACTGTTTTTGTTTTTCAGATTTATCAGCTATGGATTCTGCCAAATTTGCTCTCCAAGCTAGATTCTACTCAAATGATCTGATGATGCAATTGGGAACAGATACTCGTCCACCAGTCTTAATCAACGAAGATGAGTTTACACAGTGGCAAGATAGGTTCATAAATTTCATTGAGCGTCAGAGTAACGGAGAAAATATGATGAAATCTTTTACTGAAGGATCATTTGTCAAGCCAAAAGATGACATTCCTTTGACTGCTGATGAAATCAAACGTGAAAAAGCCGATAGAGAAGCAAAGTCCAATTTGATGCTAGCTCTGCCTAACACAATCTACAATCGAATTGACTGTTTCAAACATAATCCGAATATGATGTGGACTCAATTAGAAAAAAATTATGCTTGGGTCATCAGTTGCTACTCAGATTCGCCAGACACGATTCATGAACAACTTTGAAGAATTTAAGGCGAAGGACAATGAATCTCTGAAGGCTATCTTTGACCGGTTTTGCGCTGTGATTAATGATCTTAGAAAGATTAAAGTGGAAAAGACTGATCTAGAGACGAATCTGAAGTTTCTTAATTCTCTTCAGCCTGAGTGGAATAAAGCATGTCATAGACTGAGGAACGATATCAGAATCTCCACAATGCAGATTCAAGAGTTGTTCGAGATTCTACTAACTGATGAGAGCTTGGTGCTAGAGAAGAAAACCAAGCTAGATAAGAGGAATAAAAAGACAGTAGATCCGATAGCTCTTCTCACGAAGCAATTATCTGAAAAAGCGTTGTCTGATAACGCTTATACCGGGTCAACTGATGTTGATGGAGAGGCCTTACAGCAAGCTATGATTCTTCTCTCTCAACATTATCAGAAGAAGTTCCAACCGAGATCGGGTTCCAACTCTTCTCGCTTCACTCCTATGCCTAAAGCAAAAGTACCCGAGCCAAAGACTGATGCTTGCTACAACTGTGGAAAGCCGGGTCATATATCAAAGGAGTGTAGAGCAAAGAGGGTTAAGGACACAACTTATTACCGAAGGAAATTGGAGCTGGCTGAGAAAAGAGAGAATGGAAAAGCTTTGCTAGCCGAAGAAGAATTTTGGCTGGATCACTCTGATGACGAAGCTGGTAACGTAGAGATTGCTCATTTATGCTTAGTCGGAGATGACCAGTCAGATGATTCTGATATTGACGAGGATGAGGTATATTCTGAATTTGATTTTAATTTCATTACCTCTCAGTTGAATATCATAATTAATGCTTTGTCTGATTTTCGTTCTAAGTTTTTATCTGAAAAGAATCTAAATGTTGAAAAGTCAAATTTAATTGACAAACTGAAAATTTCCTTGAAAGATGAAAAATCAATTTTAGAAAATACTAAAGACATCTTTCAAAAGAAATTGGATGCTTTGGAAAATTCAAACAAAACTTATCTTCAATCTTTGACTGACATGACCAAATTAAAAAATGAGTTTTCAGATAAAATAATTAAGTTAGAAGAAAAACTTTATCGAAGAGACTAATCTGAACAAACAATTTATATGAACAAACCGAGAAGTGAAGAAGCTGTTAAACAAAGATGGGGACTTGGTTTTGAAAATCCTCATTTTTTAAATAAAGTGATTGATGAAGTTCCCACTATATATAAATACGAATATCTAAAACTTGCACACTATGGTCCTCAATACAAATTCTTTTGGACTAGTGAAAAGCAAATTTTAGATATCGAAAATGAGAAAAGGATATATAAAAAGAAAAACGAAATTCCTTTTGTTTATACGTCTGAAAATGCCAAATATTTTCCAGAAAAATCTAGAAGAGGAAAAAGAGTTTTAAATGAGATATCTCCTATTAAATCTTCAATGTCTAAAGATTTTATTGCTCCTTATGCACCTGATACTTCTAAGGAAGATAGTTCTCAAATATCTTATGATTTGAAGAAATATATTCCTCCGATAGTATTAGAAGAAAAAATCATAGATCTTGTAGATCAGATAGAAGATCAAAATATTTTGAAGAAAATTGAATATGATATTATTATTTCTTTCATGACATCTAGTCTTGAAGAAAATTTATTTTCTCAAAAATCAGATTCTATTTCTAGTTCCTCTTCTGATTCAAAGGGAAATAAAAAGGAAGTTTTCAATTATCCCTTTTATTCACAACGGAGGACCGGAAGACCTTACAAATGGTCACTGAGTTCAGGTTCCTCGCTGGTGATGCTATAGATGACCTTGAGATACAGGTAACTGGCCTCGCAGTAGCCCTACCTCTGCACCCTCCCCCCGGATTGATGATGACAAAGAGAGGGAGAAGAATGTTGAAGCTGAAGACCCTCAACAAACTGAGGGGGAGAAAGATATGGAGAAAGAAGGCCTCGCCATCACTGATGAGGAAGATGAATCCTCCTTCATCCCTATCACAAAAGCACCAAGTACTAAACCAACTCAGATTATCATTGAGGCTGAAGACAAATCAACAGAGGATGAAGAAGAGGATGATGAACAACTAAACATTGATGATGATGGTAAAGACAACAGAGATGATGATGATGATGACGATGACGACAATGGAAGTTTCTTCGTCCCTAATAGCGTCTACATTCCTACCAAGAGAATCTCAATAAATGAACCGGGGGGATGGCCTTAGAGACTGAGAAGAAGACAAAGAACCCTCAACATGGCAAGCAAAAAGGATTAGTTGATGAGGGAAATCTAAAAATAATATGAACTTCTGAGGGGGAGCTGAACCATCCTTCAGAGGTATGTCTCTCAATAGAACCCTACACCTATCCCCACACATTCAATAACTATTCAAATACCTTATCCCTACATTATCATCTTCCATACTCTGTGGACTTACCCATCTCTCCTCCTGCCACTAGCCCATCCTCTCCCCTGCATAATTCTCCCATTCCAGCTAATTCAGAAGCTAAAGATATAATAATCCCATCAACTGCTGAAGAGTTAATAATCCCGGTCTTTGTCCAAGAGACTGATGAACAAGAGGAAGACACGTTGATTCATCCCAATAGACCTTCGAGACTAATTCCAAGGTCTGAAGTAGAAGAATAAAAAAGAATGGCAACGTTGATCTCTCAACTGGATCAATCAAGGATAAAAATTCCTTCTTGATCTGACACTTCTCAGGATGAGCTTGGATTTCTGACACAAGCTGAAAAAGAAGAGTCCATCAAAGCTGAACAAGCCCTTGAAGACCACAAGTAAAGCATCAAAATGGCTATCAGTCTCGCTGAACAGACTAACTCTGAGGCTAACATAAAAACAAATCCAATCAGGGTTCAAAC
The DNA here is from genome assembly GCA_023525745.1 of Arctium lappa. Taxonomy (NCBI): domain Eukaryota; kingdom Viridiplantae; phylum Streptophyta; class Magnoliopsida; order Asterales; family Asteraceae; genus Arctium; species Arctium lappa. Next base: position 23,787,652 of record CM042051.1, on the reverse strand, counting down.
TCATTTACTGAAGAAAGTAGAAGAAGAAAACAAAAAGATTCGAGCAAAACAAGATCATGAGTTGAAATGGTGCAAAGAAAAAAGTTGAGAAACGTCGTAATGAACGTAAAATAACTCATGTCATAATCATACGGAGGAACACAAAGACTGGTGTGGTGGTAGATCTAAACATCTTCAGGGACGACTTTAGCGCCCTCAGAGAATGCTCTTCAAGGCTCAACGACTATGAATTCTATGAATGGTTGGAGATCAGAGATGCCATTCAAAACTCCAAGTCTAAGTTTAAAGAATATGTGGAAAGTCGTCTAAACAAGCTATTCGATCGAATCTCTCAGATAGTCGATATCTCTCCACTACCTCATAAGCCAAGCTGAAGTAGAAAAGCTATCTCTACCATTGAAGATGGACCTTCTTATCGAAATGAAACTGATATATAATTTTCAAGAGAATCAGTCCTCGATCCCCCACCAGATCCATCAACACTAAACCTATCATTACCAGGATCTAGTTGTTACAACCCTGGGGATGTAATCGACGAATCCTATGGAATTATGTTCTTAGATCATGAAGGCATTGCCAGATTTCAACGAGTCTTTGAACTTCATCTTTGCCCACTCCATCACTTAATACACCTCCTTCATTGGTGTGATCTTACACACTTCGGATATGTGATAAAGTTTCTTGTTTTCAAACAACTGAAAAAGTTAAAGAGAGAAGTAGAACCAGTCCCTGATCACATTCTTGAAGATTGATCAATTCTAACTGATAGATTCCCTCTGTATCTTGTTTTTATCAGTTATGTACTTTCAATAGTTAGTTACTCATTGTACTTGTAATTTTCATATTCCCTATGTAATCTCTTTACGAATTAATGAAAAATTCAGTGAGGTACCTTACTCCATCAGTACTGAAAAAAAATCCCTAAAACAGTAAATGGGACCTGTACATTATGAGTCCTTTTATCCTTATGTTTTGATTTAGCAACTTTCTTTATGTTGCTTTGTCATCATCAAATAGGGGGAGATTGTTGATCCAAACTCTCTCAGTCATTTGATGATGACCCTTGTAGTGAAAATTACCTTAACAAGTGTATAGTCATTTTAGCATCAACGATAAGCCACTGAGTTTGTTTAGTGATCATGAGTGCATCATATGTAAACTGTTATATGTAATCCCTGAAGACAAAGTCTCACACTGAAAGAAACTCATCAGCAGAAGTTGAAGATTAAGCTGATGATAAAGATAAGTCTACTTATGATCTGAAGCGGTACTCAGTAAAACCAAGACAAGTCTACGATGCATGACAGATCAAGTCCAAGCTTCAGCGATAGTTGATCTTTGATCATCAGCGATAGCTGATCATGAATCTTGTGAAACAAGATTTGTTTGTCTTATCCTCTGCACAATCTGTACGACGATACAAGAGCAAACTTGATTTTGTCAATAATCGTACACCCACTCTCTGCCACCACTGTTCATAGTTACGGCCAGAAGCATGGAAATGATAAAGTCAATATTATGAAGCCTATAGCAAATGGACACGTGGATTGTACCTTATGACATGTATTAAATGCATAGGGTATAAATAGGAGTGAAACCCTTCATTTTGAAGGATCTCACTTCTCCTTAATGCTTCTTTGCAAAAACTCTCTTCTGCAAACTCTCTCTGTCTACTTTCTAAGTGCAATATTATTTTAGTGATTCTTAGTTTGTTTAGATTAGGTTTACCTTATATATTTCTACAACAAACTGTAAATTATGTTTTTGATTTTCTCAATAATCAATAAAAAAATTTAAAAAGTATAAAACTTGAGTTTGTATTCAACCACCGCTTCTACAAACTTAACCCTTGTAGAACCCCCTTTGGGACCAACAACTTTGAATCCCATGTCTTGGTGTCTCAAATGCTCAAAGACAACAATGGAAGCAAAGGGATTTAGTTGGGAGAGAATGAAAATTGGATTGAGTAAGTAACAAATGAGGAAAAGGGCTAAAAACCTGATTTTAATCCTCCCGGGGTCGACCGCGACTGTGTCTCGCGATTGTGCCCTGGGCACTCTTGCGGGCACTGTCGTCGAGACTGTACCGTGGGGGTCAAAACCCACACAATTGTTCCCCGCGATTGTGACCGAAGTCACTCTCGCCTCGCTCGTACCGAGAGCTTATCTCCTTCCGCGACATTGCCCCGGAGATAGTGACACTTGTCACAGTCGTCGGGCACTATCGCCCAGACTATGCAGAACCCGAAAAGCCTACTTTCTTCCACGCTTGAACGCTCTTGATACACTTAGGGTCCAAGGTAAAACATCCCTTAACTAAAACGTCATTAGGCCAGATTTCAAGAATGGATATATTTATCCAACTACACAATTTCTTACCGAAAATTCCAGGCCTTACATATATTGACATCAAGTTTTTATTAAAGAAAGAGTAAAAAATACACCAATTTTCATAAACCATAATGGAACAAACTTCATGATAGCGGATTCACTTACTAAGGCATTGTTTGGCAAACTAGCTTATAAGCTAGCTTGTAGCTGATAAACTAGCTTTTCAAAACGCCACCATGAGTAGCTTTTCAATAAGCTAGCTTATACTTATAAGCTAGCTTATGGTCATCCAAACGTGTACCAGAAAAAAAGCTAGCTTATAAGCTAGCTTTTTTTTTGCCAAACATAGCTTAAGTAATTACCACAGGATTGAGGTATTTCGTGGGCATATTTATTGTTCACATGGGTGTTGTACCTTCTAACAATATTATGATTTAGTTGGAGTTTGAGTTTTGATTGTTTTATGTATTGTTTGAAGACAATTATGTTAATTTTTTTTACAAAATAAATTATTTAGTTGCACATTTTAATTTTGATCTCACTAAGGATCGAGGAGCAACCATTTAGAAATTGGCATGTTACGCCATATATGCACAACTAATCTATGTCATTTGACTATATTAGTATGCATTACGATGATGAGTTTATTTACAAAATTACAACAGAAACTACTTTGATCTTGTATCATTACGATCAGTTGACGGGATTGCATGAGAGTTGAGAATATCCAGATTTTAATAGCAAGTATAAGAGCTCTAGTAAGGATATGTACATTTATTTAGTTACATATGTGACCCACTACGTTTGAAAATTTCACGGTGTCCAGTTTAACAATATGTTAATACAATGTCTTGACATTTTTAAATCCAATACTTTATATAAAGACCGTGTTTGTAATGATCTCATCTTATTGAGTTCAATTACATATTCTCAATCTGTTAATGCATGTATATAACACATGCATTAACACAATTTTAGTTTAATCGAAAAATTACTTAAATTCGTCGCTTGTTAAATATATTTCATTAACCTTAATAATTATTAGAGTAAATTACATTTTTGGTCCCTGTGGTTTATGTGTTTAACATTCTGGGTCCCTATTTTCAAATATATATGGATTACATCCCTGTGGTTTGCATTTTATAACGTATTGGGTCCCTAAATCTAACTCCATCTAAAACATCTTGTTATCTCAGTTAGTTTAGAGGGGTATTTTAGTCATTTAATTTATTTTTTATTTTCTAATTAAAACCACATGACCATTAAAGTAGTTTGTTGGTCTGAATAAGGTTCTATAAAGGTTAAGTTTGTAGAAGGGGGGGGGGGTTGGATACAACACAAAAAATACTTTTAATTTTCTTTATTGATTATAGAGAAACCAAAAACAAAATTTATAGATTGTTGCGGAAATAGAAAAGGGAAATCTATTCTAAACAATCTTGAGAATCACTAAGTTCATTGCACAAGAAATTAAGAATAAGAGAGAAGAGAGTTTCTTCAAAGATTCAGAAGAGGGATAATTGAAAATGAAGATATTCACTCCTATTTATACCCTATGCAATTAATGCAAGTCAGAAGGTACATTCCACGTGTCCATCACGGATTGGTTGCATGTATTTGACTTTATCCAACATACTTGTAGTCGTATGATGAACAATGGAGCAAGAAGGGGTTTGTACGGGTATAGACAAAAGTAGGTTTGCTTTTGTACTATTGTACTTTTTGTGCAAGAGGATAAGACAAACAAATCTTGAGATACAAGACTCCTGATCATCTATCACTGAAAAACATTGTCAACTTTCACTGAGAATATCTTCAGCTATCGTTGAGTCTTGTTCTGATTTGTCACGCTTTGTAGATTAGTCTTGGTTTCACTGAATGCCACTTCAGATCATGAGTAGACTTGTCTTCTTCATCAACTTAATCCTAGACTTTAGCTGAGAGTTTCTTTCAGTGTGAGACTTGTCTTCAGGGATTACATATATAAGCTGTTTACAAATAAAGCACTCAGCGTCACTGAACAGACTCAGTGAATGATCGCTGATGCTGAGAAACTTAATCTAAAATAGTTAATGTATTTTTCACTAAGTAAAATGATCATCATCAAATCACTGAGGGAGTTTGGATCAATAGTAGTTCAATCTATTTTTTAATAAAACCATAGGACCTACGAAAGACATCATCACCTTCATTTTCGTTCATACTCCAGCAACCCTACTCACCCCATCTTCATTCGACCGCTACATGAAAGACATCTCCGCCTCCATCCAACCCTATTGTTGTCTTCCAACCACCACCTCGCTGACCACCAGACCAACCGTAAGAGATGCAGATCCATTGACCCTCATCTGGTTCTTCAACGAAGCAGATCTACCGCCTGGTTCTCCGATGAAGCAGATCCACCGGACCTCACCTCCATCTTTGTTCCTTCTCTTCTGGTTTCTATTCCTTCCCTTAAACCAGTTGCTCAACTCCAGATCTAAAAAGGTTTAATTTCTCATATTTTCACGGAGCATTAACAATAATCCATTCGACCTTCTAACCAAAACCCAGATCTGGGTTACACTCTTTCACGAGAAGATTTGGTTTACTAGTTTTCGCAAACAATTATGGTATAGGTCCAATCACTTAGATCTACAAAGAATCAGGTCAAAGACTTTGATACACATACATAACGACGAATCAAGGCAACATGATCATACATATTAGGGTTTCACATTCAAGATATGGGTTTTGAGGGTTTTTTGTTTGAATTCAAGTTATGGTATTTTTGTTTGATTTCGTTTAGGAATTTTAATTATTTTGTGTGATGTTTATTGATGTTACAAGAATTCTTACACTTATTTTGATGTTATTTGATTTCAATTCATAGTTTTTGACTAATTTGTGGATCTTGATGTTGATTCGGTTTTGGAATTTGTTAAAATCTTCATAATGATTAATTGTATTTTGTTAACTCGATATGAATCCTGGGATTAATTGCATCGTGTTAGACATTTCTCTCTGAATTTATACAAATTTGTTTGTGTTGGTGGTGTTGTTAGATGGTGGTGGTGGGTGTATAATATGACAAGTGACACCATTTAATCGGCGAGAGAGAAAGAGGTGGGGTTAATTATTGACAAAGAATAGAGTAAATTACATTCTTGGTCCATATGGTTTTAATTGAAAATAAAAAATAAATTAAATGACTAAAATGCCCTTCTAAACTAACTAAGTTAATGGCTTTTTTGGATGAAGTTAGACTTAGGGACCAATACGTTATAAATTGCAACCACAAGGATGTAATCCATAGATATTTCGAAATAGGGACCCATAGTGTTAAAACATATAAACCACATGACCAAAAATGTAATTTACTCTTATTAATATGATCACTTTATTTCATTATTATATCATCAAAATTTCTTTTATAATCATAATATTTATGGTTGGTATTTAGATATAAAATAAATAGTTTGTAACTCTAAATTTTGTTAAGCAATCGTTTCACAATAAAATAAATATATAACTCATATTTTGGGTTGTTATAATAGGTATAGAGAGCCCAAAAAAACAACCCTTACTTTTTCTAAATAGCGATACTAGTTGTGTACTCGTGCAATATCAAGAAATACAAAATTTTATTATAAATCAAAAATGAAAAATTAATACAAGTTCTCATTAAAAAAATAAAGTATGAAAAATATTTGAATAAAATAAAAATTAAAAGTGGTGGTTGGACATGACTTGTTAATTTGAATAACGGGAAAAACACCAAAACTATCGATATTGCTATCAAATTAAACATTATAAATTCTCATTTTTTGTATAATTCAAAATTTTGTTATGATTTAAATATTTTAAATTTTAAAATAAAAATATAATTTATTTTAGCTTTAATGATGATATTTTTTTTTGAATAAAGATAATGATAAAGTATTTTATCGATATCGTATTAGTAAGACTTGGTTATTATCTTATATTTGAACATATATGTTTATGAGTTGATTATTTGTTAGTTAGTTTTATTAAGTTCAAAGACTTTTAAAAAACTCTATATATGCAATCATTATTTGTAAACCCATTTATACCAAATTTTACATCATTGGGAAAAAATAAAATAAAAAATATACCGAGAATATTACATTTGGTGTAAGATTTTGTGTCACCAATTTGAGTAGATTTATTTTTTGCACTAAATTTTACACCAATTTTTTATGAATTTGATATAAGATTTGGTGTTATCCATTGAAGTTGATGCCTTGGAAACAAATGGGAAACAACTACATTATGGCTATCAAAAACTTTGTCCAACTTTGCTTGGAAAAAGAGAGAACCTTGGTCACACTTGAGGTACAATTTAACAATTTATGTACCTCAAAATTGGAACAAAGAAAGCTGTCAAATATGTTGATTCTATCATGGAACGATCTTGAAAAATCTTCGTAGGTCTTGAAAAGGAGCCAAAACGCAACAACAATTTAGGTGTAGAAACTGTAATTTTGTCCCAGTCAGTCCTTTCATATCACAATATAATTTTCGTGCCAAACTTAGACCGAGCAATAAGTTTTTGTACTGTCTAGTACTCGTGCCATGTTCCATGTACTAAATGCACCCTAAATGACGTCAAAGACATCTCTAAAGCCGAAATAATAGATGATATTGAAGAACTAACTAATAAGTGCTATTTGACTTGATGGTACCAATGGAATATAATAGAACCATTAACCATTAAGTGGCAATAATTCACCTACCTTTTCAAGGACATTTAACCAAATAAAGGATAAGCATATGCCCTTTAAATTGATTAAAACAATCTCATTAATGAGTGAGGAAATATAGCTACAAATATTCAAACTTGTCTTGTTGATTTTCCAAGATATATAGGATATTTGCATTTCAGTTGATTCATCACTCTCCCAAAATCCATATACAATGCTGCCAAGGAGGAAGTACTCTCTATTATCAAAATGATTTTCTTGATTGATTAGAGAGATTACAACTATAATAAATACAAATAACAGATGGGCCATGAGCCAATACAAACGGGTTATCTATAATACAATATACAACTATATTTACTAACACCCCCCTGCAGTTTGAACCTCGGGATGTCAAACGTTCAAACTGGACTTGAAATCATGAAACAGATAAGTAGGAAACCCCTTTGTGAAGATATCGGCATATTGAGATGTTGAGGGAACGTGAAGGACGCGAACGTGGCCGATAGCCACTTTGTCCCGGACAAAGTGGATGTCTATCTCGATATGTTTGGTGCGTTGGTGTTGAACCGAATTGGTTGACATGTAAACTGCATTCACATTATCACAGTAGACGATGGTAGCTTTGGTGGGCGGTTTACGGAGTTCACGAAGAAGATTTCGGATCCAACTTGTTTCGGCAACCGCATTAGCGACTCCACGATACTTGGCTTCGGCACTAGAGCGAGAGATGACACCTTGACGTTTGGATGACCAGGACACAAGGTTGTCTCCTAGGAAGACGCAATATCCGGATGTGGATCGTCGTGTGGTAGGGCATCCCCCCCAATCAGCATCTGAATAGGCGATAAGATCTGATGAGGAAGAGACATGGAGCTGAAGACCGTGAGACAAAGTCCCACGAATGTATCGTAGGATGCTCTTGAGAGCCTGTAGATGGGGCTCCCGAGGGTCATGCATATAAAGACAAATCTGCGGAACCGCAAACGCGATATCTGGTCTCGTGAAGGTGAGATACTGAAGTGCTCCGGCAAGGCTGCGATATAATGAGGGATCGTCGACTGGAGGACCATGTGCGTCTAATTAATCGGTGAGCAGATTCGGCCGGGGTGCGAGCGGGTTTACAATTTTACATATTGGCACGGTCTAGAATTTTGCAAGTCCACGGAGGTGATGGTTCCACGGCCGAGAGATGGGCCGAAGGGCCACGGTAGTGGGGGCTGCCAGTTGACAATGATGGCAGCGGCCACGCTGATGGCGACGGACTCTGGTGGTTGTTCGGCAGTGGAGGCCCGAGGACTCCGGCAGCTTGCGGTTGCCATTGGGCGGATAAGGACGACCGTTGGCGGGGCTGATTCGGTGGTGGGATGTACACCCACCCGTAACGTGGTGGTGGGGGGCCGTTGTTCGGCTGTTGGCGGCGACGAGGTTGAGGCTGCCTACGGTCAGTCCGACGACCGTTCCCCCGAGTTCCACCGTTGTGGTTTACGTGAAGAATAGTGGGAGATGAGGAATGAGCGGTGTGAGAGGATGGGGGGGGGGTGGGCCGATGTTGTGTCATGCGTTGTTCCTCCAAGAGGAGCATCGAACGGGTCTCCAAGAATGTTGGGAGATGGGAACGATACCGGATGATGTTTGCCACCGAGTCAAACTTTGAGGAAAGACCATTGATGGTGTAGATAACAAGGTGTTTATCCGGTATGGCGGAGTCCGGGTCGAGATTTGCGAGGAGGTCGGTAAGAGCTTTGATTTTAGTGCAATAAGCGGTGATGGAGAGGTCACCCATGACGATGTTTTAAAGCTCGCTGTCGATCTGCATGGGTTTGGCGTCCTTGTTGTCTCGAAAAAGAGTCTCTAGGCTAGTCCAAACTTGGAGAGCGGTAGAGTCCTTTTTCAAGACCATTTGGAGAAGGGATTGAGAGATGGATCCATAGATCCATAGCTTGACAATGGAGTCCACCTTCTTCCATTCGGAGTCGGTGGGTTTTGGAGTAGAATCATCAATATGGTCGATGATGTCAAAGCCGATACAATGGGTGGAGAATAGTTCTCTCCATGCATCATAGTTGAGACGGTCCAAATCGAGAATGAGAGGAACATAGGTTTTGATGTTGGTGATGCCGAAAACTTTGTTGGGAGGGGGCTGTTGTTCGGCCATTAGGAAGGAGGGAGGAGAAGATCGCCGGAAAAAGAAGAACGCCGACCGGCCCTAGGGATCAAAGGAAACGAGAGAGAGAAGAGGGAGGGATTAGGAAGGTTTGAGAGGAATTAGGAAGGTTCCTCAATTTCGCTCTGATACCATATTATCAAAATGATTTTCTTGATTGATTAGAGAGATTACAACTATAATAAATACAAATAACAGATGGGCCATGGGCCAATACAAACGGGCTATCTATAATACAATATGCAACTATATTTACTAACACTCTCCTCTTAATAAGTCGGACATTGCTGGTTTTGCAAGCATTTGTCTATACATATAGGCTTGTTTGTCATCGTTAATTAAGACAATCATGGATCTAGGAATCAAGAATAATATTAGATATATAAGCATTCAAATAAGTTGTTAAATTACATCGTCAACAATATTCGTTCGTCACTGAAATAAAACCAAGCGAAAAGAGTACTTGAACAACAAAACTAGAGTTTATTACAATTAAAGCACATATATGACATGCATATAACTATTGAATGAGTTCAAATCTTGAATCAGATATTAGAGTTTAGTCACTCATGGAGGTGAGCTGACTTTGCTATGCTGAATTAATGGAAAAAAAAGTTGCAGCAAAAATGTGTAGAAAATAGCATCATCATGGAGCAAATTTTACCGACCTAACTTTATTGTGCGGTGCCTATCTATGGCACTACAACAATTTTAGGTTTATAGAACACCTAAAATGTCCAAGGATCCTAATAGAATACTTTTATAAGTAGGACTCAAGTTTATAGGACCAAACCAAAAAAAACCCCTATCTAAAAGTGTTACACAAGACACTTTCGGTTTCGGATGTTTTAACAAGGTTTTTAAGACACTTTTAATATAAAGTGTCATATCAGTTATTTTATACGACACTATTTGAAAAAATGTTCTATAAAAAGATAGGTTAATTTATAAGACACTTTTCAGAAATATCCTATAAAATAGCTAATACGACATTTTATTCTAAAATCGTCCTAAAAAACTTGTTAAAACGCTCACAAACGTCCTATAAACCTATTGTAACACTTTTAGATAGGACACTTTATAGTTTGGTATTATAAACTTAAGTCCTATAAAGTATTCTATTAGGATGTTTGGACGTTTTTGGCGTGTTATAAAGCCAATTTTCTTGTAGTGTGGTGGAAGATTGTGCTCTTAAAGTGACTTCCTTAAGGTCCATGGTCACCGTTTACCAGTCTAGTTGAGACCTAGGGGCCATTATATGCATTGGTGTTATAAAAAAGAAGACTTGGAGTCTCCATTGAGATGACTTTATGCCAACCAATTAAGTTACAGCTGATTGATGTATTTATGTAGGGCCGGCAATGAGTAGAGAGTAGGAATTGGGGGATGGAACCCTCCTGATGAAGGGATTCAAGTTGTTACTTGGTGGTATTAGACAAACACTTCAGCACCTGAGAAGATTGTAGAAGCTAAAAGACTGACTCATCGTTCGATCTCAAAATTAATTAAGTAGGAAAGATAAAGAACATCACTTCATGTTATAAGTGTTGAAATTAATCTAGAACAAGAAAAATTTATAGATGGAATTATTTTTTGGCACCAGGAGAGTAAATATTGCATCATGTCTCATTTCTTTTGATCATGATCACATGGCATGGCCTATTTGGGATTCTACAAACAGTGGAAAAAGTTTCCGGAAGATCCTGTCCGTGGAATAGAAATTAAAAGATAAGAGAAAGCTCCCCTTTGCCACCACTTTACAGGTCAATCTGATTAATCAAGATAACCGTTCTCGCTATTTCCATTTCAGGTTCCTTAGCTTGGTATAATTTCCATGTGGCTTGTTGCAACTTGCAAGGTGACTATAATCCTACCCATCAATCCCATACCAACTAATAGATTACTTGGAAAGTAACCACATCATGAAGGAAAAGCATGCATCCCCCCTCGTCGACCAAGAAAAGTTGAACCACCAATCTTTCTCAATTGAGCTCTCAAGTCGATTCAATGACATAATTCATCCAATCATGCTTTATTCTTTGTGCTCACGTCTAACTACCAGTAATGATATAAGACATAGACGACTCATTCAGCCAACTATTTTTCATCTTTGCCATCTTTAATTATATGCCTATAAATATCATCATTCAAAACACATCAGCCATCAACCTAGCATTTAGCTTCAAAAATAATTGGTACATTTGGACAAGTTATTGCAGACCTGCGAGGCAACCGGCCAAATCACATCAATCCATTAAAAAAATGGATCCCAGAATTTCAAAGCGTGTTATCGGAATTCCGATCAGTTCAACAAAGGAACTACTTTTGTCTAAACCTTATCAACCCCATTACCCTCTTTCTACCACTTCTTCCAAGATCAATTAATGGCATAGAGAGAGAAGATAGTTTTGCAGTCTGGATTAAAAATTATGGTGATCTTTTGTTCTAGTTATGTTTTAACCACTAACGATAGTAATTCTCACTATTGATCTTATAATTTCCTTAATTTTGTGATATGCAGTGAGTTTAGGACCCAAATTAATTGAAATTTTGAAACACAAATTGAGTCATGGTGCCAGAAGCCAATGTAAAACCTTCCGGAAAAACTTCGGTATCAGAGAAGGAGAGAAGCTGTTGCAGGCTAACCAATGCTACTTGTACACTACAGCTGGTGCCATTGCAGGCCTGCTCTTTGTGTCTACAGAAAGGGTTGCATTTTGCAGTAACAGGTCCATGAAAACATTTTCTACAACCGGAAAGATGCTAAAGTACCAATATAAGGTAGGGGGTATAATCTCTTTAGGATTTCTATTGTATAATCGATTTATAGAGAGGGGCTATATATAGCCAAAATGTACATTAGACAAGGAAACAATTTAGGAGCTAAACTAGCTATTGATTTATCATTACATTTGACTAGGAGACTATTTAGGAGCTAAATTAGCTGCTTTATCAGTTACATAACAACAATTAAATATTAAATTAAATCCAAAGATTTAATTTATTCTTGGGTCGTAATACGCCCCCGCAAGATGGAGGATCCATCGGAGACTCCAATATTGGAGCGTAGACGAAGAAACGAGCTCCGACTAAGAGGTTTGGTGAGGGCACCCGCAAGTTGGTCATTTGAGTGTATGTGAAGAACTTTCAAGGAACCATCAGATACTTTTTCTCGTACAAATTAAGTGATATTCCAAGGCCACGCGTTTCATGCGAGAGTGATAGATCGGATTAGCACATAGATAAGTGGCACCTGTGTTATCACAGAAAAGTGTAGGTGGTAGGGACTGTTTGACACCCAGATCGGTGAGCAAGTTTTGAACCCACGACACTTTAGATGCTGCATTTGCTAAAGCCTTGTATTCGGCTTCAGTGGAGGGCCGAGAAACAGATTTTTGACGAGCCGATTTCCATGAAATAATGTTGGAGCCCAGATAAAGTATGTAAGCAGTGGTTGAACGACCTCCATTCAAGATACCTCCCCAATCAGAATCAGAGAAGGCTTTTAGATCAAGAGAGGAACCTCGTTTAAGATAAAGCCCATGGTGTATCGTTGCACTCGTTTTAATGCTTGCCAATGGATCTATGAGGGAGAGTGCTTAAATTGAGCTAGCCTATTAACTGCAAATGAGACATCCGACCTTGTGAAGGCTAGGTATTGCAAGGAACCCACCAACTTCCGATATGGTGTTGGATCGACACTTGGTGAGCCGTCCATGGGGTGGAGAACTGTAGAGGAGTTTAGTGGAGTAGCGACATCTTTAGCACCATCCATATGAAATTGAGTGAGAATATCATGGATATGAAGGTGTTGGGATAGGAATAGACCATTGGTGGTAGGGATAACCTCAATGCCAAGAAAATGGTGTAGGGGTCCCAAGTCTTTGATGGAAAAATGGTTGGCTAAGGTACTAATGAATTGATGAAGAAAGACATTGTTGTTACATGTGAGAACGATATCATCAACATAGACCATAGAGACGCAAGATGCTGTCATGATTGTAGATAAAGAGAGATGCATCAGCTTGTGATTTTCGAAAACCACAAGTATGAAGGAAGGATGTCAATTCCATGTACCATGCCCGTTGTGCTTGTTTCAGACCATAGAGAGATTTCCGTAGTTTACTGTTAAGTCTGATTTTATAGTAATAATTGTATTTATAGGTTTGGTCTTATACTGTGCTTAAAGAGCATATCTGTAGTGTATCTGACCAAGGGTATTTAAGTCCCTTTGGTCTTGTGTCTTGTAACAAGCATCACACGCACATCTTAGTGAAATTACATATTGCGTTTCTATTGTCTCTCTCTACTTTCTCTCTCTAAAGTTCTAGTGATCTTGGATTAACAATTGGTATCAGAGCTGTCTAGATCTTGAGAGGATTGAGAGATTGTTTTACTTAATCTAAATTAGTGATTGAAATCGAAAATTTGATCGATTTTCTTGAATTTCTCAAGAAAATCTCGTTTTCTTGATTTCTCACAAAATTTGGATCTGTTTCTGGTTAAATTCGTGTGATTTTGATTGTTTTAGATTCGTTTTGATTAGTCGATCATGTTTGATTCATAGTGTTTTGCCTAAAAACAATGTTTTGATATTCAATTTTGCAAAATTGTGATTTTCTGGAAAATCGGGTTTAGTTACTGTTCTATTCAAGAATTTGAGTATTAGTGTGTTTTAATCGATTTTGGTTATTAAATGTTGTTAGAATTGTGTTTTTCGAAGTTCAGTTTTTGCTTTTCTAGGTTAAATTTCTTGTTTTGATCTGTTTCTGCGGAAATTTAAGAGTTGTTGAGTAATGCGTTTCATTCTTGAGTAATGCGTTTCTTTCTTGAGTAATGCGGGTCAATCATATTTGAAATGCGGGTTACTCATCCTGAGATGCGGGTCTAACTTTTAAGTGTTAGTTTTTTCACAGGTTGATCGGGTCTCTCTGAACACGCATTTCCTTCTAATGCGTTTCCTTCATAACACGCATTCCTTCAAATGCGTTTCAGCCATGACCCGCATTCCTTCCAATGCGTTTAAATCATGACCCGAATTCCTTTGTGAAACGAATTCCTTTGTGACCCAAATTCCTCTGTGACCCGAATTCCTCAATGTTGCGGGTCTCCCTGTCTTAGTTAAAAAAAAAAAAAGAGTCTGGAAATTTTTTTTTGTGTGTCATGTAATTTTTTTTTTCTTTTTAAACTTTGTGTCATAACAAGTGTTTTTCAAATTTACAATTTTTAATATTTTTTTTTCAATTCATACTGTTTTTGTTTTTCAGATTTATCAGCTATGGATTCTGCCAAATTTGCTCTCCAAGCTAGATTCTACTCAAATGATCTGATGATGCAATTGGGAACAGATACTCGTCCACCAGTCTTAATCAACGAAGATGAGTTTACACAGTGGCAAGATAGGTTCATAAATTTCATTGAGCGTCAGAGTAACGGAGAAAATATGATGAAATCTTTTACTGAAGGATCATTTGTCAAGCCAAAAGATGACATTCCTTTGACTGCTGATGAAATCAAACGTGAAAAAGCCGATAGAGAAGCAAAGTCCAATTTGATGCTAGCTCTGCCTAACACAATCTACAATCGAATTGACTGTTTCAAACATAATCCGAATATGATGTGGACTCAATTAGAAAAAAATTATGCTTGGGTCATCAGTTGCTACTCAGATTCGCCAGACACGATTCATGAACAACTTTGAAGAATTTAAGGCGAAGGACAATGAATCTCTGAAGGCTATCTTTGACCGGTTTTGCGCTGTGATTAATGATCTTAGAAAGATTAAAGTGGAAAAGACTGATCTAGAGACGAATCTGAAGTTTCTTAATTCTCTTCAGCCTGAGTGGAATAAAGCATGTCATAGACTGAGGAACGATATCAGAATCTCCACAATGCAGATTCAAGAGTTGTTCGAGATTCTACTAACTGATGAGAGCTTGGTGCTAGAGAAGAAAACCAAGCTAGATAAGAGGAATAAAAAGACAGTAGATCCGATAGCTCTTCTCACGAAGCAATTATCTGAAAAAGCGTTGTCTGATAACGCTTATACCGGGTCAACTGATGTTGATGGAGAGGCCTTACAGCAAGCTATGATTCTTCTCTCTCAACATTATCAGAAGAAGTTCCAACCGAGATCGGGTTCCAACTCTTCTCGCTTCACTCCTATGCCTAAAGCAAAAGTACCCGAGCCAAAGACTGATGCTTGCTACAACTGTGGAAAGCCGGGTCATATATCAAAGGAGTGTAGAGCAAAGAGGGTTAAGGACACAACTTATTACCGAAGGAAATTGGAGCTGGCTGAGAAAAGAGAGAATGGAAAAGCTTTGCTAGCCGAAGAAGAATTTTGGCTGGATCACTCTGATGACGAAGCTGGTAACGTAGAGATTGCTCATTTATGCTTAGTCGGAGATGACCAGTCAGATGATTCTGATATTGACGAGGATGAGGTATATTCTGAATTTGATTTTAATTTCATTACCTCTCAGTTGAATATCATAATTAATGCTTTGTCTGATTTTCGTTCTAAGTTTTTATCTGAAAAGAATCTAAATGTTGAAAAGTCAAATTTAATTGACAAACTGAAAATTTCCTTGAAAGATGAAAAATCAATTTTAGAAAATACTAAAGACATCTTTCAAAAGAAATTGGATGCTTTGGAAAATTCAAACAAAACTTATCTTCAATCTTTGACTGACATGACCAAATTAAAAAATGAGTTTTCAGATAAAATAATTAAGTTAGAAGAAAAACTTTATCGAAGAGACTAATCTGAACAAACAATTTATATGAACAAACCGAGAAGTGAAGAAGCTGTTAAACAAAGATGGGGACTTGGTTTTGAAAATCCTCATTTTTTAAATAAAGTGATTGATGAAGTTCCCACTATATATAAATACGAATATCTAAAACTTGCACACTATGGTCCTCAATACAAATTCTTTTGGACTAGTGAAAAGCAAATTTTAGATATCGAAAATGAGAAAAGGATATATAAAAAGAAAAACGAAATTCCTTTTGTTTATACGTCTGAAAATGCCAAATATTTTCCAGAAAAATCTAGAAGAGGAAAAAGAGTTTTAAATGAGATATCTCCTATTAAATCTTCAATGTCTAAAGATTTTATTGCTCCTTATGCACCTGATACTTCTAAGGAAGATAGTTCTCAAATATCTTATGATTTGAAGAAATATATTCCTCCGATAGTATTAGAAGAAAAAATCATAGATCTTGTAGATCAGATAGAAGATCAAAATATTTTGAAGAAAATTGAATATGATATTATTATTTCTTTCATGACATCTAGTCTTGAAGAAAATTTATTTTCTCAAAAATCAGATTCTATTTCTAGTTCCTCTTCTGATTCAAAGGGAAATAAAAAGGAAGTTTTCAATTTTGAAATCTTTTCTCAAAATTCTTCTGACTCCGAAGTTAATTCAGATTTATTAGTTGATCAGATTGGTTGCTTGGATAAATTTATTTCTTCTGATTTAAATAGTAAGTCTAAAGTTCTTGATGATTCTTTTACGCTCAATGATCAATATTATAAACCTAAGCGTAAAAGAAGAAGGTCAAAGAAGTCAAAGAAACAAGATAAAGTTGTTTCTGATAGTTCTAATTCTTCTGATATAATTCTTTCAGATAGGGCTTTGAGCGCTAAATCCAAGAAGCAAATCTGGAGAGCGAGGCGAACATCAAATGTTTCTATGATTGAGGGAGATCGATATGTAGACAAAATTTACAATAGTGATTCATTTGCTTATTGTAATAAAATTTCAAAATACTCTATAAAGCAAATGTTTCAAATTTCCAAAAATGTCTCATATTCGTCTTCTGATTCTAGTTCAGATGATTATGCTTTCTCTTCTGATGGTTGTGATTATTTTTCTGATCCTATTCCTCATGCTTCTCATATCAAATCTGCTTATTGTTTCCCCATACGAACTGCAATTAACAAACACGGGCCCAAATATAAGTGGCTTCCCAAATCTTTATCTGATTCAAAGTTGCAGGCATCACATGTTAAGGGGGAGTAATAGGAATATTGGCTCTTGAATACTATAGTTCAAGACCCGTTCTTCATCGATTAATTGGCTTCTGAGTACTTCAGCTCAGAACCCGTTCTTCATAGACATCGACTTCTTAACACAACAGTTTAGAACTCGTTCTTCAATGATTAAGCTTCTGACTTAATGAGATACTGTGAGTACGTCAATTTTATTTCCGCTGCATATATCTCTGATTATGATGTGTTCCAGTTTTTCTCAATGTTTCAAGAATCTGAGCTTGTTTATCTATCTCATTAATTTGTATTACCCAAAATTTTCTTTTAATATGAGAACAAATTAATTTTCTTTTATGTAAAAGATGAAATAGTTGAATTTTATTTTGTTCCAACTAAATATCAATTAAAAGTTTAAATCTTTACAAATTTTATTCTATAAAGTAAAGTTTTACATTTTTTCTTTCCTTTGAATAAAATATATGTCTAGGATAAATTTTCAAGTTCTTTTGCTTATATTAAAGTTTTTATATGGTCAAATTTCAAGTCTTACAAAAGTCGAAAAGTCAGCAACGTGTTTGAAACTTTTATTACTGCTTTAAAGTTGTGTGATTCGGAATTTTTTATCGTTTACTTTGCTTAGACTACCTAAATAATCAAAATTATAGATCGGAATGAAAATATGGGCTAAGCATTTAGACGTTGATCTGAGTAATTGAGATGAATAATAAATTCTTAAAATACAGAAATCTATAAGTTTAAAAATTTGTACCTGTGACCTTTCTGGTTTGGGAAAGTAAGTTCCTCGGGATGCTTGTCATCTGGTCCCTAAGGTCATTTGGTCTGGGATTGATCGAACAGAAATCCTGCAATAGAACCGGAGCGAAAGTCATGTTCTACTGGTATGAATGGGTTTAGGATATGTCGATGTAGCCTTTCTGATCCGGGAGAGTAAGTTCCAAGGGGTGCTTGACACCTAGTCCCCTAAGGCCAACTGGTCTAGGAGCGGCTGACCCAAATACTGCAATAGGGTCAGATAGAAAGTTACATTTACGGCATGTTCTTTACTTAATAAACTTCTTGATTAAAAAGATGCCAAAGTGCACAAGCTTAAAAGATGCCAAAGAGCACACTCATGTTAAGATGCCAATGAGCACAATGCTAAAAGATGCCAACGAGCACACATCTCATGATACTTGGTAAAATGTTTGAGTTGTGATAAACCTGTAAATTTGTGAAAGTCTTAATTTTTGATGACTTCGTGTTAGTACATGCAAAGTTCTCTATAATATTTCTAGAATTGCATTTTCTTGAAGCTAATCGAAGATTCGCATGTGAGCACACTGAATAGATTGCTGGAAGTTTTTGAAACTGAACATGTTTTAACTTGATATGCAATTAAACTCGTTCTTTTATCTTACAACATATGTTTGATTTCAAATGATTGATAAATTTGTGATATTTTACTCTGTAGAATTTAATTTGTTTAGTATTTAAAATTTTATATGTTTAGTCGTTTCAAAGTTTACATTCAATATATTTTTCTTTCTACATTAATATTTGATCATTGTGTTCTCATAAATATATTTTAATGGGTTTATGCATTATTCAAGGGGGAGTGAACAAAGAGAATATTTTCAAAGTTTATATCTGGTTTTGAGGGGGAGTATCTGATTTTCTTTACATAAATGTTATCTCGAATTGTCTTATCTAATGCATTTGTGTAGGGGGAGTCAAAGAGCTTTTAAAGGTAAATTTTTTTTCTAAGTCTATTTTGCGTGTCTTGTGTGAACCGCATTCCTCAGTATGCGTGTCCCGTGTGAACCGCATTCCTCAGTATGCGTGTCACGTATGAACCGCATTCCTCAGTGTTCATGGAACACATTCCTCCCTGTTTTTCTCTGTTTCATTGATTTTGCAGATCTTTCGCTGTCTCGTCTCCAACATTCGCATGACCAAGTTGATCAAGATCATCAAGGTCATGAGGGGGAGAAGTCAAGGAGAAGTTTAAGAGACAAAGAGCTCAAAAGATTATCTGCTGATCAAGATCAGCAGATTCGCTCAAAGATTCCAGTTTCTCAGCTACATCAAATTCTTTTGCTGTTCTTGCTCCGAACACCACAGTTCATTCAAGTTCATTTAAAAGAGGTGTATCGTTTTGAGCTTAAGCAGTAAAGAAAATTTTCTTTCTGCAAGATGCTGAGAAGAATTTTTTTCTTAAAAGTCAGAAAGCTTCTGAAAGTCGCTTTATTGGTCCGTGCTGTTATTTGAAGATATTTTTTGAAGACCAAAGCGCCAATGATTACTAAGGGGGAGATTGTTAAGTCTGATTTTATAGTAATAATTGTATTTATAGGTTTGGTCTTATACTGTGCTTAAAGAGCATATCTGTAGTGTATCTGACCAAGGGTATTTAAGTCCCTTTGGTCTTGTGTCTTGTAACAAGCATCACACGCACATCTTAGTGAAATTACATATTGCGTTTCTATTGTCTCTCTCTACTTTCTCTCTCTAAAGTTCTAGTGATCTTGGATTAACATTTACAAACATGGTTGGGAAATTGAGGGTGAGTAAATCCCGGTGGTTGAGACATGAAGACCTCCTCATGAAGGTCCCATGAAGAAATGCATTGTTCACATCGAGCTGGCGTAGGTCCAGTTGTTGGAAAGAGCTAGAGATAGAATAACACGAATAGTTACAGGTTTGGCAACGGGACTGAAAGTATCAAAGTAATCCTTCCCATAGGAAGCCTTTTGCTACCAAACGGGCCTTGTATTTGGAGATTGTACCATCTGGGTGTCGTTTAACCCGAAATACTCATTTACAGCCAATGGGATTGTGGGTGCCACGTGGTACTAGTTCCCAAGTCCCATTCTACATGAGAGCATTGAATTCGTTGTTCAACACTCCAATTGCTTGATACAAAACCCCTGCCTGAGCAACCTTATAACAAATAGCTAGGCATTATATTAATGAGATTCAAGGTGAGTCATTAATCTAAATGTCAAACGATGCCAAATACAAAAGTCAAGCACTTGTCACAAATAACGTTATCATTAATTTCACTATTTTTCTTTTTGATAAAAGAGATAATTATGTATTATATCATATGTTTTATTAAATAAAGTACAACGAGTTAATATTGATGACATGCATGTGTATACAAAATATGAATACAAATGGAAAAATACAATGCATGCAAAACCACAAGTGCAACCGTCAACTTAAGAAAACCCAAGGGTCATTGACAGCAGAGCCCAACACCCCAAGAGTCAAGGTTTAAAACCTCACCAAAGATGAGAAGTGTGCGTGATTATTAATTTGCCGAATATAAATATTTTATACTAAAAGATAACTAAAGAAAACGATCCACCTTGAAATGAAAATTTAGAAAATCAAATTGGAGTTAAAGTTTGAAATACCACTTATTTTTTCTTATAATGAAATATTGAATATATGACCTTCGGGGGTATGACATATAGGAATGCGTATGCAAATACCATCGATCTAAATGACCCCAAATAATACCCTTATTTTTTTTTTCATGATATGACATGGTATGGTGTATCTTGTGATCCAATAAAGTAGGCTGGCAATAGACCCTCAAATCTTAAGCCATGTAAACTTGGAAAAGACATCATAAGAAAGAAAGTTACCACCCACTTACTAATTTACACCTCAATCTGATTAAGCAAAAAATACTGGCTGTCTCTCCACTTACATGTCGATTTGCTTAGCTTGCTCAAGTAATTTGAATATGACCACCCCGTTCCTGACATTTTATGGCCCTGGACGTAAGAAAAATCAGGTCCTCCAAAAAAATTCAATAGATATTTTTCTTTAGTAAAAAACCGAATCAGAGAAATGGTAATAATTCATGGAGGAAACAAATCTTATTCTTCTTTAGTATAGATAGGAGAGTACTTAAGATTTATGTACTTCTTATTAGGTAATTAGCAACCAAGAGTATAATATACTAAAAAAACGGATAGTTTTGAAGTCCTAATATATAGATATGAGTTTGATCATCTACAATGGTTGGTAAGTCTTTTTAAAATGTAAGATTTTTCTTAGTTCATAACAAGAAATATTGTTATTTTGATACAAAAAGAGAACTTATGTAGAGGAAGTAATCGAGAGATCAATGAGAGACCAATGATAGAGAAGATTACCAAGGTTATTTAGACATATAGACAAATAAGGATCATTAAGAATATGGAAAAAAGTTGATTCATTAAGATCCGATAAGAATAACATAATGAATGAATGAAAGCTCAATGAATTGTTGCTTGAGCACTTAAAAATATATTGTGTAATTCTTTGAGAATGAAATGCCTTCTCTCATTCATCAAAACCGAATAAATAGAGGATGTACAACAGAAAATAAGGAAACCCCTAAACTAAATATGGAACAAATAATTACAATAAAATACATTTAATTTACAAGATATTAACCGAAATATATATAAGGCAAATGGCAAATATTTCGGCTAATACTCCCCCGCAGTCGAATCTGTAGCTGGGCGGATAGTGAGGCTGGAGCGAAAGCGGTTGAAAAGGTGTCGTGGCAAGCCCTTTGTAAAAATATCGACATATTGTTAGTCAGCGGGGACATGTAGCACACGTAAAGAACCCAGACGCACTTTTTCGCGGACAAAGTGGATGTCAATTTCAACATGTTTTGTGCGTTGGTGTTGCACCGGGTTTTTGGTGAGGTAAACGGATGAAATGTTGTCGCAATAGATGATCGTGGCCTGGCGTAGTGGAAGATGAAGCTCAAGAAGAAGATTGCGAAGCCATGTGGTTTCAGCCGTTGCATTTGCGACTCCTTTGTATTCGGCTTCGACGCTTGATCGGGAAATGGTAGGTTGTCTTTTAGACGACCATGAGACGAGGTTGTCACCGAGAAACACGGAGTAACCGGATGTGGAACGCCGAGAGTCGGGGCACCCCCCAGTCCGCGTCTGAGTAAGCGATCAGGTTGGTAGACTTGGAGGGTGAAATATGAAGTCCGTGACTACTGGTGCCCTTAAGGTATCGTAGGATGCGCTTAAGGAAGTTGAAGTGCGGCTCCCGCGGGGAGTGCATAAATAGGCAAACCTGTTGAACCGCGTAGGCAATGTTGGGGCGGGTGAAGGTTAAGTATTGGAGGGCCCCGACTAGGCTACGGTAAAGAGAAGAATCAGGCAAGGGGTTACCTGCCTTTGCGCTGAGTTTAGAAGTGGTATCAACATGAGTAGTGGACGGTTTGCAATCTTGCATTTTGGCTCGATTGAGGATGTCAAGCATGTATTGCTCTTGAGTTAAAAAAAGTCCGTCGTTCTTACGGTGAACCTGAATACCGAGGAAGTGGTGAATAGGGCCAAGGTCAGACATTGAAAACTCCTGAGATAATAAATCGATGAAATACCGAAGAGTGGTGGTGTCTAGGGCGGTCAAAATGATGTTGTCCACATAGAGAAGTAGATAAGCCATTTTGGTGCCACGTTGAAAAACGAAGAGAGAGGTGTCACTATTGGTGCTTTTGAAACCACATGTTTGGATGAAGGTCGCAAAACGATGATACCATGCCCGCGGGGCTTGTTTGAGCCCATATAAGGATTTGCGCAAGCGACAAACATGCTTGGGGTTGGTGGGGTCTACGAATCCGGGTGGTTGAAACATATAAACGGTTTCTTGGAGATCCCCGTGCAAGAAGGCGTTCTTTACATCTAGCTAATGGATTGGCCATGATCGTGAAGCGACTAGACTAAGAACGATGCGGATCATGGCCGGTTTCACGACGGGACTAAAAGTTTCGTCACAATCAACTCCGACCTGTTGACATTTACCATTAATTACCAATCGTGCTTTGTCCGGTAAATCCACATGCAACGTATAACATGAGCATCAGGTGGACGTGGCACAAGTTCCCATGTATTGTTATCCATTAAAGCCTTGTATTCGCCAGTCATAGCACGGGACCAGTTTGGATCAGTCCGGGCATGGTTATGGGACTTGGGAATGGGGGAGACGGTGGGGGTTGGGTTGGTGGTGGTGGTGTGTAGGTTAAGCGGTTGCTTGAGTTTTGTGATACCATCTCGCAAGCGAGTGGTCATAGGATGTAAGGAGGCTGGTTGTGGAGGGGTTGGGGGTGGTTGTTGGTTTCGACGAGAGTAAGTGAGAGGATAGTAGGTAGGGGCTGGAGAGAGGGGCTGGGAGATAGGACCGACGCTAGGGCCGGCTGGTGGTGATTGGGTTGAGGTGGCGGAGGGAAGAGGGGCAGCAGTGGTGGTGGCGGATGTGGGTGGGGGCAGCGGCGGTGGTGGCGGATGCGGGGGCTGTGGGTGGTGTATGTAGGGGTGGGGGCGTGGGATGGAAAAGTAGCGGGTTGGGGTCGGAGTCATGAAATGGGTGGGTGGTAGGTTTGTGGTTGAGGTTGGCGAAAGGGAATGTGGATTCGTCAAACGTGACGTGCCGGGAGAGGAGGATCTTGCCCGTAGAGAGGTCAAGGCATCGATAACCACGGTATTGAGGTGGGTAACCAAGGAAAACACAGGCCGTGGACCGGGGGGCTAATTTGTGTGGTTTAGTGGCATTGAGGTTGGGATAACATGCACACCCAAATATGCGAAGGTGGTTATAAGTAGGGTGTTTGAGATAGAGGGCAGAGGTGGGGGTTCGGTTATGAAGTAATTTGGTAGGTAAAATATTATGAAGGTAGGTAGCGGTATGGAGATCATCAACCCAAAAGGAGGGTGGTAGAGATGCACGAGTGAGGAGGGATAACATGAGTTCGTTTAGGCGACGAATCATGCGTTCGGCGATACCGTTTTGCTGGGAAGTATGTGGGCATGAGAACCGGATATGGAGACCGATAGTGGATGCAAAGGAATGAAATTGGTGGTTGTCGAATTCACCACCTTTATCGCACTGAAATGTTTTGAGGGTTGTGGTAAACTGTGTTTGAATAAATTTGTGGAAGTTTTTAATTTTGTCAAACGTTTCAGATTTGAATTTTAGGGGAAAAACCCATGTGAAGTGGGTGAAGTCATCGATTATGATGAGGTAATATTTAAAACCAGTATTTCTTGGGATGGGAGAAGTCCACAAGTCAGCGTGAACAAGATCAAATGGTCTCAAAGTGGTGGAAGTTGAGTCTTTGAATGGTAAGCGTTTGTGTTTGGCAATTTGACATGATTGACAGACAAAAGATTTATCAATTTTATTGCAAGAAATGTGTTTATTAAAACTGAGGAAATCGATTACATAATGTCCCGGATGTCCTAGTCTAAAGTGCCAAACTGGCGAGCTAGAAGAAACAGAAAAAGATAAAGCAGGAGCGGTAGGGTGGCCGGTGAAAGGGTAGAGGTCACCGGAGCTATCGTGCCTCGTCAGGTGCTTCCAGTCTTGAGTTCCTTAACAGAAAAACTAGATGGGTCAAATTCAACTGAAACGGAGTTATCACGACAAAATTTACGTACGGACATAAGGTTTTTGACAACATTAGGTGTGTGTAGAACGTCTTTAAGGTGAATAGGTTTGGAGGGGTGGGGCGTGTCCTGATCCAAGAACTGGTACCTGATTACCATTACCAACAAACACAGATTTAATAGACGACACACAAGGGGTAGAAATTTTACCTGCGTCTGCAGTGAGATGAGTGGTAGCACCCGAGTCCATGTACCACTGGTCATCATTAGGATCTAGAGTCATAGTTGAAAAGGCAGCCTCAAGTTCAGATGGTTCCAACGGGTTAACTTATGCGAGATTGGCTTGTGGTTGTCGGTTGGATTGCGTAGACGGACCAGCAGGAGGGGTGGCCCAAGGAGCAACCCAGCCGCTTTGGGTTGGATACGGACATGGGGGCGGTGATGTCCACCAAGGGGCAGCCCAATACGGTGGTGGGTAGGCGGGCCAGGGAGGTTGCTGTTGGCCGGAGGGTGGGCCGCGGCGGCTGTTCAGGTGCGAGTTTGTCGATCGGCCAAGCGGCTGGTTGGTCGATCGGTTTTGAGATCCGGATGGAGAGGATCGACGATTAGGTTGGCGGTGCGGTGGTTGACGGCCGCGATTTGCAAACGTGTCGCGTCGCGGCGGTGGGTTAGACGATGGGTCATGGTCTACGGTGGTGACAACTTCTATCGGTGAGTGAGCGTCCCGAGCGTGTTGGCGTTGGTTCTCAAGTTGAAGCATGGAACAAGCCGTTTCCCATGTAGGTAGGGTTTGCTTGATGTAGGCTGCAACGGTATCGAACTCGGAAGGCAGGCCACGAACAAGTTGTAACACGAGGCGGTTGGCCGTGACGGGGCATTCCACATCTTCAAGTTGGCTGGCCAGATCTTTGAGACGCTGGCAGTAGGCTTCAAGAGAGGTCGTGGCACGAAGGGTCAAGTTGTTAAACTCGTGTTCGAGAGCAGCAACGCGAGAACCCTTGTTGTTGAGGAAGATTTCCTTGACTTTATGCCAGGCTTCAAAAGCGGTGGATTCGGGGTCAAGGACTCTAGCAAGGAGATCGTCGGAGAGTGTCCCATAAATCCATTGAAGGACAATGGCATCGATTTCTGACCAGGCTTCGTAGGCCGGATCAGTTTTCGCTGGAGGAGTTGTGCCATCGATGTGGTCAACGACCTTGTAGCCTCGAGCATGAAGTTTGAACAATCGCACCCACGACGAGTATGTGACCTTGGTATCATCGAGGATCCGCACCTTGTTTTGAATATTCGTGACTGTGTAGACTGGGTGGAGTGATTTGGAAGGGTTGGCGTCGGACTTGTCGGCCATGGTGATTTGGAGAAAACGGCACAACCGTGGCTATGGAAAAAAATCGGTATTGAGCCTTGGCTCTGATACCATGTAATTCTTTGAGAATGAATTGCCTTCTCTCATTCATCAAAACCGAATAAATAGAGGATGTACATCAATAAGGAAACCCCTAAACTAAATATGGAACAAATAATTACAATAAAATACATTTAATTTACAAGATATTAACCGAAATATATATAAGGCAAACGACAAATATTTCGGCTAATATATTGTTGTGTACGTAGTGGAATCCCAATAAAAGATGAAAGCCAAACAATTGATAAAAAATATTTGAATTTTCTTTTTCCTTTTTTTTCATGCTCCACTAATAAGATTTAGGATTAAAAGTTTATAGAATATGACACATATAAGAGAAATTAATTACTGAATACATTTAGTAGGGAAAATTTATTTATTAATCACAAAACCATGTAACACGTCATAACTCATAAGAACAATATATAGGTTGTCAAACAATAGTACAAGATAATATGAAGAAACAAAAATATATAGCAATAGCCGACAAAAACAATTATGCGAACTACATAAGCAAATAGCAATTGTCATTATAAGCAAAAATAGATAAAAATATCCAACAAAAACATATAGCAACAACAAGCACATGAGCTTAAAGTTGTTATCCGTTGAATTGTTGAAACACGAAAACAATCAAACAGATAGAGATAACAATAACCAATATTGGACTTTGAAAAATTAAAGAGGCAAAAGCAATAGGATATAACGAATGGCTAATTTTATTTTATTTTATATTTAGTTCTTCAATAGGCAACAACATTGTTACAATTTTTTTGGTTCTCTTTAATATATTAATTTTTTTAGACTACTACTATATATTGACGAAAAAATTTGGGCTTATAATATTTTTGGGTCTGGCAATGCGCCCGTGCCGCCCTCCCAGGGACGGTCTGAATGTGACTTGTTGCAATCATCAATATGAGTTCATTTCACTTTTGCACATAAATAAGTTATTGTTGGCTTTGAAAAAACCGTCAACATGATAAACAAATCAAATGGCATCAGAAAGGATGAGGAGGTGATGTGATCAACTAAGTTGTCAAGTTTTAGCAAAACATACTTATAACTGCCATCATCATTCAAACTACATTGCCCAGTACTTGAACATTTGAAAAGCTACTTCAGACCCCCGCAACCATATTATAGCAGTCTGTCAAAATATGGATCCGAGATATTGCAAAACATGTGATATGACTAGTTATATGAGAGGTAATTGGGAAATTGACCAAAATAGCCGATCTCGGCAACCAAGTTCACTTTTTAGCCACTTTTGGAACCAAATTCCATTTTAGCCGGAGTTTAATTACGCAAATGCCTTGCGCATTTGCGTAAAGCCTATTTTCAGTTTAGAAAAAAAAATTCTTTATGCAAATTTGCGTAAGGCTCCTTACGCAAATGGGTCAAGCAAATGGGGATCCTTACGCAAATGGGTTATGCAAACGTGGATCCTTACTCACATTTGCGTGATTTTTTTAAATCTGAATATCAAGTTTTACGCAAATGCGTTCGCGTAAACACTGGCAAAAATATGAGTTCGATTGAAAAAGTGGCTAAAAAGTGAATTTGGGTGGGGAAAGTGGCTATTTCGGTCAATTTCCAGAGTTAATTCCGATCAGTTCAACAAAAGTGAGTACTACTGTCTAAGCCTTATCAACCCCATTACCCTCTTTATACTACTACCAAAATATGACTTATAAAAACAAGACAGTTTTGCAGTCTATTAGATATATGTTAATCATCTTGATTGAATATTATAGCAAACATGATTCTAGTTTTCTTTATCCATCATGTAGAGCAGTGTTCTTATTTTTGTAATATGCAGTGACTAGGACGTATCTTAATTGACATAATGAAATAAAAGTTGGGTGGTCCCAGAATCATTCAACTTGGCAGCCAAGCTACAAACTTCAGAAAAAATAATTCAGTACAGGAGAGGAAAAGAAGCTGTTGCAGGCTTCTTGAAGCAACTTGAATTTTTTTGAATTTCCCATATGCGTGAATATATCTTGGCATCTAAAGATAGCTAAAGAGTCACCGGTGCTTATTCTGGTAGGAAGGTTGGTATATTTGATGAGCAATATGTTGTAACAAGTCGTTTTGCTGTCTTCATGAGGTAGCCTGTTTTCTTTTGGAAGATCTAACTTGACTTGAGAAGGTCATGATAGCCCACCTCCGGTACCAAATGAAGCAATTCAAGTTGTTATTTGGTTGATAGAGGAACAGTTGAGTGGACTGAGAAGACTAGAAGCTCAAAGAATGACTTATCGTTCAATCTCAAAGAGTAGGAGAAAGATAAAGAAAACATTACTCTTGTTGGTGTTGAAATTAAGCTTGAAATAGAAAACAACATAATCTAGAACAAAAGAAAATTTATATATAGTATTGAATCATGTCTCATTTCTTTTGATCATGATCACATGGCATGGCCTATTTGGGATTCTACAAACAGTGGAAAAAGTTTCCGGAAGATCCGGTCCATGGAATAGAAATTAAAAGATAAGAGAAAGCTCCCCTTTGCCACCACTTTACAGGTCAATCTGATTAATCAAGATAAGCATTCTCACCACTTCCATTTCAGGTTCCTTAGCTTGGTTATCTAATTTCCATGTGGCTTGTGGCAAGGTGACTATAATCTGCTTTTCCTACCCATCAATATGAATTCATTACCAACTAATAAATTACTTGGAAAGTAACCACACCATGAAGGAAAAACATGCATCCCCCTCGCTGACCAAGAAAAGTTGGACCACCAACCTTTCTCAATTGAGCTCTCAAGTCGATTCAATGACATAATTCATTCAATCATGCTTTATTCTTTGTGGTCACGTCTAACCACCAGTAATGATGAGACATAGATGACTCATCCAACCAACTATTTTTCATCTTTGCCATCTTTATATGTCTATAAATATCATCATTCTGAGTACATTAGCCATCAACTTAGTAATTAGCTTCAAAAATTGCTACATTTGGACAAGTTATTGCAGACCTGCGAGGCAACCAAATCACAGCAATCCGTAAAAAAATGGATCCCAGATTTGCTAAGCATGTTATTGGAATTCCGATCAGATCAACAAAGGGACTACTATTGTCTAAACCTTATCAACCCCATTACTCTCTTTCTACCACTTCTTCCAAGATGAATGGCATAGAGAGAGAAGACAGTTTTGCAGCCTGGATTAAAAATTCTGGTAAGTTTTTGATCTAATTATGTTTTAACCACTAACAATACTAATTCTCACTATTGATCTTATAATTTCCTTATTTTTGTGATATGCAGTGAGTTTAGGACCCAAATTAATTGAAATCATGAAACACAAATTGAGTCATGGTGCCAGCAGCCAATGTAAAACCTTCAGGAAAAACTTCTGTATCAGAGAGGGAGAGAAGCTGTTGCAGGCTACCCAATGCTGCTTGTACACTACAGCTGGTGCCATTGCAGGCCTGCTCTTTGTGTCTACAGAAAGGGTTGCATTTTGCAGTAATAGGTCTATGAAAACATATTCTACAACTGGCAAGCTGCTAAAGTATCAATATAAGGTAGGGCGATCACTTCCGAAGTGCTTTCATCTCGTGCACATTAATTTCATCAGATTTTAAAATAATTTCATCATTTCATGACATTGTTCAAATCGTGCTATGTAGGTTTCAATCCCATTAGCAAAGATCAAAGGGGTAGGAGAAGGCATGAACAATAAGAGGTCATCATCAACCAAATATGTGGAGTTAGTGACGGTCGATGATTTCAACTTCTGGTTTATGGGGTTTTTAAATTATAAGAAAGCAATAAGGTACCTCCATCTTGCAATCAGTTTGGACTGCTTAAGCAATTGATGTCGAAGAGTAGAGCTTATATAGTTTCATGTAAATAGTCTTGTTAGTTATAGGCATTTCCTCCTTTTGGTTGCAAGACTAAAGCTTTCACTAATGGGAAAAAGTTGTATGTTGATATATGATTTCAAAGTCTAAATTTATATGAAATGTTATTTTTTGGTGGATATATACAGTTGGATGGTATAAGTTGTTTTCTAATAGTTTGTTGGCAGCGTTATCTGATGCTAGAAGAAGGCTTTGCAAGCTTTCCAACCAAAAAGCAATTGCACCAATTAATTAAAAGCGATAGGAATGGCCAAAGAAACTAAGTTCTTGAATCAAAACCTCTATCTTCAACAGATTCGGGAAGGGATCAATGCCACCATATATATCAAGCACCTGACTATGGACTAGCAAAACAACCTCCATATTTTTTTTGCATATTCTTTACCTAATGGGATCCAAAAGGGGGGAAAAGAACATGGATGTGTTCCAGGTCGCACCATTAAGTTAATAGTACTCTCCCATCACAAAATTATCGGACAGGTTCGAAACAGAACTCGTGTTCCGATACTCAAAACGAGATCACCACCAAATTGGAAGCAACAACAACAGAAGATCAATTTCACGTGGTTCCACTATAATGTTTGAGTTTGAGGATTCGAGTTGATATGTGGACGGGATAATCACTTGGATATTGGAAAGATCGCTTTCCAAATACAATAATTTATTCCTTCTTAGCCTTGGGTATCACGAATTTCGTATTGGGATAATACAAAATGAAAACTCTTTTTCTTAGAGGTTGTATATAAGATCTAGTTCTTATATACACACAGATTCACGTGTACATATTTATATGAGAGATTGATAGTTATGGGCGGTTAAACGGGTGAAACATAACCATACGACAGTTACAAACGTTAACCGATAAGATTGAGTTGTTACAATTGACTCAGACGACAGAAATTCCAGAGAGGACAGAAGCCTGACTTAGAAAAACTAAGTCAAGATGAGAATAAAGAATCTCTTCATATCATCAAAGGATACAAAACAGAACAATATATAAGGGAAAAAATAAAGAATAATTACTAACAACATTAATTATACTAGTCTAATATCCCCCCTCAAGCGAAACAGTGGCGGTCCAAGGCGCAACATGCACCGAAAATGCTCAAATTGTTGGCGAGGAAGGCTCTTAGTGAAGATGTCCGCAACTTGAAGCTTGGATGGAACGAACATGGTGAGAAGTTTGCCAGACGCGACAAGCTCACGAACGAAGTGATAATCAAGATCAATGTGCTTGACTCGCTTGTGAGATACAGGATTCTGTGTGAGAAAAAGAGCACTTTGATTGTCACAGAGGAGAGTCGGTCGACCGGGTGGTAAGGCATGAAGCTCTCGTAAGAGATGTGTGATCCAGATAATCTCAGCAGCCGTGTTAGCCATGGCTCGATATTCAGATTCACAACTAGAGCGAGAAACAGTTGGTTGCTTCTTGGCGCTCCAAGATACAAGATTACCCCCCCGGAATATCGAGTATCCATAGGTGGAGCGGCGTGTGTCAAGACACCGAGCCCAATCATCATCAGAATACCCAACAATGGTGGTGGTTTGGGGTCTGGAAAACGTGAGACCAAAAGAGATAGTACCCTTGACATATCGAATAATGCGCTTCACAGCCTGAAAATGCACGACAGTTGGGGTCGATAAAAACTGACTAACTTGGTTCACAGCATACGCGATATCTGGTCGGGTGATGGTTAAGTACTGAAGAGCACCCACTAGCGAGCGATAACAAGTGGGATCCTCGTAAGGAGTACCACCACTAACAAGCGAAACATTAGCGGAAAGGGGGGTGGCGGCTGGCTTAGCCTTAATGAGACCCGCACGGGAGATGATGTCATGAGCGTACTTAGCCTGACTGATAAACAATGTGTCACCTCAAGCCCAAGAAAATAATTCAAACGGCCAAGATCTTTAATTTTAAACTCATCATGGAGTTTAGCAATAAAGGAACGAATGATGGATTCATCAGAGCCCGTGAGGATCAAGTCATCCACATAAACCAATAAGTAAAGGATGCACGCATCACGTTTAAAAACAAACAGTGATGGATCAGCCCGGCTGCATGAGAAACCACTGGAGACTAAAAAAGCACTGAGACGATGGAACCAGGCCCTAGGGGCTTGCTTTAAGCCATAGATAGCTTTGCGAAGTTTACAAACGTGATCCGGGTACCGGGAATCCAAGAAGCCAGGCGGCTGCTGCATATAGATGGTGTCACTCAACGTGCCATGAAGAAAGGCATTATTCACATCAAGTTGATGTAAATGCCACCCATTAATAACCGCAAGTGTGAGAACCACCCGAATCGTGGCCGCCTTGACAACGGGGCTAAAAGTGTGAGAGAAATCAAGGCCTGGAACTTGACTAAAACCTTGATCAACGAGGCGAGCCTTATGCCGTTCAACCGAACCATCAGCCCGATATTTGGTGCGAAACAACCATTTGCACCCCACCACGTTGGTATCGGGAGGACGAGGAACCAACAACCAAGTGCGGTTATGATGGAGAGCATGCATTTCGGAGCGCATGGCATCACACCATTTGGAATCACGCATAACATCGACGTAGGAGGTAGGATCCCGAGTAGCAAATAGCGCCGAAAAAAGACTATGGTCCTGAAAATGAGATAAATCAGCCTGATAGCGTGGTTTAAATATGCCTGCCTTGGCCCGAGTGACCATGGGGTGCCGGTTTTGAGATGGTGTCGGATCCTGTGGTGTCGTGACATCGGGTTCATGGGTTTGAGAAGGGGTCGGATCCGGAGGTGGCGGGGCATTGGGTTCATGGGTTTGAGATGGTGTCAGATCCGGTGAGGGCGTGGCAATGGGTTCATCAACCGAGGGATCCGTATGCGGCATAGGGACCGGATTAACAGGTGGGGTGGTGGAATCATCACAAAAACCACAGGCAGACGGTGGCGGTGATGGAGGAACGGGTGCCGGGGAAGCGACCAGTGGTAGGGGAATGTCTGCCAAAAAAGAGTGCAAAGGTAAGGTGGTGAGGGGGGCATCTATGGTAGAAGCACTAAATGGAAAAGACGACTCATCAAACCGGGCATGGCGAGTGATAAAATTTCGAGATGACACCGGATCAAGGCATTGATAGCCTTTATATTGAGAGTTGTACCCGATAAAAACACACGGAATGCTCCTAGGAGATAACTTATGTTCTGAGTAATCACGTAAATATGGGTATACCCGACACCCAAAGGGTCGAAAATTTTCATAGGACGACACCCGTGCAAACAGGACTTCAAATGGGGACTTCATGGAGAGAACCTTTGTGGGAAGGCGATTAATGATGTGAACCGCGGAGCTAAAAGCATGAACCCAATAAGAGGCAGGAATATGTCCATGAAACATCATGGCAAGCCCGGTTTCAACAATGTGTCGATGCTTGCGTTCAACCCGCCCATTTTGTTGCGGGGTATATGGGCAAGAAATTTGATGAAAAATGCCATGCTTGATTAATAATGTCTTAACATTGTGATTTAAAAATTCCGTACCCCCATCACTTTGAAAAACCTTAATGGTGGAGGAAAATTGAGTCTGCACAAATGTAATAAACATGGAAAAAATAACATGGAAATCCGACTTGGACTTGAGCGGGTATAGCCATGTGAATCGAGAAAAATCATCCACAAATGTCACATAATATCGATATGAGTCAACCGAGGAAACTGGTGATGGGCCCCAAAGGTCACAATGGACCAAATCCAAAACATGTAAGGCACGTTTGTTATTATCATCAAATGGCAACTGGTTTTGGTAAAATAGAAGAAACCAACAAATGTCCAAGTTTATTCAAAACAGAAATAGTGTCAAATGACACATGCCCCAATCTAGAGTGCCAAAGTTCAAACGACGCCTTGGATTTGGTCCTAGCAAAACACGCATAAGCCTTCGGTGAGGAGGATAGCACATAAAGTCCACGATCACATTTTCCTTGAGCTAGAACTCGCTTCGTTAGTCGGTCCTGAATAGAAAAAGAAGATTTGGAGAATAACACATCCACATCATTATCAGATGTTAGTTTACTAATGGACAATAAATTTTTGGTAAGGTGCGGGACCACCAGAACATCACGCAGGCAGATACCATTTGCAAGTGTGGAAGTCCCAATAGAAGAAATAGGGAGAGTATGACCATTACCAAATTGAACCGAGCCATCACCTCCAAATGGCTCGGGTTGAGAAACCGAACTCGCAGAAGAAGCCATGTGATCAGAGGCACCGGAATCAACATACCAATCCGGACCAGAAGTATTCACGTGACATTTTGCAAGAAAAGCCTTGGCAAGATCAGTTTCCTTTGGGAGGGATGGTGAAGTAAAAGTGGTAAGTTGAGGACACACATTCGCATAATGGCCATTTTGGCGACATAGTTGGCAATGGGGAGGGCGACGACCACGACCACGACCCCCCCGAAAACTCCGACCACCACCACCTCGACCACGACCACCGAGAGATGGCTGTGTCGAGGTGTTTTCAGCCGAGAAAGCCACGGTGGTGGTGGCTGTTCCATGGATCGAGCGGAGAAATAATTCATGCCCCTCGGCTTGTGCAAGTAAATCACGGAAGGCGTGTGGGGTACGGAAGGCACGAATGGTCGTTGAAAAAGTTTCAAAAGAACCACCAAGACCACACACAGGACCAGTGAGTTTTGTCTGAATCAACAACCGCGTGACCGATGGCCGCAAGTTGGTCACAAATAGCCTTAAATTTACGACCAAACTCTGAGACACTTGAGGTACCTTTAGAGAGAAGACGAAGTTGGTCACGAAGATTTTGAACACGCTCCATAGAGGAATTTCCATAGGCGGCTTCAAGGGCCAACCAAATATCACGAGCGGTGGAGAGACCCACAATCTCCGAGAAGGCCTCCTCGGTGAGAGAAGCTTGGAGGAGGATGACAACACGTTGATCAGCAGTGAGCCACACCGCATGAGCCGGATTTTCAGTCTGCTTGCCATCAACCAGAAGTTGGGATGACGGGGCTTGAGAGGAGCCATCAACGTGGTCAAGAAGAAGTTGATAATTAAGAAGTGGTATCATTTGGTTCTTCCACAGCAGGTAATTTATGGAGGAGAGGCGAATGTTGATAAGATGAAGGATGGTGTTCATGGGAAGAGTTGTGTCTTGGGAGGAGGAGGTGGCAGCCATGGTGGTGTCGATGATCAGGAGAAGACGAGAGGGGAGGGAGAGGAAGGGAGGACCGGTTATTGAGGGAGAGGAAGGGAAGGGGTCAAGGCTCTTGATACCATGAGAATAAATAATCTCTTCATATCACCAAAGGATACAAAACAGAACAATATATAAGGGAAAAAATAAAGAATAATTACTAACAACATTAATTATACTAGTCTAATACAAGACTCGGAGCTATGACCTGAAGGCTCTGAGACCTCTTGCTTCTGATCTGCACTTCGGCAATTTCCACCAAGTTTTGGAATTCTTTCAATAAGGTTTCTAACCTTTAGAATCACGTCCAGAATGTCTCGAAATTTCAAATTCCTAAGTAAAGCTCTTCAAAAAATTCGTAAGCGATCTAAGGCGATAGAAACAACATTTGTGAGTGTGCACTCTGCACCTCCTAACACACTTATGTTTGCCTTATTACCTAATCGATCTCAAGCAAATAACAATCACACTAAAATGACTGTTGACACAAAAATCACCCACATATCATTGTTATAATGTACCTACACCCACATGCAGGGAGAGGAGAGGATTGTATTTCACAAAATTAAATGGAGTATACACATTTCTTACCCGATCTAATATTCCACAGTAGCAAACAATAGAAGGAATGAAGTTTCCAATGAAAACTGATTAATTAGCATTATACAAGTGGCTGAGCCCGCATACCTAGCGATTCAGGGGTGAGTTCCCATTTTAGCTAAACATGACATGCTACGTACGTGACTTGGCTAATAAAGTTGCACGCGACTGCAATGCGACATCCCACGTTGCGTTCAAAGTCACTCTATTATTCATATTCAGGCGACATGACATAAAACATACACGTTGTAACACCCTCAAATTTGGTAAGAGCAACTAATTAAAATTTCGATATTACATCAAATAAAAGATAAATCTCCAAAATAAAATTCTCTATTTGACCTCAACAAATATAAACTCCAGTTTTATACAAGGACCAGACCAAAGTCGGGTGTTACTTAATCCCAACCATAAGCTGCTCTTCCCGAAACAAATGCGGAAGACTTCACTAAGGTAACCACTTCTCGAGCACAGAACTAGCACTCCTCTCTGCACAGTGTCACTAGAACTATTCCCAACCAGAACCTGTTGCACATGCCGACAAATAAAAAGGTTAGGCTAACGCCTAGTGAGTTCAAGAGTTTTCAACATGAATAAAAATATCGTTGAAAAGAAGTAATGCAATTTAAATCATAATCTTTCAATTTGATATGTCTCAAATATGAAAACGACTCGTTTTCTAATAATATGCATTTTAGGCAAAGAAACATCAATATAAACGTTTTCCAATCCAAACTACTTCAAGGACAAGATCCCAATATAAAACGTTCTTTCGTAAATTAATTTCAACCCAAAACTCAATCAAAACGTGAATAGAAATCGAACTCTCCATTTATGAAAATGTGGTTAAAATTTTTTATCCCGAAACACCCAAAACACGAGTGGGACATAATACTCAACCCATAAATCATGGATAAAAATCGAATTATACAAAATGTCACCGAAAACTTGGATATAAAACTCAATACCCAAAAACAACACCTTTCGGTGACTGGGGATACCCGAATTCCATCGAAAGTGGCGGGCACACAAAGTTAAGCCACTTATCAATGTTCTCGAGCTTCACATAGAGTCATGGATCCCCGTATACGACTCCCAACCGAGCAACCACCGGAAGATACCCAAATGCCTATAGTATCTACTCGACCTCTATATGAGTGTCACCACACAAGCCACAAGTCCCCATCTCCGGCTCACCATGGGCACCACAGCAAGACTTAGCTCGGTATACGACTCTGTAGAGCACCCCCACAAGCTTCCATAAAAACATGACTTGGGGACCACTCAGTAGACTTCAAACGCAGACTGGATTACAAGCGGGCATCACGTTCAAACACCCACGATCTATACCTCGAGCCCCTCAATAAAGGTTACACGGTTATCGAGTTCAACCACCCACGATCTATACCTCAAGCTCCTGCTAGCCATAAACAATTTCTAGTCCCAAAACGGGGATAAAGTCCCTAACTAAAACCACTGACTGACTCATATGCCTATGGATCCAATGCATTACAGTCTAAAACGTATGACTCAAACGAATGAACTAACTCATTCAAAACATGTAACTCTCAAATAAGATGCAACTAAGTACACCATACGTCCTAGGCTCCTTAACGAGCTACCAAAACTGAACAAATGTTCCAAAGACTCAACCGAGTACAAATCAAGCCCCAAAAGGCTTAATAGATGTTTGGCTAAAACACGAGAGCCAATATGGTTTCATAAACCAATTTACATCTTTCCCCAAAATCTTTGTCTCTCAAATCACAATTGGCCTTCGGCCCAAAACTAAAAGGTTTACCATTTCTAAAATGTTCCCAAAGTCGGGAATAACTAAAGTCAAAGGACTCACACATTCGTTCCTTCATAACGTCCCATTACATAAATGATACATATTTTCAACAAACACCAAAAATGTAATTTGACCCAAATAATCTTCATTTATGAAATAAATCATTGAAACATTTTCATGCATGACTTATTTATCAAAATGCCCAAATGTGAGTGTTTTACAAAGTTTATAAAGTCAAACACCTCAGATAATCAAAATCCACCAAATAACCCAACAGTTGATAATTTCATGAAAACCACATAAATGTTTTAAAATAGATATTTTGGCATGTACAAGGTTTTCATAAATCAACTTGAACTTACCTTGCTAGGTTAAGTTAAACCTATATTTCAAACCTAAATCCTGAGCCTCCAAGAATAAAGCTTTCACCATCAACCAGTCATCTTCCATAATGAGTTAGGGTTTCAAATAACTCATTTCTCCAATCTAAGGAAATGGACCACCAATAAGTAAAAACTCTTTAGATCTACAAGGATCCTCATATAAGAACTTAAAATATACAAGGAACTTACCACATTCACATCTTTAACCTCTCCAACAACTCACTTCCATAAGATCTTCCTTTTCCAAACTCAAGCTTCCAAAACACAAATCGTGATCTTTTTATGGTAGATTCACTCCAAGATGCTCCCAAAACTGATATTGGAGCTCCCAAAATCGCTCAAAGAAGAAGAGAAATGGAGAGGGGGTGAAAATGATAGAAAACCTTAAATAATGAGATTTAAATCGTCAGACCGTTCCCGCAGCCTTGCCTGCGCCAAGCCGCACGTGCTCCTGAGTCGTGGGTCAGAACGACCTACGCGGGCCTAGCCGCGGCTTGAGGCCGCGATCTAAGCCGCGCGTGCTGCTTGTGGTGCCTTCTCGCATCTTGTGTTAAACCGTTCCCAGACCGTTTCTCTCGGCTGGCCACTGTCCGTTTCCTTGGCCGATCATTGGCCGTTTCTTAGTAAATTACGGGTATTACAATCCTTCCAACCTTAAAAGAGATTTCGTCCTCGAAATCTAGCACCGACCAAACACCCGATGATATATTTAATCATTTTCCTAGCATTAAGATCTTGGTTGCCTCCCAACTTTAGATTGCACTTATCACCTCATAAGTAACTCACGACCTTAAATAACCATTTCCCCAAGGGTACTCCAAAACGAACTATACCCCCAAATACTTCTAATCACCTTTTATTGAATTACTCCACACCCTTTCCTGCCTCCAAGAATACAACAATCTATGCATAGAGGTTTCCACCATCGTTGCAGAAGGGATCAAACCATCGCTTGCCCATACTCCTCTCAATTCTGAGCACTCGTAACCATGCTGACCTTGCCCGAGTGGTGAAGGAATCGGTATAAACTTATTGAGTTGGAATAACGGTACTTCCAACTCCGACACATCAAGGCCTCCTCAATAATAGATTTGTACTTAAAGTCTACCTCGGCATTCTCACCAAATTCCCAATAATCATCACCACCAAAGATTTATCGTCCTTCCCTTGACGAAATTTCCTAACAACTAGTTTAGTTCGATCCAACAAAATCTTAAATCTGTTCCTCAATGCTTACACAGACACGACCTCTACAAGGGCTCCCAAAACTTCGATAGGTTAAAGCATTGGTCTGATTTCATCTAGAAACGTACCATTACACTCTACAGATAGTCGATTATCCCACACTCCATGGTTACACAATTCCCATAATGCATTCAAGCATCGGTTGCCAAATCAGCGAAAACCTCGTTGATTACAGAATTACTAGTGATCGATCCCTAATTGCCAGCCTCTAACATCCTTAAGGTTACCTCTTAACTCGCAGGCATACCAAATTCAACGAAAGTGCACTAAAGCACCCCAATGGGTATTGTCCTCAAAACTAAGTGTCGACACCTATCCTCAAAATGCCTATACTGCAACTTGGGTATTCCAACAATTATTTCATTAGAGGTTTGCACTGTGCCAATCTCTAATGCTGAATTAAATTGACACTTGATATGGCAATAAAATTCCAAATCTTACACCTCTAATGAACGAACCATAACCTCTGCTTTATTCCTGAAGATTTGCCAAGATGGCACACCACCAACACATACATGGTGCCGAACAATAACCCCAACAATTCAAATCCAAGCATATGTAATCACCCACATAATGCTTTAACCCAAAGATCACCGAAACAAAAAGATCATCACTTAAATAACTGGGGGATTTATAAATCTAATACTTCAACTATTCATGCGTGAACCGGTTCATGAAACTGAAACCTAAAATTCGAAACTAACCATAAGTCAGTCTTCCTACATTTCAATCTCCGACCTTTAGTCCTTAATCACGGCCTCTATCACAAGAGGGTTTGCATCTATACCGGACCGGACCGGATCGCCAGACCGGTAAAACCACAAAAAATGGTTCGATTAACTTGGTTTGAGCTGTTTGAGTTGTCCGACGGTTTTTCTGAACACCCCACGAGAGGAGAGGATTGTATTTCACTAAATTATTTAAATGGATTACAAGCATTTCTTACTCGATCTAGGATTCTACACTAGCCAAAAATAGAAAGAATGAAGTTAGCCAATGAAAATTAACCTAATTAATTAGCATTATACAAGTGGCTGAGCCCGTATATGTAGGCGATTTCAGGGGTGTATTCCCATTTTAACTAAACATGACATGCTACGTGAAAAGTTGCACACGATTGCAATGGGGCTTGTTATGTTGCATTCAAATTCATCCATTATTTAGGCGACATGACATAAAACATACAAGTTGGGTCATCCCCCCCCTATACACATGACTTACAACTCACGTTTGGAAGTCACTTTCATAAGGTTTATGTACCAATCACAATTTCAACACTCCAATTGCTTGATACAAAACCCGTCAGCATGCGAGCCTCCTTATACAAATAGCTAGGCATTAAAAACTCATGTAATGAGCTTCGAGATGAGTCAAGAATCTAAATGTCAAACGATGCCAAATACAAAAGTCAAGATCTTGTCACAAATAATGTTATCATCAATTTTACTTTTTTTTTTAATTTTGATAAAAGAGATAATTATGTATTATATCATATGCTTTATTATATAAAGTACGACGAGTTTAACTATAATATTGATGACATACATAGATATACAAAACATGAATAGAAATGGAAAAATATGATGCATGCAAAACCGAAAGTGGAACCAATAACTTAACAAAACCAACGGCTTATTGGCCGGCGAACTGGTAGAGCCCAACGCCCCAAGACCCAAGGTTTAAAACATCACCAAAGATAAGAAGTAGTGTGCGTGAGTATTTGGCGAATATAAATATTATATATACCAAAATAAAACTTAAGAAAAAGATCCACCTTGCAATTGCAATGAAAATTTAGAAAATCAAATTGGAGTTAAAATTTGAAATACCACTTATTTTTTCTTATAATGAAGTGTTGAATATACGAGCTTCAGGGTATGACATATAGGGAGGGGTATGCTAATACCATCCATCTAAATGACCCCAAATAGTACCCTTGTTCTTCTTTTTTGGTTTTCATGACACAGTATGGTGTATCTTGGGATCCAATAAAGTAGGCTGGCCAATAGATCCTCAAATCTTAAGCCCTGTAAACTTGGAAAAGACATCATAAAAAAGAAAGTTACCTCCCCACTTACTTGACACCTCAATCTGATTAAGCAAAATACAGGTTGTCTCACCACTTACATGTCGATTTGCTTAGCTTGCTCAAGTAATTTGAATGTGACTTGTTGCAAGTCGACTATAATTATTCTGCCTTTTCAAATCATCAATAGAGTTCATTTCGCTTCTGCGTGTTAATGAGTTATCGTTGGCTTTGAAAAAGTCATCAGCACGATAAAGAAAGCAAATGGCATCACAAAGGATGAGAAGGTGATGATTGATCAACTTTTGCCAAGACATACTTATAATTGTCATCATCATTCAAACCACATTGCCCGGTACTTGAACATTTGAATAATTAAGCTACTGCAGACCCCCAGGCAACCATATTAAAGCAATCTGTCAAAATATGAATCAGAGATATCGCAAAACATGTGATGTGAGAGTTAATTGGGAAATTAACTGAAATAGCCAATCTCCTCAACCAGACAACCAAATTCACTTTTTAGCCAAAACAGAATTCCCATTTTAGCCGGAGTTCATGTAAATGCCTTACGCATTTGTGTAAAACCAGTTTTCAGATTAAAAAAAAAGAAAAAAAATTCTTTACGCAAATTTGCT
This sequence comes from Arctium lappa, assembly GCA_023525745.1. Lineage (NCBI taxonomy): Eukaryota > Viridiplantae > Streptophyta > Magnoliopsida > Asterales > Asteraceae > Arctium > Arctium lappa. Next base: position 23,745,891 of record CM042051.1, on the reverse strand, counting down.
AAGGATCCTTACACAAATGGGTTAAGCAAGGATCCTTATATGCAAATGGGTTACGCAAATGGATCCTTAAGCAAATTTGTGTAAATATATATATTTTTAAAATTTGAATATCAAGTTTACACAAATGCGTAGGCTAAAATGGGAATTTGATGAAAAAGTGGTAAAAAGTTAATTTGGTGGGGAAATATTGGCTACTTCGGTCAATTTCCTAGTTAATTCCGATCAGTTCAACAAAAGTGACTACGACTGAGCCTTATCAAACCCATTACCCTCTTTATACTACTACTTCCAAAATCTATGACTTATAAAGAGAAGACAATTTTGCAGTCTATTAATTTTATGTTAATCATCTCGATCGATTACTATAGCTATCACGATTCTAATTTTTTTTTATCCATCTTGTATAGTAGTGTTCTTATTTTTGTAATATGCAGCGACTGTAGGACCCAGCTTGATTGACAAAATGAAATAAAAGTTGGGTAATGGTCCCGAAATCATTCAACTTGGCAGCCAAGCTAATCTTCAGAACAAATTAAGAATCAGGGTTCGAACCCCGTGGAGAGCATGTGGTGATATCCAGATCATGGGCCTGCCACTTAGTGGTACCCTTAATTGAGCCGGGCCGTGGTCGACAGGGATTAGTCGGGTGGCACCCTTTAGTGGGAGCCCGGATACCCTGGGAACGTGTGTGTTAACTTGCCGTTCAAAAACAAAATTGTGTGTTAACTTGCCGTTAAAAAAAAAAAAATTAAGAATGAGGAAAAGAAGCTGTTGCAGGCTTCTTGAAGCAACTTGTATTTTTTTTTTCTTTTGAATTTCCCATATGCGTGAATATATCTTGGCATATAAAGATAGCTAAAGAGTCACCGGTGCTTATTCTGGTAGGAAGATTTATTATATTTGATGAGCAATATGTTGTAACAAGTTGTTTTGTAGTCTTCATGAGGTAGCCTGTTTTATTTTGGAAGATCTAGTTTTACTTGAGAAGGTCATGATAAGTTGATAACCCACCTCTGGTACCATATGAAGAGTTTCCAGTTGTTATCTGCAGGGACGGATCTTGTAGGTTTGTTGGGAACTGAAGAAATGCTAAGTATGGTTAATGCTGCTAGCTTAACAATGAGTACTTCTGAGTTAATGCTGCCAGTTGAAGTTAATGTTGCTGGAACATGATTAATGCTGCTCTTCAAGATTAGTACTGCTGGAGTTACTACTGCTAAGAGATTAATACTGCTGATACTGATTAGTGTTGCTTATGAGATGGAGATCCGAATTACAAGAATGACAGCTGGATAGACTGAAGATATTCATGGAAGATATTCTGAAGATATTTTATTAATTGTAATTATCTTTTGTTCAGTATATGTATAGAATTGATAGAGTAGTTTTATTATTATTCATTCTGTATTTTTGAGATAGAGAGAGAATTAACCTCAAGACATAGTTCCTAATTCTAGAGAAGTAGAATTCGTCTTGAAAGAGCATGTTCTTCAAGATTGAGGTTGTGTGTGTAATCTTGTAACTTCAATCATTCAATACAAGGTTGCTAGTTGTTCATCAGATTTACTGTTTTGTTTACTGTTTTATTGAATATCAAAGTGTTATTCCGCAAACTCCTTTGATATTAGTTTCTGGGAATTTATTCTTGTTGAGAATTCGATCCTGACAAGTGGTATCAGAGCCTTGTTCTCTCAGAAACATCTATTCATTCATCATGGAAAACTTTGCAGAATCAAACAGTACTCTGGTCTCTAAGGTCCCAATGCTCAAACCCAGTGAGTTTGACATGTGGAAGATCAGAATCAGGCAATACATTCTTCTCACGGACTACTCAATGTGGGACATCATTGAGAATGACCCCTCTGAAGCAGGAAAGATTGGACCAGATGGGAAAAGACCTCCACCAAAGACAGATGGTGAGAGGAAAATCAGGCAGACAGAGATGAAGGCCTTGAGCACTCTGCTCTTGGCCATTCCCAATGAATATCAGCATCAATTTTGCAACTGCACTGATGCTCAGATTCTCTGGAATGCTCTAGAGAAAAGATTTTCTGGAACTAAAAGCATTAAAAGAAATCAAAGAGATGTTCTGAAGCAGTAGTATGAGAACTTCACTTATTCAAAGAATGAGTCTATGACTCAAACCTTTGACAGGTTCAACAAGCTTATTGGTGAACTGGCTACTGTTGGAGTGAAGATGGAGCAAGATGATATCAACAGGAAGTTCCTCAGATCTCTTGGGGATGAATGGACTATGTACACTGTCTCATATAGACAGAGTGACAATCTGGAAGAGAAGGAACTTGATGATCTGTATAATGATCTAAGGGTTTTTGAAACCGAGGTAGAAGCCAAGAAGAAGCCCACTGGGTACATTCACAATGCTGCACTTCTATCAGCATCTACTGATACTACTGCCAACCCTAAAGCAGTTAGTGCTGCCAGTGGAGTGAATTCAGAAAAAGGCACTGAAACTGTCTTTGAAGCCTTTTTGTCCGGTCACAGCAACAACTCTTTGATTAATGATGATCTGGAACAACTTCACCCTGATGATCTGGAGGAGATGGACATTAAATGGCAGATGGCCATGTTATCTATGAGGGTAAAGAAGTTTATTAAAAGAACAGGGAGGAACAACTTCTCTCAAAGAAGAGAAGATGGAGCTGGTTTTGACAAAACAAAGGTGGAATGTTACAAGTGCCACATGAAGGGACACTTTGCTAGAGAGTGCAGAAGTGGTGTGCCAAATAACAACCACCAACAAGCTCAGAATGGAGGCTACAATCAAAACAAGAACTCTGCTCAAGCCCTTGTTTCTCAACAAGGAATGGGATTTGACTGGAGTGACCAAGCTGAGGAAGCCATTCAGAACCAAGCTCTTATGGCAGAGGTGTCTAATCTCCCCTTTGAGGTAATTTCTAATCTTTGCACTAAATCTTGCATAGACACTGTCAAAAGGTACAGGGATCACAACCAAAGCATGTGTGATGACCTCAAAAGATTAGAAAAAGACAGAAGAGATTATGTGTTGATAGTTGAGAGGTTTTAAGAACAAATCAAAGGCTTTCAAGCCAATGAACTTCAACACTCTTATGACACAAACTACTGGAAGTGGGAAAAGAATGAGTTAGAGACCAAACTGTCTAAGTCCAAAGAAGAGAATGATGAGTTGAAAGAAGAACTAGCTAAGGTTAAACTTGATATAGAAAAGTTCTCATATGCTTCAAAAGCAATGGATTCTCTTCTAAAGGCTCAGATTCATGATAAGATGGTATTGGATACAACAACACACCCCCTCATTACAACAACACCTACATCCCTCCTACATCAGACCTGTTAGAGACCAAGGAGAAAAAGGACTTGTCTGAGAAAGCCTTTAAGATAGATCATTTGGAAGAGGTGGTTGTTAGAGATTTGACTGAGAAAGAAGCCAGTGAGAATAGGAACAATGCTGTGAGTAAAGAGATACCCATAGAAAACAATATTGTTACCAATGAGGGTAGTGGAAGGATCTGGGTCAAGTCTAAAGAGATAGAGAAGACCAAAGGGAAGGCCAACAAGGTCCATTACAAATAGACCACGGTTGTGAATCCTGACCCTTGTAAAAAGTGTGCTTGCAATAAAACTGAGAGCCTAAATCCTAGTACAAAAAGAGGAAACCAAAGAAACTGGAATAATCAATGGGCTCAGAAACAAGGAATTGATCTGAGTAAGATAATCAGACCAAAACCTTGTTTCATATGTGGTAAGTTGAATCATTTGGCTAAGCACTGTTTCTTTAACCCTATTAACCAACAGATGAACGTTAAAAGATTTGTGCAAAAACCTGTTGGTTATAGGAAGGCTGGAAAGAAAGATGTGGCTAAGAAATCTGTTGAAACCAAAGGCCACATGAAGAAAAAGGTTTTAAAAGAAAGTATTAAAATGTGGGTGCCTAGAAGCACTAAAACTGTTAGTACTGCTACATTAATTAGTACTGCTGACAGGGATAGTGCTGCCAGAAGCAATATTGCTGCTACCAGTGTTAGTACTGCTGAGAGTATTAATGCTTCTAACACTGTTAGTACCTCTTCAAAGGTTACTACTGCTAACACAGTTACTACTTCTAACAGGGTTAGTACTGCTAAGCATGCAAATGCTGCTAATGCAGTGAGTACTTCTAAAACCAGTACTGCTTCTAGCAAATATGCATCCAAACCCATTATTGTGACAAAGTACTCCAGCCATGAGGAGTCAAAGTTTAAAAATCTTGTCAAGAAAGAATGTAAATATTTTGATGAGAAAGGGGTACCCAAGACCACTTTGGCTTGGGTTCCTAATCAATACTAACTGATTTATCTTATGTGCAGGGCAACCAACAACTCAAGGGAAAGAGCATCTGACATGTTGACAGTGGTTGCTCTAGGCACATGACAGGCAATATGTCATGCCTTCAGGATTTCAAGCATATCAATGGAGGACATGTTGCATTTGGAGACAATCTCACAGGTGGTAAAATAAGTGGAAAAGGTAATGTTACAAAAGGTAAGATGACATTTGAGGATGTCTACTATGTTGATCAGTTAAAGTACAACCTGTTAAGTGTATCACAGGTTTGTGACAAACAACATAGTATATTATCTACCAATACAGAATGTATGATCCTTGCTCCAGGGTTCAAGGTAGTTGATGAAAGCATGATACTACTTAGAACTCCAAGAAAGGACAATGTGTATTGTCTAGATATGGACAATGTTTCAAGTGATTCATCCCTGAACTGTCTTGTTTCAAAAGCTTCTGTGGATGAATCCTCTCTTTGGCACATAAGGATGTGTCACATGAATTTCAAGACAATGAACAAACTTGTTAAAAACAACCTTGTAAGAGGTTTACCATCAAAAGTCTTTTCATGTGATGATCATTGTGTTGCTTGTCTTAAAGGCAAACAGCACAAAACTTCTCATACGTCCAAGGAGTTAAATACAATTTCTTCTTGTCTCCAGTTATTACATATGGATCTGTTTGGTCCTACAAATGTTATGAGCATAGGGAAGAAATCATACTGCTTAGTTATTGTTGATGATTACTCTAGATTTACTTGGGTATATTTTCTAAGGACTAAGGATGAGACAAGTGGACTGATCAAATCCTTTATTCTAAGAATTGAAAACGAAACTAATTAAACAGTAAAAGTCATTAGGTCTGATAATGGAACTGAATTTAAAAATATTGACCTAAACACCTTTTGTGAAGAAAAAGGAATTGAGAGACAATACAGTGCTCCTAGGACTCCACAATAAAATGGTGTTGCTGAGAGAAGAAATAGGACACTAATAAAGGCTGCTAGATCTCTGTTGGCTGATTCTAAATTGCCAATTACTTTCTGGGCTGAAGCAGTTAATACTGCCTGTTATGTCCAAAATAGAGTACTAGTAGTCAAGCCAAAGAACAAGACCCCATATGAGCTTTTAAATAAAAGAAAACCCTTTATTGGATTTTTCAAACCTTTTGGGTGTCCTTGTACAATTCTCAATACCAAATCTCACTTAGGTAAGTTTGATAGCAAGGCAGATGATGGATTTCTTGTTGGTTACTCATCTCAGAGTAAGGCCTACAGAGTTTTTAACTCTTCTTCTAGAATAATTGAAGAAAGTGACAATGTCAAATGCAATGAGAACACACCAAATCCTATTGGATCTGGTCCTCAGTGGGTGTTTGACATTGATTCACTAACTAACTCTTTTGGTTTCAGTAGTGATGATGATGCAGGTTCAGGAAGTGGAGGATCAGGGACTACACAAGTTCAAGACAATATATCTCAATCTGTGATCTTTCCTATGCCTATAGAAGAACCTGTTGTATTCTGTGAAAAGGAGCCATCTACTGAACCAAATCAGAGTGAAGAAGAAAGGAGAGATGAGGAGACTCAAGAGAATAAAGAACCAGAAGTAGCTGCTGAAATCACCTCAATTGAGTTGAATGACTCCAATCTAGAGGTAGGACTCAATGAAGAATCTAGTCATCAAACAAGAACACAAAAGAATCATCATCCTCAGCTGGTAATAGGGGATATCTCTTCTTCTATGATGACTAGAAATCAAAGCAGGCTGCAAGATATGCAAGACCAACAGCATACAGTGCTCTCTTGCTTTCTATCCCAGCTTGAGCCTAAGAAGGCTTATGATGCTATGAAAGATTCCAGTTGGATAGAAGCTATGCAAGAAGAGCTGCTCCAATTCAAGCTGCAAGATGTTTGGGATCTGGTAGACCTTCCTAAAGGTCAAAGAGCTATAGACACAAAATGGGTCTTCAGGAATAAGAGAGATGAAAGAGGGATAGTAATAAAGAACAAAGCAAGGTTGGTGGCACAAGGGTATACACAAGAAGAAGGAATAGATTATGAAGAAGTATTTGCACCAGTGGCTAGGATAGAAGCAATCAGATTGTTCCTGGCCTATGCTTCTTATATGAAGTTCAAAGTCTACCAAATGGATGTAAAAAGTGCATTTCTATATGGCTCAATTGAAGAAGAAGTATATGTCTGTCAACCACCAGGATTTGAAAATCCAAGCTATCCAGACAGAGTATACAAACTGAAGAAATCACTTTATGGACTGCATCAAGCACCAAGAGTATGGTATGACACTCTGTCATCCTATCTATTGGAAAATGGCTTTGAAAGAGGAGTCATTGATAAGACTCTGTTCATCAAGAGAAAGAAGAAGGACATCTTGCTGGTCCAAATCTATGTGGATGATATCATCTTTGGTTCCACAAGAGACAGTATGTGCAGGGAGTTTGAGGAACTAATGCATCAAAGATTCAAAATGAGTTCCATGGGGGAACTTACCTTTTTCCTTGGACTCCAAGTCCAACATAAGTCAGATGGTATTTTTATCTGTCAGTCCAAGTATGTGCAGGACATTCTAACCAAGTTTGGTTTCTCAGATTCAAAGCCTGCCAGCACACCTATGGAGACACACAAACAGATAACAACAGATCTTGAGGGGAGGATATGGATGTGCATCACTATAGATCCATGATTGGCTCTCTCATGTACCTTACAGCCTCTAGGCCAGATATAATGTTTCCAGTCTGTGTGTGTGCAAGATTTCAAGTTAGGCCAAAGCAATCACATTATTAAGTTGTTAAGAGGATATTCAGATATCTCAAAGGGCAACCTAGATTGGGACTTTGGTATCCTCATGACTCATCATTTGACCTACTTGCATACTCAGACAGTGACCTAGGTGGAGCAAACTTGGACAAAAAATCTACTTCTGGAGGATGCCAACTTTTGGGTGCAAGACTAGTATCATGGCAGTGCAAGAAACAAACCACAGTGTCCACATCTACAACAGAAGCAGAGTACATAGCAGCTGCAAGTTGTTGTTCTCAAGTCTTATGGATTCAGAATCAAATGCTGGACTATGGGGTAACCTTTCTACACACTCCAATCTTTATTGATAATAGCAGTGCTATTAGCATTGTTAATAATCCTGTCAAGCACTCAAAGACAAAGCACATTGAGATCAGGTATCACTTTATAAGAGACTGCAATGAAAAGAAACTTATTCAAGTTGTAAAAGTTCATACTGATAACCAGTTTGCTGATCTATTCACCAAAGCCTTTGATGTGAGTAGATTCACTTTCTTGGTAACAAGTGTGGGAATGATCAACTCTGAATAAGCTCCTACTTAAAAGTGGTTCACTACCTGTATATAGTTTATGCTTGGTGTTACTAATCTTCTATTTCAAGAAATGTATAGCAGTACTAAGTTCTTCACAAGCTTAAAAGCGTAAGTATAGTTACTACTGCCAGTACAGTTTTAGTGCTGCCAGTACAGTTTTAATACTGCTAGTGGTTAATATTGCTCTCAGTTAATACTGCTAGTTAGTTAATACTGCTCTCAGTTAATACTGCTCTCAGTTAATACTGCTAGTTAGTTAATACTTCTAGAAGTTAATACTGCTCTCAGTTAATACTGCTAGTTAGTTAATACTGCAAGAAGTTAATACTATTCTCAGTTAATACTACTCTAGGTTAATACTGCTTATGTCCCGAATACTATAAATACCCTTTTCCCGCCTAAAAAGTTCATAACGACTCTTTGCATACTGTTCACTTGCGCTCTAACCCTTTTCTCTCAAGTACCAAGTTTTCAGGCAAGAACATTCAAGTTCAATGGCATCCATGGCATTCATCGACGGGCACAATGAAATCGCGATGCTCCAAAAGCCAAAACAAGCCGAAGGTTTTCACCAGATAGTCGACTTTCTGAGGACAAGTCACATCGCTCATGCTCTCACTGTGTCTCCTACAATCTTCATAGAGCATCAGAGGCAATTCTGGGCTAATGCCACCATTGTTACTGAGAATGGTGTGCAAATGATAAAGACTAGGGTATGTGAAAAACCCCTAACAGTTACTGAAGAGGTATTACACATCTGTCTACATCTAGACGATGCTGCAGGTATAACCTCTATCCCTAATGAGGAACTATTCTCAACTCTTTCACGAATGAGGTATGAAGGCCAAATGGGGATTTTCAAAATTTTCAAAGCTAAATTTTCACCCCAATGGAGGTTCTTTGTTCATAACCTGATGCACTGTATTTCAAATAAAACTACTGGCTGGAGCCAATTTAGCAGTCCAATTGCCTATACATTGGTATGTTTATCCACTGCTAGAAAATACAATTTTTCTCTGATGATCTTCAATGATCTTGTCTCAAACCTGGACAACAAGAAGAGTTTCTTCATGTATCCCAGGTTTGTTCAGACAGTTATTACCAATGAATTAACGGATATACCTCACTTTGATGAGGTATATGTACTTAAAACCCCTAAAGGCAAAGTCTTCTCAAACATGAGAAGATCTGCTAGGGACTCGGAAGGAGTTGACACCCTATTGTTCTCAACAATGATGGTGGTGTCCCAACCACAAGAAGGTATGGCAGCAGGGTCAAGGCCCCCATTAGACCATCCCACTCCTAGCCAATCCCAACCTTCCCACTCTATAGTTATTCCCCAGTCTCTGCTTCATAAGCCCACATCTCCAATTACCCAAACTTACTGTTGGGTCTGAAATATGCCAAACAAAGGTAATGCTGCTGGAAAAAAGTTAATGCTGTTAGAAGAAAACAGTTAATACTTCTAGTTAATGCTGCTAGAAGAAAACAGTTAATACTTCTAGTTAGTACTTCTGTTATTAATGCTGCTAGTTGATGGTTAATGTTGCTCAACAAGATTAGTACTGCTAGTTCAAAGTTAGTACTGCTTGAAGAGATTAATGCTGTTGAGCATGGTTAGTACTGCTAGAGTTAATACTGCTCAGAGTATTAATGCTGCTGAAGAATAATGCTGCTTATGTGATAAAGAATTCGCATGGAAGGATGACAGCTGGATGGACTGAAGATTATGGAAAGCTTGGAGATAATGATAGAAGATATTCTGAAGATATTTTATTAATTGTAATTAGCTTTTATCTTCAGTATATATGTATAGTATTGTTTAGAATAGAGATAACTTTTGATTATTATTTATTCATTCTAAGTTCTAAGAGAGAATCAACCTCAAGGCATAGATCCTAATTCTAGAGAAGTAGAATTCGTATTGGTGACCCTGTTCATCAATATTGAGGTTGTGTGTTTAATCTTGTAACTTCAAGCATTCAATATAAGTTTACAAGTTGTTAATCATATACTGTTTGTTTACTGTTACATTGAATATCAAAGTGTTATTCCGCAACTTCTTTGATATTAGTTTCTGAGAATTTATTCTTGTTAAGAAATCGATCCTGACACTTACAAAAGGAAACAGGTAAAGAAGGCTCCTTCCCTTCTTGTACCTTCACCCACTAAGCCTTTAAGCCCTCTATTGGAGCATTCTCCAATAGAGAATATCCAAAGGGAATCCAATAGGATGTCTCCCAACCCTGAAGAGGTGCTCTCTAAGGAGATGGAAGAGCATATGGGTGAGAAGACTGCCACTACTTCTGCTAGCACAGAGAAGGACAGTGGTAACATCTCTAAGACCTTCCCCATGGCAACTTTGGGTGAGCAATCATCCAAAGGTCCCAGGTACCAAGAAACCAAGGGGGTGGATAGTGCTTCTGCTAGGCAGAAGGCTTCCACTACTAAAAGATCCAATGATCATTCAAAAGGGGGTAACACTCCTGGAGAAGGTGAGGACAGATATAACTATGACGAATTGATGGAAACCATAGGAAACATCAACATGGATGTTCTTAAACAGGGCAAAGAGATAGATGAAATGAAGCTGGTAATCTTGTCTCAACAAGCACAGATTGCCAAGCTAAAGAAAATGGTGGCAAGGCTAGTGCAAAAGAAGAGGAGAAAACAATATGTTTTAAAGAAGAGATCAACCATTAAAGATGCTTCCAACAAGGGGGAGAAAGAGTCTGAAAAAGAGAAAGAGGATGGGATAGAAGCAGAAACAGATTTTGCTCAAGCAGCAGAAACTGTTAATGCTGCTGCAACAGCAGAAACTGTTAATGCTGCTGCAACAGAAGAAACAGTTAATGCTGTTGAGGCAAAAGAAGCAGTAGAAACAGAGGAAACAGTAACAGGGCTTTCTGTAGAAGAACTAGAAATTGCAGAAACACTGGTTAAAGCCAAGAATGACACTCCCAAAGCAAAGGGAGTGGTCATAAATGAAGGGGGAGTAAAGAAGACAGAAAAGAAAGATAAGGCTGCAGATACAAAGGGAAAAGGAAAGGAGAAGATTATTGAATCTGAAATGCCTTCAAAAAGAAAGACTCAGATTGAATTGGATGAGGAAATTGCAAAGAAGCTTCAAGAACAGATGGAAAAGGAGGAACAAATCCAAACTGAAACTGATAGAGAACTTGCAAAGATTATGGCCAGAAAGCTAAATGCAGAGTATCAGAAGAGTATACAAGAAGCAGCTCAGGCCAAGAAACTTCAAGTCAAAAGAATGGCAAGTCAAAAGCAGAAAAGATAACCTTCCATGGCCTTTTTGGCCAATCAGGAAAGGAGAAAAATGATAAATTTCCTGAAAGGTGCAATTGGGGTCAAGGGAGAGATGTTTACCAATATGGCATACAACAAGGTTGAGGAGCTGTACAAGAAGGAAATGGCCAAACTTCAAGGGGACTCATCTCAAAGGGAAGAAGCTGAAAGAAGAATGAAGGAGAGGCATGACCTCAATATTCAACAACCATTCCCTGAGGAGACCACACCCTCAAAAGACAAATCTGAAGAAAAGAAGGAAGAATCTGAAAATGTTGGTGTAGAAGTTAAGTCTGCAAAAAGGGTAAAAACCATTGCTGCAAAAAGGGTTTTCAAAAGGCTAAGAGTGGAAGAAAAAGCAGAAACTGCAGCAGAAACTGCAGCAGAAACTGCAGCAGAAACTGCAGCAGAAACTGCAGCAGAAACTGCAGCAGAAACTGCAGCAGAAACTGCAGCAGAAACTGCAGCAGAATCAATGCATAATCCAGAACAGTCCCATAAGCAAACTGATGAGAATATGGATGTCTACATGACTATAGTAGAACCTATAAAGGCTGTTCCAATCTCCATGAAAGCTCCTGAGATCACCTTTTAGGACATTCTAGGAGATAATGGAAAGGATTTCTTTAGAATCAAAAGAGCTGATGGTACATTTGAAGCATTTTCAACCTGGGGAGAGTGATCAGAAGTTGTTCAAGAGCAGACATAGAAGAAATGTACAAAGTGGGAATGAAACTCTATGAACCTGTGTTGACAAGTAATGAAGAAAATCTTCTCAAAGTAACAATGGAATACTTGTGTATGATGTTTGATCCAGAGAGGGTAGCATACAGGATTAAAGATCATAATCATGAGTATTTATTTAAGAAGATTGATTACTGGATGCTATTTAAAAACTGTGGTGTATACATGATTACTATTGACAAATGTTATCATGAATACTACCTAGTGGACAAAATTTATAATCACAGCAAGGAGAAGCTAACAGGGATGCTCAAAGCTAAGCTAGTATGCACAAAGGATTCATAAATGGCCAGAATTGTGGTGAGAAGAACTATCAATCAAAGTCTGGGCCTAGATCCAAATTTGGGCAACTGAACCTGAGGTGTTGAAAGCATCTTGAAGATCAGATCTGAAGAACTTGACTTCTCTTCCTAAAAGTCAAGTTAGGGGGAGATTGTTGGGAACTGAAGAAATGCTAAGTATGGTTAATGCTGCTAGCTCAACAATTAGTACTTCTGAGTTAATGCTGCCAGTTGAAGTTAATGTTGCTGGAACATGATTAATGCTGCTCTTCAAGATTAGTACTGCTGGAGTTACTACTGCTGATACTGATTAGTGTTGCTTATGAGATGGAGATCCGAATTACAAGAATGACAGCTGGATAGACTGAAGATATTCATAGAAGATATTCTGAAGATATTTTATTAATTGTAATTATCTTTTGTTCAGTATATGTATAGAATTGATAGAGTAGTTTTATTATTATTCATTCTGTGTTTTTGAGATAGAGAGAGAATTAACCTCAAGACATAGTTCCTAATTCTAGAGAAGTAGAATTCGTCTTGAAAGAGCCTGTTCTTCAAGATTGAGGTTGTGTGTGTAATCTTGTAACTTCAATCATTCAATACAAGGTTGCTAGTTGTTCATCAGATTTACTGTTTTGTTTACTGTTTTATTGAATATCAAAGTGTTATTCCGCAAACTCCTTTGATATTAGTTTCTGGGAATTTATTCTTGTTGAGAATTCGATCCTGACAAGGTTGAATACGGTGGCACGTGCCACCGTATTATTTCTTCGACGAAGAGTAACATATTTTAGGTTCGTGAAAGGTGCAACCGTATCGTTTTAGAATGTGCTACCGTATTATTTTGGAAACTTCAAGAAGGTGCAACCGTACCTCAAAATCAACCAAATGATTTAATGAATCAACCAAAAGAAACTATCGAAATCAACCAAAAAAACCAAAAAAATCCCTCGAAATCGATAAAAAAAACTTAAAAATCACTTGAAATCAAGCAAACAGTTTTAAAAATCCCTCGAAATTATAGAATTAGGCTAAAACACATCGGGTAATATTGAATGTCGGTAAAAAAGTGAAAACACGTCGATAAAAACCGTGTTTTTTGTAATTATTTTTTGTCTGTATTATATGGTGCCACCGTATGAAATATTTTTTGGATCCGTCCCGGTTATCTGGTCGATAAACGATCACTTGAGTGACTGAAAATACTAGAAGCTAAAAGAACGACTTAATTATCGTCCAATCTAAAAAAGTAGGAGAAAGATAAAGAACATTATTCTTGTTGGGGTGTTGAAATCTTGAAAAGAAAACAATATCTAGAACAAAAGAAAATTTATATATAGTATTGTATCATGATGTACATCATGTCTCATTTCTTTTGATCATGACATGGCATGGCCTATTTGGGATTCTACAAACTGTGGAAAAAAGTTTCCTAAGAACTGGTTAAGTGCGACCGTGGAATAGAAATTAAAAGATAAGAAAGCTTCCCTTGCCACCACTAGCTTTACAGGTCAATCTGATTAATCAAGATAAAGCGATTCTTAGACCACTTCCATTTCAGGTTCCTTAGCTTGGTTATCTAATTTCCATGTGACTTGTTGCATGTAGACTACAAATCTGCTTTTTCCTACCAACCAATATAAATTCATAAACTACCAACAAATACATTACTTGGAAAAGTAACTACATCATGAAGGAAAAGCATGCAGCCCCCCTTGCCGATCGACCAAGAAAAAGCTAAACCACCAACCTTTCTCAGTTGAGCTCTCAAGTCAATTCAATGACGGTCGACATCATTTACTCAATCTTGCTTTATTCTTTGTGCTCACGTCTAACCACCTGTAAGGATGAGACATAGATGGCTCGTTGAACTAAATATATTTCATCTTTGCCATCTTTATATGCCTATAAATATCATCATTCAAAACACATTATCCTTCAAGTTATATAGCATTTAGCATAAAAAAACACCATTTATTGAAAAAGTTATTGCACCTGCAAGGCAGCCAAATCACAGCAATATCCATCAAAATATGGATCCCAGATTCTCAAAACATGTTATAGGAATTCCGAGCAGATCAACAAAGGGACTACTATTGTCTAAACCTTATCATCCCCATTACCCTCTTTCTACTACTTCTTCCAAGCTGGCATAGAGAGAGAAGACAGTTTTGCAGCCTGGATTAAGAATTATGGTAATTTTTTGTTCTAATGTTCTAACTACAAACAATACTATTTCTCTATTAATCCTATGATCTCCTTATTTTTGTAATATGCAGTGAGTTTAGGATCCAATTTTAATAAAATCATGAAACACCAAATTGAGTCGTGGTGCCAAAATAATCCTAGTTGGCAGCCAAGGTAAAACCTTTAGGAAAAACTTCAGTATCAGAGAGGGAGAGAAGCTGTTGCAGGCTTCCCAATGCTGCTTGTACACTACAGCTGGTGCAATTGCAGGCCTGCTCTGTGTCTACAGAGAGGGTTGCATTTTGCAGTAATAAGTCCATCAAAACGTATTCAACGGCAGGAGAGCTGCTAAAGTATCAATATAAGGTAGGGGGACTTCCATAGTACGTACTTTCATCTCGTGCACATTTCATAAGTTTTTAAAAATATTTTTTTTGACATTTACTTTAAATTGTACTATGTAGGTTTCAATTCCATTAGGAAAGATTAAAGGAGTAGGAGAAAGCATGGACATAAAGAGGTCAATGAACAACTATGTGGAGTTAGTGGCGGTCGATGATTTCAACTTGGGTTTATAGATTATAAGAAAGCATTAAGATACATCCATGACACCATCAGTTTGGACTGCTTAAGCATTTGATGTTGAAAATTAATACTTAATTTCATGTAAACTTCGGTTGTAAATAGTCTTATTAATTATAGTTATTTCATCATTTTGGTTGCAAGACTGCTTTCACTAGTGAGAAAAATTAAGATGTATATGTTAGTATTTCCACTATATGTATTTTAATACATATAATATATTACAACGAATGTAATAAACTACAAAATCAACAAAGTGATTAGTAATAACACGAATACAAACGAAACTAGAAGGAATCAACAAATGATTAACATAAATGAATAAACCGATAAGTATCAAACGACGCTGAGGCTCGTGTAAGACACGATTCCCTTAAACAGATTCGCCATTTGTTCCCCGGGAAGTAGTGCCGGATATAACCACTCGCCTGAACATGTCAGAGAGAATCGTATGCTCAAGAATTTCAGAGAATTGTGTGTTGTATTCGATATCCGGTGTTCGATGTATCGTTGTCGAGTTCATCAAGTCCTTCCATTTTATGAAACCAGAACTCCGCGCGGAACACTGTATCTAAACACTCCGGTGCTTGGCGCTAGTGGCCGCGCGGGACACTATTCCAATTCCGGTGCTTGGCGCGGTAGACGCACGGATTCACCCACACACAACACTGGATCAAAAAAAAAAAATTTCGCAAAAACCACGAACAAGATTTCGGAGCTGCATTCGTGTCCGCTGGTTGCGTCCACGCACAAGTTCACCGATTTTAGCTTACGAAAGTCTCAATCAATACCCCCTGCGCGCGCAGAGGTAGGTGTTGGAGTAAAACCAAACAAGAGCTTGTAAGCCCCTCCAACCTTCATGGTTATAAACCATAAAAGATTTGTTCCTCCTTCCTATGTGGGACACAATCCTACACCAACTTGATTTTCGCCAATTTCATCCCAAACACTCAACTTTGAGCATCGATATCTCATTCACACATATTCCATTTTGGACACATAATATATCGATTCAAAGCTCTCATATAGGAGAACACAAACCCATGGAGAGTTAGATATATATAATACATATACATGTATTTAAATGTGTCCAAAGTTAGTAAAAAACCATATTTTTACTAACATTTTTCCAACAGTATATTTCAATTTTCATGGTCTACATTTCTATGACGATTTTTGTGGTATCAGTTTAATGTTAAAAACTATAAACCTTCTTCAATCGACTAATATAGATGCATGCATGCGCTCTGTCCAATAAATTGGAAAAGTGGGAAGTGTCTCTGTCCTTTTCACTTCTTATTACTCTTTTCGTTCACCAATCAAATGAATTACACAATAATCAATCAATTTAGATAGACCAGCAAGTTGGATCCATATGATGATGTGGTTTGATCCATTTACATTGAAAACACGGCAAATTCATTAATATTTTTGTATAGGCAGAGTGACTGTATAGACCTAGAATAATTGAGATAATGAAACAAATTAAGGTCGAATATTTGTTCCAAAATCATTCAACTTGGCAGCCAAGCTACAATCTTCATGAAGAAAAAAAATTAAAGATTCACTACCGAAGAGGAAGAGAAGCGACTTGTACACTATCAGTGGCGGGTATCGTCATCACACCAACAGAAAGGGTTCAATTCACAGTGATAGGTCCATCCAGATGCATTCTAGGACGGGTGAGTTGATAAAGTTTCAATATTGGGGCTGACACAATTTTCTTGCCAGAAAACTTGTGTGGAGTTAGTTATCTCCCTACCATGAAAGAAAAAAAAGAAAGGCAAGGAGTCTCGAGATTGTCGAGGAGCATGATAAATGGATTGAAGATGATATTCTTGAGGTTGGACAAGATAACACTACAAAATAGAGGCTTATCACTGACGGATGAATCCGTCGGTGATCCGTCGGTAAAATCGAAATCCGTCGGTAAATGTTCGTCGGTATAAAGGTGGTCGACGTTCAGATCACCGACGGATATTACCGACAGATCACCAATGGATATTACCGACGGATCACCGACGGTTTAATTTTCTGACGGATCTCCGACGGTTACCGACGTCGTGGTTATTTTCGACGGATCACCGACGATCTACTTTTAGCGACCGATTACCAACGGCTACTCACCGACGGATTATTTTCGACGGATTTAGCGACGGATTTCCGATGGATATTAATTAAATAACAATTAAATTAAAAAATAATTGCCGACGGATTACCGTAATTTATTTTTTTTTAAAAATAATTAATAATTAAAAATTTCCAGTTTTTATCCTGTACAAAACTTGCCAATTTTTAAATATTACTAATTCTTAAAGTGTACAAAATATCTATAAATACATAAACATAATCCTACAGAGGGGGTGTTGGATCATAAATTGTATTCAAGATTAAAGTTAAAGTTAAGGGTTTAAACTGCAATTGTATTAAAGTTAGTTAGAGGGTTTAAATTGTAATAAGTTAATAGTTTAGTTACTATTGGGCCTCAAGCCCATAAGCCCATTAGGCCTAAAAGCCTGGGTATTTAATGTTTTAGTTAATTGGTTTTTAGGTTAGAATCCTCATATTCATAATTATATTCATATTGTGAGGTAACCGAATTCTCTGTATTCAAGGGTATCAAGAACACTCAAGGGTTTCATTGTTTATTCAAGGGATTGGTATGTTTTGTTAATCTTTATATCTCTTGATATTATTGTGTTATGTGATTATTTACCAACTAGATTAAATCTGGGATAACAAGTGGTATCAGAGCCTAAAAATCAAGATTTTGGATTTATCGATTTATCTGTTTATCAACTGTGTTCATCGTGTGAAAATTAAATGCTTGATTTGCTATGTTTTTCCGCATAAAATTGATATGATTAGATGCCTTTTATGCTATTGAACATGATCTGAGTGATTAATTGCAGTTAACATCATCAATTGATTGAATTTTTGAATTTTTGGTTTCTGGGTTCGCATACATATAGTCACTGTGTTCTTAAAATCGGAAGCTTAAAAGTTGAAATTGATCTATAATTTCATTGCACTGTGATTGGTATATGTTTCTGGGTACAAAAGGTTGTTTTTTGGATTCAATTTCTGTGTTTTGTTTGATTTCTGGGTCAATTATTGCATCTGTTCATCGTCTTCTGGGCTGGTTAAGAACATACCGGTCTTAACACCATTCAGATCGAACACTATACCGGTCATAGCACTTTATCGGTCGAACATAGTATCGGTCCATTCACTATCGGTCGAACTCAGTTTATCCTTCAACCGGTACACTCACATTCCATCTCCGTCGAATTAATACCGGTCGAATCAATATCGGTCAACCATATTCCCGGTTGAACAAAGGGCCGGCACAAGCATCATACCGGTCGAAGACCATTATCGGTCATAGCAGATTATCGGTCGAGTATTCATTATCGATCGCCCGGACCCTTGCCTATACCAGTCGAAGGCAGTTTACCGGTCAAAGAAGTCTCTCGGTCTTGCAGCATACCGGTCGAACAAAGTACCGGTACAAGCAAAATCCCGGTCGAAGCAAGACACCGGTCCAAGCATTATCGGTCGAAGCACATTTTCCAGACTTAATTTTTTTTTTGCAAACAGTAATATGGACCCCCGTTCTAAGTCTGCGAAAGGGGACAAAGTTTTGCTCTTGATCAAAATCTTCTCAATTTTTTCAGTATTTTATTCATAGATATTAGTGCTTTATACTGTGTGCGAGGACTGCATTTGATTATTTTTGGAAATTTATTTTTCTAAAAATTTTTAAGTGTAGTCTTTACTCTTGATTTTAACGATCTCATCTAGTCGGTTGTCTTGGTACATATAAGTTTAAATTACTAACCGTACAGCTAAGATGTCGAACCAGCTTCTCTCGATGGGCTCTCAGTCCAAACCGCTTGTCCTGATGGCTGATGAATATCAGCAATGGAAGAAGAGAATGGTCCAGTTTCTGAATCATAAAAACAGAGACTACATGGAATCAATCATCAATGGTCCAGTCAATCCGATGATCAAAGTTGATGGCCAAGCAGCAACTGACACCTCTCCAGAAATCCCAGACAGATATGTTCCTAAACCTTATCAGTACTTTACTGAAAAGCAGAAGGAACAGTACAGAACAGATGAAGAGACTCTTATCTATCTGACCATGGCAATCCCGAACGACATCTACAACCGTGTAGACAGTCGGAACTCTGCAAAGGAAATCTGGGATGAACTATCCAGAAAGTTTGAAGGAGAGACGCTGCTAGAGACCTACAACAGATATAACATCATTCTCAATGACCTGCGGAGGAACAACATCTCTAAGTCTGCTTCGGAGATTAATTATAAGTTCATCAAGAACTTAAATCCAGAATGGAAGAACTTTGCCATCAACCTTCAGATGTCAAAGAACATGGCTCAGGAAAACGTCACTGATATTTTCTCTACTCTTTCTCAGCATGAGGATGAGGTGAGAACCATCAATCTTGAGTCCAATAAACTGAAGGATTCTGTGGCTCTCATAGCCGGCAAAAGTTCTGTATCTTCCGCAAGGTCAAAGAAAAAGGTGACAAAAGCTCTAGTTACTGAATTTACCGACTTTGATTCTGCTTCAAGTGATGAAGAACAGGAGATTGATTATGATCCAGATATTCAGAAGTTCTCTGAGGACTTGGCTCTTATTACTCGAAGATTCAAGAAGACCTTTGGCAAGAAGAAGTTTTATTCAAAGCCTAAGTACGAAGGTCACAAGAAAGAGAAGGTTGAATTAAGATACAAGCCAAGGCAAGGACGGCGAGAGGAAAGACGAGAAGAGAGAAAAGAAGACAGAAGAGAAGATAAAAGAGAAGAAAAGAAAGAAGACAGAGCTGATGAACCAGGAAGATGCTACAATTGTGGCAAATTTGGGCACTTCTCCAGAGACTGCAGATTCAAGAAGGTAAAGAACTCAAACTATTATGTAAGAAAGTCACTCATCGCCAAGAAAGCTGAAGAAGGAAAGGTGCTTATGGCCGAAGAAGAGAACTGGCTGTTCCAAAGTTCCGATGACGAGGAGCAAGCTCACTTCACCCAAGTATCTTATATGGCAAAGCTGGATGGTGACGATGAAGATTCTGAGGCACAATCTGAATATGAAAACTCTGAGGTAAGTGATAATTCTGAGCTTATTGAATCTCTTATGGCCCAAATACATAGCATGAAAGATGAATTTGCTTTATTGAAAGTCAAACTTAGCTCTGCACAACAATCAATATTGAGTTTTCGTGATGAAAACGCTTTGCTGAAAGTTGTTGTGGAAGAAAAAGAAAAGGAAAAAGACGGTTTAAAAGCTGAAAAGGATTCTTTGAAAAGCAAAATATCTGATTTAGAAAAGGATCTTGTGAATATCAATGCTGAAAAAGGTGAGTTCAAAATAAAATTTGAAGTTTGTTATAAAGAAAGAAATAAAGCTTACACCAAAATTAAGCAACTGGAGGACATTAATATGAAACGAGGTCAGACTGAGCAAACATTAAATCTGTTGACCAATAAACTCCAAGACGAAAGGTTTTATAAACTAAAACCAGGTTTGGGTGTGCCAACTAATGAGATTTTGAAAAAGGCACCGGAGCATCTATATAATTTTGATAAATTCGGCTCCGCAATCAGACCCATTCCTGACATTCGTGCAACTTTTGTTGAAGCAAGTACTCCTACACCTTTATCTGAGACCAAAGGTCAAGAAGAAATGGGAAAGAACAAGTCTGGTGACACTGATTCTCAAAATCCTTTTAAATCAGTTGGTTTTCAATATGGTGATTTAAACAAAAGCTATGCGACTCGAAAGATCGAATTTACTGAGTTTGAATCACTATTTACCACACCTTCCAACGAATTAGTTAGCACCAACACAGTTCTACCTGAGACTGCATTCAAATATGATGAGTATGAATCGGATATTGATCCATCTACTATGCCATCAGTCTCAAGTCCCATTGCTTCTAAACCTTTACTTGTTGAAGAGGTTAAAGAAGAAACTGTAAACACGAATGAATCTTGTTTGAAAAATGATAAAACGGAGTTTATTGAGTCCATGACTGAAGAATTATTTTCTGAAATGATGAATGCCTCAGACTCTGATCCTGTTTCTATTCCAAAGGAGTCGAATTCTGTGAGTGATCATACATCTGACTTGATGAAGCAAATTGATCTGTTGCAACAGTCACTTGATGAGGTTGAAGATGAAAACTTTGATCTCAAGTTTAAACTTGAAAAATCTTTGAAAGAAAATCAAGAGCTTTGCACAGAAATCAATGATTTGAAAATTACTCTATTTAAAAATGCTTCAAATGATAAACAGATGTCCAACGATCTAAGCTGGAAGGTAAGAACAAATCCAGAATTTGATGCTCCTACAAAACCTTCAGTTGTTTACTCTGACTGTCCTGAATATCCACCTAGCATCTTTGAGAAGGGTGAAACTTCAACTAATTCTAGAAAAGAATCACCTTCTAAGCATGAGACTAATGAGATTCCTATTTCTGTTTCAGATATAAGAGAAAATGGAGTTGGGAAGAGTAAGAAGAATAAATATCTTAGTTTGAATAAAAAGAATAGTTTGAATTCTAGTAGTTGTCCTACAGACAGTGTTATTTTGAATAGTACTTCTTTTGATAAACATGAATGTAAGATTTGTTCCGATAAATCTAAGTTTATGAATTTTGCTCGAAAGAATCTTTACTGCAAACACTGTTGGGATAATTCATTCAAATACTACTCCCCTCCTAAGTCCAAAAAGAATAAAAGAAAAGCTAAGCTGAACTCCAAGTCTAATTCTAATTCTAATTCTGATTCTTCTACACAACCCAAAGTGTATCGAGCTAAGGTTGCCAATCCTACTTCTAAAAAGCACTTTCAGGAATTAAATGTTAAGATGGTTTGGAAATGGGTTCCAAAGCCGCGTTATGAATGGAGAGTGAAAGTTAAACCAGATGATACTCCAAGTCTAATTCTAATTCTGATTCTTCTACACAACCCAAAGTGTATCGAGCTAAGGTTGCCAATCCTACTTCTAAAAAGCACTTTCAGGAATTAAATGTTAAGATGGTTTGGAAATGGGTTCCAAAGCCGCGTTATGAATGAAGAGTGAAAGTTAAACCAGATGATATTCCTGAGTTGCTTGATGCTAACCGCGAAGGACCCATCCTGATATGGGTGCCTAAGCAAAACTAGTTGTCTCTTTTGCAGGCCTGTCGATTATGGGTAATAGATTCCGGATGTTCACGCCACATGATAGGATTCAAGCACCTCTTGCATAACTATGTGGAGGAGCCTGCCGGAGCAGTTAGATTTGCCAATTCTGAAGCCGAAGGCCACGTCAGAGGATATGGAATGTTCGATAACGGTGTTGTGAAGGTTCAAAAAGTGCTATATGTTGAAGGACTTGATCACAATCTGTTCAGTACCAGTCACTTCTGTGACATGAAGTATCAAGTCCGCTTCACAACCTCTCATTGCTATCTAGAAGATCCCGATGGTTACAAAATCTTCAAAGCTGAGCGCCATGGAAATCTATACTATATAGATTTTCCTTCACTGTCTGCCACACGTCCAGTATGTCTACTAGCCAAAGCTTCCAAAGCACAATCGTGGACGTGACATCGACGCTTGTCTCATCAAAATTTCAGATCTATAGCGAAGCTACAGAGACAAGGTCTGGTCAAAGGTCTACCAGAAGTGAGGTTCGAAAAAGACTCACTATGTCCCGCATGTGAGTTGGACAAAATGAAGCGAAGCTCCCCAAAGCTGAATCATCGACCTCATCTGCACTGGAACTTCTTCATATGGACCTTTGTGGCCCAATGCGCACAATATCTATCAACGGAAAGAAATATGTGTTGGTAATGATAGATGACTACTCAAGGTATACATGGCTCGAGTTTCTTCGCAACAAGTCAGATGCGCCAGAGTTGATTATCGCTTTCATCAAGCGCATTCAAGTACGTCTTCAACTGCCAGTCAGAACCATTCACAGTGACAATGGCACGGAGTTCAAGAATGACACCCTGAAGAGTTATCTTACTTCCGTGGGTATTTCACACAATTTCTCCGCAGCCTACACTCCACAACAAAACGGCATTGTTGAACGGAAGAACCGCACTCTGGTTGAAGCAGCTCGGACTATGCTTGCATACTCAGATTTACCCATGTACCTTTGGGCTGAGGCAGTCGCTACAACATGTTTTACTCAGAACCGTACCATTGTGGTCAAGCGCTTTAATAAGACAACATACGAGTTAATCAACAATCGTACACCTAACATTAAGTTCCTTCGTGTTTTTGGTTGCAGGTGTTACATTTTAAAAGAGCGTCAAGGATTATCAAAATTTGATAAGAACGCGGATGAAGGATATCTCGTTGGATACTCTCTGACATCCAAAGCTTATCGAATTTACATTATTCAAACTAAGACGGTTGTTGAGAGCATGAATGTATCCTTTGATGAGAATTCTACAAGGACTTTTGGACACAACAGTTCAGAACTCGTAATTAAGGACAAAGCTTCTATTCAATCCAGAATAGAACCATCTGCTAAAAGATCCAATTCTTCTAACTCTAACTCTACTTCATCTGAGTTAGATTTACTGTTTATTGATGCCTTTGATGATATATGTGCAGATTTTTAAAAAGGCATATCCACATCAATAACAAGTGGTACAAGCTCGGAGGTCCCTACTATTTCTGAAGACATGTCTGGACCTTCCGAAGACGTCACTGACACTTCATCTCCATCAGATACGAGTACAAAGTTAGTTTCTGACTCTACTAATGCTAAATCTGTCTCTACAGATAGTTCTTTTGGAAACGAAGTCCCAAGCACTTCAACTGCTAGTCCGGAAGCTTCAGTATCAGAAACAACAATACAAGATGTCCCAAATACATCTATGGAGCAACCTGCCGTGCATGATGAAAACGATGCGTCAAATACGCAACAAACAGTTGAAGCCTTACCAAGCACACATCGTTGGACTAAGGATCATCCCCTGACCAATGTGATAGGTGACGTACAATCTGGTGTCACGACAAGGTCAGCAACAGCCAACTTCTGCATGTTTTCAAGCTTCTTCAGTTCCTTAGAGCCAAAGAAAGCGTCTGAAGCTCTACGTGATCCCTTCTGGATTTTTGCTATGCAAGACGAGCTTCTACAATTCGAAAGAAACAAGGTATGGCGCTTGATCCCACTACCTAAAGGTAAATCCGTTATTGGAACAAAGTGGGTGTTCAGAAATAAGAAAGACGAAGCCGGAGTAGTTGTGAGAAACAAAGCTCGTTTGGTCGCAAAAGGGTATTGTCAACAAGAGGGCATCGACTATGATGAAACCTTCGCCCCAGTTGCAAGGATCGAAGCCATCAGAATCTTTCTAGCCTATGCAGCGCACAAAAACTTTACAGTCTATCAGATGGATGTAAAGTCGGCTTTCCTGAACGGCGTTCTGCATGAGGAGGTCTACGTGGCTCAACCTGAAGGTTTCGTTGATCCTTATCACCCTGATCATGTCTATGTTTTAGACAAAGCGCTTTATGGTCTTAAACAAGCACTGCGAGCCTGGTATGAAACTCTCACTAAATTTTTACTTGCTTCTGGTTTCAAGAAAGGTACTGTTGATACAACCTTATTTCTTAAAAGGCAGGGTGAGGACTTGATTCTTATTCAGATTTATGTTGACAACATAATATTTGGGTCGACAAATCCGAAATTTTGCAAGAACTTTTCAAAGATAATGGAAACAAAGTTTGAAATGTCGATGATGGGTGAATTGAATTTCTTTCTTGTCTACAAGTAAATCAATTACCCGAAGGCATATTTATTAATCAAGCTAAATATATAAACGAAATTTTGAAAAAGTTCAATATGTCAGATAGTTCAGTCATAAAAACACCAATGTCTACTGGTACACTCTTAGACGCGGATCCCTCCGGGAAACCTGTTGATCAAAAGGTGTATCGTAGCATGATTGGTTCTTTACTTTATCTGACTGCCAGTCGCCCGGATATAATGTTTGCCACATGTTTTTGTGCGAGATATCAATCTAATCCTAAAGAGTCGCACTAAACTGCTGTTAAGCGAATCCTTAGATATCTCAAAGGTTCTCCTAATCTAGGCCTTTGGTATCCAAAGGATTCTAGTTTTGAACTAACTGCCTTTACAGATGCTGATCATGCAGGATGTAAGCTAGACCGGAAAAGCACCTCTGGATCATGTCAGTTCATAGGTGACAAACTTGTGAGTTGGACTTCAAAGAAACAAAACTGTGTTTCAACATCCACTGCCGAGGCTGAGTATGTAGCTGCTGCTAGTTGCTGTTCTCAAGTCCTCTAGATGACGACACAGTTAAGGGACTTTGGATACAACTACAAGCGTGTTCCTATTTATTGTGATTCCAAGAGCGCAATATCTATAACTCCTAATCCGGTACAGCATTCGAAGACCAATCATATCGACGTACGCTATCATTTCATCAAGGATCATGTAGAAAAAGGTAATATTGAAATGCACTTTGTTCAAACTGACTTCCAGTTAGCTGACCTTTTCACCAAGCCATTGGATGAAAAGCGTTTTCAATTTCTCATCAGCAAACTTGGAATGTTGAACATGTCTTAAACCTTACTCATGATTCTAGGGGGAGTATTCCAAGTTTTGATCCTGTGTGTTATTTTGCCAACTGTTGTTAACGAGAGAGGAATCATTTTCATAAATGATTACCATTATTTCTTTTATTTATGCAGGTTTGGTCAAGTGACAATGGCTTCTAATCACATCGGATTAGAACCCGCACTTCAGTACCTTATTTTTTTGTTTATTCAAAAAAAAAAAAAACTTGTCTGACCGTGATTTTAACAGATTTTTGGATACTTAAATGCTTATCTGACCGTGTGTTCTTCAAAGATAAATACTTGTGTTTTATCTTGTCAATATACTTTGTCTAGTATTCATAAACATAACGGTTCAGAACATTCTATTTGACTTTGTTATTACCATGTATCAAAAGTTAATTCTTTCTATGGTAATACTCACGTTATTTGTATTCACTGTTGATTGAATAAAACGTCATTTCATGTGCTTTCATTGAAAATATGTTTATATATTGTTCATATAAACAACATTCGTTTTTGATTCTCCAAAATCTTATTCTTCATGACAAAATGATATGAGCTTAATTATCAAACTCTTTTAGCTTGAGGGGGAGAATTGCATCGTCAAACATCTTCTGTTTTGACATCTCCGAAATTCTTATTTTTCATGTAACAAGTGGTATTTGTGCTTACATGTACAATAGCCTGTTGAACAACATGTACTTTTAGGACAATACATGGGATTCAGTGTGTGAGCTTAACAGAACTTCCATGGATTCACGATAACCAGTGTTTCCTACCCAGGAAGTATTCCCTGAGTGATTGAGGGGAGAGGGGTCAAAAGAATTGAGTGATGGTGTGTGAAGAGGTAAAATGGAAAAGAGAGATTGGTTAGACGTGAGCATTAAAAGAAAGAGGGTGAGAGAACAGAGTAAAAGAATATTAAACTCTGCACTAAACCACTTTCTGAGCCGGGCAACCACATAATCTGATTGGTTCACATTATTTGGTGACCATCATTGAAATAGGTAACTAGCCCATGCCATCTCTTGCATTAACCCCACCAGCTACTCATTCTTTTCTCAAAAAGAGAATGTTTCACATTTTCTAGGGAAGCAGCATATATGCTATTGGTTCTTCATTTGGAAGATACTAATATTGAAAAAGAAGGAAAGTTTCCCCACCTTCGAACCCTTTCTCATGCACATTGAGTTTTGTATAAGTTGTTGTTGTCTCAACAAGTTTACATATTTTGAGCCTATATTGAAAAACAATCATCTATGCTTAAATTTTTTCATACACATGCACGAGGACACAGAAATTTGTTTTCTGTCAGAACGTTCATAGATAACCATGTGTTATTCGATGATTGAATGGATGACCTGGGGAGCCAACATCAAAACCAGCTCCTTATATAGTAACTTTGTGTTACTCAGTGACTTTGTGTTACTGACAGGCATTCTAACTGAGTCATTTGTTGATTCAGGTTTACAACTCTTAAAATGTTTGAATTTGCAAAGATTTAAACGGTTACAATTGACTATTTTTTTCTGAAAAGATTGAAATAATCACTCTTTCCATCTGGGAAAACTGCTCTTATTTCCAGGGCTCGATACATGAAGACTGTGCTTACGTGATCATATACAATGGGGGAGATTGTCTTAAAAAGGGGGAGATTGTTTTGCAAAGTTTTGATGATGATGATTCTCACCACTCATCAAAAAGGGGGATAAGATACAAAAAGGGAGAATACTCAAAAGAGGGAGAATATAATCTGAAGACTGCTGAAGATTATCAAAGTTTTGAAGTTTTAAAGATATGAAGTTTTGAAGCGATCAACGACATATCTGAAGAAATGAGAATACAATTCAAGATTAAAGTTAAAGTTAAGGGTTTAAACTGCAATTGTATTAAAGTCAGTTAGAGGGTTTAAATTGTAATAAGTTAATAGTTTAGTTACTATTGGGCCTCAAGCCCATAAGCCCATTAGGCCTAAAAGACTGGGTATTTAATGTTTTAGTTAATAGGTTTTTAGGTTAGAATCCTCATATTCATAATTATATTCATATTGTGAGGTAACCGAATTCTATATTCAAGGGTATCAAGAACACTCAAGGGTTTCATTGTTTATTCAAGGGATTGGTATTGTTAGACCACAGTCTCATTGGATTCAAGATCATCCAAACTGAAGATCGCAATCTGAAGCTAATGCCGGAACGTCGGCTCTCAATGTTAAAGTCTATGTCTATTTGTAATAAATGTCAATGTAATTTAATGTAATATGTTTTAGTTTACTTAGATCTATATATCTAAGTTAAAGTATTGTAATAGTTAGTTAAAGTTAACTTAGTTTGTTTCTAAGTAACTTTCTAGTTTGTTAGATATTATCTAGTATAATATCTAGATATTAATCTAGATATTATGTTTAGGTAGTGTGTTCAACACACTAGTAAGATTAGGTGTCTCTCTAGTATCTCTCTAAACACAAGAATCAGATAAGAAAGTATCACATATACAAACACACACTAAAAGGTGTATTTGAGAGAAAATCATAGAGAACACAATCAAAGCTTAATCGATCAACCTTGTAACTCGTTTGTTATAATCAATACAGGTTGGTAATCATATTGTGTCGTTGTTTCTATAAACTTGATAAGTATTGTTGGACCGACAATTGGTATCAAAGCCTGATTAAGATCAAAAACAAGTTTATGGGAAAAACGACTCTGTGTTCTTGAACAAAATTCGATTTTGTGATTTTGAGTGTTTTAGGTGTTAGAATCGATCAGGTTGTGATCGTACTACATGCTAGATCGAATTGTTGCTATTTAATTTCTCTTTAAAGCTAATATCGAGTTCCAATTTGGTGATTAAGTGGTCTGAAAGTCGAAGAACAAAAACTTACTGTGTCATTGATTTTATTTCGAAAAAGGGTGTTTTAGAAAGATCGAGTGCTTACATTCTGTTCTAGAAGTAATTCTAGACATATTGGTAGAGTTTGGTGTTGCTAAATCATTTCAGGAACAAGATTCATATGATTTTCAGAAGAACAGGTCGAACACCCGCATTCCAGAGGTTGAATAACCCGCATTTCTCAACTTTGCGGGTCCAACTACATACACATTTCTCTACTTTGCGTGTCTCAAGTGACCCGCATACCTAAACTTTGCGTGTCTCAAGCACCCGCATTTCTTACTTTGCGGTTCCAACATAACCCGCATTCCTTACTTTGCGGCTCTCAAAGGACCCGCAATCCTCAAAACTCGGGTCCCAAAGCACCCGCAAAGTTGAACTTTTCGGTTCTCAAAGGACCCGCATTCCTCAAAGACCCGCATACCTCAGACCCACATTTCTCCTTGTGCGCTCCTCGTTTGAAACGCAAACCTTCTCAAACACAAAGCTCCAATCCAGACTTAGAATATTTTTTTTCCTCTGAGAATTTTTCGAAACTGAAATAGGGTCTTTAATAGTCATAAATTTTTTCTCTAGGGACCCCCATGCTAAGTCTGCCTAGGGGGACAAAATTTCTTGTGATAAAAAAAAAATTATCTGAACTAACGGTCAAATCCAAGTTCTTATTGCACATTTATATCAAACAGGATGACATCCAGAGAAGCCCTTGCAATAGGAACTGACACCAAGCCACTAGTTCTCTTCAAAGGAGAATACGAAAAGTGGAAGGATAGGTTTCTAAACATCATTGACAGACACGAGCTGGGTGATTATATCAGAACATCTATTGAAGAAGGGATTATGACACCACCAATGACGACTCGTGTAATTGATAACGTGCCTACTCAGGTTGAACTGAAGTATCACGAGCTACAAGATGATAACCTCAGAAGAGCCAAAGGCGACAAATTATCAAAGTCATACATCTTACAGGGGATCCCAAATGAAATATACGTCAAGATTGACAGTTACAAGGCTTCAGGTAAAGAAATGTGGGATCAACTCGAGAAAATGATGTTGGGTTCAAAAATTGGAAATCAGCTGAAGATCTCCAACTGCCTAAATAACTATGAAGAATTTAGAGGCAGGGTGGGAGAAACCTTAGAAGAAACCTATGACATGTTTGTGACATTGCTGAATGAACTTAGCAAGAACAAAGTTCACAAATCTCAAAATGAGCTGAATATCAAATTCCTTAGTATTCTTCAACCTGAATGGAAAAGATTTGCTCGTCAGATGAAGCAAATTAAAGACTTGAATGAGATTCCACTTCACGAGGTGTATGAAACCCTCCGTCAGAATGAAGAAGAGGTGGATGAAATTCTGGATGAGAAGAGACAGAGAGGAAAGGTAGTTGAAGACACAGTCGCCCTTGTAGTCAGAAAGAAGAAGAACAAGGCGACTGTATATGAATCAGATGAAGAAAATGAAGGTTGTGCAAACTCAGGATCAGATGAAAATGATCAGCTGAAACAAGCAATGATGATGCTGACTAATGCCTTTCAGAAAAGGTTCTACATTAAGCCAACATCAAATAATCAGAGATATTCATCTGGTCCGAACAACTACATTCATAAAGAAAGGATTGAAGGTAGCAGATACGAAGGGAAGAGATTTGATGGGAGAAGATCAGAGGAGAGGAAACCAGAAGAGAGAAGGTTTCAGTCGGAAGGAAAGAGGATTGAGGAGAGGAGGCCAGAAGAAAGGAAATTCAAAGCTGAAGGATCAAGTCAGCCAGAACCGCCTACATGCTACAACTGTGGCAAACCAGGTCACTTTGCCAAAGACTGCCGCAGATCTAAAGTCAGAAATTCAGACTATTACAAGAACAAGATGCTTCTTGCAAAACAACAAGAGGCAGGCAAGGCATTGATGGTTGAGGACGAATACTGGCTCGATCACTCAGATGATGAAGAAGAAGATGATGAAAATAGAGAAGAATCCGTCAACATGTGCTTGATGGGCAAGATAGAATCAAATGCTGAAGCTGATTCTCACAATGAAGAAGAGGAGGTATGTAATCTTTCTGATTTAGAATTCATGAATAAAATGCATGCCATGAGTATGAAACAAAGAGAGTTAGAATCTAATCCTAAACATGATAATGGTGTCATGACAGACAAAAACCAGTTGATACATAAACTTAGCAATGAAATTGCTGAGAAGAAAGTATTAATTGAGGTTTTACATAAAGAAAATGACACCAATGCTAAGGAAAAGACAATAATTCTAAAAGAGAATTCTGATCTTAAATCTCAACTGCTAAAAGGTGCAGTAGATATTTTTGAGCTTAAAAAGTTGCATGCTTCTTGTACAAAAGAGAACTTTTCTTTGTTAGGAAAACTAAAAAGTTTGGAAGAGAAGTTGTATAAAATGGGTCAAACTGAACAAACTATTTTTCTAAACAAACCCAAAGAGGAGATAGAGAGATGGGGAATCGGTTATAAGAATCCTCACTGTCTACAAAAGGGGATGTCTGAAGTTCCAGGACTTTATGATCATCTTAATATGCAATTAGCCCACAGACTCCCCGCGTTTAAAACCTTTTGGACTAAACTGTCAAAAGAGGATGAAGCCAATGAAACGGTAAAACGGATGAAATCAGCTAAAGTTCATCTTCCATTTTATTATGCGAAGTTGAATAATAGTTATGATGAAAACCCAATATACAAAAAGAAGGAAACTCTTTCAAGTGATTTCTTTCTAAGTTATACTGAAAAGGAAATGGAGGCAAAGCCTATCAAAGGTAAATTATATGTCCCTCCTCTCGTTTTAGAACGTAAAATTTCTGAACTCGAGACTTCTTTATCAGATGCAAAACTTTTGATAAATATTGAACAAAGCGTTTTTACAACCGTGTTTTCAAATACTGTTCTTTCAAAAGCTTCAAACTCTAAGGAGATGTCTGGTTCATCAAATAAAGGAATTGATTTTTTGAACTCTGACGGTAGTTTAGATGATGGTTCCAATCTCTTTGACTTTAATACAAAACTTCCCAACCATTCATCATTTATGAAGAAAACTTTAAGAAAAACCAGTAAGCCTGTGAACAGTGCAAAATCAACGAAAGCTTTCGTTGATAAATCAGTCTCTGTGAACGCTTAGAGTGCTAAAGGTAAGAATTTATCTCAACATTCACAGAAACCGACCACTACTGGTAATTCCAAGAAGAAGCATTCGTTTGTTGCTCCAAGGTTTAACTCACCAGCTTTACATGTTTCAGATATGAGCAATCAAAGGCCAGAAGCAAATTCTCTGTGGCAACCCAAACGGAACCTTGACAAGACCGTCTTAACGTCTAGTAGTGTTAATTGTAATAAGACTTCGCTTACTAAAGATGTTGTAATTGCTGATATTGCTGTTTTGAACCCAAAACTTGCTGTTTCTCGTAAACAATATACAATGAAGCAATTATTTCAGTTATCTTTATCTGCTGGAAAGTATTCTTTTTATGATAAACATATATATCTATCTCTTGTCAAGATTCTGAAGATTGGTTTGGAAATTACCAATGTGCATTCACCTCATACCCATTCTTCACATACTTTTCAAAAGAAAATAGGATCCAATTTGAAATGGATACCAAAATCTTGTGCTAACACAGAAGGACCCAAATTCCAGTGGGTACCTAAGGCTAAATCTGTGTTACAGGCATACAAAGATTAAAGAGAAAGCGACTTCTGATTATGTACAGATCAGGACTCGTTCTTCAAAGTCAAAATAGGTTTTTGGATAATGCAGTTCAAAACCCGAACATCGAAGATCAAAATAGGCTTTTGAACAAATCAGTTCAAGACCCGCACTTTGATGACCAAAGTGTATATTCCAATGTTGTCATATACAAATCTAAATTTCTAATTTCTCTTATGCAGACTAGTCATACGTGGTTCTTGGACAGCGGATGTTCCAAACACATGACAGGTCAAAAAGAGATATTGTCCAATTACAAAGACAAATATTGTGGAACAGTAAGATTTGGCAACGACCAGTTTTCTCCAATCATGGGATACGGTGATGTACAACATGACAATGTCACTATCAAGAGGGTGAGCTATGTAGAAGGCTTAGGACACAACTTGTTCAGCATAGGCCAGTTCTGTGACAAAGACTTAGAGGTCAACTTCAAATCCAAGAGTTGTTCTCTTCGCAATGAAGAAGGCGAAGAACTCTTGGTCGGTACACGAGAATCAGACCTCTACACAATCAACTTATCAGATGTCCAGACTGACAAACAAGTTTGTCTACTATCGAAAGCTTCGATGCAACAAAGTTGGTTATGGCATCGACGTCTTTCTCACCTCAACTTTCGGTACATCAACAACTTGGTCAGTGGAAAGCTCGTCAAAGGACTTCCAGAGCTGAGATATGAAAGAGAACATCTTCGTGCAGCTTGTGAGAAGGGCAAGATGAAGAGGGCACCTCATAAACCGAAGCCAGAACCAAGTACCAATGCTCCTCTAGAGTTATTGCATATGGATCTATGCGGTCCAATGCGCACTCAAAGCTTAGGTGGCAATAAGTACATACTCGTGATTGTGGACGACTATTCGCGATACACATGGGTCAAGTTTCTTCGTTCAAAGGATGAGACACCTGATGTTCTCATTACATTCCTGAAGACGACCCAGGTGAATCTGCAGAAACCGGTCAAGATTCTAAGGACAGACAATGACACAGAGTTCAAGAACAACAAAGTTGAAGAATATATCGAATCTGTCGGGATTTCACATCAATACTCAGCTGCTCGAACGCCTCGACAAAATGGAGTGGTTGAAAGAAGAAACCGAACACTAGTCGAGGCTGCTCGTACTATGCTAAGTCAATCAGACTTACCTCTGTTTTTGTGGGCAGAAGCTGTTTCGACCGCGTGCTACACACAGAATCGTTCCATGATACATCGGAGATTCAAGAAGACTCCTTATGGTTTGATCAACAATAGAACACCGACAATCAAATACTTCCATATATTTGGATGTAAGTGTTTCGTACTAAACGATAGGGAAAATCTCAACAAGTTCAGCGCTAAGGCAGATGAAGGAATCTTCATTGGATATTCCTCAACAGCGACTGCATATCGTGTCTATCTAAAGAAGACAAAGACGGTGATTGAAAGCGTCAACGTCACCTTTGATGAAGAAATGGCTTCCGAACAACACAGTTCAGAACCCGTTATAACCGGAGTACTATCTTCTGGGCAACTCAGTCCAGAACCTGCATCTCAAAAGAATAAATCAGATGAAGCATCAACTTCTACTAACCATTTATCTGATTTAGATTTATTATTTGAATTGTTTTATGATGAATATCTTGGATCTAATGTAAAGAAATCTGTTTTGATTGACAGGATGGAAGACTTAACGACTACTCATCCAACCAGTTCAGATGTTCCAATTGAATCAAATGCCCCGATTCAACAAGAGATTACAATTCAAATGCCGACTCCAACAGTTGAAGAAGTTCCATGTGATAAAGAGACAGAAGTAGCTGCAACAGTAGGAGATTCTGTACAGATCCATCTACAGCCAGTTCAAGCTGTACCTGCTGAGCCTTCTGAACCTGCCACTTCAACTGAAACAATCAATCCTCCTAAACAAACAGAAGAAGGTACAAGTGGATTCTTAGATGACACAACTGACATACAGTCATCTAATCCACTGCCTCATGAACAAAAATGGACCAAAGACCATCCGATAAGCCAGATAATTGGCGATCCATCAAAACCGGTGCAAACTAGGTCAACATTAATGAACCTGTGCATGCATGACTCCTTTCTAAGCAAGTTCGAGCCAAGACGCGTATCGGAAGCACTTGCAGATCCAGAATGGGTGATCTCAATGCAAGAAGAGCTGAATCAGTTCGATGCACTTAAAGTCTGGAGACTCGTACCGAAGCCTAAAGGTAAAACCATTATAGGTACGAAGTGGATTTTCAAAATGTTGGGAACTGAAGAAAAGCTTAAGTATGGTTAATGCTGCTAGTTGAGATTTACTACTGCTAGAAGAATTCAAAGTTAATACTGCTGAGTATTACTACTGCTAGTAGAAGTTAATGCCGCTGGAACAAAGTTAGTACTGCTCAACAAGATTAATACTGCTAGTTCAGAGTTAATGCTGCTTGAAGAGATTAATGCTGCTGAGCATAGTTAGTACTGCTTATGATTAGTACTGCTTATGAATTGAAGATTCGGATGGAAAGGATGACAGCTGTAAAGAATCAAGATATTCATAGAAGGATTGAAGATAATGATGGAAGATATACTGAAGATAGTTTATTCATTGTAATTATCTTTTATTCAATATATGTATAGAATAGATTGAATAGAGATTTTTATTATTCTAAGTTTTAGAGAGAAAATCAACCTCAAGACATAGATCCTAATTCTAGAGAAGTAGAATTCGTATTGGTGAGCTTGTTCATCAATATTGAGGTTGTGTGTTTAATCTTGTAACTTTCAACATTCAATACAAGTTTTCAAGTTGTTGATCATATACTGTTTTGTTTACTGTTACATTGAATATCAAAGTGTTATTCCGCAACTTCTTTGATATTGTTTCTGAGACTTTATTCTTGTTAAGAAATCGATCATGACAAGTGGTATCAGAGCCTGTTCTCTCAGAAACAACTATTCACTCATCATGGAAAACTCTGCAGAATCAAACAGTACTCTGGTCTCAAAGGTTCCAATGCTCAAACCCAGTGAGTTTGACATGTGGAAGATCAGAATTAGACAATACATTCTTCTCACTGACTACTCAATGTGGGATATCATTGAGAATGGTCCTTCTGAAGCAGGAAAGATTGGA
Source organism: Arctium lappa (assembly GCA_023525745.1). Classification (NCBI taxonomy): domain Eukaryota; kingdom Viridiplantae; phylum Streptophyta; class Magnoliopsida; order Asterales; family Asteraceae; genus Arctium; species Arctium lappa. Next base: position 23,710,769 of record CM042051.1, on the reverse strand, counting down.
CCAGATGGGAAAAGACCTCCACCAAAGACAGATGGTGAGAGGAAGATCAAACAGACAGAGATGAAGGCCTTGAGCACTCTGCTCTTGGCCATCCCCAATGAATATCAGCATCAATTTTGCAACTGCACTGATGCTCAGATTCTCTGGAATGCTCTAGAGAAAATATTTGCTGGAACTAAAAGCATCAAAAGAAATCAAAGAGATGTACTAAAGCAGCATTATGAGAACTTCACTTCTTCAAAGAATGAGTCTATGACTCAAACTTTTGATAGGTTCAACAAGCTCATTGGTGAACTGGCTACTGTAGGAGTGAAGATGGAGCAAGATGATATCAACAGAAAGTTCCTCAGATCTCTTGGGGATGAATGGACTATTTACACTGTCTCATATAGGAAGAGTGACAATGTGGAAGAGAAGGAACTTGATGATCTATATAATGATCTAAGAGTTTTTGAAACTGAGGTAGAAACCAAGAAGAAGCCCACTGGTTATATCCACAATGCTGCACTTCTATCAACATCTACTGATACTACTGCCATCCTTGAAGCAGTTAGTACTGCCAGTGGAGTGAATCCAGAAAAAGGCACTGAAACCATCTTTGAAGCCTTTTTGTCCAGTCACGGCAACAATTCATTGATTAATGATGATCTGGATCAACTTCACCCTGACGACCTGGAGGAGATGGACATTAAATGGCAGATGGCCATGTTATCTATGAGGGTGAAGAAGTTTATCAAAAGAACAGGAAGGAACAACTTCTCTCAAAGAAGAGAAGATGGAGCTGGTTTTGACAAGACAAAGGTGGAATGCTATAAGTCCCACATGAAAGGACACTTTGCTAGAGAATGCAGAAGTGGTGTTCCAAACCACAACCACCAACAAGCTCAGAATGGAGGCTACAATCAGAACAAGAATCCTGCTCAAGCCCTTGTTTCTCAACAAGGAATGGGATTTGACTGGAGTGATCAAGCTGAGGAAGCCATTCAGAATCAAGCTCTTATGGCAGAAGTGTCTGATCTCCCCTCTGAGGTAATTTCTAATCTTTGCACTCAATCTTGCACACACTGTCAAGAGGTACAGGGATCACAACCAAAGCATGTGTGATGACCTCAAAAGATTAGAAAAGGACAGAAGAGACTATGTGTTGACAGTAGAAAGATTTGAAGAGCAAATCAAAGGCTTTCAAGCTAATGAACTTCAACACTCTTATGACACAAACTATTGGAAGTGGGAAAAGAATGAATTAGAGACCAAACTGTCTAAGTCCTTAGAAGAGAATGATAGACTGAAAGAGGAACTATCTAAAGTTAAGCTTGACATAGAAAAGTTTGAATATGCTTCAAAAGCAATGGATTCTCTTCTAAAGGCTCAGATTCATGATAAGATGAAGCCTGGTATTGGATACAACAATACACCCCCTCCTTACAACAACAACTATATCTCTCCTACTTCAGACTTGTTAGAGACCAAGGAGAAAAATGACTTGTCTGATGAAGCTTTTAAGATAGATCCTTTGGATGAGGTAGTAGTTAAGGATTTGACTGAGAAAGAAGCCAGTGAGAATAGGGATAATGCTGTGAGTAAAGAGATACCATTAGAAAACAACATTATCACCAATGAGGGATGTGGAAAAATCTGGGCCAAGTCTAAGGAGATAGAGAAGACCAAAGGAAAGGATAACAAGGTCCATTACAAACAAACCACGGTTGTGAATCCTGGACCTTGTAAACAGTGTGCTTGCAATAAAACTAAGAGCCTGAATTCTGGTATAAAAAAAGGTAACCAAAGAAACTGGAATAATCAATGGGCTCAGAAACAAGGAGTTGATTTGAATAAAATCAATAGACCAAAACCTTGTTTCATATGTGGCAAGATGAATCATTTGGCTAAGTATTGTTTCTTCAACCCTATTAACCAACAAATGAACTTTCAAAGCTTTCTGCAAAAACCTGTTGGTTATAGGAAGGCTGGAAGGAAACATGTGATGAAGAAATCTGTTGAAACCAAAGGCCCCATAGGGAAAAAGGTTTTAAAAGAAAGCATTAAAATGTGGGTGCCTAGAAGAACTAAAACTGTTAGTACTGCTGACAGGGATAGTGGTGCTGGAAGCATTACTGCTGCTACCAGTGTTAGTACTGCTGAAAATATTAATACTGCTAACACAGTTACTACTTCTAACAAGGTTAGTACTGCTATGCATGCAAGTGCTGCTAAGGCAGTTAGTACTTCTAAAACCAGTACTGCTTCTAGCAAAAATGTTTCCAAGCCTATCATTGTGACAAAGTACTCCAAAAATGAGGAGTCAAAGTTTAAAAATCTTGTCAAGAGAGAATGCAAGTATTTTGATGAGAAAGGGGTACCCAAGACCACTTTGGCTTGGGTTCCTAGTTCATACTAACTGATTTATCTTATGTGCAGGGCAACCAACAGCTCAAAGGAAAGAGCATATGGCATGTTGATAGTGGTTGTTCTAGGCACATGACAGGTAACATGTCATGCCTTCAGGATTTCAAGCATATCAATGGAGGACATGTTGCATTTGGAGATAATCTTACTGGTGGTAAAATAAGTGGAAAAGGTAATGTTACCAAAGGTAAGATGACATTTGTGGATGTCTACTATGTTGATCAATTAAAATACAACCTGTTAAGTGTATCACAGGTTTGTGACAAACAACATAGCATATTATTTACAAATACTGAGTGTATAATCCTTGCTCCAGGGTTCAAGGTAGTTGATGAAAGCATGATACTACTTAGAACTCCAAGAAAGGACAATGTTTATTGTCTTGATATGGATAATGTTGATAGTGATTCATCCCTAAACTGTCTTGTTTCAAAAGCTTCTGTGGATGAATCCTCTCTTTGGCACAGAAGGATGTGTCACATGAACTTCAAGACTATGAACATACTTGTTAAAAACAACCTTGTAAGAGGTTTACCTTCAAAAGTATTTTCATGTGATGATCATTGTGTTGCATGTCTTAAAGGCAAATAACACAAAACTTCTCATAAGACCAAAGAGATAAACTCAATTTCTTCTTGTCTCCAGTTATTGCATATGGATCTGTTTGGTCCTACAAATGTTATGAGTATAGGCAAGAAATCTTACTGCTTGGTTATTGTTGATGATTACTCTAGATTTACCTGGGTATATTTTCTAAGGACTAAGGATGAGACAAGTGGACTGATCAAATCCTTTATCCTAAGAATTGAAAACCAAACTAATCAAAAAGTAAAAGTCATTAGATCAGATAATGGGACTGAGTTTAAAATTTTTGATCTAAACACCTTCTGTGAAGAGAAAGGCATTGAGAGACAATATAGCGCTCCTAGGACTCCTCAACAGAATGGAGTTGCTGAGAGGAGAAATAGGACACTAATAGAGGCTGCTAGATATCTGTTGGCTGATTCAAAACTACCAATTACCTTCTGGGCTGAAGCAGTTAATACTGCCTGTTATGTCCAAAACAGAGTTCTAGTGGTCAAGCCAAAGAACAAGACCCCATAAGAGCTTTTAAATAAAAGAAAACCTTTCATTGGATTTTTTAAACCATTTGGGTGTCCTTGTACTATTCTCAATACCAAATCTCACTTAGGTAAGTTTGATAGCAAAGCAGATGATGGATTTCTTGTTGGTTACTCATCTCAGAGTAAGGCTTACAGAGTTTTTAACTCTTCTTCAAGAATAATTGAAGAAAGTGACAATGTCAAATGCAATGAGAACACACCAAATCCTATTGGGTCTGGTCCTCAGTGGCTATTTGACATTGACTCACTAACTAACTCTTTTGGTTTCAGTAGTGATGATTATGCAGGTTCAGGGAGTGGAGGATCAGGGACTACACAAGTTCAAGACACTATACCTCAATCTGTGATCTTTCCCATACCAAAAGTGGACTTATGTGAAAAGGAACCATCTACTGGACCAAATTAGAGTGAAGAAGAAAGTAGAGATGAAGAGAATCAAGAAAATCAAGAACCAGAAGTAGTTGCTGAAAACACCTCAGTTGACTTGAATGACTCTAATCTAGAGGTGGGACTTTATGAAGAACCTAGTCATCACACCAGAATACAAAAGAATCATCCTCCACAGCTGGTAATAGGAGATATATCTTCTCCTATGATGACTAGAAATCAAAGTAGGCTTCAAGAAATGCAAGACCAACAGCATACAGTGCTATCTTGCTTTTTATCCCAGCTTGAGCCTAAAAAGGCACATGATGCTATGAAAGAGTCTAGTTGGATAGAAGCAATGCAAGAAGAGCTACTGCAATTCAAGCTGCAAGATGTTTGGGATCTGGTAGACCTTCCTTAAGGCCAAAGAGCAATAGGAACAAAATGGGTCTTCAGGAATAAGAGAGATGAAAGGGCATAGTGATAAGGAATAAAGCAAGGCTGGTGGCTCAAGGGTATACACAAGAAGAGGGAATAGACTATGATGAAGTATTTGCACCTGTGGCCAGGATAGAAGCAATTAGATTATTCCTGGCTTATGCTTCCTATATGAAATTCAAAGTCTATCAAATGGATGTGAAAAGTGCATTTCTTTATGGCTCAATTGAAGAAGAAGTATATGTCTGTCAACCACCAGGGTTTGAAAACCCAAGCTATCCAGACAGGGTATACAAATTGAATAAAGCACTTTATGGACTACATCAAGCTCCAAGAGCATGGTATGACACTCTGTCATCCTATCTCTTGGAAAATGGCTTTGAATGAGGAGTCATTGAGAAGACTCTATTCATCAAGAGAAAGAAGAAGGATATCTTGCTAGTCCAAATCTATGTTGATGATATTATCTTTGGATCAACAAGAGACAACATGTGCAAGGAGTTTGAGGAACTAATGCATCAAAGGTTCAAGATGAGTTCCATGGGGGAACTTACTTTCTTCCTTGGACTCCAAGTTTAACAGAAGTCAGATGGAATCTTCATCTATCAGTCCAAGTATGTGCAGGACATTCTAACCAAGTTTGGTTTTTCAGATTCAAAACCTGCCAGCACACCTATGGAGACACACAAGCAGATAACAACAGATCTTGAGGGGGAGGATATGGATGTTCATCATTATAGATCCATGATTGGCTCTCTCATGTATCTTACAGCCTCTAGGCCAAATATAATGTTTCCAGTCTGTGTATGTGCAAGATTCCAAGTTAGGCCACAACAATCTCACTATCAAGCTGTTAAGAGGATATTCAGATATCTCAAAGGGCAACCCAGATTGGGACTTTGGTATCCTCATGACTCATCCTTTGACCTGCTTGCATACTCAGATAGTGATCTAGGTGGAGCAAACTTGGACATAAAATCTACTTCTGGAGGATGTCAGTGTTTGGGTGCAAGACTAGTTTCATGGCAGTGCAAGAAACAAACCACAGTATCCACATCTACAACAGAGGCAGAGTACATAGCAGCTGCAAGTTGCTGTTCTCAAGTCTTATGGATTCAGAATCAAATGCTGGATTATGGGGTAACCTTTCTACACACTCCAATTTTTATTGATAATAGCAGTGCTATTAGCATTGTGAATAATCCTGTCAAGCACTCAAAGACAAAGCACATTGAGATCAGGTATCACTTCATAAGAGACTGTCAGGATCGAATTCTTAACAAGAATTAATTCTCAGAAGCAATATCAAAGAAGTTTGCGGAATAACACTTTGATATTTTATGAAACAGTAAATCAACACAGAAAATATTAAGAACAAACTGTGAACTTGTATTGAATGCTTTGAAGTTACAAGATTACACACTCAACCTCAATATTGATGAACAGACTCACCAATACGAATTCTACTTCTCTAGAATTAGGATCTATGCCTTGAGGTTGATTTCTCAAAAAAAACTTATATCAAACTATTCTATATCTTCTATACATATACTAAAGAAAAAGATAATTACAAAAAATAAACAAATCTTCAGAATATCTTCCATGTATATCTCAAAGCTTCCAAGAATATCTTCATTCTTTCCAGCTGTCTTCCTTTCCATACGGATCATATAAGCAGCACTAACTATGCTCAGCAACATTAACTTCTTCTAGCAGCATTAACTACTAAGCAGTACTAACTACTAGCAGTACTAACTAGTTAAGCAGTACTAACTTTGTTCAAGCAGTACAAACAATGACTAGCAGTATTAATTCTACTAGCAGTAGTAATACTCAGCAGTATTATCCTTTAAGTCTTATAGCAGTAGTAACACTGATCCAGCAGCATTAACCACACTTAAGCTTTTCTTCAGTTATCAACAATCTCCCCCTAACTTGACTTTTAGGAAAAGAAGTCAAGTTCTTCAGAATTACTCTTCAAGATGCTTTCAACACCTCTGATTCAATTTCCCAAATTTGGATCTAGGCCCAAGCTTTGATTCACAGTTCTTCTCACCACAATCTTGGCCATCTCTGAATCCTTTGTACAGACCAGTGTAGCTTTAAGCATCCCTTCCAACTTCTCCTTGCTATGCTCATATATTTTGTCCACCAGGTAGTATTCATGATAACAATTGTCAATAGTAATCATGTATACTCCGCAGTTTTCAAACAATATCCATTTATCAATCTTCTTGAAGATGAACTCATGCTGATGATCTTTAATCCTATAGTGTACTCTTTCTGGATCAAACATCATGCACAAGTATTCCAATGTCACTTTGAGAAGATTCTCTTCAGTACCTTTCAACACAGGTTCATAAAGTTTCATCCCCACTTTGTATAGTTCTTCCATATCAGCTCTGGAGCAACTTCTAATAAATCTCCCCCATGTTGAATAAGCTTCAAATGAACCATCAGCTCTCTTGATTCTGAAGAAGTTCTTTCCATTGTCTATTAGAATATCCCAGAAAATGATCTCTGGAGCTTGCATAGAGATTGGAACAACTTTCAAAGGTTCCACTATGGTCATGTACGGATCCATATTCTCATCTGTTGGCTCACTAGACTGTTCTGGAAGTTGTACTGATTCTGCTATAGGTACCTCTGAATGCTCTGTTGTAGTACCAGCTGTTTCTTCTACTCTGGGCCTTTTAGACTGCCTTTTGGAAGCAATTGTCTTCACCCTTTTTCCAGCTTTGGATTCAACACCAACACTCCCAGGTTCTTCCTTTTTCTCTTATGCTTCTTCTTTGGAGGGTGTAGTTTCCTCAGGGAATGGTTGTTGGATGTTGAGATCATGTCTCTCTTTCATCCTTCTCTCAGCTTCCTCCCTTTGTGATGAGTCCCCTTGAAGCTTAGCCATTTCCTTTTGATACAACTCTTCAACTTGAGCATAAGCCATATTGGTGAACATTTCCCCCTTAACACCAATTGCACCTTTCAGGAAATTTATCATTTTTCTTCTTTCCTGATTGGCCAAAAATGTTTTGGAGGGTTGTCTTTTCTGTTTCAGTTGTTGAGTTGGCATCTTTTTAACTGGAAGTTTCTTGGCCTGGGCTGCTGTCTGAGCTGCTTCTTTTAAGCTCTTTTGGTATTCTGCATTTAATTTCTTAGTCATAATCTTTGCAATTTCTCTATCCTTTTCTGTTTGCAACTGTTCCTCCTTCTCCATTTGGTCTTGAAGCTGTTTAGCAAGTGCCTCATCCATTTCAATTTGGGACTTCTTCTTTGCAGGTATTTCAGCTTCACCCATCTTCTCCTTTCCTTTTCCTTTTGACTCTTTTTCCTTTTCTTTCTCCTTCTCTTGGCTTCCTCCTTCATTGATGACTACTCCCTTGGCGTTTTGAGTAGCCTTAGGAGTATCATTCTTGGCTTTGATCAAATTTTCTGCTATCTCTATTTCTTCCACAGAGAGCCCTATTTCTGCTGCTTCAGTTTCTGCTGCTACTTTTACTTCAGCAGCATTAACTGTTTCTTTTTCAATTTCTTCCTCTGTCTCCCCCTCAACTTCAACTCCCTTTCCAACTGTACTTTCTTTTTCTGATTCTGATTCTTTCTCCCCCTTGTTGGAAGCATCTTTATTCTTTGACCTCTTCTTTAAGACAAACTGCCTTCTCCTCTTCTTTTGCAATAACCTTGTCACCATTTTCTTTAATTTTGCAATCTGGACTTGTTGTGACATAATCACCAGCTTCATCTCCTCTATGTCTTTTCCTTGTTTTATAACATCTAGATTGATGTTTCCCATTGTATCCATTAATTCCTGGTAGTTATATCTGTCCTCACCTTCTCTAGAAGTGTTACCCTCTTTTGAAGGATCATTGGATCTTTTAGTAGTGGAAGTCTTCTGCCTAGCAGAAGCACTATCCACCCCCGTGGTTTCTTGGCACCAGGGACCTTCAAATGATTGCTCATTCAAGGTTGCCATGGGGGAGGTCTTATTGATGTTACCACTTTCCTCCTCTGTGCTAGCAGGAGTAGTGGCAACCTCCTCACCCATATGCTCTTCCTCCTCCTCAGAGAGCACCTCCTTGGGGTTGGGAGACACCCCTTTGGTTTCCCTATGGATATTCTCTAAAGGAGAATTCTCCTTTAGAGGGCTTAAAGGCTTGGGGGATGTTGGTACAAGAAGGGAAGGAGCCTTCTTTACCTGTTTCCTCTTATAAGTTTGTGTGATGGGAGAGATTGGTTTTTCAAGAAGGGACTGGGGGATTGATTTTGAGTGGGAAGGTTGGGATTGGCTAGCAGTGGGTTGGTCTAATGGGGGCCTTGACCCTGCTGCCATGCCTTCATTTGTTTGGGACACCACCATCATTGTAGAGAACAATGGGGTGTCAACTCCTTCCGAGTCCCCAGCAGATCTTCTCATATTTGAGAAAACCTTGCCTTTGGGGGGTTTAGGTACATATACCCCAACAGGTTGTGGTATATCCGTCAATTCGTGATTAATAACTTCTTGAACAAACCTGGGGTACATGAAGAAACTCTTCTTGTTATCCAGATTTGAGACAAGATCATGAAAAATCATTTGAGAAAAATTGAATTTTCTAGCAGTGGATAAACACACCAATGCATAAGCAATTGGATTGCTAAATTGGCTCCAGCCAGTTGTTTTCTTTGAAATACAATGCATTAAGGTATGAGCAAAGAACCTCCATTGGGGTGAAAATTTTGCTTTGAAAAACTTAAAAATCCCAGTTGGCCTTGATACCCCATTCTTGAAAGAGTTGAGAACAGTTCATCACTAGGAATAGAAGATATACCAGAGGCATCGTCTAGACGTAGACTGATGCGAATAACTTCTTCAGTAACGGTTAGGGGTTGGTCACACACCCTTGTCTTGATCATCTGCACACCATTCTCAGCAACAATGGTGGCATGAGCCCAGAACTTCCTTTGATGCTCGATATAGATTGTAGGAGCAACAGTTAAAGCATGAGCAATATGGCTTGTCTTGAGGAAATCCACAATCTGGTGAAATCCTGCAGCTTGCTTTGGCTTTTGTAGCATCGCGATCTCATTGTGCTCGTCGATGAATGCCATGGATTGCATTGAACAGGGATGTTCTTGCCTGAAAGACTTGGTTCTTGAGAGAAAAAGGTTTAGAGCGCAAGTGAACAGTATGCAAAGAGTCGTTATGAACGTTTGGGCGGGCAAAGGGTATTTATAGTATTTGGGATATAAGCAGTATTAACCGCGAGCAGTATTAACCGCGAGCAGTATTAACCAACTAGCAGTATTAACCACTAGCAGTATTAACCACTAGCAGTATTAACTGACTAGCAGTATTAACTGACTAGCAGTATTAACCACTAGCAGTATTAACCACTAGCAGTATTAACCACTAGCAGTATTAACTGACTAGCAGTATGAACTACTAGAAGTATGAACCACTAGAAGTATTAACCACTAGCAGTATTAACTGACTAGCAGTATTAACCAACTAGAAGTATTAACCACTAGCAGTATTAACCACTAGCAGTATTAACTGACTAGCAGTATTAACCACTAGCAGTATTAACCACTAGCAGTATTAACTGACTAGCAGTATTAACTGACTAGCAGTATTAACCATACTTACTCTTTGAAGCTTAGGCTGACTTGAGTACTGCTATGTGTGCCCCCATAGTCCAACATTTGATTCTGAATCCATAAGACCTGAGCACAGCAACTTGCAGCTGCTATGTACTCTGCTTCTGTTGTAGATGTGGACACTGTGGTTTGTTTCTTGCACTGCCATGAAACTAGTCTAGCACCTAAAAACTGACATCCTCCAGAAGTAGATTTTCTGTCCAAGTTTGCCCCACCTAGATCACTGTCTGAGTATGCTATTAGGTCAAAGGGTGAGTCATGAGGATACCAAAGTCCCAATCTGGGTTGCCCTTTGAGATATCTGAATATCCTCTTAACAGCATGAAAGTGAGATTGCTTTGGCCTAACTTGGAATCTTGCACATACACAGACTGAAAAAATTATATCTGGCCTAGATGCTGTGAGATACATGAGAGAGCCAATCATGGATCTATAATGATGCACATCCATATCCTCCCCCTCAAGATCTGCTGTTATCTGCTTGTGTGTCTCCATAGGTGTGCTGGCAGGTTTTGAATCTGAGAAACCAAACTTGGTTAGAATTTCCTGCACATACTTGGATTGACAGATGAAGATGCCATCTGACTTCTGTTGAACTTGGAGTCCAAGAAAGAAAGTAAGTTCCCCCATGGAACTCATTTTAAACCTTTGATGCATTAGGTCCTCAAACTCCTTGCACATGCTGTCTCTTGTGGATCCAAATATAATGTCATCAACATAGATTTGGACCAACAAGATCTCCTTCTTCTTTCTCTTGATAAATAGAGTCTTATCAATGACTCCTCTTTCAAAGCCATTTTCCAAGAGATAGGATGACAGAGTGTCATACCATGCTCTTGGAGCTTGATGTAGTCCATACAGAGCTTTCTTCAATTTGTATACCCTGTCTGGATAGTTTGGGTTTTCAAACCCTGGTGGTTGACAGACATACACCTCTTCTTCAATTGAGCCATAGAGAAAAGCACTCTTTACATCCATTTGATAGACTTTGAAGTTCATGTAAGAAACATAGGCTAGGAATAATCTGATTGCTTCTATCCTAGCCACAGGTGCAAAAACTTCTTCATAATCTATACCCTCTTCTTGAGTATACCCTTGAGCCACTAGTCTTGCTTTGTTCCTTATTACAATTCCTCTTTCATCTCTCTTGTTCCTGAAGATCCACTTTGTGCCAATTGCTCTGTGACCTTTAGGAAGGTCTACTAGATCCCATACATCTTGTAGCTTGAACTGTAACAGTTCTTCTTGCATTGCTTCTATCCAGCTAGATTCTTTCATAGCATCATGTGCCTTTTTAGGCTCAAGCTGGGATAGAAAGCAAGAAAGCACTGTATGCTGTTGATCTTGCATTTCTTGAAGCCTGCTTTGATGTCTAGTCATCATAGGAGAAGATATATCTCCTATTACCAGTTGTGGAGGATGATTCTTTTGTACTCTGGTGTTATGACTATGTTCTTCATTAAGTCCAACCTCTATATTAGAGTCATTCACCTCAACTGAAGTGTTGTCAGCAGCCACTTCTGATTCTTTATTTTCTGGAGTCTCCTCATCTCTACCTTCTTCTTCACTCTGACTTGGTCCAGTAGATGGTTCCTTTTCACAATCTTCAAATGAATTCACTGTGGGTATGGGAAAGATCACAGATTTAGATATACTGTCTTGAACCTGTGTAGTCCCTGATCCTTCACATCCTGAACCTGCATAATCATCACTTCTGAAACCAAAAGAGTTAGTTAGTGAATCAATGTCAAATAGCCACTGAGGACCAGACCCAATAGGATTTGGTGTGTTCTCATTGCATTTGACATTGTCACTTTCTTCAATTATTCTAGAAGATGAGTTAAAAACTCTGTAGGCCTTACTCTGAGATGAATACCCAACAAGAAATCCATCATCTGCCTTGCTATCAAACTTACCTAAGTGAGTTTTGGTATTGAGAATTGTACAAGGACACCCAAAAGGTTTGAAAAAGCCAATAAAGGGTTTTCTTTTATTTAAAAGCTCATAGGGAGTCTTGTTCTTTAGCTTGACCACTAGAACTCTGTTTTGGACATAACATGCAGTATTAACTGCTTCAGCCCAGAAAGTAATTGGCAGTTTTGAATCAGCCAACAGAGATCTAGCAGCCTCTATTAGTGTCCTATTTCTCCTTTCAGCAACACCATTCTGTTGAGGAGTCCTAGGAGCACTATATTGTCTCTCAATGCCTTTTTCTTCACAGAAGGTGTTTAGATCCAGATTTTTGAATTCAGTTCCATTATCTGATCTTATGACTTTTACTTTTTGATTAGTTTGGTTTTCAATTCTTAGGATAAAGGATTTGATCAGTCCACTTGTCTCATCCTTAGTCCTTAGAAAATATACCCAAGTAAATCTTGAGTAATCATCAACAATAACCAAGCAGTAAGATTTCTTGCCAATACTCATAACATTTGTAGGACCAAACAGATCCATATGCAGTAACTGGAGACAAGAAGAAATTGAGTTTATCTCTTTGGTCTTATGAGAAGTTTTGTACTGTTTGCCTTTGAGGCAAGTAACACAATGATCATCACATGAAAAGACTTTAGATGGTAAACCTCTTACAAGGTTGTTTTTAACAAGTTTATTCATAGTCTTAAAATTCATGTGACACATCCTTCTGTGCCATAGAGAGGATTCATCTACAGAAGCTTTTGAAACAAGACAATTCAGAGATGAATCACTTTCAACATTGTCCATATCTAAACAGTAAACATTGTCCTTTCTTGGAGTTCTAAGTAGTATCATGCTTTCATCAACTACCTTGAACCCTGGAGCAAGGATCATACACTCAGTATTTGTGAATAATATACTATGTTGTTTGTCACATACCTGTGATACACTTAACAGGTTGTACTTCAATTGATCAACATAGTAGACATCTTCAAATGTCATCTTACCTTTGGTGACATTACCTTTTCCACTTATCTTACCACCAGTAAGATTATCTCCAAATGCAACATGTCCTCCATTGATATGCTTGAAATTCTGAATGCATGACATGCTGCCTGTCATGTGCCTAGAGCAACCACTATCAACATGCCATATGCTCCTTCCCTTGAGCTGTTGGTTGCCCTGCACATAAGATAGATCAGTTAGTTTGAAGTAGGAACCCAAGCCAAAGTGGTCTTGGGTACCCCTTTCTCATCAAAATACTTGCATTCTTTCTTGACAAGATTTTTGAATTTTAACTCCTCATTCTTGGAGTACTTAGTCACAATAATAGGCTTGGACACATTTGTGCTGGAAACAGTACTGGTTTTAGAGGTACTAACTGCCTTAGCAGCACTTGCATGCTTAGCAGTACTAACCTTGTTAGCAGTAGTAACTGTGTTAGCAGCAGTAACTGTGTTGGCAGTATTAACCTTTGAAGAGGTACTAACTGTATTAGCAGCATTAATATTTTCAGCATCACTAACACAGGTAGCAGCAGTAATACTTCCAGCAGCACTAACCCTGTCAGCAGCACTAACAGTTTTAGTGCTTTTGGGCACCCACATTTTAATACTTTCTTTTAAAATCTTTTTCTTCATGGGGCCTTTCTTTTCACCATGTTTCTTTCCAGCCTTCCTATAATCAACATGTTTTTGCACAAATCTTTGAAAGGTCATCTGTTGATTAATAGGATTGAAGAAGCAATATTTAGCCAGATGATTTAACTTGCCACATATGAAGCAAGGTTTTGGTCTATTGATTTTACTCAGATCAACTCCTTTCTTCTGAGCCCATTGATTATTCCAGTTTCTTTGATTTCCTCTTTTTAAACCTGAATTTAGGCTCTTGACTTTACTGCAATCACACTGTTTACAAGATCCAGGATTCACAACTGTGGTTTGTTTGTAATGAACCTTGTTATCTTTTCCTTTGGTCTTCTCTATTTCCTTGGATTTGACCCAGATTTTCCCACATCCCTCATTGGTGATTATATTGTTTTCTACTGGGATTTCTTTACTCATATCATTATCTCTCTTCTTACTGGCTTTTTTCTCAGTTAAATCCTTAATTACTACTTCATCCAAAGGGTCTATCTTAAAGGCTTTTTCAGATAAGTCCTTTTTCTCCTTGGTTTCTAACAAGTCTGAAGTAGGAGAGATATAATTGTTGTTATAAGGAGGAGGTGTACTGTTGTATCCAATGTCAGGCTTCATCTTATCATGAATCTGAGCCTTTAGAAGAGAATCCATTGCTTTTGAAGCATATGAAAACTTCTCTATGTCAAGTTTAACTTTAGACAGTTCCTCCTTTAACTTATCACTCTCTTCTAAGGATTTAGACAGTTTGGTCTCTAACTCATTCTTTTCCCACTTCCAATAGTTGGTGTCATAAGAGTGTTGAAGTTCATTAGCTTGAAAGCCTTTGATTTGTTCTTCAAATCTCTCTACTATTAACACATAATCTCTTCTATCCTTTTCTAATCTTTTGAGGTCATCACACATACTTTGATTGTGATCCTTGTATCTTTTGACAGTGTCAATGCAAGTTTTAGTGCAAAGATTAGAAATTACCTCAGAGGGGAGATCTGACACTTCTGCCATAAGAGCTTGATTCTGAATGGCTTCCTCAGCTTGATCACTCCAGTCAAATCCCATTCCTTGTTGAGAAACAAGGGCTTGAGCAGGATTCTTGTTCTGAGTGTAGCCTCCATTCTGAGTTTGTTGGTGGTTGTTGTTTGGAACAGTACTCCTGCATTCTCTAGCAAAGTGTCCTTTCATGTGACACTTATAACATTCCACCTTAGTTTTGTCAAAACCAGCTCCATCTTCTCTTCTTTGAGAGAAGTTATTCCTTCCTGTTCTTTTAATGAACTTCTTCACCCTCATGGATAACATGGCCATCTGCCATTTAATATCCATCTCCTCTAGGTCATCAGGGTGAAGTTGATCCAGATCATCATTAATCAATGAATTGTTACTATGACTGGACAAGAAGGCTTCAAAGATTGTTTCATTTCCTTTTTCTGAACTTGCTCCACTAGCAGTACTAACTGCTTCAGGGATGGCAGTAGTATCAGTAGCTGCTGAAAGAAGTGCAGAATTGTGGACATTACCAGTAGGCTTCTTCTTGATCTCTACCTCAGTTTCAAAAACTCTTAGATCATTGTATAGATCATCAAGTTCTTTCTCTTCCAGATTGTCACTCTGCCTATAAGAGACAGTGTACATAGTCCACTCATCCCCAAGAGATCTGAGGAACTTTCTGTTGATGTCATCTTGATCCATCTTCACTCCTACAGTAGCCAGTTCACCAATGATCTTGTTGAACCTATCAAAAGTTTGAGTCATAGACTCATTCTTTGAGGAAGTAAAGTTCTCATATTGCTTCTTTAGAACATCTCTTTGATTTCTTTTGATGCTCTTAGTTCTAGCAAATCTTTTCTCTAGAGCATTCCAGAGAATTTGAGCATCAGTGCAGTTGCAAAATTGATGCTGATATTCATTGGGGATTGCCAAGAGCAAAGTGCTCAAGGCCTTCATCTCTGTCTGTCTGATCTTCCTTTCACCATCTGTCTTTGGTGGAGGTCTTTTCCCGTCTGGTCCTATCCTTCCAGCTTCAGAAGGACCATTCTCAATGATATCCCACATTGAGTAGTCAGTGAGGAGAATATATTGTCTGATTCTGATCTTCCACATGTCAAACTCACTGGGTTTGACCATTGGAACCTTGGAGACCAAAGTACTGCTTGATTCTGTAAGATTTTCCATGATAGATAGATGTTTCTGAGATAGTTTAGCTCTGATACCACTTGTCAGGATCGAATTCTTAACAAGAATTAATTCTCAGAAGCAATATCAAAGAAGTTTGCGGAATAACACTTTGATATTTTATGAAACAGTAAATCAACACAGAAAATATTAAGAACAAACTGTGAACTTGTATTGAATGCTTTGAAGTTACAAGATTACACACTCAACCTCAATATTGATGAACAGGCTCACCAATACGAATTCTACTTCTCTAGAATTAGGATCTATGCCTTGAGGTTGTTTTCTCAAAAAAAACTTATATCAAACTATTCTATATCTTCTATACATATACTAAAGAAAAAGATAATTACAAAAAATAAACAAATCTTCAGAATATCTTCCATGTATATCTCAAAGCTTCCAAGAATATCTTCATTCTTTCCAGCTGTCTTCCTTTCCATACGGATCATATAAGCAGCACTAACTATGCTCAGCAACATTAACTTCTTCTAGCAGCATTAACTACTAAGCAGTACTAACTACTAGCAGTACTAACTAGTTAAGCAGTACTAACTTTGTTCAAGCAGTACTAACAATGACTAGCAGTTTTAATTCTACTAGCAGTAGTAATACTCAGCAGTATTATCCTTTAAGTCTTCTAGCAGTAGTAACACTGATCCAGCAGCATTAACCACACTTAAGCTTTTCTTCAGTTATCAACAGAGACTGTATTGAAAAGAAACTTATTGAAGTTGTAAATGTTCACACTGATAACCAGTTTGCTGATCTATTCACCAAAGCTTTTGATGTGGGTAGATTCACTTTCTTGATAACAAGTGTGGGAATGATCAACTCTGAATAAGCTCCTTCTCAAAAAGTGGTTCTATACCTGTATATTGTTTATTCTTGGTGTTACTAATCTTCTTTTTCAGAATATGTATAGCAGTACTCAGTGTATCACAAGCTTAAAAGAGTAAGTATGGTTAATACTGCCAGTACAGTTTTAATACTGCTAGTGGTTAATACTGCTCTCAGTTAATACTGCTAGTTAGTTAATACTGCTAGTGGTTAATACTGCTCTCAGTTAATACTGCTAGTTAGTTAATACTGCTAGTTAGTTAATACTGCTAGTGGTTAATGCTGCTCTCAGTTAATACTGCTAGTTAGTTAATACTGCTCTCAGTTAATACTGCTAGTTAGTTAATACTGCTCTCAGTTAATACTGCTAGTTAGTTAATACTGCTAGTGGTTAATACTGCTTTCAGTTAATACTGCTCTAGGTTAATACTGCTTATGTCCCGAATACTATAAATACTCTTGGCCCGCCTAAAAGTTCATAACGACTCTTTGCATACTATTCTCTTGCGCTCTAAACTCTCTCTCTCTCAAGGATCAAGTTTTCAGGCAAGAACTTTCAAAGATCAATGGCATCAATGGCATTCATTGACGAGTACAATGAAATCGCAATGCTCCAAAAGCCAAAGCAAGCTGCAGGATTCCATCAGATAGTGGATTTTCTGAAAACTAGCCATATCGCCTATGCACTGACAGTGTCTCCATCAATCTATATCGAGCATCAAAAGCAATTCTGGGCACATGCCACCATTGTTACTGAGAATGGTGTGCAAATGATCAAGACGACGGTGTGTGGCAAGCCATTAACAGTTACTGAAGAGGTAATTCGCATCAGTCTACGTCTAGACGATGCCTCTGGTATAACTTCTGTCTCCAATGATGAACTATTTTCTACTCTAACAAGAATGGGGTATGGAGGCCCATTGGGTGTGTTCAAGTTCTTAAAAGCAAAGTTTTCACCTCAATGGCATTTCTTTGTCCATACCCTTATGCATTGTATCTCTAAAAAGACTACTGGATGGAGTGAGTTCAGTAGCACCATTGCTTATGCTCTGGTATGCTTAGCCACTGCCAGAAAGTATAATTTTTCCCAAATGATTTTCAATGATCTTGTCTCAAACCTGGGAAACAAAAAGAGCTTTTATATGTACCCCAGGTTTGTTCAAGTAGTTATCACTCACGAATTGACGGATATTCCTCATTCTGATGGGATATATGTACCAAAATCCCCTAAAGGAAAGGTTTTCTCAAATATGAGAAGATCTGCTGGGGACTCGGAAGGAGTAGACACCTCATCGTTCTCTACAATGATGGTGGTGTCCCAAACTAATGAAGGTATGGTAGCAGGGTCAAGGCCCCTATTAGACCAACCCACTGCTAGCCAATCCCAACCTTCCCACTCTAAATCAATTCTTCAGTCTCTTCTTGATAAACCAACTTCACCAATCACCCAAACTTATCAAAGAAAACAGGTAAAGAAGGCTCCTTCCCTTCTTGTACCTTCACCCCTCAGCCTTTAAGCCCTCTAAGGGAGAATTCTCCCTTAGAGAATATCCAAAGGGAAACCAACAGGGTGTCTCCCAACCCTCAGGAGGTGCTCTCTAAGGAGATGGAAGAGCATATGGGTGAGAAGGATGCCACTACTTCTGCTAGCACAGAGAAGGATAGTGGTAACATCTCTAAGACCTTCCCCATGGAAACTTTGAATGAGCAATCATTCAAAGGTCCCCGGTGCAAAGAAACCAAGGGGGTGGACAGTGCTTCTGCTAGGCAGAAGACTTCCACTACAAAAAGATCCCATGATCCTTCAAAAGGGGGTAACACTCCTGGAGAAGGTGAGGACAGATATGACTACAATGAATTGATGGAAACAATGGGCCACATTAATATGGATGTCATCAAACAAGGGAAAGAGATTGAAGAGATGAAGCTGGTAATCCTGTCACAACAAGTACAGATTGCTAAGTTGAAGAAGATGGTGACCAGGCTTGTACAGAAGAAGAGGAGAAAGCAATTTGAACTAAGAAAAAGGAAATCTGGGAATGATGCTCCCAAAAAGGGGGAGATCAACATGGAAGAAGCTACAAAAGAGGGGGAGCTTGATGGGATAAAATATGGTGGTGAGGGGGAGAGATTTGATGTTGAGGGGGAGCAGGAAGCAGAAACAGAAAGAGAATCAGTGCAAACAGAAATCAAAGAACAAGCAGAAACAGTAAAAGAAGTTATAAGAGAGTTGGAGATTGCAGAGACCTTACTCAAAGCCAAGCATGATACTCCCAAGGTCTCCTCAAAGACCAAAGGAGTAGTCATCAAAGAACAAGGGGAAGTGCTCAAGAAAATAAATGTAGAAAAGAAGGTGATGAGCAAAGAAAAGGGCAAAGCTAAGCGAGTGGAATCTGATCAACCACTCAAAAGGCAAAAGTTGGTTGAATCAGATGATGCTTTGGCCAGAAAAATACAAGCTGATATTGAGCAAGAAGAGAGGGTTCAAGTAGACAAAGACAGGGAGATGGCTAAGGCTCTAGCTGCTGAACTGAATGAAGCTTATCAACAAAGCCTGGCAACTGAAATTGCACAGAAGAAAGCTGCAACTCTGAAGAAATCAGTGGTGGTAAAAACAGCTGTAAAGAAGAGACAACCCTCAAAGACATTCCTAGGTACCCAAGAGAGAAACAAGATGATTATATTTCTCAAAGGTGCTGTAGGAGTCAGAAAGGAGATGTTCTCAAAGATGTCTTTTGAGAAGATTAAAGAGCTGTATGATTCAGAGATGTTAAAGCTTCAGGGGAATGAAACTGTAAGGGTGGAGATGGAGAAGAGGATGAAAGAAAGTAATGACTTCCTGATACAAAAGCCCTTTCCAGATGAGCAAGAAACACCACCAAAGAAAGAAGCCACTCTAGGTGAAAGTCTAAGGACTTTAAAGAGAACCAAGATGATGGCAAGAAGAAAGTCAACCAAGAAGCCTAAAGTAGCTGAAGGAGAGGCTGAGAAGGTTGCTGAAGAAGAAGGGGTACCCGAGTCATCTAAACAGAAAGAGCCATCAAACACAGATGATGTAAATATGTATATGGTAGTGATGGACACAGTGCCTGAACCAATTTCAGCAGAACCTGTAGGAGTTAAGCCTCCTGAGGTCATTCTCTAGGATACATTGACAGTGGATGGAAAGGAATACATAAGGATAAAAAGGAAGGATGAAAAGTATGAGGTGTTCAATACTTGGGCAAAGATTGTAAGAACATGCTCTAGGTCAGATCTTGAAGAAATGTTTGAGATAGGAATGAAGTTGTATGTAGATATACTGAAAGCTCCAGAGATTTCTATTACAAAACTGGTAATGGAGTATCTGTGTATGATGTTCAAGCCCGATGAAGTAGAGCATGTGATCAGGAATGTGTTCAAATCAGTCAACAATTGGACTCTATATGAAACTAGTGGAGTATATGCAGTGACTTTGGATCTAAATCATAATGAGTACTTCCTAGTGGATAGAGTGTACAACCATAGCAGATTGAAGCTTCATGCCATGCTGAAGAAGAAGCTAGGGTGTATTCCAGATTCAGAAATGGCTAAATATTTGATTCAAAGAACCATCAATCAGAGTTTGGGGTTGGATGCAAATACTGAAATTTAGGCCATTATGGAGTTTTGGGAGCATCTTGAAGATCAGATCTGAAGAACTTGACTTCTCTTCCTAAAAGTCAAGTTAGGGGGAGATTGTTGGGAACTGAAGAAAAGCTTAAGTATGGTTAATGCTGCTAGTTGAGATTTACTACTGCTAGAAGAATTCAAAGTTAATACTGTTGAGTATTACTACTGCTAGTAGAAGTTAATGCTGCTGGAACAAAGTTAGTACTGCTCAACAAGATTAATACTGCTAGTTCAGAGTTAATGCTGCTTGAAGAGATTAATGCTGCTGAGCATAGTTAGTACTGCTTATGATTAGTACTGCTTATGAATTGAAGATTCGGATGGAAAG
The DNA here is from genome assembly GCA_023525745.1 of Arctium lappa. Classification (NCBI taxonomy): domain Eukaryota; kingdom Viridiplantae; phylum Streptophyta; class Magnoliopsida; order Asterales; family Asteraceae; genus Arctium; species Arctium lappa. The sequence goes on along the minus strand of CM042051.1, from coordinate 23,690,259 downwards.
GATGACAACTGTAAAGAATCAAGATATTCATAGAAGGATTGAAGATAATGATGGAAGATATACTGAAGATAGTTTATTCATTGTAACTATCTTTTATTCAATATATGTATAGAATAGATTGAATAGAGATTTTTATTATTCTAAGTTTTAGAGAGAAAATCAACCTCAAGACATAGATCCTAATTCTAGAGAAGTAGAATTCGTATTGGTGAGCTTGTTCATCAATATTGAGGTTGTTTGTTTAATCTTGTAACTTTCAGCATTCAATACAAGTTTTCAAGTTGTTGATCATATACTGTTTTGTTTACTGTTACATTGAATATCAAAGTGTTATTCCGCAACTTCTTTGATATTGTTTCTGAGACTTTATTCTTGTTAAGAAATCGATCCTGACACAAAATTAAGAAAGACGAAGTTGGTACCGTTATCCGAAACAAGGCAAGACTAGTAGCCAAAGGATACAGACAAGAGGAAGGTATAGACTATGACGAGACATATGCTCCTGTGGCGCAATTAGAGGCAATCAGAATGTTTCTAGCCTACGCAGCCCACAAGAACTTCACGGTCTTTCAAATGGACGTGAAGACATCATTCCTCAATGGAATTCTGAAGGAGGAAGTCTACGTCTCTCAGCCAGAAGGTTTTGTCAATCAAGAGAAACCAAATCACGTATACATTCTCGACAAAGCACTCTATGGTCTGAAACAAGCACCTCGAGCCTGGTATGATGTCCTTTCTAATTTTCTAGTCAAGTCTGGGTTTTCCAAAGGTACGGTGGATACCACTTTGTTTATTAAAAAGGAAAAAGGTGATATAATTTTAATTCAAATCTATGTAGATGATATTATCTTTGGTTCTACAAATACTAAGTACTGTAAGAACTTCGCAAACCTTATGGTGTCTAGATTTCAAATGAACTTGATGGGAGAGATGAATTTCTTTCTCGGTTTACAAGTAAAACAATTTTCTACGGGTATCTTTATCAATCAATCAAAGTACATTGGGGATATTCTTCGGAAGTTCCAAATGGAAAATTCAAAACCGATTGGTACCCCAATGGCACCAGGTACTAAGATTGGCAGCGATCCTTCGGGAAAGGCTGTTGATATTAGCACTTATCGAGGGATGATAGGTTCTTTAATGTATCTTACGTCGAGTAGGCCAGATATAATGTTTTCAACATGCTTATGTGCAAGATATCAGGCCAATCCTAAAGAAATCCATTTGTCTGCTGTGAAGCGCATTTTCAGGTATCTAAAGGGCACTGCAGATCTTGGTCTGTGGTATCCTAAAGATACTAGTTTTGAACTAACAGCCTACACAGATGCAGATCATGCAGGTTGTATGTTAGACAGGAAGAGCACGTCAGGACATGTGCAGTTCCTCGGTGACAAATTATTAAGTTGGGGATCAAAGAAGCAACTTTGCGTTTCAACCTCCACGGCCGAAGCAGAATATGTAGCTGCTGCTAGCTGCTGTTCTCAAGTCTTGTGGATGAGAACTCAGTTACGCGACTACAGTTTCCACTTCAACAAGATCCCGATCTACTGTGACTCCAAGAGCTCCATCGCAATAACAGCGAATCCTGTTCAGCACACAAAGACAAAGCACATAGACGTCAGGTATCATTTTATCAAGGATAATGTAGAGAAAGGAACAATTGAACTTTTCTTTGTAAAGACTGAGTATCAACTTGTTGATTTGTTCACCAAACCTTTAGACGAAAAGAGGTTTACCTTTCTAGTCTCGAAGCTTGGTATGCTAAATCTCAAAGTATAACCAGTAATTACCTATAAAAGTTTTCTAATTGTATACTTATTCATCATTTCTTCATTCTTAACTCTGATTGATATCTGCCATTCTATCATATCTTCATGATCCAAGGGGGAGTATGAGAAGAAATTGACATCTGGTCAATATTACTTCGAGGGGGAGCTCATAAAATATTGCATGTACCTTTTAATGCCAATTTTTTTTTGTAATGCAAGATTTTAGGGGGAGCTATTCAAGTCAAAAAGGGAGTACGGATATGACTTCTAATTACTTCTGATCAGAACTCGTACTTTAAAAGTTTTACTGCTTTTTGTCTTTTCAATATTTTGTGAATAATTATTACTTTGACTTGACATTAGACTTTTGCAGAATTTTTGAGAGAAGCTTACAAGTTCATATTTCTATGACTTAAAGCTTAGCTTCATGAGATGAAAGATCACTCGTTAAGGTATAATTCTATATCTTCATCTCATATATGGTTGAAAGAATGACAACTTTCAATCATAGAAAACATTGTTTTTAATGTTCAAACCACTTCCCGATTTTTCATCAAATTTTATATTTTGGGAGTGTATTTTAAATGTTTTCATGATCTAAATTGTGCTTTAACTGAAATAGTTAAATCAATCTGAGCATCACGTGCATCTAGGAAAACAAAGAATCATTGTGCTAGGAATTAACACAACTTCAATGGAATCACATTAACCAGTGATTTCTACCCATGAAGTTAAATCCTTAGTGTTTGAGTGTGCAAGCGAAAAGAAATGAGTGTGATTAGAGAAAGCAAAAAGTTTAAAAGAAAGAGCGTGTGAGAACAAAGTTAAAAGAATATCACAACTCTGCACCAACTTTTTCTGAGCCGAGTAGCCACAATTCTAGTGATTTACAATTCTTTGGTGATCATTATTGAAACAGGCAAATAACCCATGCCAACTCTTGATCAAACCTCACCATCTACTCATTTTATTCTCAACAAGAAAGTGTTTCACATTTTCAAAAGGGGATGCAGCATATATGCTATCTGATTTTCATTCGGAAAATCTAGATATTGAAAAGAAGGAAGTTTGCCCCACCTTCTCACTTCAATCATGCACATTGAGTCTGTGTTTAACTTACTGTTGTCTCAGTGGTTTACATAATTTTGAGCCAATAAGCAATCATCTGTGCTTAATTCTTTCAACACAAGCACGAACACACAAGGAATTAGTTTCTTTGTCATAACGTTTATAGAAATTACCTCTGTGGTGTTTCGATGATTAAGTGGAAGCCCTGGGGGAGTCAACATCAAACAGATCCTTTCCCATGTGTATTCGTTACACACAGTGACTTAGTGTTACTGACAGGCATGATAACTGATTCATTAGTTGATTCAGGTGTTACATAACACATTTGTCTGGATTTGCAAAGATCTAGATGAATCTCTTATGAATTGACGAATCAGGGGCTCTAACCGCAAGATTGACATTTCTTACCACAAATTTTGATGAATTCGTTGCACTTAACATCAAAAAGGGGTAGAATGACTACACAAGAAATGGCAAAGATCACATGTTTCAAGAATCACGTCTACTCTTCAAAAGGGAAGATTGTTAGATTGAAGACATGCTGAATTTAGAGAAAGAGATTGCACCTTCTGAGCTGAACAAGAAGACTGAATTGGATAAATCTTTTTATTAAATGATCTTGATCCAAAGGGGGAGATTGTTAGACCACAGTCTCATTGGATTCAAGATCATCCAAACTAAAGATCGCAATCTGAAGCTAATGCCGGAACGTCGACTCTCAATGTTAAAGTCTATGTCTATTTGTAATAAATGTCAATGTAATTTAATGTAATATGTTTTAGTTTACTTAGATCTATATATCTAAGTTAAAGTATTGTAATAGTTAGTTAAAGTTAACTTAGTTTGTTTCTAAGTAACTTTCTAGTTTGTTAGATATTATCTAGTATAATATCTAGATATTAATCTAGATATTATGTTTAGGTAGTGTGTTCAACACACTAGTAAGATTAGGTGTCTCTCTAGTATCTCTCTAAACACAAGAATCAGATAAGAAAGTATCACCTATACAAACACACACTAAAAGGTGTATTTGAGAGAAAATCATAGAGAACACAATCAAAGCTTAATCGATCAACCTTGTAACTCGTTTGTTATAATCAATACAGGTTGGTAATCATATTGTGTCGTTGTTTCTATAAACTTGATAAGTATTGTTGGACCGACAGGTATGTTTTGTTAATCTTTATATCTCTTGATATTATTGTGTTCTGTGATTATTTACCAACTAGATTAAATCTGGGATAACAGGGGGAAATGGGAGAAAGGGGTGCTGACTGTTAAACTTGATCATGAACGCGTCAAACTGAGCCATTCGTTCGTGCACCTGTCTCTTCTCTACTTCATCTCTATCCATTCGCTCCTGAATCTGGATCCTCTATGCTTCTTCTCTCTGTAGTCGCTCCTGCAACTGGATCCTCTCTGATTCCTCTCTCTCTAACCTCTGCCTCGCTTCTTGTGAATCTCGGCTTGAGTCAAGATGGTCTTTTCCCCCTTTCTCGAATAATCTACGAGACGGAACCTTGAATATGCTCAAGCGATCGTCTATTCCTGAAGAACTAGGAATATCTGGGGAAAAGTTTCTTGACTCGCGATTATGTCGAGTTTCTATCTGTGGATCAAAATATAGGAAGCAATAGGTGGAGAGTTCATTTTCTAGATAAGACTCAACGATAGACCCCTCCACCCTTGCTTTGTTTCTAACAGTCCTCTTCAACGACCCAAGTTTCCTAAACAACGATTGAAATACGTGTTAGAAAATAAATGGGTAAGTATTTGAATAAAAATTATTTGAATGGAAAAGTTCATTTACCTCTCATAAAGATACATCCACCTATATTGGACCAGCCCACCATTTATGGCTTCTCGTGTCAAATGTATCACTAAGTGTTCCATAGAATCAAAGAATCCGGGCGGAAAGACTTTTTCCAACTTACAAATTGTTTGAACGATACTTGTTTGCAATGGAATGAAGTCTTCTAAGTGTAACACCTTTGAGCATATTACACGAAAGAATGTGCATAACTCCGTTATCGCATCCCATATGGGAGTTGGTATCATCCCTCGTAACGCAATAGGAAGCAATCGTTGCATAAACACATGACAATCATGACTCTTGAAGCTATAAAAGCTGTAATCGCCATGTTTACACAACCACCAATATTCGAAGCATACCCGTCCAGAAACTTCAGTCTCTTCAACCATTCACATACTTGTTTTACTTGTTGTTTCGTCAAAGTGTACGACGACTTCGACTTCACTACTTTATTGCCTGACGTGGCAATGTGCAACTGCGGTCGGTTGCAATAAATCTCTACATTCCTCTTTGCTTTTATATTGTCTTTCGTTTTTGATGTGTCCATGACAGTGTTAAAGAGATTCTCAAAGACGTTCTCCTCAATGTGCATGACATCCAGGTTGTGTCGGATTAACAACGTCTTCCAATATGGCAGCTCCCAAAAGATGCTTCTCTTCACCCAATTATGAGTGATTCCGAAACCGGTAATTTTTCTATTAGTCTATCGAAACGGGGAGCCATCGTAAACAGTTGGAAGATGACGGACATGTTCCCATATTTCTTCACTGGTTAACTCGGGTGGTGGACCGACTAACACCCTAGATCCATCCAGAAACCCTGTTCAATCACGTCGGAAGGGGTGTGCACTAGGTAACCATCTCCGATGATAGTCAAACCAACAAGATTTACCTCCATTTCTTAACTGAAATGAATCGACTGTACCCATGAGCTTTGGATGACTTTAAAACCCTACGTGTAATGGTTTGACTATTGAAAAGTCAAACCGTAGGTGTCAACAAAGTTAGAAGTCTGTTGAACACTACATGTAATGGATTGCCTTCTTGAAAGTCAGACCATAGGTATAGAGGAGTTTTCGATGACTCTAAAACTCTAAGTGTAATGGTTTGACTATTGGAAAGTCAAAACCGTAGGTTACAATCAAAGAAAGGTGTTTTGACTATTGAAAAAGTCAATTCGTAGGTGTCAACGAAGTTAGAAGTCTGTTGAACACTACATGTAATGGTTTGCCTTCTTGAAAGTCAGACCATAGGTATAGAGGAGTTTTCGATGACTCTAAAACTCTAAGTGTAATGGTTTGACTATTGGAAAGTCAAAACCGTAGGTTACAATCAAAAAAATGTGTTTTGACTATTGAAAAGTCAAACCGTAGATGTCAACGAAGTTAGAAGTCTATTGAACACTACATGTAATGAGTTGCTTTCTTGAAAGTCAAACATATGTTTTTTAAAACTCAAAATGTAATGGTTTGATTATTGGAAAGTCAAACATATGTTTTTTAAAATTTCGGCGGCATAACGGCTATAAAATAAATATTTCCATATATCAACCTAATGCTTGCCCAACAATTGGCAACCCAACTAAAATAAATAAATAAATAAATAGCGCATACATATATCATCAATGCACATGTATGCAGTTAAATACATACGTATAATTACATACATATATATAGACATACATATATACATACATATATATATATATATATATATATCTCAAATTCTTAATATTACAAAATGCAAAACCAACACTATGCTCGAAAAATGATTGTTACATGTTATATTTTTTATGTAAAAGAAATTTTTTGCCACAAACCATTCATTTTGACTACTTTGACAGTTTCAAACGAGATCAATAACTTAGCCAAGGTGAAATAGACATATATATATATATATATATATATATTCATCATAAACTGTACGTTGATCTACCTTCCAACAGTCATGTTTGTTCTGACTTTATGATAAAGCCAAGTTTTCCTTTTCAATTCATTAACTATTTATACACACACATGGATCTTGATGCTACACATATATAAAGAATTTAATACAGAACTCAAAAGGGATTAAGCAACTTTAACCCTACTGTTATTATTTAACATTGCATTTTTAATATAATGTATCTGTTGCATAAGTAAATAAAACCAATCAAGTGCTATTGGCATGATTTACAACAGTTGATGATTTTGGGTAGCTACATAACTCAACAGTCTCAACAAACTCAAGCTTTATCCGTTTCACATAACTCAACAATCTCAAAAGAGAAGAAAACTTGTCCCCATTTTATAAAATAGATGTTTAGCAAAAACCCCACGATCTCTTACATATTTTTACAATTGCTTATGAGTTTAACAGAAATAACCTTTCAAGATACAGTAAATCATATTTGAACCTGTGTCCTTATATAACATGACAAACATCACAGTTGGGTACATACATTATATGAAATTTCTTAAAGTGAGATCGAGAGGGAGAGTGATGGTGTCGGTGGTCGCCGGTGGGTTGTGGCCGCCGGTGGAGAGTTCAAAGAGCGAGAGGGATCGAGAGGGATAGAGGAATCGTGAGAGGGAGACGAGAGGGAGAGACGAGAGACAGAGGGAGAGACTGTGGAGATTGAGGGATCGAGAGATTGAGGGAGATCGAGAGGGAGTCGATTGAGGGAGAGATCGAGAGATTGAGGAATCGAGAGATTGAGAGGGAGAGAGGTGAAGAGATCGACAGATTAGGGCTTTAAGCCCGCTATTTTTTTAAGAAATTTCGGAAATTCACCGACGGATATAATCCGTCGGTGATTACCGACGGATAATTTTTTTTATTAAATAAATTACTTTTAAATTAAAATTATATTTAAAATTATAATTATTAAATAACTTATTAATTAATATATTATTTAATATTAAAATTAATAAATTAATTATAAATTAATTTATCAAATCATATTTATAATTATTAAATAATTTATCAAATTATATTTAAAATTATTAATTAATTTATCAAATTATATTTAAATTGACTAAAATACCCCTGAAGTAACTGGACTTAATGGAAACAATTAACGGCCGTTATCTTTTCCCGTTAATTCCAGTTAGATCAGGGACCAAATGTGATCAGTTAGGCTTTAACGTACCCAGGGCTTTAAACGAATCCGGTTGGGCTTTAATGGATCTGGTTGGGCTTTAATGGATTTAGTTGGGCTTTAATGGATTCAGTGGGCTTTAACGTTCCCAATTGGACTCTAACGTATCCAATTGGGATTTAATGGATCCAGTTGCGCTTTAATATATCCAGTTGGGCTTTAATGGATCCAGTTAGACTTTAATGGACCCGGTTGGGCTTTAATATATCCAGTTGCTTTTAATGGATCCAGTTGGGCTTTAACGTACCCATTTGGGCTTTAAACGCATCCGATTGGGCTTTATTGGATCTGGTTGGGCTTTAATGGATCTGGTTGGGCTTTAACGTTACCGGGCTTTAACAGATCCAGTTGGGCTTTAATGGATTCAGTGGGCTTTAACGTTCCTAGTTGGGCTTTAACGTATCCAATTGGGCTTTAATATATCCAGTTGATTTTAATGGATCCAGTTGGGCTTTAAACGCATCCGGTTGGGATTTAATGGATCTGGTTGGGCTTTAATGGATTTAGTTGGGCTTTAACGTTACTAGTTGGGTTTTAACAGATCCAGTTGGGCTTTAATGGATTCAGTGGGCTTTAACGTTCCCAGTTGGGCTTTAATGGATCCAGTTGGGCTTTAATGGACCCGGTTGGGCTTTAATATATCCAGTTGATTTTAATCGATCCAGTTGGGCTTTAAACGCATCCGGTTGGGCTTTAATGGATCTGGTTGGGCTTTAATGGATTTAGTTGGGCTTTAACGTTACTAGTTGGGTTTTAACAGATCCAATTGGGCTTTAATGGATTCAGTGGGGCTTTAACGTTCCCAGTTGAGCTTTAACGTATCTAGTTGGGCTTTAATGGTACATACATGATCACATACGTACATGTACATACATACATATTACATACATGATCACATACGTACTATACATGATGTACATACATACATGATCACATACATACTATACATGGTGTATATACATTCATGATCACATACGTACATGTGTATATACATACATGATCACCTATGTACATGTACATACATACACGATCACATACTGTTGGGAACTGAAGATTCTACTAAGTGTGGTTACTACTGCTAGTACAAGAGTGGTTACTACTGCCAGAAGACTTTGAAGATTAATACTGCTGAATATTACTACTGCTAGTAGAATTACTACTACTAGTCAAAGTTAGTGCTGCTTGAACAAAGTTAGTACTGCTTAGCTAGTTAGTACTGCTAGTAGTTAGTACTGCTTATGGTTAATGCTGCTGGAAGAAGTTAATGCTGCTGGAAGAAGATAATGCTGCTAAAGAGATCCGGATGGAATGTATGACAGCTGGATATACTGAAGATATACAGACGATATACTTAGAAGATATACATGGAAGATATACTGAAGATTTGTTTATTCTTTGTAATTATCTTTTGATCAGTATATGTATAGAATGTATAGAATAGATTAAAAGAAGTTTTAGTTTTTAGTTTTTGAAGTTTTTCAATTGAAAAACTAGAGAAAATAAACCTCAAGAGAGAGATCCTAATTCTAGAGAAGTAGAATTCGTATTGGTGAGCCTGTTCATCAATATTGAGGTTGAGTGTGTAATCTTGTAGCTTCAAGCTTTTAATACAAGTTTACAGTTTGTTAATCATATACTGTTTTGATTACTGTTTTATTAAATATCAAAGTGTTATTCCGCAACTTCTTTGATATTAGTTTCTGAGAATTAATTCTTGTTAAGAATTCGATCCTGACAAGTGGTATCAGAGCCTATTGAATCAGAAACATCTATCATGGAAAATCTTACAGAATCAAGCAGTACTTTGGTCTCCAAGGTTCCAATGCTCAAACCCAGTGAGTTTGACATGTGGAAGATAACGATCAGACAATATATTCTTCTCACTGACTACTCAATGTGGGATATCATTGAGAATGGTCCTTCTGAAGCAAGAAGGATAGGACCAGATGGAAAAAGACCTCCACCAAAGACAGATGGTGAAAGAAAGATCAGGCAGACTGAGATGAAGGCCTTGAGCACTCTGCTCTTGGCAATCCCCAATGAATACCAGCATCAATTTTGCAACTGCACTGATGCTCAAATTCTCTGGAATTCTCTAGAGAAAAGATTTGCTGGAACTAAGAGTATCAAGAGAAATCAAAGAGATGTTCTTAAGCAGCAGTATGAGAATTTTACTTCCTCAAAGAATGAGTCTATGACTCAAACTTTTGATAGGTTCAATAAACTCATTGGAGAATTGGCCACTGTTGGAGTAAAGATGGATCAAGATGACATCAACAGGAAATTCCTCAGATCTCTTGGGGATGAGTGGACTATGTACACTGTCTCTTATAGGCAGAGTGACAATCTGGAGGAGAAAGAACTTGATGATCTATACAATGATCTAAGAGTTTTTGAAACTGAGGTAGAGATCAAGAAGAAACCTACTGGTTATGTCCACAATTCTGCACTTCTTTCAGCAGCCACTGATACTACTGCCATCCCTGAAGCAGTTAGTACTGCTGGTGGAGCAAGTTCAGAAAAAGGATCTGAAACAATATTTGAAGCCTTCTTGTCCAGTCATAGTAACACTTCATTAATCAATGATGATCTGGATCAACTTCACCCTGATGACCTGGAGGAGATGGATATAAAATGGCAGATGGCCATGCTATCCATGAGGGTGAAGAAATTCATTAAAAGAACAGGAAGAAATAGCTTCTCCCAAAGAAGAGAGGATGGAGCTGGTTTTGACAAAACCAAAGTGGAATGTTACAAGTGTCACATGAAAGGACACTTTGCTAGAGAATGCAGAAGTGCTGTGTCTAACAACAACCACCAACAAGCTCAGAATGGAGGCTACACTCAGAACAAGAATCCTGCTCAAGCCCTTGTTTCTCAACAAGGAATGGGATTTGACTGGAGTGATCAAGCTGAGGAAGCCATTCAGAATCAAGCTCTTATGGCAGAAGTGGCTGATCTCCCATCTGAGGTAATTACTAACCTTTGCACTAAAACTTGCATTGACACTGTCAAAAGATACAGGGATCACAATCAAAGTATGTGTGATGACCTCAAAAGGTTAGAAAAAGATAGAAGAGACTATGTTCTAATAGTTGAGAGATTTGAAGAACAAATCAAAGGCTTTCAAGCCAATGAACTTCAACACTCTTATGATACTAACTACTGGAAGTGGGAAAAGAATGAGTTAGAGACTAAACTGACTAAATCCTTAGAAGAGAGTGATAAGTTAAAGGAGGAATTGTCCAAAGTTAAACTTGACATAGAGAAGTTTTCATATGCTTCAAAGGCAATGGATTCTCTTCTAAAGGCTCAGATCCATGATAAGATGAAGCCTGGTATTGGATACAACAGTACACCTCCTCCTTATAACAACAATTATATCTCTCCTACTTCAGACTTATTAGAAACCAAGGAGAAAAAGGACTTATCTGAAAAGGCCTTTAAGATAGACCCTTTGGATGAAGTAGTGATTAAGGATATAACTGAGAAAGAAGCCAGTAAGAAGAGAGATAATAAGATAGGTAAAGAAATCCATGAAGAAAACAAGATAATCACCAATGAGGGATGTGGGAAAGACTGGATAAAATCCAAGGAGATAGAAAAGACCAAAGGAAAATACAACAAGGTCCATTACAAACAGACCACAGTTGTGATTCCTGCATCTGGTAAACAGTGTGATTGCTATAAAGCCAAGAGCCTAAATTCTGGTTTAAAAAGAGGAAATCAAAGAAACTGGAATAATCAATGGGCTCAGAAGCAAGGAGTTGATCTGAATAAAATCAATAGACCAAAACCTTGCTTCATATGTGGCAAGTTAAATCATCTGGATAAAGCTTGCTTTTTCAATCCTATTAATCAACAGATGACCTTTCAAAGATGTAAGCAAAAGTCTGTTGATTATAGAAAGGCAGGAAAGAAACATGTTGAAAAGAAGGGCCCCATAAAGAAAAGAATTTTTAAAGATAGCATTAAAATGTGGGTGCCCAAAAGCACTAAAACTGTCAGTACTGCTGACAGAGTTAGTGCTGCTGGAAGTATTACTGCTGCTACCTGTGTTAGTACTGCTAAAAACATTAATGCTGCTAATACAGTTAGTATCTCTTCAAAGGTTAATACTGCTAACACAGTTACTACTGCTAACAAGGTTAGCACTGCTAAGCATGCAAGTGCTGCTAAGGCAGTTAATACCTCTAAAAACATTACTGCTTTCAGCACAAATGTTTCCAAGCCTATAATTGTGACAAAATACTCCACAAATGAGAAGTTAAAATTCAAAAATCTTGTCAAGAAGGAATGCAAGTATTTTGATGAGAAAGGGGTACCCAAGACCACTTTGGCTTGGGTTCCTAATTCATACTAACTGATCTATCTAATGTGCAGGGCAACCAACAGCTCAAGGGAAAGAGCATATGGCATGTTGATAGTGGTTGCTCAAGGCACATGACAGGCAACATGTCATGTCTTCAGGATTTCAAGCATATTAATAGAGGACATGTTGCTTTTGGAGACAATCTTACTGGCGGTAAGATAAGTGGAAAAGGTAATGTCACAAAAGGTAAGATGACATTTGAGGATGTCTACTATGTTGATCAATTAAAATACAACCTGTTAAGTGTATCACAGGTTTGTGACAAACAACATAGTATATTATTTACAAATTCTGAATGTATGATCCTTGCTCCAGGGTTCAAAGTAGTTGATGAAAGCATGATACTACTAAGAACTCCAAGAAAGGACAATGTTTACTGTCTAGATATGGAAAATGTTAAAAGTGATTCATCTCTAAATTGTCTTGTTTCAAAAGCTTCAATAGATGAATCCTCTCTATGGCACAGAAGGATGTGTCACATGAATTTTAAGACTATGAACAAACTTGTTAAAAACAACCTTGTAAGAGGTCTACCTTCTAAAGTCTTTTCATGTGATGATCATTGTGTTGCTTGTCTCAAAGGCAAACAACATAAAACTTCTCATAAGACCAAAGAGATAAATTCTATTTCTTCTTGTCTCCAGTTATTGCACATGGATCTGTTTGGCCCTACAAATGTGATGAGTATAGGCAAGAAATCTTACTGCTTGGTTATTGTTGATGATTACTCTAGATTCACCTGGGTATATTTTCTAAGGACTAAGGATGAGACAAGTGGACTGATCAAGTCCTTTATCCTGAGAATTGAAAACCAGACTAATCAAAAAGTAAAAGTCATTAGATCAGATAATGGGTCTGAATTCAAAAATTTTGATCTAAACACCTTTTGTGAAGGGAAAGGAATTGAGAGACAATATAGTGCTCCAAGGACTCCTCAACAGAATGGTGTTGCTGAAAGGAGAAATAGGACATTAATAGAGGCTGCTAGATCTCTGTTGGCTGATTCAAAACTGCCAATTACCTTCTGGGCTGAAGCAGTTAATACTGCCTGTTATGTCCAAAACAGAGTTCTAGTAGTTAAGCCAAAGAACAAGACACCATATGAGCTTTTAAATAAAAGAAAACCCTTTATTGGATTTTTCAAACCTTTTGGGTGTCCTTGTACCATTCTCAATACCAAAACTCACTTAGGTAAGTTTGATAGCAAAGCAGATGATGGATTTCTTGTTGGTTATTCATCTCAAAGTAAGGCCTACAGAGTTTTCAATTCATCTTCTAGAATAATTGAAGAGAGTGACAATGTCAAATGCAATGAGAACACACCAAATCCTATTGGAACTGGTCCTCAATGGCTATTTGACATTGATTCATTAACTAACTCCTTTGGTTTCAGTAGTAATAATCATGCAGGTTCAGGAGGTGAAAGATCAGGGACTACTCAAGATCTAGAGAGTGTATCTAAATCAGTGATCTTTCCCACTCCCACAGTAAATTCTTTTGAAGACTGTGAAATAGAACAATCTACTGGACCAAGCCAGAGTAGAGATGAAGAGAATCAAGAAGATAAAGAAGCAGAAGTAGAAGCTGAAAACACTTCAATTGAGTTGAATGACTCCAATCTAGAAGCTGATGTTAATGAAGAACCTAGTCATAACACCAGAGTTCAAAAGAATCATCCTCCACAGCTGGTAATAGGAGATATATCATCTCCTATGATGACTAGACATCAGAGCAGACTTCAAGAAATGCAAGATCAACAACATACAGTGCTGTCTTGCTTTCTATCCCAGCTTGAGCCTAAAAAGGCACATGATGCAATGAAAGAATCCAGCTGGATAGAAGCAATGCAAGAAGAATTGCTGCAGTTCAAACTACAAGATGTATGGGATCTGGTAGATCTTCCTAAAGGTCACAGAGCAATTGGCACAAAGTGGATCTTCAGGAACAAGAGAGATGAAAGAGGAATTGTCATAAGGAACAAAGCAAGGCTAGTGGCTCAAGGGTATACTCAAGAAGAGGGTATAGATTATGAAGAAGTCTTTGCACCTGTGGCTAGGATAGAAGCTATAAGATTATTCCTAGCCTATGCTTCTTACATGAACTTCAAAGTCTATCAGATGGATGTAAAGAGTGCTTTTCTCTATGGATCAATTGAAGAAGAGGTATATGTCTGTCAACCACCAGGGTTTGAAAACCCAAGCTATCCAGACAGGGTATACAAATTAAAGAAAGCTCTTTATGGACTGCATCAAGCTCCAAGAGCATGGTATGACACTCTGTCATCCTATCTCTTGGACAATGGCTTTGAAAGAGGAGTCATTGATAAGACTCTATTTATCAAGAGAAAGAAGAAGGATATCTTGCTAGTCCAAATTTATGTTGATGACATTATCTTTGGATCTACAAAAGATATCATGTGCAAGGAGTTTGAGGATCTAATGCATCAAAGGTTTAAAATGAGTTCCATGGGGGAACTTACTTTCTTCCTTGGACTCCAAGTTCAACAGAAGTCAGATGGCATCTTCATATGTCAATCCAAGTATGTGCAGGACATTCTAACCAAGTTTGGTTTCTCAGATTCAAAACCTGCCAGTACACCTATGGAAACACACAAACAGATAACAGCAGATCTTGAGGGGGAGGATATGGATGTGCATCATTACAGATCCATGATTGGCTCTCTCATGTATCTCACAGCATCAAGGCCAGATATAATGTTTCCAGTCTGTGTGTGTGCAAGGTTTCAAGTTAGGCCAAAGCAATCTCACTTTCAAGCTGTTAAGAGGATATTCAGATATCTCAAAGGACAACCCAGATTGGGACTTTGGTATCCTCATGACTCACCCTTTGACCTAATTGCATACTCAGACAGTGATCTAGGTGGGGCAAACTTGGACAACAAATCTACTTCTGGAGGATGTCAGTTCTTGGGTGCTAGACTAGTTTCATGGCAGTGCAAGAAACAAACCACAGTGTCCACATCTACAACAGAAGCAGAGTACATAGCAGCTGCAAGTTGCTGTGCTCAGGTCTTATGGATTCAGAATCAAATGTTGGACTATGGGGTAACCTTCTACACACTCCCATCTTTATTGATAATAGCAGTGCTATCAGCATTGTAAATAATCCTGTCAAGCACTCTAAGACAAAGCACATTGAGATTAGGTATCACTTCATAAGAGACTGTAATGAAAAGAAACTTGTTCAAGTTGTGAAAGTTCATACTGACAACCAGTTTGCTGATCTATTCACCAAAGCTTTTGATGTGGGTAGATTCACTTTCTTGGTAACAAGTGTGGGAATGATCAACTCTGAATGTGCTTTATCGCAAAAAGTGGATAAATAACTGAATATTATAGTTTCTTGGTGCTACTAATCTATCTTTGCAGGGCATACATAGCAGTACTCAATTCAGCCTAAGCTTCAAGGAGTAAGTACAGTTAATACTGCTGACTAATTATCCAATTGAGCATTGGAAATTGTTTGACAAAGAGGATACTCGTCGACCGAAGTAGTTCAGCTAACATTATCTTTTTTGATGCAGTGAAAGCAATGAGAATCGACAAATCCGAGATTACACGACGTTCGACTACACTCGTTGGATTTAACGGAGGAGCGACAAGCACCATGGGGGAAATCACACTACCAGTATATGCTAAAGGAATCAACAGACAGACGAAGTTCAACGTCGTCGACTGTTCATCAGCTTATAACGTCATCCTTGTGCGACCATGGATCCATGATATGAAAGTTGTACCTTCGACGTACCATCAAATCTTGAAATTCCCCACGCAATGGGGGGTACAGGAGATCAAAGGCGAAAGAAAAGTTGCTAGAGAATGTTACAAAGTCTATTTGAAGCCCCCGAAGCAGACAATATAGCAATTACAGAACCAGGACGTTCCTGGGACTAACGACGACTATCGCTTGGAAGCTGTCGTCCTAAACCAGGATAAGCCTGACCAGATGGTTTACATAGGTTCGACGCTCGACCCTTCTTTTAAAAAGAAATTAATATCTTTTTTGCAGGATCACAATGATTGTTTCGCATGGACGCACGAAGACATGGTGGGCATCGATCCAAGTATTATTTCTCATAAACTCAACGTTGATCCCTCGTTCAAGCCTGTTCAGCAGAAAAGACGAAAATTCGCTCCTGAAAGAAATAAAGTTATCAATGACGAAGTTGATAACTTACTCAAAACAGAAAAAATACGAAAAGTCAAGTATCCAGATTGGCTCGCCAACGTTGTTGTCGTCCAAAAGAAAAATGGAAAATGGAGAGTCTGCATTGATTTCACAGACCTTAACAAGGTTTGTCCAAAAGATCCATTTCCATTGCCACACATCGATTCTATGGTCGACGCTACAGCTGGACATGAATTACTTACTTTTATGGACACATATTCTGGATATAATAAGATATTGATGCATCCTGACGACTAGGAAAAAACAGCCTTCATGACAGATAAATGTATTTATTGTTATAAAGTAATGCCTTTTGGTCTTAAGAATGCAGGTTCAACGTACCAACGATTGGTGAATATGATGTTCAAAGAACATTTGGGCGACACTATGGAGGTATACATTGACGACATGCTCGTCAAATCAAAGCATACGAATGATCATATAGGACATTTGAAGTAATCGTTCGACATTTTGCGTGAATACAAAATGAAGTTGAATCCAACAAAATGTTATTTTGGAGTTCGAGCTGGCAAATTTCTCGGTTATATGGTCACACGACGAGGAATCGAAGCTAACCCAGATCAAATCAAAGCAATTGTCGAGCTAAAATCGCCCAGAAATTTTAAAGAAGTCCAACGTTTCACAGGGCGTATAGCAGCATTGAACCGATTCATCTCTCGGTCGTCCGATAGATGTCATATATTTTACAATTTTCTACGAAAAAATAAAGGATTCGAGTGGACTGATAAGCACGAAGAGGCATTGCAACAACTCAAGAAATACATGACGTCACCTCCTTTCCTCTCTAAACCTGAGAAAGGTGAAGCTCTTCAACTCTATCTAGCCGTCAGCAATAATTCGGTAACTGCAGTTCTTATACGAGAAACCGATGGACGACAATTGCCAATCTATTATGTAAGTAAAACTCTGCTAGATGCTGAAACCAGGTATTCATCTATAGAAAAACTTTTGCTTTCGTTAGTAATGGCTGCTAAGAAGCTACGACATTATTTTGAATCGCATCCTACAACTGTGATAACTAACTTTCCACTAAAGTCTGTGCTAAGAAAACCTGAATTAATAGGATAACTAGCTAAATGGAGCATCTACCTCAGCAATTATGATATGGATTTCAAGCCTAAGACGGCGATCAAATCACAGGTCTTGGCCGATTTTGTTACAGATTTCAGTCCGGAGCTAGAAGAAGCGACGACGTCCAAAGAGTTAATTGTGGCGACTTTGCATGACACTACTTGGACGCTCGACGTCGATGGTTCGTCGAACATACGAGGAACAGGCCTGGGTGTCGTCCTACAGTCCCCACAAGGGGGCAAAATAGTATATTCTATACGGTGCGATTTCAAAGCAACAAATAACGAGGCAGAATATGAAGCACTAATTGCAGGAATCAAAATTGCTCACGACTTGGGGGCAACACATTTGCATGTCTGGAGCGACTCGTCCCTAGTAGTTAACCAAGTTAATGGAGAATTTGCAGCAAAAGATTCAAGAATGATTGCTTATTATAAAATAGTAAAAGAAGAAGCAAAGAAGTTTAGTCGCTTTGTAATCGAGCAGATACCAAGAGATCAGAACATTCAAGCCGATGCACTAGCCAATTTGGGGTCAGCACTTAATCAAACGACATTCGACAATATCCCAATAGTCCATCTTGCAACACCAACAATCAAAGACGACGGTAATACTATGGTCGCACCAATTGAGGAAGAAAACTCCTGGTCGGATGATATTAAAAGTTATTTGGAAAACGATCAACTGCCTGATGACAAAATGGAAGCCAGAAAGGTTAGATTTAAAGCATCAAGGTATGTTATGATCAGAGGACAATTATATCGAAGATCTTCGAATGTCCTGAATCTGCGATGTATCACCAACAAGACACAAGTCTAGAAAATCCTACAAGATATGCACGACGGTGAATGTGGAAATCACTCAGGAAGTCGCAGTTTAGCCAACCGGGTATCACGACAAGGTTATTATTGGCCGACATTAAGGCAAGATGCGATCAGGTATGTACAATCATGTAACGCATGTCAGCGACACGCATGTATGTCTCATAAACCATATGAACCCTTGCACTCGACTTTGATCCCATGGCCCTTTATGAAATGGGGAATGGACATCGTTGGGAAATTACCACCTGCCCCCGGGCAAAAGGTATTTCTTTTAGTTTTAACAGATTATTTCTCTAAGTGGGTCGAAGCAGCGGCTTTCTCCCAGGTTCGGGACAAAGAGGTCGTCTCTTTTATCCAAACTAACATCATTTGCAGGTTTGGAATTCCATCTGAAATAACGTGCGACAACGGGACACAATTCATCAGTGATCGAACGCGAAGATTTTGTGAAGAAAGGAACATCAAATTGGTAACATCGACGCCTCAATATCCACAGTCGAATGGTCTAGCTGAGTCGAGTAATAAAACTATCATTAATTCAATCAAGAAAAGACTCAAAGCTTCCAAAGGGAAATGGGTGGAAGAATTGCCTTCCGTTCTATGGGCTAATCGTACGACACCTCGTACGTCCACAAGACAAACTCCCTTTTCCTTAGTCTATGGATGTGAAGTTGTGTTACCTATTGAGATACGACTACCGACTTCAAGACATACGTCCGTTGAGCATAACTTGGTCGACCTAAGTTATGACCTCGACGCTTTAGAAGAGCTTAGAGAAGTTGCGCACATTCGCATGGCGGCACAGAAATAAGTGGTCGAGCGGCATTTAAAAAAAAAGTCCAAATCAAAGTCTTTCAAGAAGGTGATTACGTTCTACGTCGAGTATTTCAAAATACTCAAGAGGTCAATGCAGGTAAGCTTTCCACTAAGTGGGAAGGTCCTTATCAAATCTCGAGCATCGTGGGTAAGGGAGCTTATAAAATCCAAACCCTCGACGGTCGAGATATCCCACGAAGCTGGAATGCAGTTCATTTAAAGAGGCATTTCTTTTAAATTTCATATTTATTTCCTTCGATTATTTCTTAAGAAAGATTACTGACTTAAGCATCGGAGGGTCGTTGGTTAAACCAACGACCACCCCACTAATATTGTTTTTCGCAGGGACGCACGACTTATTTAAAAAAAAGTTTGTGTCGAGTAAAACTCATGTGATCACACGTATATGTTCGATTTTAATGGATGACAAAGGTTAAATTATGTACTTGATGTTCAATACTTAGAATCAAGAACCGTTGCTATAAATTACCCAAGGTCGATTGAAAGTTTTAATTGATTTCTTTATAAGTAATAGTATGGTCGAATGTTTGATATGATGTAGTTATCCATCTACTTAAATTATTTGACATACGACTAATTATAAGAACAATGAATAAACGTCGATACCCAAAAGAGACTTTTTTCATTAGATGTCAAAGTTACAAATATAAAGGACGACCACATACGGCCGACCTTTAAGTGAAAGGTTCAAAAGAAGCTAAGTAGGAGGAACGTCAGGTTGTTCCTGGACGATGATGGTCTCCTCTGCTGCCACTTCTTCTACGATATCATTCTCCTCCAAATCGTCGTCCTCATCCAAGTCCTTCTCAGTCCCGACATTGTCGAGGTAAGCCTTGAGTTCTTCAGAGGCCGACGCCATGGGGTCTTTTCCCCTTCAAGTGACGCCTCATTAAAGCAGCTCGGGACGTGAAGCGGGAGAAAGCTTCGATTTGATTATTCTCCATTTGCCAAGTCCTTCACGTCACCCTCCAGATCTTCGACCCGCTTCTTCAGAGTCGCGATTTCGTCAGCAGAAGTAGCAGAAGTGGTGACAGCCTTAATCTTTTCGACCTCCAACTTAGTCGACAACGCCTCCAGCTCAAGAAGTTGGTCCCTGAACTTGATCTTCTCACGATTCGAAATCTCTAGTAGACTTCGAGCATCGGTGAGTTCAGTTTTAAGGCCTTCGACCTTCGTCTTTTCAGCCTCGACCAACTCCAAGGCGACCTTCTCTCTTTTAAGATCCTCGTCAGCCCTTTTCTTGACATCAGGAAAGGACGACCTAAGACCTTCTGTCTGAGCATAGAAGCTCATACAAGCTTGGAAAGCTTGCACGACAAAAGGAAAAGAATTAGTAACAAAAAC
Organism: Arctium lappa; assembly: GCA_023525745.1. Taxonomy (NCBI): domain Eukaryota; kingdom Viridiplantae; phylum Streptophyta; class Magnoliopsida; order Asterales; family Asteraceae; genus Arctium; species Arctium lappa. The sequence goes on along the minus strand of CM042051.1, from coordinate 23,669,814 downwards.
ACGAGCAGTGATAAAGATTCAAAAGAAAAACTTACCATGAAAGAGAGGCCAGCAGCATGTGCCCCCGTGTCTTCAACCCGAGATTCCTTGTACCGATCGTAAAAAGTCGGGAGAAGGAATTTTGCCAAGTGAGGGAAAATGACGTCTCTTTCGAGAACGTCATTCGCCATAAAGTCAGCTGGGAGAGTGGCTTTGAATGTCATCTCTCCCACTTTTTCCTTATTCTTCCCCTCATCTCTAGAGGAAGAAGAAGGGGCGACAGTGGGCTTCTCAATGCCCGACACCCCCATTGATGGGGCATCCTTCGTCGCCTTGATCGAGCCTCTAAGCTCGATTCCAGCAATGTTTCCCTTCGCTGGTGACGCCCCTGAAAGGGACGACAAAGTAGCATCGCCCGTCTTCTTGGGCGAAGTCCGACGCTGCTTGCCCCGGACACGTCTCGGATCCACCCCCGTGGAAGGGGCAGACCTTTTCTTCGCTTTCTCCCTCCCTTGACGGGCGAGCTCCAACTGCTCGGCTCGCTTAGCGGCGTCCGACTTTACAGCTGCGTCTTTTGAAAAAAAGAGAGCAAGTTAAAAATAAAATGACATACGACGTACAAGAAAAAAGATATGGTCAAGAGACTTACCAGTCATGTCTTCTTCTCTCTCTTCTTCCTTCTCCTTATCTTCTATATTCTCTCCTTCTCTAGGGGAACCCTCGACAGACGTCACCTCAGCTACAAAAACGGCCTAGTCTCCTTCGTCGTTCGATCGAGGGGAAAACGAGCGATCAGTAATACTTCTATCTAAGATTCTCTGAACCTTGTCGAGAGAATCTCTCCTTGGCTTCACTCTGCTGAAGTCAATCACTGTCAAACAAAGAAACACAACAAAGTATACATTAGAAAAAACGCACGATGAAAACGTACGACAAAAATGCATGACAAAAACAAAAAACCTACCCGATTCGTTCCAGCCTGACGACAACCATTGGTTGTCTTCGTCATTTACAGACGCCACTTGAAGGAAATCATACTGATGTTTCCACCCACGATCGTTCACCGCGGTGTTAAGTATCTGTACATTATCCCCCTTCGAACGAGGAAACAGACTATACCTGTGATAATTGTCTGGTCAAACACTATAGGATGTCAAGAGGTCATTCACATTGAACGGTACCTCCCATTCAGCCGTAAGACGATCGATCACCTGGACAATCCGCCAGAATTGAGGCATTAATTGTCCAGGCGTCAGATAAAATGCGTCTAAAAATGCCCTAACTAAAGGGCTAAAGGGCCAATATCCCTATCTTGAAGGGATATTCATATAGAACACAATATCCCTTCGGAACTTCATCTAGCCTTAAATCTTCCGGCGACACTAAATTTATCTCGTCTGGAAGCTTAGCCAAACTCTTAAAGTAATCTATATGTTCTTCCTCCCTAAATAAGCTCACAGGTTCGCTCGACATCTGGAAGTCCGGGATATTTAGGGTTGCACGCCAGTAGCTAAGAATATCCCAAGCTTTCCTAGGTTTTCTAGCTATGGATTTCTTATGCATAAATTGACACAGAAGGAAGAACGAAAATTATACCTTAAATAGTGTTCTAAACCTCGAATTTAAAATGGAAGGGATTCTGGTTGCTCGGAAAGTAAATCTCGCCGGAGATGCGTGTTCTTTAAAAAGGTAAGCGTAAAAAAGGAAAAGATTAGGATAATCTCTATTTATACTGTAAATTGGAAACTGAATCGCCAAGCAATCGAATCGCCAATCGTCAATTGACACATGTCATCCGTGCCAGACGAACCACTTCAGTGCATCCCTCGAATGCATGACACCTGTCCTTCATTGGCTGTCAAATTGCGTATTCCGTTGAAAGTGACGTCATTATTTAGTTGGAAATGAACCGATTTGATTCTATTCGAACTACCCGTGTTTACTTTTATAACACGTGTCATGATTTTAAAATTTAAATTTCAAAAAGTTGCCGCTTGAATTTTAAATTTGGGGGCAAACTGTTTAGGTAAAAATTCCAATAGACTATTGTCGTACGACTAGAGACAATTGACGCCCTTCCCTTAAGGCGACCTTGATTAAATGAACAAATATTCGTCCGATGAAGTTAGTCGTATGACAGGATTTCAGTTACTAAAACTACAACATATTTTATATCATCTCCCCCTTTGGATTCAAGATTAAAAAATTTTGCAATTGTCTTCGGGTCTTCTCTTATCTTCACTTTTCTCTTGAGAATATTCAGATATGACGTTGATAGCTTCAAAACTTCAAAACTTGATATTTTTAAACAATCTTCAAATCTTTAAAATCTTTGAAAGTTTGAATATCTTCAGATCTTCAGATTGTATTCTCCCTTTTTGTATCTTCTCCCACTTTTTGACGAGTGGTGAGAATCATCATCATCAAAACTTGGCAAAACAATCTCCCCCTTATCAAGACAATCTCCCCCATTGTGTATGATCACGTAAGCACAATCTTCATCATGTAACGAGCCCTGTATGGAAATAAGAGCAGTCTCTCCAAATGGAAAGAGTGATTATTTCAATCTTTTCAGATTAAAATAGAAAGTAGTAACCATTCAAATCTTTTCAAATTCAAACAGTTAGTAAGTGTAACCCTGAATCAACAAATGACTCAGTTAGAATGCCTGTCAATGACACAAAGTCACTGAGTAACACAAAGTTACTATATAAGGAGCTGGTTTTGATGTTGACTCCCCAGGTCTTCCATTCAATCATCGAATAACACATGGTTATCTATGAACGTTCTGACAGAAAACAAATTTCTGTGTGTTCGTGCATGTGTATGAAATAATTAAGCATAGACGATTGCGTTTCATTTTAGGCTCAAAATATGTAAACTTGTTGAGACAACAACAAATTATACAAAGACTCAATGTGCATGAGAAAGGGTTCAAAGGTGGGGAAACTTTCCTTCTTTTTCAATATTAGTATCTTCCAAATGAAGAACCAATAGCGTATATGCTGCGTCCCCAGAAAATGTGAAACATTCTTTTTTTGAGAAAAGAATGAGTAGTTGGTGGGGTTGTATGCAAGAGATGGCATGGGCTAGTTGCCTATTTCAATGATGGTCACCAAAGAATGTAAACCAATCAGTAGATGTGGCTGCCCGACTCAGAAAGTGGTTTGGTGCAGAGTTTAATATTCTTTTACTCTGTTCTCTCACCCTCTTTCTTTTAATTCTCACTTCTAACCAATATCTCTTTTCCATTTTACCTCTTCACACACCATCACTCAATTCTTTTCACCCCTCTCCCCTCAATCACTCAGGGAATACTTCCTGGGTAGGAAACACTGGTTATCGTGAATCCATGGAAGTTCTGTTAAGCTCACACACTGAATCCCATGTATTGTCCTAAAAGTACATGTTGTTCAACAGGCTATTGTACATGTAAGCACAAATACCACTTTTACATGAAAAATAAGAATTTCGGAGATGTCAAAACAGAAGATGTTTGACGATGCAATTCTCCCCCTCAAACTAAAAAAGTTTGATAATTAAGCTCATATCATTTTGTCATGAAGAATAAGATTTTGGAGAATCAAAAACGAATGTTGTTTATATGAACAATATATAAACATATTTTCAATGAAAGCACATGAAATGACGTTTTATTCAATCAACAGTGAATACAAATAACGTGAGTATTACCATAGAAAGATTTAACTTTTGATACATGGTAATAACAAAGTCAAAAAGAATGTTTTGAACCGTTATGTGTATGAATACTTGACAAAGTATATTGATAAGATAAAACACAGGTATTTATCTTTAAGAACACACGGTCAGATAAGCATTTAAGTATCCAAAAATCTGTTAAAATCACAGATATTCTCTCCCTTTTTTTTAATATTAAGAAAAAAACAGAAAAATAAGGCACTGAAGTGCGGGTTCTAATCCGATGTGATTAGAAGCCATAGTCACTTGAACAACCTGCATAAATTAAAGAAATAATGGTAATCATTTATGAAAATGATTCATCTCTCGTTAACCACAGTTGGAAAATAACACACAAGATCAAAACTTGGAATACTCCCCCTAGAATCATGAGTAAGGTTTAAGACATGTTCAACATACCAAGTTTGCTGATGAGAAATTGAAAAAGCTTTTCATCCAATGGCTTGGTGAAAAGATCAGCTAACTGGAAGTCAGTTTGAACGAAGTGCATTTCAATATTACCTTTTTCTACATGATCCTTGATGAAATGATAGCGTACATCGATATGCTTGGTCTTCGAATGTTGTACCGGATTAGTAGTTATAGATATTGCGCTCTTGGAATCACAATAAATAAGAACACGCTTGTAGTTGTATCCAAAGTCCCTTAACTGTGTCGTCATCCAGAGGACTTGAGAACAGCAGCTAGCAGCAGCTACATACTCAGCCTCGTCAGTGGATGTTGAAACACAGTTTTGTTTCTTTGAGGTCCAACTTACAAGTTTGTCACCTATGAATTGACATGACCCAGAGGTGTTCTTTCTGTCTAGCTTACATCCTGCATGATCAGCATCTGTAAAGGCAGTTAGTTCAAAACGAGAATCCTTTGGATACCAAAGGCCTAGATTAGGTGAGCCTTTGAGATATCTAAGGATTCGTTTAACAGCAGATAAGTGCGACTCTTTAGGATTAGACTGATATCTCGCACAAAAGCATGTGGCAAACATTATATCTGGGCGACTGGCTGTCAGATAAAGTAAAGAACCAATCATGCTACGATACACCTTTTGATCAACAGGTTTCCCGGAGGGATCCGCGTCTAAGAGTGTACCAGTAGCCATTGGTGTTTTCATGACTGAACTATCTGACATATTGAACTTTTTCAAAATATCTTTTATATATTTAGCTTGATTAATAAATATCCAGACATGTCTTCAGATATAGTGGGGACTTCCGAGCTTGTACCACTTATTGTTGATGTGGATATGCCTTTATCAAAATCTGCACATATATCATCAAAGGCATCAATAAATAGTAAATCTAACTTAGATGAAGTAGAGTTAGAGCTAGAAGAAGTGGATCCTTGAGAAGCTGGTTCTATTCGAGATTGAATAGAAGCTTTGTCCTTCATTACGAGTTCTGAACTGTTGTGTCCAGAAGTCCTTGTTGAATTCTCATCAAAGGAGACATTCATGCTCTCAACAACCGTCTTAGTTCGAATAATGTAAATTCGATAAGCTTTGGATGTCAGAGAGTATCCAACGAGATATCCTTCATCCGCTTTCTTATCAAACTTTGATAATCCTTGACGCTCTTTTAGAATGTAACACCTGCAACCAAAAACACGAAGGAACTTAATATTAGGTGTACGATTATTGATTAACTCATATGCTGTCTTATTAAAGCGCTTGACCACAATGGTACGGTTCTGTGTAAAACATGTTGTGGCGACTGCCTCAGCCCAAAGGTACATGGGTAGATCCGAGTAAGCAAGCATAGTACGAGCTGCTTCAACCAGAGTGCGGTTCTTCCGTTCAACAATGTCGTTTTGCTGCGGAGTGTAGGCGGCGGAGAAATTATGTGAAATACCCACGGAAGTAAGATAACTCTTCAGGGTGTCATTCTTGAACTCCGTGCCATTATCACTATGAATGGTTCTGACTGGCAGTTGAAGGCGTACTTGAATGCGCTTGATGAAAGCGATAATCAACTCTGGCGCATCTGACTTGTTGCGAAGAAACTCGAGCCATGTATACCTTGAGTAGTCATCTATCATTACCAACACATACTTCTTTCTGTTGATAGATGTTGTGCGCATTGGGCCACAAAGGTCCATATGAAGAAGTTCCAGTGCAGATGAGGTCGATGATTCAGCTTTGGACTTGAAGGAGCTACGCTTCATTTTGCCCAACTCACATGCGGAACAGAGTAAGTCTTTTTCGAACCTCATTTCTGGTAGACCTTTGACCAGACCTTGTCTTTGTAGCTTCGCTATAGATCGGAAATTCTGATGAGACAAGCGTCGATGCCACGTCCACGATTGTGCTTTAGAAGCTTTGGCTAGTAGGCATACTGGACGTGTGGCAGACAGTGTAGGAAAATCTACAAAGTATAGATTTCCATGACGCTCAACTTTGAAGACTTCGTAACCATCGGGATCCTCTAGATAGCAATGAGTGGTTGTGAAGCGGACTTGATATTTCATGTCACAGAAGTGACTGGTACTAAACAGGTTGTGATCAAGTCCTTCAACATATAACACTCTTTGAATCTTCACAACACCGTTATCGAGCATTCCATATCCTCTGACGTGGCCTTCGGCTTCAGAATTTGCAAATCTAACTGCTCCGGCAGGCTCCTCCACATAGTTATGCAAGAGGTGCTTGAATCCTGTCATGTGGCGTGAACATCCGGAATCTATTACCCACAATCGACAGGCCTGCAAAAGACACAATTAGTTTTGCTTAGGCACCCATATCAGGATGGGTCCTTCGCGGTTAGCATCAAGCAACTCAGGAATATCATCTGGTTTGACTTTCACTCTCCATTCATAACGCGGTTTTGGAACCCATTTCCAAACCATCTTAACATTTAATTCCTGAAAGTGCTTTTTAGAAGTAGGATTGGCAACCTTAGCACGATACATTTTTGGTTGTGTAGAAGAATCAGAATTAGAATTAGACTTAGAGTTCAGCTTAGCTTTGCTTTTATTCTTTTTGGACTTAGGAGGGGAGTAGTATTTGAATGAATTATCCCAACAGTGTTTGCAATAAAGATTCTTTCGAGCAAAATTCATAAACTTAGACTTATCGGAACAAATCTTACATTCATGTTTATCAAAAGAAGTACTATTCAAAATAACACTGTCTGTAGGACAACTACTAGAATTCAAACTATTCTTTTTATTCAAACTAAGATCTTTATTCTTCTTACTCCTCCCAACTCCATTTCCTTTTATATCTGAAACAGAAACAGGAACCTTGTTAGTCTCTAACTTAGAAGGTGGTTCTTTTCTAGTGCTCTTTGAAGTCTCACCCTTTTCAAAAATACTCGGAGGATATTCAGGACAATCAGAGTAAACAACTGTAGGTTTTGCAGGAGCATCAAATTCTGGATTGGTTCTTACCTTCCAGCTTGGATCATTGAACATCTGTTTATCACTTGAAGCATTTTTAAACATAGTAACTTTCAAATCATTGATCTCTATGCAAAGCTCTTGATTTACTTTTAAAGACTTTTCAAGTTTATGTTTTCGATCAAAGTTTTCATCTTCAACCTCATCAAGAGACTGTTGCAACAAATAGTCATTCACATAATTTGATCCCTTTGAATTAGAAACAGGATCAGAGTCTGAAGCATTCATCATTTCAGAGAATGTATCTTCAGTCATGGACTCAATAAACTCCAGTTTTTTATTTTGAGAACAAGAGCCATTCGTGATAGCTTGTTCTTCTTTAACCTCTTCAACAAGTAAAGGTTTAGAAGCAATAGGATTTGAGACTGATGGCATAGTAGATGGATCAACATCCGATTCATACTCATCATATTTGCATGCAGTCTCAGGTAGAACTGTGTTGGTGCTTACTGATTCGTTGGAAGGTGTGGTAAATAGTGATTCAAACTCAGTAAATTCGATCTTTCGAGTCGCATAGCTTTTGTTTAAATCACCATATTGAAAACCAACTGATTTAAAAAGATTTTGAGAATCAGTGTCACCAGACTTGTTCTTTCCCATTTCTTCTTGACCTTTGGTCTCAGATAAAGGTGTAGGAGTACTTGCTTCAACAAAAGTTGCACGAATGTCAGGAATGGGTCTAATTGCGGAGCCGAATTTATCAAAATTATATAGATGTTCCGGTGCCTTTTTCAAAATTTCGTTAATTGGCACACCCAAACCTGGTTTAAGTTTGTAAAACCTTTCGTCTTGGAGTTTATTGGTCAACAGATTTAATGTCTGTTCAGTCTGACCTCGTTTCATATTAATGTCTTCCACTTGCTTTATTTTGGTGTAAGCTTCATTTCTTTCTTTATAACAAACTTCAAACTTGATTTGAAACTCACCCTTTTCAGCATTAAGATTCACAAGATCTGTTTCTAAACCAGATATTTTTTCTTTTAAAGACGCTTTTTCGGCTTTTAAATCATCTTTTTCCTTTTCCTTTTCTTCCACAACAACTTTTAAAATAGCATTTTCATCACGAAAGCTTAAAACAGATTGATGTGCAGAGCTAAGTTTGCCTTTTAGTAAAGCAAATTCATCTTTCATACCATGTATTTGGGCCATTAAAGATTCAATAAGTTCAGAATTTTCACTAACCTCAGAGTTTGCTTCTTCGGATTGTGTCTCATAGTCTTCATCGTCACCTTCCAGTTTTGCCATGTAAGAAACTTGGGTGAAGTGTGCTTGCTCCTCGTCATCAGAACTTTGGAACAGCCAGTTCTCTTCTTCATCCATTAGTACTTTTCCTTCTTCAACTTTCTTGGCAATTAGTGACTTTCTTGAGTAGTACTCTGAGTTCTTCACTTTCTTGAATTTGCAGTCCCTTGAGAAGTGCCCAAATTTTTCACAGTTGTAGCATCTTCCTGGTTCATCCTTTCGCTCTTCTCGCTTCTCCTCTCTCTTTCCTTCTCTTCTATCTTCCTTCCGATCTTCTCGTCCTTCCTCTCTCTTTCCATGACTCGGCTTGTATCGCATCTCAGACTTCCCTTTCTTGTATCCATCATACTTTGGCTTTGAGTAAATCTTTTCTTGCCAAAGCTCTTCTTGAATCGTCGTGTAATGAGAGCCAAGTCTTCAGAGAACTTTTGAATATCAGGATCTGAATCAACTTCCAGTTCTTCATCGCTCGAATCAGAGTCAGAGTCAGTAACTTCAGTAACTAGAGCTTTAGACGCCTTTTTCTTCGATCTTGCAGAGGATACAGAACCTTTGCCGGCTATGAGAGCCACAGAATCCTTCAGATGATTAGACTCATTATTCATAGATCTCACCTCATCCTCATGTTGAGCAAGAGTAGAGAAGATATCGGTGACATTTTCTCGAGCCATATTCTTCGACATCTGGAGGTTGATAGCAAAGTTCTTCCATTCTGGATTCAGATTCTTGATGAACTTGTAGTTTATCTCAAAAGCAGATTTGGCGATGTTGTTCCTCCGCAAGTCATTGAGAATAATGTTGTACCTATTGTAGGTATCTAAAAGCAACTCTCCTTCTTTTGCATGAAATCCCTCGTAAGCATTTATGCACATATTCTGCTTAGCTTGAATAGAAGCTTCACTTCCTTCAAACTGCCTTGCTAGTTCATCCCAGATTCCTTTAGCAGTGCTCTGACTGTCGACACGATTGTAGATGTCGTTTGGAATTGCCATCGTCAGATAGATTAGAGCCTCTTCTTCTAACTTGAGCTGGTTTTTCTGCTTTTCAGTGAAGAACTGAACAGGTTTAGGAATCTCTCTGTCAGGGATTTCAGGAGAGGAATCTGTAGCAGGTTAACCCTTTACTGTGATCATTGGAGTTTTAGGACCTTCAATGATTACTGTCATGAATTCTCTGTTTTTGTGATTCAGAAACTGAATCATTCTGGTCTTCCATTGCTGATACTCATTAGCCATAAGGACGGGCGGTTTGGACTGTGAGCCCATCGAGAGAAGTTGGTTCGACATCTTAGCTATACCACTTGTTAGTAATTAAACTTATCTGTACCAAGACAACCAACTAGATGAGATCGTTAGAATCAAAATGAAAACCACACTAAAAAATTTTCAAAAAAATAAATTCCCGAAAATAATTAAATGCAGTCCTATCAATCAGTATAAAGCTTCAAATAATACTGAATAAAAAAGAAACAGTTGATCTCGAATAGAACTTTGTCCCCCTTCGCAGACTTAGCACGGGGGTCCCACTACCCGGTTAGCGGGTGGGGTCAAGGGGCCACGACCTTCCGGGGGTATGGGGGCAGCGCCCCTAGAGAATTTTTTTTGACTTTTAGAGGCCATATTACAGTTTGCAAAAATCGACCGGGGATTTGCGTCGACCGGTATTGAGTTGACCGGAGACTTGTAAAGACCGGTAGAGAGTTCGACCGGGAACTTGTAAAGACCGGTAGAGAGTTCGACCGAGAACTTGTAAAGACCGGGGAAGTGCAAAGACCGGTAAGATGTAAGACCGGAACTATGCTTGACCGGTAAAAATGATTCGACCGGTAACTTGTTCAACCGGAAGTATGCTTAGACCGATGGAGGTCTTTGACCGGTAAGGGTCTTCGATCGGAACTTCCTTAGACCGGTAAGATGTAACAACCGGTCTTATGCTCGACCGGTAAAGATTCGACCGGTAGAGTACTTTGATCGATATTGGTTTCGACCGATACAAGGTATGGATCAATAGTGTCTTAGACCGATATATTGTTCGACCGGTGTGTTCTTAATCAACCCAGAAGCGATGAACACGATGAGTACTCAACCCAGAAAGCAATTACGAACTAAAAAACAGATGCACAAATCAGACTATTTCACTCAGAAACATGTAACGATCACAACTCAATCAATAACAAAGATTAAAATCAACTTTCATGCATTCAAATTTAAAGACCACGGTGTCGATATTCATGCAAACCCAGAAAACACAAAATCACAAATTCAATCACTTGATACTTTCTAATTCAATTAATCAATCAGATAGCATTCAGAAGCATTAACCTCAACTAATTAGATCAACTTTGAACCAATAAACACATTAATTCATGAAATTAGATGAACAAAAAAAAATTCGATGAATAGTAACTTCGATGAATAGTGATTTCGATGAACAGTGATTTCGATGAATAGTGAAATCGTAAAACACAGATTTAATCCTAAAACTTGATTCTTTAGGCTCTGATACAAATTGTTATCCCAGTTTAATCTAGTTGGTAAGCAATTATCACAGAACATATATAGATCAAGAGATAATAAAGATTAATAATAACGTACCAATCCCTTGAATAAACAATGAAACCCTTGATTGTTCTTGATACCCTTTGAATACAGAGAAAACGTATAGCGACTATTTAGAAAATTATCAGAGTTCTAACCTAAAACTAAACTAAACATAACTTTAAATACCCAGGCCATATGGGCTTTAACCTTAATGGGCTTTCTAATGGGCTTGGGCCCAATAGCTTAATAACTATTGACTTATTACATAATAAACCCTCTAATTAATTTTAGCACAATTGCAGTTTAAACCCTTAACTTTAACTTTAATCTTGAATAAAATTTATTTGATCCAACAATTCATTATAACGGAAGTCATCATCAATAGCAACAGACATAACGGACGCTATCATCAAGGACAAAACGGCTACTTTATTGAAGATACGCATTCAAGACTTGATAACTGACAATTGGAGTATAAATATGAAGATTGAACTTCACATTCGGACATCTGATTCTCATACCTTAAAAGCTTACAGATTATACTCTCAAGCTTGCTCAATCTCTCTCGAAGTTCGTAAAGTATTCTGCTGTTTATCGTACGACACACGACTGAAGACTAATTACACACGACGCACGACCGAATTTACTTTATTGTACTATTTTACATTAAATTTCATTTGTAACACTTGTTCTAAAGGACGACGTCCCTGATTGACGCTCATAGTGCACGACGACTTATACTCGTCCGCGGTTTTTACCCATTTTTGGGGTTTTCCGCGTCACCAATTCCCTTGTCCTATTTCTCTCACTCTTATTAGTGTCGTTCGATTATTAAAGCTACTTTCTTTGGTTGGATCAAGCTCCACGTTTACCTTAAATTTTCCTTAGGAGATTTTTGGCAGAGGAGGTCCAGCATTCGGAGCAAAATGAAGGTTGTGCTCAAGAGGAGTGGATGCAGTTTTGTTGTCAGTAATCCCAGCTTTTGACAAGAGATCTGAGGTGTATTTGGCTTGACATAGATAAATTCCCGATGGATCTGAGAGAAACTCAAGACCAAGAAAATTGTGTAAAGAGCCAAGATCCTTCATCTCAAAACAGGAGCTGAGAGATGTCTTGAGATTACCTATGCCTGTAGGGTCACTGCCAGTAATAATCATATCATCTACATACAAAAGAAGTAAGATTGTGCCAGCCTCAGTGGTCCGAGTAAACAGTCCTGAAACATAGTTGCTGGGTGAGAAACCCAGAGAGGTGACTGTGGAACTGAACTTCTCAAACCAAGCTCGCGGGGCTTGCTTGAGTCCATAAAGATCCTTCCGAAGACGACAAACATGACCTTGTGGAAGTCGAACGCCTGGAGGAGGTGTCATGTAGACTTCCTCAGATAAGTTGTAACACCCGTAAATTCCTGTCTGTGAAAGCCAACCCTTTGAGAAGTTCTTGTTTCTTATCGTAGGATTTCATCCCCTATATCTTACCTATTTAAGCCTTATCACGTCATGAGTGATCTATGCGGAAAATGGGAAGAATCGAGCCACAGTACACTCTGGGCGATAGTGCCTTGGCGATAGTGCCCTGGGCAAAATCGCCGGGCACAATCGCCAGCGGGGGAGTGCCCGCGGTACGTGTTGGGCGATAGTGCCCTGGCGATAGTGCTCTGGCATAATCGCCGGGCACAATCGCGGTCGGCCCAGGGTCTTTTAAGAGTCGCGATTCTCAACCATTTCCCTCACTTTCACTTCTATCTTCTTCCCTTTTCTCTCCCAAACACCAAAACCGAACCCTAACTTATTTTGGGGGTTTTTCTCTCCCCAAACCTCATGATCCTTTACCATCTAACTAGTTGGAACCTTGAACCACAAAACCTCCATCTTTATCTTCCTCATCAAGTTCATCGGTTGGGAGCTCGGGTTGAAATGTTGGATTGGGTGTTCTCGGAAGCCTCTTTGTCTTCAAGGGTAAGTTTTCTTGTATTCAGGTTATAAATGCTCCATTGATGGTTTCTTAGTGTTTGGTATCTCAAATCTAGGATTTGATGGTTTTGGAGAAATTAGGGTTTTAATCTCGTTTAGGGATTTCGGTGTATAATGTTTGGGGAATGTTTCTAAATGGTTTGGATTGTATGGATCTAGGTTTTGGAAGTTCTCGGCTTGAGGATTCAAGCGGCCTTCAAAAGAGCTCGTTGGGTGAGATTCTAGATTTAGCTTAAATCTAGCAAGGTGAGTTCAAGTTGATTTGTGAAAACGTTGTGCATGCCAAAATGTCTATTTTAAAGTGTTTATGTGTTTTACATGAAATTATCAAGTGTTGGGGTATTTGCTAATCTTTGGATATTTGAAGTATTTAACTTTACAAACTTTGTATAACACCATATTTGGGATTTTTGGGCATTTTGATAAATGTGTTACAAATAAATGTGTTTTGAGGTCTTATTGCATAAATAGATCTTTGATCAAAGAAATACGCTTTTAAATGTTTGTCGGGTTCTATGCATCATTCACGAAATGGAATGTTTTGTAAAGTATTAATTGCACATTTATGTGGGGTACTGGGAAGAATGTTTATAGTCTCATTTTATGATTTTCATTCTTATCAGCAGTTAAAGTTGGAAAATGCATATTTTGTGTTATGAGACATTTGGAAAAGTTATAAGGGTATAAGTTCATTTGGAAAATGGGTTGTCTCAACTAATGTTGAGTTTTGAACTAATCTTACTGTTGGTCGTTGTGTTGGCATATCCGTTGGTCGAGTGCGTTTTATCGTACTTTTATTTGCATTTATCAATGAGTCAATTGGATTGCTAAGCCTATGGCTTGGCATTGTTATTTTGATGGGGTTTTGGACAATTGTCCAGTTTTGGTAACTCGACTTCGAGCCTTGTTGGCAATTTTGGATGAAGCTCGTTAGGTATCGGGTGCGATGTAAGTCCTACGAGCTGCACGTTAGGTATCGGGTGCGATGTAAGTCCTTCGTGCTGCACGTTAAGGTACCGGGTTGCGGTATAAGTCCTTCGTGCTCAAGTATTACGATATTAGATGAGGGGCTCGACATAGGAACCCGGCGGGGTTGAAATCGAGTTTCCGTGGGTGTACGTTTAAATCTACTGAGCCTGACATCTATTGCGTGTACTTTTGTTTATATGACTAGTCATAACAACATAAAATGAGCGTACTTTGTGGACCGCCACATTTTATGGAATCGGGAATCCCCCGTCACCGAAAGGTGTTGTTTTTGGGTATTGAGTTTTATTATCCATGTTTTCGGTGACGTTTTGTATTATTGGGTTTTTCCCTTGATTTTATGGGATGAGTATTATGTCCCACCCGTGTTTTGGGGTGCCTTGGGATATAAGGTTTAACCGTATCTTCATAAATGGAGAGTTCAAGTTATATTTACGCTTTGAGTGAGTTTTGGGTTAAAGCTAATTTATAAATGGGTTGCCTACATTGGTATTATCATCTTTGTAGTGGTTGGGTTTGGAAAACGTCCAAATTTGTGTTCTTTGTTTAAAATGCATATTATTGGGAAATTGGTCGTTTTCACATGTAAGACGTATCATATTGAAGGACTATAACTTTTAACCGTATTCTTTCTTTTAAACTATTATTTCATATATGTTGAAAACTCTTGAGCTCACTAGGCGTTAAGCCTAACCTTTTTATTTGTCGGCATGTGCATCAGGTTCCAGTTGGGGTTGGTTCTAGCAGCGATGAAGAGTTGAGCTGTAGCTTTGTGCAAGTGTAAGTAGTTGGTGAAGTCTTCCGCAATTTTGGAGATAGTGACTATTATGGGGTTTTAGTAGCAATCGTTATTATCATAGGCTTTTGTATAGAATGAATGTTTGTATTGAGGTTAAATCTTAATTTGTGGTTGTAGATAATTCCTTTATTGATGTATTTAGAAAATTTTAATTAAGTTGCTATTTCCAGATTTGAGGGTGTTACAAGTTGGTATCAGAGCATAAGTTTGAGAGAATTAGGTATTGATTGTAAGATGCCTAGACTCAAACTAGTGCCTTTATAGGTAATTGTAAGTGAAGTTGCACATTAGGAACTTTAAGATAAGATATGATGGAGTTGATCGAGTCACTAGAAACGGGAAACTTGTCGAGGGTTGCAAGGATGAGCATGTACGGTACGTTCATAATGGCACCTGGCTAGTGTTATGGTGAACCTACATATTACATGTGTATACTTGAACTACCTTGGTACGATTACCGTTGGGGTAGTGAGAAGGTTTCTAAGTGAGTAATCTAAGAAAACGTTGATGTCTATAGCAATGTCACGTTTAAGTGATAGTTAAGTGCGTTGAAGGCATTAAGTTGATCGTCTTGAGTAAGAATACTTGGTTGGAGTAGAACCTTGAGCTGATGGAATTGACGTCATACGAGGAGAGATTGTAAGGTGAACCGATGAAATATCCGAGTGCCGCTTTAAGATGTGGAGTATCTGGATGACAATAGTAGGAAATTGAGATTGTTGTCCTAAGATGCTTGATACACCCGGATGGTATTAGTATGTCGGGTTGTTGAGAAGCGTAGTCTAGAGTGGTGAATGCCGACCAAATTCATGCGCTAAAATTTATTTCTGAAATAAATTTGCATAAATTGTTTCTTGTGTTCGTAAAACAGAAAGTGGTTTATATTATAAAGTTTTGGTAAAACATTTAACTCGCATCAGATTTTAAACTGTGAGCTTAAGCATGCATAAATTGTTTTGTTGCACGTAATTGCAAATTGTTATCAAAATCTCTTTATGCACGTCTCTTGTTTAACGCTATTTGCGGATATTGTAATATCCATGTTTTAAGGTCATTGGAGTTTTGGGCAAGTAGCTATGAGATTTTAACCTAGGCATTGGATCTCCTCCACATATGTCAATGGTTTTAAAGGAAAAGTTATTCCCGCGCGTTGAGTTGGAATTTCTTGAGAATTTTAGTTTGTGTGAGTTTTGTTGGAATTTCATGGAGTATTGTTTTATACGATGTCTTTCCATGGGTGAGTTTTAATTTTGCTTCTTTTAAGCTTACGAGTTAGTTGGCGTCGTGCCACATGTGAATTTTGTTAAAGGTGTCATTTTACCTTTCATTGCATTAAAAGAGGAAACTCTTGAATGCTTAGTGTTTTAGCCATATTGCCGTCCTACATTCTTGTTGAGAAATGAAAAGTTGTCACTGCATGATTTTAGCATTATTGAGTTTTGTGGAAATTCAGTTGGGTTTAGGGTGCCTCGTCTTACGCCATTTTGCGTTGCGTAAAATAATTTTGAGTACATGTACATATGCATCATTGTGTGCGTTAATTTACGAGTTGTGTTCAATACTTTGTTTCATGCGAGTCTTGCATCGACACTTTTGCAACCGTAAGAGTCACCTTGAAAATTGTAAATGTCGCATGATTGCATCTTGAGTTTCACACGAGCATATGTGCATACTTTTAGGTTGAATCCGACTTTCACTCGCGTGAGTAAATGTGTGAAATATTTATATTGTCTTAAATTAAATTTTCATTAAGCGTGCTTCGCTTGTCGACCTTACTGTTACAAATTTTCCGCAATACATGAAATGAATTTTTGAATTGCATATCGTTGTAATTACCATCTTGGTCAAGTGTATCTTATCGAGGCGGCTTAAAGTTTTAAACTCGATTTGAGAATTATTTGCATTCTTATCATTTCATCGAACTTTGGGGAATAAACTGTTGCCTATGGAATTGTTAATAATTTTATGTCGCAACGACTTTTGGGTTGGGAAATCAGAATTTTAAAATTAAATTGGGAATGTCTCTTTTAGGGAATTGTACAAACTTTTATTGCACATGTTATAGTACGGAAGGTTATCTTTCATATGCATAGTATAAATTGATGCATTACTAGAACCATGGTAGTGCGTTTGAAAATTTTGTTGCGCATATTTTGTTACCGTTTTTATTAACGTAATTACTGATCAAAAAGGTTTTAGAAATGGTTTTATATGCGTTGTGTTGGTAACCAGTTTTGAAACCTATCGGAAGGGCGATAGTGTGTTGTCACTGTACGGTTAATCGTTATAAAACTTGTGTATTTGAAAGTTTTATAAAAGTATAAATTGGCATATTATTTGAAAAACCTTGAACTCATTAGGCCTATAGGTTTAACCCCTGTCGTGGAAAGGAGTTGCAACTGTGGGGCTAAGGGAGTCCTTAGGAGTCGAAGCGTCGAATGATCTGGCTTGCGGTCCGTCTTGGATTTTGGACTTGGGTTTTCGAATCTGCGCGCGTTTGCATTAATGAAATTAGTAGACTTAAGTCTTCCCGGGTATTTAAAGGGCGATTTTATGCTCCGGTGATCATGCGAGTTAAAGTGTTAGGTAACCATTGGCAATCAGATTGGGTTTCGTTTTGGTGGTTTGTTAGTCGGGATCACATCATGGGCTGTGTGGTCAGTATACCGTCTTAGCGGGTTCCGCGATTAAAGGAAATTTTGGTGATCTGTCTACTAGAGTTGTGAGATTTGAAATTTTAACTCTCTGATTTGGTGACAACCTTAGTGCGACTATCTGTCTAGAATGGGATTTTGGACGGAATGTCCATGTTTTCGAGGTCACCGTTTAGCCCTAGGTGTCGACTTGTTCTCTTGGAGTCAGTGGAGCTGGGAATGTTTGGATGTATCCCGGCCGAACCGTGAGAAATATTGACCTTTCAGTGATGGAATTTGGAAGGAGTTTGGGTGTTGAGGGCTAAGTATCGATGGGTTTAAGCATTCCCGTGTTGATAAAGATTTTGTTAAAGAATGTTGTGTGGTTGGGGTTGGAACGGAGTTGAGTGATAGCCGAATTTGGGTTAATCAGTTACCTAAAGGACGCATTGGTGCGCCTTGGAAGGACATCTTCATCAATGTTAGGAGTGGATCTGTAGGAATCTGAGGATTAATGGGATTTGGGATAATCGACTATCTGTAGAGCGTAATGGTATGATTCTGGTGGAAAAACAATGCTTGGGTCTATAGAAGTGTGGGAGCACTTGCAGACATTGTGTCCGGGTCAGATTTGAGGAACGGATTTAAAGGTTGCGATGGTTCAGACCAAACTAGTCGTAGGGAATTTCGTCAAAGGACAATAACTCCTTAGTGATGATGATTTTGGAGACATTTGGTGGGAATGTCGAGGTGGACTTTAAGTACAAATGAATTTTGAAGAGACTTTGATGCGTCGTAATCAGAAGTATCTAAGGGAATAGTTCGGATTGGGGTATTCTTGATAGAAATGACTAGATAAGGTCGTAAGTTGCTTTCGGGGTATTATGAGAAATCTAAGGTTGGGAGGCAACCGAGAGTGATAGATTTAGAAAATGATTAATCAAGGACTCAACTTTCATCCTGGCGCCGGTGAAATATTTTGAACGTTGAAATTTAGTTTGTAACGGCACGTTATGAAAAACTCAGCAAAAACCTCAACCGGAATGTAATCGGGTATGTATATGGGGTGAAGTTTTATGAAGGCATCCCTTTGGGATAGGGAATTAATCGATCTTTCAGATGTGAATGTTGGGTGCTTGGTGATTCCAGATTTCGAGGACGAAATCATTCTAAGGTTGGGAGGATTATAACACCCGTAAATTCCTGTCTGTGAAAGCCAACCCTTTGAGAAATTCTTGTTTCTTATCGTAGCATTTCATCCCCTATATCTTACCTATTTAAGCCTTATCGCGTCATGAGTGGTCTGTGCGGAAAATGGGAAGAATCGAGCCTCAGTACACTCTGGGCGATAGTGCCTTGGCGATAGTGCCCTGGGCAAAATCGCCGGGCACAATCGCTAGCGGGGGAGTGCTCGCGGTACGTGTTGGGCGATAGTGCCCTGGCGATAGTGCCCTAGCACAATCCCTGTCGGCCCAGGGTCTTTTAAGAGTCGCGATTCTCAACCATTTCCCTCACTTTCACTTCTATCTTCTTCCCTTTTCTCTCCCAAACACCAAAACCGAACCCTAACTTATTTTGGGGGTTTTTCTCTCCCCAAACCTCATGATCCTTTACCATCTAACTAGTTGGAACCTTGAACCACAAAACCTCCATCTTTATCTTCCTCATCAAGTTCATCGGTTGGGAGCTCGGGTTGAAATGTTGGATTGGGTGTTCTCGGAAGCCTCTTTGTCTTCAAGGGTAAGTTTTCTTGTATTAAGGTTATAAATGCTCCATTGATGGTTTCTTAGTGTTTGGTATCTCAAATCTAGGATTTGATGGTTTTGGAGAAATTAGGGTTTTAATCTCGTTTAGGGATTTCGGTGTATAATGTTTGGGGAATGTTTCTAAATGGTTTGGATTGTATGGATCTAGGTTTTGGAAGTTCTCGGCTTGAGGATTCAAGCGGCCTTCAAAAGAGCTCGTTGGGTGAGATTCTAGATTTAGCTTAAATCTAGCAAGGTGAGTTCAAGTTGATTTGTGAAAACGTTGTGCATGCCAAAATGTCTATTTTAAAGTGTTTATGTGTTTTACATGAAATTATCAAGTGTTGGGGTATTTGCTAATCTTTGGATATTTGAAGTATTTAACTTTACAAACTTTGTATAACACCATATTTGGGATTTTTGGGCATTTTGATAAATGTGTTACAAATAAGTGTGTTTTGAGGTCTTATTGCATAAATAGATCTTTGATCAAAGAAATACGCTTTTAAATGTTTGTCGGGTTCTATGCATCATTCACGAAATGGAATGTTTTGTAAAGTATTAATTGCACATTTATGTGGGGTACTGGGAAGAATGTTTATAGTCTCATTTTATGATTTTCATTCTTATCAGCAGTTAAAGTTGGAAAATGCATATTTTGTGTTATGAGACATTTGGAAAAGTTATAAGGGTATAAGTTCATTTGGAAAATGGGTTGTCTCAACTAATGTTGAGTTTTGAACTAATCTTACTATTGGTCGTTGTGTTGGCATATCCGTTGGTCGAGTGCGTTTTATCGTACTTTTATTTGCATTTATCAATGAGTCAATTGGATTGCTAAGCCTATGGCTTGGCATTGTTATTTTGATGGGGTTTTGGAC
The DNA here is from genome assembly GCA_023525745.1 of Arctium lappa. Taxonomy (NCBI): domain Eukaryota; kingdom Viridiplantae; phylum Streptophyta; class Magnoliopsida; order Asterales; family Asteraceae; genus Arctium; species Arctium lappa. Next base: position 23,649,922 of record CM042051.1, on the reverse strand, counting down.
AATTGTCCAGTTTTGGTAACTCGACTTCGAGCCTTGTTGGCAATTTTGGATGAAGCTCGTTAGGTATCGGGTGCGATGTAAGTCCTACGAGCTGCACGTTAGGTATCGGGTGCGATGTAAGTCCTTCGTGCTGCACGTTAAGGTACCGGGTTGCGGTATAAGTCCTTCGTGCTCAAGTATTACGATATTAGATGAGGGGCTCGACATAAGAACCCGACGGGGTTGAACTCGAGTTTCCGTGGGTGTACGTTTAAAGCTACTGAGCCTGACATCTCTTGCGTGTACTTTTGTTTATATGACTAGTCATAACAACATAAAATGGGCTTACTTTGTGGACCGCCACATTTTATGGAATCGGGAATCCCCCGTCACCGAAAAGTGTTGTTTTTGGGTATTGAGTTTTATTATCCAAGTTTTCGGTGACGTTTTGTATTATTGGGTTTTTCCCTTGATTTTATGGGATGAGTATTATGTCCCACCCGTGTTTTGGGGTGCCTTGGGATATAAGGTTTAACCGTATCTTCATAAATGGAGAGTTCAAGTTATATTTACGCTTTGAGTGAGTTTTGGGTTAAAGCTAATTTATAAATGGGTTGCCTACATTGGTATTATCATCTTTGTAGTGGTTGGGTTTGGAAAACGTCTAAATTTGTGTTCTTTGTTTAAAATGCATATTATTGGGAAATGGGTCGTTTTCACATGTAAGACGTATCATATTGAAGGACTATAACTTTTAACCGTATTCTTTCTTTTAAACTATTATTTCATATATGTTGAAAACTCTTGAGCTCACTAGGCGTTAAGCCTAACCTTTTTATTTGTCGGCATGTGCATCAGGTTCCAGTTGGGGTTGGTTCTAGCAGCCATGAAGAGTTGAGCCGTAGCTTTGTGCAAATGTAAGTAGTTGGTGAAGTCTTCCGCAATTTTGGAGATAGTGACTATTATGGGGTTTTAGTAGCACCCGTTATTATTATAGGCTTTTGTATAGAATGAATGTTTGTATTGAGGTTAAATCTTAATTTTTGGTTGTAGATAATTCCTTTATTGATGTATTTAGAAAATTTTAATTAAGTTGCTATTTCCAGATTTGAGGTTGTTACATAAGTCACCGTTCAAGAAGGAATTCTTAACATCCATCTGAAAGAGAGGCCATTATTTTGTAGCTGCGATGGCTAGGAAACTGCGAACAGAGGTGACTCGAGCAACAGGTGCAAATGTCTCCTCATAATCAATGTCGTACTCTTGATTGAAGCCCTTTGACACCAGGCGAGCTTTGTACCTATCAATAGAGCCATCAGATTTTGCCTTGATTTTGAACACCCATTTGGAACCAATGGGTGACTTGCCTGGTGGAAGAGGAACAGAGTCCCATGTGTGAGATTTGTCAAGAGCCTGAAGTTCCTCATCCATAGGTTTCTGCCAATCAAGATTAGAGGAGGCTTCCTTGTAGGTAGTAGGTCCGTGATTGGACAACAGAGTAGCATAAACATGATAATCACAGAGATGGGAAGGAACTTGTCTTACCCGATCTGATCGTCTAACATTCGGAGATTGAGACGTTCTAGGAGCCAAAGACTCAGCAGGCACCTCAGATGTTGTTTGTGCAGATGGAGCAAATAATTGATGTTGATTAGGAAAACTATGAGATGCAGGTGGTGTAGGGGCAGGAGACTCTGAAGGAGAGGCAGAGTCAAAAGACGTTTGAACAATAGGCAGAGACGATATGATGTCAGATTGGAGTGAGTCCAATGAGACGAAAGCATTAGTAAAGAACGGAGCGGTGAAGGTAGGGGACTCACGAAACTTGGATATAGAAGAAAAAGGAACATGTTCCTAGAAGGTAATGTGACGAGATATACGAAGACGCTGGGAAATAGGATCCCAACAACGATAACCCTTGTGCTCCCAAGGAAGCAGCAAAGTCTGGAGCGAGGTTTAAGTTTGGTATGTTCATGAGATTGTAACTGAACAAAACAAGCACTACCCCAAACTTTTAGAAGTTCATAGGCTGGGGTGACCTAATGAAGAGCCTCATAAGGAGACTTACGATTGATAGTATAAACTGCAGTGAAAGTAGCTTCACCCCAAAAACGTTCTGGACATTTAGCAGAAATGAGAAGAGTGCGAACTGTATCAAGAATATGACGGTGTTTGCGTTCGGCACGACCATTTTGAGGAGATGTGCCGGGACAGGAGTACTGAGAGAGAGTCCCCTGAGATTGAAGAAAGGAGAGAAGAGAGGACTCTTTGTATTCCATAGCATTGTCAGCTCTACGAATCTTTATAGATTTCGAGAATTGGGTGTGAATCATCCGAGCAAACATAATATACATTTTAGGTAGTTTCGAACGATGTTTCATGAGATATATCCATGTGAAACGTGTATGATCATCAATAAAAATAACAAAATATCGAGCACCCCCCATGGATGGATGTGGTGCTGGTCCCCATACATCAGAATTAATAAGATCAAAAGAAGAAGTAGAATTAAACTCATTCGTTTCAAAAGATAAAGCATGATGTTTGCCAAGTTTGCATGATAAACAAGAAATATTGTCAGTTGATACACAATTTCCTAACACCCCTAAATTAGCTAATAATTTTATTTTGGCTAGAGACAAGTGACCTAGCCGGGCATGCCACAAATCAAAGGAAGAAGTGTTGGAAACTGAGGCAACAAGACTTGAAGACGGTAATGGAAGATGAAGGTAGACCACTTCAATCATCCGTCGAACTTTACGGCCGAGTCCAAGGATCTACTTGGTCTTTGGATCCTATACAACACAACCAGAAGAATGAAATAAAATGATCAAATTAGATTCGAGAAGCTGCGCAATCGAAACTAAGCTCATAGATAGTTTCGGAACATTTAGAACATACGGTAATTGAATATGAGGAATGGAGACATTTCCACTAAAAGATACCGGTAGGTCAGTGTTGTCAGCATTTCGTACTGACGTAAAATGCTGAGATGGTTTCTTAGAAACAAAACCATCAGTGCAGGGTGTCATATGATTGCAACACCCAGAGTCAAAAAGCCATAAGCTACCTGATGCAGCTGAGTGTGGAGAATTCATACCCATAGCACCAGACATGATCTGTTCCATGAGTTCCTGATTGTGACACATCAGTTCCATTAGATCAGGTGAGGAGACTGAAGAAACCTCGTTATCAGCGATAGTAGACCCATCAAGAGCATGAGTCCGGTTCAAAGGGCCAGTGTGCTTTGAGTTCTTAGGGTAGTCAGACTCATAATGGCGCGGATGAGTGATGCCACACCTACGGCACTTGCGAATAGGACAATCAAGGAGAAGATGAGCAGTAGAATGGCAAAAGGCACACTCAGATGTGTTCGTCTTTCCCACAGATTTGGAATGGTTGTTGTTGGTCCATTTACCTTTGGACTTGGGATGAGACGTGTAGAGAACGCTATCAGTAGTGGGCATCGGTGAGCATGTGAAAACGAGTTTCTTCACTTAACAACTCTGATATGGCTTCTTCGAGAGTGGGTAGAGGCTGCCTATGAAGAAGAGAAGCACGGACATTCTCAAATTCATCCGTAAGACCCATCAGAATGGTGATCAAATATAGTTGGTTGAAGTAGGCTGTGAACTGTTAAGCCGTCTCATCAAAAATTTGTAGTGCTCCAAGACTTATATGATCTCTGAGAGACTGCATTTCAGAGATATAAGAGTTTACGGATTGATCAGGAAGCTGACGTTTGTTCTTAAAGGTAGTCCATAGTTGATACTGATGAGATAGGCCCGATGACATGTACCGCTTTGGCGAGAAAATCCCAGAGACTTTTGGCGGTGACATAGCTAAGAAACTATTGGTTGATCTCAGAAGTAGTGGAGGCATTAATGAAACCCAGAATACGAGCATTATTGATGTCCCACTCATTCATGCGTTTGGAAAAATCAACAGCATTCTCAGTTGATGTTTGAACTGGAAGTTTGGATGTACCAGTAACATAGGTGTAAAGCCATTGGATTTTAGCAGAATTGTCATATGTTGATGCCACAGGATGTAGTTGCTACCATTGAAAATAACCGAAATGGGATTTGAGTTATTGAGATTGGCAGCCATGGATGTGACAAGAAACAGGTCAAACTTTGCTGAAGGCTTGACCGATGTCTTGCTCGACCGGTATTCTGGATTGACCGATGTCTTTCTTGACCGGTATTCTCGACCGGTGTCGACCGGAGTTGGAATGAACCTCGACCGGTATGAGTGGACCGGTGTAGTGACTGGTGTGTAGTGGACCGGTGTATAGTGGACCGGTGTGTAGTGGACTGGTACGTCGACCGGTATGAGTGGACCGGTATGATGTTTTATGACCGGAGTTCTTCCGGTCTGTGGCTAGGGTTTCCGTTCGAAGGCGACGAGAGACAGAGAGGGCGGCAAGACGGCGATATGAACCCGTGCGATTCGAAGGCGACGAGAGACAAAGAGGGCGGCGATGATTGAAAGAAACGATGATGACGGTGATAGTGAAAACAAACCTATAGCTCTGATACCATGTTAGAATGTGATGATTGAAAGAGACGATGAATATGCTGAAGGCTTGAGACTTCGATATATTTATTGAGAGGATAAATGTACAATACGACTAAATGATAATAAGAAAAGTTAACCTAGACTAGAAGATACAAGGTATTTATACCGAGACTATATGGGCCTGGGCCTTATACACATATATACACTAACAGTGCCCTCACGGCCTAACCACCAGTAAAAATGAGAAGTGGGTGACTGATCATTAGGCAAAAAAGTTGTTAATTTATGATGTCCTTCTATGCCTATAGATATATATCAATCAAGACACATCACCCAGAAAACTTAGCACTAAGCTTCAGAAATAACTACATCTGAATAAGTTATTCCAGATCACCGAGGTATTCAAATCACATCAATTTGTCTAAAATATGGACCGCAAATTCTTAAAACTTGTTACCTAATTTTCCAATCAGATCAAAAAGGGACTACCATTAATTGTTTAAACCTTATCAACCACATTACCCTCTTCCTGCCACTTCTTCCAAGATCAGGGCACAGAGGTTTAATTTAGCATTTTGGATTATGGCACTTTTCATGCTACAATTATAATTCTCTCTAATAATCTTCTTATTTTTATGATATGCAGTGAATTTTAGACCAAAATTGATTGAAACCATGAAATACAAGTTGAGTCATGATACCCAAATCATTCGATTTAAGAGCCAAGGAAAAAACTTTTGGAAAAACTTCAGTTCGAGAGAAGCAGGCTTTGCATTGCTATTTATACAATGTACAACCGATGCGATTGTTGGAAAAAAATATAATATTTGAATGAAATTGATTTTTAATTTTTAGTATATTTGATGGAAAATTGAAAGGTTGTAAATTAATATTTGAATTTATTTCATATTTAATTGTCATGAATTTTAAATTTAATAGTCATAAGTTCAAACCTTTCATATTACTTTCATCACTTATAAATAAAGACTCATGGATTGAAAATGGGAAAAAGTTAGTTTTGGAAAAGTTCTCTAGTGTATCCATGATCATTTCTTCCAACTTTATCCTCTCCTTGGTTTTAAAATATTGTAATAGAGAGAAGGTACGTCTTGGTTCACCTAGTTAATCGGGTTGTGCTGCCAGAGTTAACTGTTGTTGTTGTATTGTAACACCCAGATTTTTGGTTCAGAGAACTTTGGAGTGATATATATATATATATATACATATATATATATATATATATAGAGAGAGAGAGAGGTGGGTTCAAACGAGAATGGTGTCTATTTAAAAGAATAAATGGACAAATTTCAACCCCTATTTAGACTAAATGGTTTAAATTAATAGTGGCATATTTTGTAATTAATAAAACAAAAAAACTAATTTCCAACAAGGTCAAAAAAATTTAAGGGTAAAATTGGAAAAAAAAAATCTTTAACTGATTTGTTGATCAGGTTGGCGAGAAACATGGATAGGATTATCCCTTCCAAATTGGTCAAAATAATCATTTCCAAAAAGATATAAAACACCACTTAAATGCTTACCAAATTAATCAAACGCCACTTAAATCCTTTCCAAAAAACATGTGATTTAGGGGTACAACCATTTAACTACATGCTGCCTAATTTAGTAATAATTAAATCACATATGATCATGATATGGTATTTTAGTTTAGCTTTCTATCTAATTCCTTCACATTGTAATCACAAGTGCTTTACTTCATGCAGAATAATAATAACATTCTATCCAATTAGGATATAGTAGAATCACGTATGATTCTGTATTGGATTGTATAATATAGCATTATGGGGTACAACCATTTAACTACATGATGCCTAATTTAGTAATAACTAAATCACATATGATCAAGATATGGTATTTTAGTTAAGCTTTCTATCTAATTCCTTCACATTGTAATCCCAAGTGCTTTACTTCATGCAGAATAATAATAACATTCTATCCGATTAGGATATAGTAGAATCACTATGATTCTGTATTGGATTGTATAATATAGCATTATGTCTAAGTTGTAGAATCACATATGATTCAAAGATGCATCATCCAAAATAATTATTTTCAAATAATTTGTAGTAATATGATTCTGGGATATATATATATATATATCTTGAAGATAATCATTCTTTCGGTCCGTAGATTGAACACGGTCTTTACCAGATAATCAAACAACAAACAAGATAGATAAACCAACCTGTTTGATTAACAACAATCGATTACAAGTATGATACTTTGAAGCTCTCTATTGTTTTCTCTCTGATGAATAGTAGTTGGGTTAATGTTGTGTGTTGTATGTGTGTGTGTGTGTTGTTTTTGATCTGATATGAGATATGATTATATCTCATATCCTACCTAACAACTAACATACATAATATCTAACTAAGATATTATCTAAAAGTAAATATAATATCTAAACTAAATATCTATTATTAGATATTTAGGACTAATATTAAATACTATAATTAACACAATAATTAACTTTGACAATTATTACAAACTAACATTAGACTAATCTTGAGAGTGGCTTTTCAGCTTTAGCTTCAGATTCCAAGCTTCAGATTGGATGATCTTGAATCCAATAAATCTGAGATATAACAATCTCCCCTTTGGATCAAGATCATTACTAAACAGATTTAGCAATTCAATCTTCTCTTTCAGCTCAGAAGATGGAATCTCTTTCTTTTTCTTCAAAATGTAATAATCTTCAATTTTAGCTCAGAATGTTGTAGCAAAGTATCTTCAAAGAAAATTTCTCTCAAATCAACATGTCTTCAGAATACTTGCTCTAAACTTGTGTTGTTCACCATTTCTTGTGTAGCTCTTCTCCCCCTTTTTGATGAAAAGAGCAACGAGTTCGTCAAAACTTTTATGTCAAGAAATGTATTTCTTAAGGATCTTCTGATCCAACAATTCAAAAGATATTCATCCAGATCTTTGCAAATCCAGACAAAATAATCGTGTAACACTTGAATCAACAAATGAATCAGTTAAAATGCCTGTCAGTAACACTAAGTCACTGTGTGTAACGAATACACATCGGAAAGGAGCTTTTATGATGTTCACTCCCCCAGGGCTTCCATTCAATCATCGAAACACCACAAAGGTAAATTCTATGAACGTTATGACAAAGAAACAAATTCCTTGTGTGTTCGTGCATGTGATAGAAAAAGTTAAGCACGTGATGATTGCTTATAGGCTCAAAATGGTGTAAACTACTGAGACAACAGTAAGTTAAACACAGACTCAATGTGCATGATTGAAGTGTGAAGGTGGGGCAAACTTCCTTCTTTTCTATATCCAGATTTTCCAAATGAAAATCAGATAGCAAATGTGCTGCTTCCCCTTTGAAAATATGAAACACTTTCCTTTTAAGAAGAAAATGAGTAGTTGGTGAGGTTTGATCAAGTGTTGGCATGGGCTAGTTGCCTGTTTCAATAATGATCACCAATAAGTTGTGAAACATTAGAATTGTGGCTGCCCGACTCAAAAAAAGTTTGGTGCAGATTTCTGATATTCTTTTAACTCTGTTCTCACACCCTCTGTCTTTTAAACATAAAGCTCACTTTAACCACACTCATTTCTTTTCGACTCCTTACACTCAATCACTATGGATTAACTTCTTGGGTAGAAATCACTGGTTAACGTGATTCCATAGAAGTTGTGTTAAGTCCTAGCACAATGAAATCATGTTTTCCTATGATGCATATGATGCTTAATTTGGTTTAACTATTTCAGTTAAAGCTCAAATAGATCTTGAAAACATTTAAAATCACACTTCCAATTCATGAAATCGGTTTGAGATTCAGGAAGTGGTTTGAACATTTAAGAACAATGTTTTCTATGATTGAAAGTTGTCCTCCTTTCAACCATATATGAGATGAAGATAAGGAATGATACCTTTTGAGTGCAATCTTACATCTCATTAAGTTAAGCTTAAAGTCATAAAGATATGATCTTGTAAGCATCTCTCAAAAAATGCAAAAGTCTTATGTCTTAGTCAAAGCAAATTTATTTACTTAAATTGAAAAGACAAAAAGCAGTAAAACAATGAAGTATGAGTTCTGATCAGAAATAATCAGAAGTCATATCCATACTCCTTTGATTTGAAAAGCTCCCCTTAAAATCATGCATTACAAAAACTTTACATAAAAGGTAAATGCAGAAATTTTATGAGCTCCCCCTCAAAATAACAATGATCATCGTTGGAGTTTCTTCTCACACTCCCTCTTAGATCATGAACAGTCTATGAAATGTGCAGATATCTTGCGGAAATGAAGATAAAGAAATGATGAAAAATTTACAATAAGAAACTTTAATAGGTAACCACCGATTAGGTCTTAAGATTTAGCATACCAAGCCTAGAGACAAGAAAATTGAATCTCTTTTCGTCTAAGGGTTTGGTAAACAAATCTGCAAGCTGATAATCAGTTTTTACAAAGTAAAGTTCAATTGTTCCTTTTTTGACATGATCTTTTATAAAATGATACCTGACATCGATGTGTTTGGTCTTAGTATGCTGAACAGGATTAGCTGTTATTGCGATAGCGCTCTTCGAGTCACAGTAGATCGGGATTTTGTTGAAATGAATACCATAGTCTCGAAGTTGAGTTCTCATCCACAAGACCTGAGAACAGCAGCTAGCAGCAGCCACATATTCTGCTTCGGCCGTTGAAGTTGAGATACATAATTGCTTCTTCGATGCCCAACTGACGAGTTTATCACCGAGGAACTGTATATGACCTGACGTGCTCTTCCTGTCTAGCATGCAACTAGCATGATCTGCGTCTGTATATGTTGTTAGTTCAAAACTAGTATCTTTAGGATACCACAAACCAAGATCTGCAGTCCCCTTCAGATACCTAAAAATGCGCTTAACTGCAAACACATGGGATTCTTTAGGATTAGTCTGATATCGTGCACATAAACATGTTGAAAACATTATATCCGGCCTACTGGAAGTAAGATACATCAAAGAACCTATCATCCCTCTATAAGTCCTAGCATCAACAGCTTTTCCCGAAGGATCAGTGCCAATCTTAGTACCAGGTGCCACTGGGGTACCAATAGGTTTACAATTTTCCATTTTGAACTTCCGAGGAATATCAAAAATGTATTTAGATTGATTGATGAAAATCCCCGTTGAAAATTGTTTGACTTGTAATCCGAGAAAGAAATTCATCTCTCCCATCATATTTATCTGAAAACGTGACACCATAAGGTTTGAAAAATTCTTACAGTATTTAGGATTAGTAGAGCCAAAAATAATATCATCCACATATATTTGAATTAGAATGATATCGGCTTTCTCCTTTTTCAGGAATAAAGTGGTATCTACTGTACCTTTTGTAAAACCTGACTTGACTAGAAACATAGATAATACTTCATACCAGGCGCGAGGAGCTTGTTTCAGTCCATAAAGAGCTTTGTCGAGAACGTACACATGATTCGGTTTCTCTTGATTGACAAAACCTTCTGGCTGCGAGACGTAGACTTCTTCCTTGAGAATGCCATACAGAAATGTTGTCTTCACGTCCATTTGAAAGACCGTGAAGTTCTTGTGGGTTGCGTAGGCTAGAAACATTCGAATTGCCTCTAAATGTGCCACAGGAGCATATGTCTCGTCGTAGTCTATTCCTTCCTCTTGCCTATATCCCTTGGCAACAAGTCGTGCTTTATTTCTGATAACAGTACCATCTTCATCTTTCTTGATTTTAAAAACCCATTTCGTACCGATAATAGTTTTACCTTGAGGTTTGGGTACGAGTCTCCAGACTTTAAGTGCTTCAAACTGATTCAGCTCTTCATTCATTGCAGTCACCCAATCAGAATCAGCAAGGGCCTCAGATACGCGAGTAGGCTCAATCTTGCTCAGAAAGGATTCATTCATACACATATTCATTAAAGTTGACCTAGTTTGCACCGGTTTTGTTGGATCACCAATGACTTGGCTTATCGGGTGCTCTTTGGTCCATTTGTGTTCATGAGGGAGTGGATTATATGTAGATAGATCAATATAAAAAGGAATGGGGGGTTCAGTTGAAGTAGTAGGTACAACTTGGTCAACATGTAGATCAGTCCTTACAGAACACCCTACTGATTCAGCAACTTCTGTCTCTTCATTATTGATCACGGCTTCAACTGTCGGAGTTGGTATTTGAACTTGAACTTCTTGTTGAATCGTGGAGTCAGATTCAGTAGAAATATCTGAAATGGTTGGATGTGTAGTCATTGTGTTTTCCATCCTGTCAACCACAACAGATTTGGTTACTTTAGTTCCAAGAAATTCATCATAAAATAGTTCAAATAATAAATCTAAATCAGATAAATGGTTAGTAGACGTTGATGCCCCATCTGATTTGTTCGCTTAAGACACAGGTTCTAGACTGATTTGCCCATAAGCTAGTACTCTTGTTATCACGGGTTCTGAACAGACGTGTTCAGAAGCCATATCTTCATCAAATGTAACGTTGACGCTTTCAACAACATTCTTTGACTTCTTCAAGTATACACGATATGCAGTAGATGTAGAGGAATAGCCAATAAAGATGCCCTCGTCCGCCTTAGCGCTGAACTTGTTCAGACTCTCTCTATCGTTTAGAACGTAACACTTACACCCAAATATATGGAAATATTTGATTGTCGGTGTTCGGTTGTTGATTAACGCATAAGGAGTCTTCTTGAATCTGCGGTGTATCATGGAACGATTATGAGTGTAGCTCCCAGTCGATACATCTTCGGCCCATAGAAATAGAGGTAAGTCAGATTGGCTTAGCATAGTTCAAGCAGCCTCGACTATCATACGATTTCGCCTTTCTACAACTCCATTCTGTTGAGGCGTACGTGCTGCAGAGTATTGATGTGAAATCCCGACTGATTCGAGATATTCTTCAACCTTTTTGTTCTTGAACTCTGTGTCGTTGTCAGTTCTGAGAAGCTTGACTGGTTTCTGCCGTTGTCAGACTTTCGAGTGCCGACCAAGAGTTCCATGCCTTCTTCAGTGCGAACAGAACACCTCTTGGCTTTGAAATTGACCTCTAACCCTTTGTCACAGAACTGGCCTATATTGAACAGGTTGTGTCTTAAGCCTTCAACATAGCTCACCTTCTTGATCGTGACTTTGTCGTGTACCATATCACCATAACCCATAATTGGTGAAAACTGATCATTCCCAAAACGAACTGTTCCGCAGTATTTCTTTGTAAAGTTGATCAACATACCTTTCTGCCCTGTCATATGCTTGGAACACCCGCTATCCAAATGCCACATATGACGGGTCTGCACAAGAGAAATTATGAAACAAGAGATTTAGGTACCCACTTGTAAATGGGTCCTACACTGTTAGTACATGATTTTGGTACCCATTGAAATTTGGGTCCTCTTTGTTTTTGAGAATCAAATGAAGAATATGAATGATAAGAATGAACATGATATGTGCCAAACCAAACATCAGAATCTTGACAAGAAGCATAAACATGTTTATCATAATATGAAGACTTTCTAGCAGATACAGATAAGTGAAATAATTGCTTCATAGAGTATTGCTTGTGAGAAACGACAAGTTTTGGTTTTTAAATAGCAACATCAGCAATCAAAACATCTTTATTAGGTGTAGTCTTATTACAATCAACACTACAAAAAGATTTATCAGTCTTGTCAATCTCCTGTTTTGGTTGCCATTGAGATTTAACTCCTATCCTTTTCTTGCTCGGATCTGAAACATTTGAAACTATTGAGTTAGAATTGTGAGTTTCAAACGAATGTTTCTTCTTTGGTTTACGAGTAGTGATCGGTTTCTGTGAATGCTGAGATTTCTTTTTAGCTTTAGCATTCTTAGTTTTCACAGAAACTGTTTTATCAACTTTCGTTGATGATTTTCCTTTAGCAAACATACTGGAATTTCCAAAGGAATTCACAACAAAAGACGAATGGTTAGGAAGTTTGGCACTAAAATCAAATTGATCAAAACAATCATCCAAACCACCGTCAGAGTTTAGAAAATCAAACCCTCCATCAGTTGAACCAAACATGTCATCAGATTTTGAAGCCTTTGATGATTTAGAAAGAACAGTACTCTTAAGCACAGTTGAAAAAACTTTTTGTTCAATCTCAATCAAGAGTCTTTCATCTGCTAAAGATGTCTCAAGTTCAGAAATTTTACTTTCCAAAATGAGAGGAGGGACCTAAATTTTACCTTTAATAGGCTTCGCTTCCATTTCTTTTACAGAATAACTCTGAAAGAAGTCATTTGAAAGAGATTTTGATTAAACAAAATCATAACTATTATTCATCTTTGCATAATAAAATGGAAGGTGAACTTTAGATGATTTCTTTCGTTTTTCAGTTTCCTTGGCTTCATCCTCTTTAGACAGTCCAGTCCAGAAAACTTTAAGTTCAGGGAATCGTCGAGAAAGTTTCATAAATGTTAAATCATAAAGTGTTGGCTCTTCAGATATACCCTTCTTAAGGTAGTGAGGGTTCTCATAACCAAGTCCCCAACTCTCTATTTCCTCTTTGGGTTTGTTTAGATGAATGGTTTGTTCAGTTTGACCCAATTTGTATAACTTCTCTTCCAATGCTTTTAATTTTGCAAGTAAAGATATGTTTTCTTTGGAAGCTGAAGAATGCAATTTCGTAAGCTCTTTGAAATCAAACTCACTCTTTCTCAATTTAGAATTAGTTTCAGCAATCTGTTTAAGAATTATGCTATTTTCTTTTGCGCTGGTGTCAATGTCTTTATGTAAGGTCTCAACCAATACTTTCTTCTCAGTAACATCATTGCTAAGTTTCTGTATTGATTGGTTTTGTTCAAGAATGACACCCTTTTCACGCTTAAGTTTTGACTCAAATTCTTGGAGTTTTAACATCATGGCATGCATTTGATTTAAGAAATCTGATTTATCTAAATCACATACCTCTTCATTATCATCTTCATCGGAATCTGCTTCAACTTCTATTTCCATCTTGCCCATGAAGCATAGATGCGCTGTCTCATCCTTCTCTTCATTGTCATCTTCTTCGTCTAATTGATCCAGCCAAAACTCATCTTCTGCCATCAATACTTTTCCAGCTTCCTGTTGCTTGGCTAGAAGCATTTTGTTCTTGTAGTAGTCAGAGTTCCGGACTTTGGGTCTTCGGCAGTCTTTGGCAAAATGTCCAAGTTTGCCACAGTTGTAGCATGTTGGAGGTTCTGGATGTTTGATCTCTTCTGCTTTATACCTTCTCTCTTCTGGCTTCCTCTCCTCTAACCTCTTTCCTTCAAATCTCTCCTTGTAAATATAGTTGCTCGGACCAGATGTATACCTCTGACTGTTTGAGCTCGACTTTGTGTAGAACTTCTTTTGAAAAGCCTTAGTCAACATAAACATAGCCTGCTTTAGTTGTTCACAGTCGTCAGAGTTAGAGTTCGCTTCAACATCATCTGATTCAGACACAATCATCTTTTTCTTCTTCTGCTTCACAACAAGAGCAATTGAGTCAACACTTGTCTTTTCAGCCTGTTTCTTTTCATCCATGATTTCATCCACCTCTTCTTCATTCTGTTTGAGGGTTTCATACACCTCATGAAGTGGAATCTTGTTTAGATCCTTGATTTGCTTCATTTGTCTGGCAAACCTCTTCCATTCAGGCTGGAGAATGCTGAGGAATTTGACATTCAACTCTATTTGCGATTTGTTGAGAAGAGCTAACCAAGAAAGGTCACGAATCTGTCGTATGTTTCTGCTAGAGACTCTCCAACTTTGCCTTTTAATTCTTCATAGTTGTTTAGGCAGTTGGATATTTTGAGCTGGTTCCCAACCTTTGAACCTAGAATCATTTTCTCTAGCTGATCCCACATCTCTTTGCCAGAGGCCTTGTAGCTGTCTATCTTCACATATATTTCATTTGGAATGCCTTGAATAATGTAATACTTTGCTAATCTATTAGCTTTTGCTCTTTTTAGGTCTTCTTCATCTAGTTCCTCAAACTTAAGTTGATATGGTTGCTCATCAATTCCCTCTGGAGGAGTCCTCCAAACAGGTGCCATAACTCATTCCTTTAAGGATTTCTTGATTAAAACACCCAAATCATGTCTTTCAATGAAGTCCATGAACCGATCTTTCCACTTCTCATACTCTCCCCTGAAGAGTATTGGTGGCTTTGAGTCAGTTCCGATCGCTAGAGCTTCTCTTGAAGTCATCTTGTTCGAATAATGTGCAATAAGAACTTGTACTGATCGTTAGTCCAGATAAAATCAGATAAATACTGAATAATTTGACTAAGTCAGGAACTGGCGCAAAAAGCTTAATTTGTGCTAAGTGAAGGTGGCGCAAAAATAAACTTTGCGTTAGAAGATATTGGCACAAAATTGGACTTTGCGCGTGAAGCGGGTCTCGAGAAATGGAACTTTGGCCTAGATGTGGTTGGCGCAAAACAGGGATTTGCACGAGATGAATGTCGCACGCTTTGAGTTTTGCGCGAGCAGTTGGTCGCGCGAAATTGAGTTTTGCGCGACGTGTTGATGGCGCAAAAGTGGTGTACTCGACCGGGGCCTTGACCGGTATGATGTTTGACTAGAATATTGTTGCGACCGGAGAGATGTTGACCGGTATTCTGACCGGAGGTCTGCTCGACCGGAACTACGACCGGATTGTTACTTCAACTGGTGTTATACGAGACCGGTGACTTGCCTTCGACCGGAGTGGTGTATTGACCGGTGTTATGATCGGCCGGATGATGTAGTGACCGGTGTTACCTCGACCGGAGTGTACCTTTCGACCGGATTCGAACTGTGACCGGGGTAGAGACCGATGTGTAATGTTCTTCGATAAATCGGCTCTGTAATCACCAAATACACCAATCTAGAAATCGAATTACGACACCAAAACTTGACACAATGATCGCCTTATCAACTACAACACCGTACGACCTTTTGATTTCGAAAACAACCACTGTTTGAAGATTTTGATCGATGTCACAGTGTTCTTGAAGATGAAGAACACAGTGAGTTCATTAAAATTTGATTTTGATCTGGTTTCAAGCTCTGATACCAATCTGTTTGATTAACAACAATCGATTACAAGTATGATACTTTGAAGCTCTCTATTGTTTTCTCTCTGATGAATAGTAGTTGGGTTAATGTTATGTGTTGTATGTGTGTGTGTGTGTTGTTTTTGATCTGATATGAGATATGATTATATCTCATATCCTACCTAACAACTAACATACATAATATCTAACTAAGATATTATCTAAAAGTAAATATAATATCTAAACTAAATATCTATTATTAGATATTTAGGACTAATATTAAATACTATAATTAACACAATAATTAACTTTGACAATTATTACAAACTAACATTAGACTAATCTTGAGAGTGGCTTTTCAGCTTTAGCTTCAGATTCCAAACTTCAGATTGGATGATCTTGAATTCAAAAAATCTGAGATCTAACACATTCAGTACTAGTTTAATAACAGATAACAAAAAACATACCCATACAAAAATTGGTAACAAACTATGATTTGTTCAAACAATAATGAGATACATTTAAATTCAAACAATTAATCTTCTAAAAATCAAAAAATTTAACAAAATCCAAACCATTCAAATAAAACATAACAAATCACAAATATTGCCTAAATTTGATAAACACATCATAAAATCCACACTATGCCATCCATCAATCAGATCACTCGGACATATCTTTCTTCACTGGGCAATTGCAAGAGTCATGGTCCGTGAGTTCATTACATCATCTACACTTGCTCTAGTGTCGTACAATCTTTATAGCTCGCTTGCCGCCGCCAATCAAATGCTTACCAGTCCGACAACCTTTGTTTCTAACACCTTCTGATTGAGAATCGGTGAGATAGAAGTTCCAAAATATAAAAACCAAAACTATGTCAACTTATCATAAAACCGACACTCAACATAGAGTTATGTAATAATATAAAGTTTTAATAGCTTCAAATACAAAAACACATATGATTGCATACAGAAAATTTAATAATCACGTATGACTATGCTGTAAAGGATTGTGTCATAATGTTTATCTATATTACCCATTACATTATCATATATGATTTAAGTAAGGGCGTAATTGGGCAATGTGTATATTACTTTGCATCAGTAAATCACATATGATTATACTATTCAGAAATAAGACATGATGCTAAACTAAACCAACTATATATTACAACATCATATGTGATTGAATACGAAAAATTAATAATCATGTATGTACCAAACAACATCACATGTGATCTTATTGTGATATTTATGTACTAACCATTTCAAATCCTCGAAATTATGAACGAGTTTCATAGAATTACACTTCCAACATATTTCAAAATCTGGAAAATATTCAATCTTCCTACACAATGTTCTTCTTAAAACAATTTATCAAAATCATTATTACCTATGTAATTTACTATTTCAATGAATGTACCAAACAACATCACATGTGATCATATTAATAATTATATGGATCACCATTTGAAATTCTGGAATATCGAATTGTCTTCAAAACTTCATTGCAAACCAGAAGATATGAATATAAAAAGGAACATACAACAAATGAAATCATTTTAGTAATTAAAAATTCCATGAAACTCTAAATTTATGTGGAATTTATAAATTAAAACACAACAAATGAAATCCAACACAAACTTCGACATTTATTTCTAAAAATCAAAACAAACAACAAATGAAAATCTGGGTTACCAATCTACAACAACATATCGAATGGTTTATCACCAAAACATAAAACATATATGCAAGAAATTAACTAATGGAATTGTAAACAAAAAAAATTTAAACGTATTACCTTCAACTTCTTCTAGCACTTCATCTCTCATACAAATGTAGATCATTCCCGAATTCACTTCTTTTTCACCAACATTCACATGATTTGCAGGAACGACCTCCATGGTGTGTGTATTCACAACCTCCGCGGCCATAACCTCCATTGTCGTTGTATGTACATGCTCCATTGATGGTTCAATCATATCCTCCATGTTCGACCCCGATAAAGTTTCACCATCAAACACATGCGATTCTATGACATGCTCCATGATCGACTGTAAAAAGCTTGAAAAAAATAATCCTATTCTTCAATTTGATCTGGGATACTAAACCTGCATCTAATGGAATCAGAGATATTGTAAAAAAAATGGAAATTGGTTGGTATTGAGTAGCCGAATCATCTCAAAATTGATTTGGATTCATATTGGATTGGAATGAAAATCATTATCGCACGATTTTAGGATAGGTGTCGGTCCACAATATTTATCAAGTTCTTAGCAACTCATACACATAAACGATTACCAACCTGTTTAGATTAATAACAAACGATTACAAGATTGGTCGATTTCAACTTTTCTGTTTGTTCTCTCTATTTTTCACCTTGAGTGTGTGTGAATGTGTGATCTAATTTTTGAGTTGTTCTTAGCTTCTCCAACACACTAAACCTTAATATCTAAACTAAGATATTAAAACTAATATCTAGATATTAATTAAACTAATATAATATCTAAAACTTAATATCTAAATAACAAGATATTAAAAACATAACTTTGACTATTATTACAAATTGACCCTTAGACTATTGTTGAGAGTAACTTGTCAGCTTTAACTTCAGATTGCGATCTTCGTACTGGATGATCTTGAATCCAATAGATATGTGATCTAACAATCTCCCCCTTTGGATCAAGATCATTACGAAAATGATTTAGCAATACGATCTTCTCTTTCAGCACAGAAGATGCAATCTCTCTCTTAGTCTTCAAGATATAGTAAACTCCCCAAAAGATGTAGTTTTTCTCTCTTTCAGTTCATGGGAAGAAATTATCTCTAGTTTCAGCTCGAAATTCTTCAGTAAAGTATTTTCAAAGAAAATTTCTCTCGAATCAGCATATCTTCAGAGTACTTGCTCTTTGAAGAATTCAATCTTGGACGTGATTCTTGAAACATGTGATTTCTTGGTTAGCTCTTCTCCATTTCTTGGGTAGATCTTCTCCCCCTTTTTGATGAGAAGTGTAACGATTTCATCAAAACTTGATGACAAGAAATGTTGTTCATAAGGAGCCTCTGATTCGTCAATGCAATAGATATTTATCCAGATCTTTGCAAATCTAGACAAAATAGTTATGTAACACCTGTAGCAATAAACAAATCAGTTAGAAACGCCTGTCAGTAACACTAAGTCACTGTGTGTAACGAATACACAATGGAAAGGAGTTGTTTGATGTTGACTCCCCCAGGGCTTCCATTTAATCATCAAAACACCACAAAGGTTATTTCTATAAACGTTATTACAAAGAAGATCCTTGTGTGTTCGTGCTTGTGGTAGAAAGAATTAAGCACTTGATGATTGCTTATAGGGCTCGAAATTGTGTAAACTAACAGTAAGTTAGACACAGACTCAATGTGCATGAGTGAAGTGCGAAGGTGGGGCAGACTTCCTTCTTTTCAATATCCAGATTTTCCAAATGAAAATCAGATAGCATATGTGTTGCATCCCCTGTGAAAATGTGAAACACTTTCTATTTGAGTAGAAAATGAGTAGTTAGTGAGGTTTGATCAAGATTTGGCATGGGCTAGTTTTCTGTTTCAATAATGATCACCAAAGAAATGTGAAACATTATAAATGTGGTTGCCCGGCTCAGAAAGTAGTTGGTGCAGAGTTGTGATATTCTTTTAACTCTGTTCTCACACGCTCTTTCTTTTAAACATTTAGCTCACTACTAACTGAACTCTCGTTTTCATGATACCTCATCACTCTTCCACACTCATTTCTTTTGACTCCTCACACCCAATCACTATGGATTAACTTCATTGGTAGAAATCACTGGTTAACGTGATTCCATAGAAGTTGTGTTAATTCCTAGCACACTGATCCCGTATATCCTATAAAGAATATGTTGCTCAAAATGATTTATAATCATGTAAGCTCATGTAGAACATTTAAAGTACACTCCAAAAATATAAAATCTTATGAAAAATCGGGAAGTGGTTTGAACGTTTAAGAATATGTTTTCAATGATTGAAAGTTGTCCTTCTTTCAATCACATATGAGATTAAGATAAAGAAATATACCTTTAAGTGCGATCTTACATCTCATGAAGCTTAGCTTAAAGTCATAAACATATGATCGTATAAGCTCTTCTCAAAAGTTTTGCAAAAGTCTTAAGTCAAGTCAAAGAAAACTTTATTCACTATTATTGAAAAGACAAAAAGCAGTAAAACAAAGAAATTCTCTTACTCCCCCTGAAATTATGCATCTAACATATGTCAGTTATAAATCACATGATAGAGATCTATAATTCACTTGTGAATTGTAGATCATCATATTTATCGGATGCAAATAATTTCAGAAATAAATATGTACTCCCCCTTGAAGGTTGATTTCCTCGTTGGAGTATCGGAGTACAATCTCTCATATCAGCATTGGAGTAAGGTCTTTTCATCATTGAAGTGTGGGTCTTGAACTGTTGTATTCAAGAGCCATTGTTGACATTGATGTCCGGGTCTTGAGCTAATTTACTCAAGAACCATTGTTCTTCTACTCCCCCTTGACAGTAGGTGCATGCAACACAGAATCATTATTCTTCTTTGGTACCCACTGGTATTTGGGTCCATATGTGTTAGTTGCAGTTCGTATGGGGGTTATGGAATAAGAACCATACTAGTAATGATCTTTGGTTCTGTGAACAGGATCATGTGTACGACAGTAAGAACAAGAATTTTCCTTACCTGATAACCTGATCATTTGATCTCTCGTGTAAACATGAGCAGGTTTACTTTTCAGCGCATTGTTCTTCGTTTCATTATGCGTATGTACACATGAGCTTTCATCTTTAACTAGTTTCTTCTTCCAGAAAAGATTTTTTTCCTTGTAGCTCCTTTTTCTCTGAAGTGAACCTGAACCATCTAACTTTCTGTCAAAAAGAAGGTTAGTAGTACGAATATGATTTGAAGATTTAGATTTATTAGGAAAATCAGATTTCTAATATTGGCTTTTCTTGCGTTTACCAGAGGTGTTCTGTTTCTGTGAACGCTGATTTTTATAAACACTTGGTAAAGCCTTTCTTTTTACAAGAAAAATAGAATGATCTGGAAGTGAAGCATTGAAATCAACCATATCTACTCCTTCTATACACCCTTCTTTTGAATTTAAAAAATCATTTGCAGACTCAAACAAGTCATCAAAGAAATCAGTAGAAGTGTGAGGTGTTTTTGAAACTGTAGAACACTTTGTAGATTTAGAATGATAAACAGTGTTCTTCATAACAGTAGAAAACACATCTTGTTCTATATTCACCAAAGTTCTTTCGTCAGATAAGACATTTTCTAACTCAATTATTTTGCTTTCTAATACGAGTGGAGGTAGATAAGTTTTAGCTCGAACAGGTTTTACCTCCATTTCAGTAGAAGAATAGGTAGCAAAATATTCTTTTGAAAGAACTTTTGGTTTTTCCTAAAGATAACTATCATTCAGTCTTCCATAACTGAATGGTAGTTTCATTTTCTTCAAATTCTTTCTATTTGTATCTTCTCTACCTCAACTTATTCTGATGCTTTGGTAACAAATTTGGGTTTCAAATGAGAATGTTTACCAGGAGCATACATATAATCTGCATTATATAAACCAGGCTGTTTTTTGATAACATGTTTCAGGTAATGAGGATTATTACAACCTAATCCCCATTTTGCTTTAAAATCAGCATCTTCATTAGGTGTATTCAAGAAAATAGTTTGATCTGTTTGGCCTATTGAGTAAAGTTTGGTTTCAGACCATTTACCTTCTTATTTAGATTCTTGTTCTCAAACTGCAGTTTATAAACAATTAAGGTTGTTTCTTTCTTTTCTAAATCAGACTTAGAAAATTGAGAAACAAAATCAGAAATCCTCTTTTCTAAACAATCGTTTTTAAGATTAAAATCAGAAGCAGATTTGCGTAGGGAATCCATGAGATCTTTGTTCCCAATAACTGACTTATTTAGCTCAAAGATATTTTGATTACGCTTAGCAACTCTGCCTTTTTCCCTTTTCAGTTTTGACTGAAGGTCTTGAAGTTCGACCATCATCGCATCCATTTTGATCATAAAATTATTTTCGGTTAAGTTCATTACCTCTTCAGCTGCTTCATCATCTGAATCATCATACTTTGCATGATTGGCCATCAAGCACATGTTAGCAGCTTCTTCATTCTCTTCTTCTTCATCATCTTCAGAATGATCTAACCAAAATTCGTCTTCAGCCATTAACGCTTTGCCAGCTTCCTTTTGTTTGGCTAACATTAGTTTGTTCTGATAATACTCCGTATTGCGAACCTTTGGCTTTCGACAGTTTGAGGCGTAATGTCCAATCATGCCACAGTTGTAGCATGTGATTGGGACATTAGCTTTCTTACCTGTACTGGTGTAGTCATTCCTAAATTGCTTCCTTTCGCTTGGTTTCTTCTAAAGAAATCTACTTCCTTCTACTCTTTCTCTATGCTCACGGTTCTTGGAGCTTGAGGAATAATATCTCTATGAATTTGATCCCGGTTTTTTGTACAATTTCTTTTGGAATGCACGAGTCAGTAATGGCAGTGCTTGTTTGAGACTTTCTCCATCATCTCCATCAGATTCAGTTTCTGATTCAGAACTTGTAATTACTTTCTTCTTTTTCTTCTTATCTTTGACAACAAGTGCAATGGAATCAGGAACTTTCTCAACTTCCTTTTTCTTTCCACTCCTTTTCTCTTCTACTTCTTCTTCGTTCTGCCTTAGTGTCTCATACACCGCGTGGAGTGGAATGTCACTCAGATCTTTCATCTGTTTCATTCTTCGTGTATGCTTTTTCCATTCTGGTTGAAAGACACTGAGAAACTTGACGTTGTTCTCAATCTGTTTTGTTTTTAACTTTATTCTTTGACAGTTCGTTCAGAAGCAGAACATATCGTTCATAAGTGTCCGCTAGGCTTTCATCCTCAAAGGCTTTGAATTCTTCATAATTGTTTATACAGTTTGCGACTTTCATCTGGTTCCCAACCTTAGATCCCATCATCATCTTTTGAAGTTGATCCCACATCTTCTTAGCATTAGCTTTGTAGTTGTCTATTTTGATGTAAATATCATTCGGGATACTTTGAAGAAGTAAAGATCTTGCTTGCTTATCAGCTTTGAAACGGTTCTTTTGTTTTTCAGAAAATTGGGCATACTGTACTGTAAGAGTTTTCATCTTTTGTTCTCTTTCCACGTTACCATCCTCACTGTCAGAAGAATCATCTTCAGCATCATCATCAGGTATTTGGACAGAAAGTGGTGCCATGGGACCTTCTTTTATTGATAAAAGAATGTTATCTCCGTTTAAGTGTCGGTTCACAAAGTCAAGAAATCTGTCTTTCCATTGTTCGTAATCCCCTTTAAACAAAACTGGGGGTTTGACATCCGTGCCAATGGAAAGAGCGTCTTTTGAAGTCATCTTGTTTGGATATAAATGTGCAATAAGAACTTGGATCTGATCGTTAGTCCAGGTAAAATTTGATCACACAAGAAATTTTGTCCCCCTAGGCAGACTTAGCACGGGGGTATGGGGCAGCGCCCCTACAGAAAAAAAATTATGACAATTAAAGACCCTATTACAGTTTTGAAAAATTCTCAGAAAAATATTCTAAGTATGGAATAGTGATTGGCGCAAAATGGAGGTTTGCGCGAAAGGTTGCTGGCGCGAAGTAAGATTTGCGCGAGATGTGCGTGGCGCAAAGTATGGTTTGCTCTAGTAGAGGTTGGCGCGAAGTGAGGTTTGCCCTACAAGGAGTTGGCGCAAATGTGACTTAGTCTTTGCGTGAAGAGCTGATGGCGCGAACTGAGATTTGCGTGATACGTTGGTCGCGCGAATTGAGGTTTGCGCTACAAGAGGGTCGCGCAAAATGAAGTTTGCGTGAGCTGTTGGTGGCACAAAGTGGGTCGCGCAAAGTTCAACTTACGTGAGTTCGTCCCCGAGTTTGCGCGAGTTCGTCCCTGTACTTCGAAAAATCGATATGATTTCTTAAATAACCGTGTTTTTCCACGATTAGCAGTCCCAAATGGTAACAAATTGACCACTAACAGTTATAGATCAGATTTCAAGCACTCGATCGCAATAAATACCACTTTTTGAAATTTAAGACGATGGAACAGTGCTCTTTTTGAAGTCGAACACAGACAAGAAAATCACCAAATTGGAACTCGATTTAAGCTCTCTACTGAAATTAATCACTCACAACTCGATCTAGCACACTTATCGATCACAACCTGATCGATTTCAACACCTAAAACACACTAGAACTCGAAATCGATTTTGAAATGAAGAACACAGAGTCGATCTTTTAAAAACTTGATTGAATCTATTTATCAGGCTCTGATACCAATTGTCGGTCCACAATATTTATCAAGTTCTTAGCAACTCATACACATAAACGATTACCAACCTGTTTAGATTAATAACAAACGATTACAGGATTGATCGATATCAGCTTTTCTGTGTGTTCTCTCTGTTTTTCACCTTGAGTGTGTGTGAATGTGTGATCTGATTTTTGAGTTGTTCTTAGCTTCTCCAACACACTAAACCTTAATATCTAAACTAAGATATTAAAACTAATATCTAGATATTAATTAAACTAATATAATATCTAAAACTTAATATCTAAATAAGAAGATATTAAAAACATAACTTTGACTATTATTACAAATTGACCCTTAGACTATTGTTGAGAGTAACTTGTCAGCTTTAACTTCAGATTGCGATCTTCGTATTGGATGATCTTGAATCTAATAGATATGTGATCTATCAATAGGTGTTATAGATTCCTAAATTATCAAGAATGAAAAATGACTTTTTTACCCTTTTTAAAATTCTTTTTAATTAAAATCGATAATTAGTAATTAATGAATTATGATTGGTCCATAACTGTTCCTTTATTCTTTTAAATGGAAGTCATTCTCGCATGATCCCCTCTCTCTCTCTCTCTCTATATATATATATATATATATATATATATATATAGCAAAAAGAAGAATTATATATCAATCGTCTTAGCACCGATTTAAGTGATTCAAGTTCCTATGGAAAATTAACACTCATAACTTCAATCTTCCTGTTTTAAGTTTTTGCAAATTCGAGCCGTATAAGAATCCGAAACTGATGCCGAAGTTGGGAGAAAAACTAGATTTGAGAGAAAACGGATTAAAAGAAATAAAGAAGCAAATATAACAAGAAAAAAGGTTGTGGTAGATTGGGAAGGGCATGTGTTTGCATGGTGTTTGTCCATATCAAATCTTGTTGGAAGCATAACTTTTTTAATATATCTATAACCAATTCGGCCCAAGTGATTCATGGATCATCAGCTAAATTCCATCCCACTCTAGGCCCAATCCATTAATCATTGTTAGGGGCTTAGGCACCAATAAATATTTACTACAGAGAAGAAGAAACTACAATTTTGGAACTTAAAAGGGGCAGACTGTGTTTCTTACCTTTTTTTAAGAGAAAAATATGTATATTTTACACACACACATATATATATATATATATGATTTGGTTGGGCGATAAAGATGATTCAAGATTCAAGTAAAGGTTTTTAATGAAGATGCAATGCTAGCTTTTCAAGGGAAGGTTAAGATTTATGATGGAAGGAATAAACTCCCTAACCCTTTAATTTAAGATTTCTCTAGTATTATGTAAAAATTTAGAGTTCTTGAAATACTATGATTTTGATGTTATTAAAGTTATTTATTGGAAGAAATATCTTATATGGTAAATAGTGGGGTTGTTAGTGTTTTGCAAATGAATTAAATTGAGGTATTTACTTTTGGTGATAAGTAGGGGTGCTCACGGGTTGGGTTGATCGGGTTGAAGACATTTCAACAACCCAACCCAATGTTGGCGGTTTGAAAATTTTCAACCCAACCCAACCCAAAACCCGTTCGGGTTGGTCAGTTTCGTCGAGTTGTGTTTAAACAAAGTAAAAACAATATTGAAAACATAAAAATAAAGAATTTTTTCTTTGAAATATGATCCATCATTCAAAAGAATATACGAGTTCGTCAAATATTTAGGTATTACCTATAACTTTCCAATAATGTCCTCTTATGAGTTCCACTTCTCGTTATTGCCGAGTTGTTTTTGGTAACTTATACATATTAAAGATAAATATAAATAATTTTAGAGAAGTCGCTAAAATGTTTATCGTATCGGGTTGGTCAGGTTACTTTGAGTCTAACCCAATATCAACCTAATAGCTTCGGGTTGTCCTAATTTTGTATCGATTATATGTCGGATTTTTTCCCGGTTTGGTTAGGTTGGGTTGATCGGGTTGGTCGGTTTTTTGAGCACCCCTAGTGATAAGTTCATTTGGTGTTTAAGGATTTCAAATTGAAAGTTTAAATTTTATAGCTTTTAAATGGGTTTTGATGAATTAATCTATAGCAAGGTTCTAAATGGCGTGAGGCGTGGCGTGGCGGCGAGGCCAAGCCTCAAGCCTTAGGAGTCACGACGAAGCCATAGCGTTTTCAAGGCGTGACTTATGGCGTCAAATTTCTATTTCATATATAATATTATATATAAAAACGTATGTTTTGTAGTGTTACTCAGTGAGTCAATAGTAATAGGGAATTTAAATTAGGTTGTATATATAAAAAAAAACTTGCAAATAAGACATTAAAAACGTAAAGAAAAAATCAAATATCTCATTACAATAACCGTGCATTAGGCCATGGCGTGCCATGGGCTTAACGTGGCGTGACACACAAGCCTTGGTGCCATGGCGCGCCATGGCGGTTGTGCGGCGTGTTTTTTAGAACATTGATCTATAGGAAGTACGGATTAAATGGTTTTATATAAGTTGAAGATGATATGGTTTATTTTAGGTGCAGATATTGTAAAAATTATAATAAATCGCTCGTAAATCGGTTTGAGGTGTGTAATATGTCCCTGAACCGTTAAGATGTCCCTTACAATCTGTATGTTTTGTGCAAGAGTTGATTTGGATTATAAATAGGTCAAAAAAGTGGTTTAATAGAACAACTCAGTTTTATGACGGGATTGAGTAAACAATCTTCAAATATTCGTATAAAATGGGTTTTAACTCCGTTAAGGGTGATTCTTGATGTGTTGGAAAGGTCAAAACGGTTGTTTAAATAATTGGTTTAGAGATTTTTCTTTGATTTGGTGATTACATATGATTTATCTAGGTAGCAAGAAGATTGCGCAAGTTGGATGAAAACTAGGTTTAACATAACCTAGTAAGGCGAGTTCAAGTTGATTTGTGAAAACTCTGTACATGCCAAAAATATCTATTTTGTCATAACTAATGGTTTTACTTGATGTTTATAAAATGTTGGATTATCTGATAAGTTTTGCATATTGGTGCATTAGATTTATAAGTTTTGTGAAATAACCATATTTGGGTTTTTGGACACTTTGATATGTAGAGATTATTAATCTTAGTGTCATCGATTTTATAAATCATTTGGAAAATACAGGTTATTGGATTATAAAGCATTTTGGAGATAAATAGTTTGATTTTGTTTGGAAAATTCGAATGGTGGGTTTTGAGTTAATCATATTTTGAGCATGAATTTGCATAAATGATGGTTAAATACATTTTAATACTTATGATGACTTTTAATAACTAGTCAATTGAGTTTTCGAGCTTTTGGCTCGGTTTTGACTTAAAAGAGTCTTGGGAGCATTAATCCGATTTATTTTGCTCTATGATGGGATTTTGGGATTATATGCATTTGAGGCATATTTATTTGTTAAGTACATGTTTTGAGGATGTTGGACATTCCTGTGTAGTCATGTAATTTTAGACTGTGTTGTATTGGATCCATAGGCACGTAAGTGAGTCTGTATTTGATGGTCAATTGGGTATTGCGGGGTTGGACTTCGGGACCTATGTCTTATGACCTTACACTTTTCAAGTAGGCACTAGGAGGGTTGAGTCTGGAAGTGTTACCTAGGCACTAGGACCTCCGCCGCTTGAGGTAATGCCTTGGAGGTAGTCCTTAAGTGTGTCGGGCCTTCAGGGTGGAATTCAGGGTAATGTTCACCAAGGTTAACCGACTCTTGAGGTGAAACTTGTTAAGAAATCGTAGGGTACATTTGGGCTTTTATGTCGTGAAGTGTCATACGATTAATGTTGCAAGAGTGACATACTTTTGTGTTCCTCCACTCTCAACGGATACGGGTCTCCCCATCGTCGGCCAACAATATTTTAAATATTAACGTCTTACTTCATTATCGTTGGGATTGTGTGGTTGACTGTAAATGATGACTGGATTTCTCTCTACGTATATTAAGGTTTGAATGAAATAGGTCATTTCTATGTTTTGTTATTTGGATTCCTTCCATTTTATGGTCGCGTGAGTAATAATTTTTAGTTATATGTGCTTGGTGGCATATTATAGTTATATGGATTGTTTTCCATGATTTATGAGTTGAGTATTATTCCCCACCCGTGTTTTGGGTGTTTCGGGATATAAAGTTTTATCCGCGTTTTTTATAAATTGGGAGTCCAATTTTTATTCACGTTTTGAGTAAGTTTTGGGTTGCATCGCTTTATAAAGAATGTTTTGTATTGGGGCATTTGTCCTTAAAAATGCATGTTGATGGAAAGCAATTCGTTTTCATATATAAAGTAAATCGTGTTGAAAGATTATGATTTAAGTTGCATTCTTTCCTTTTAAGGATATATTTATTCACGTTGAAAACTTTTCAACTCACTAGGCATTAGCCTAACCTTTTTATTTGTCGGCATGTGTATCAGTCCCAAGGTGGGTATGGTATTAGCGACACTGTAAAGAGATGAGTAATAGATTTATGCTCGAGGGTGAGTAGTTGGTGAAGTCTTCCGCAATTATCTTGTGAATGACAACTTGTATTTGGGTTTAGTAACACCCGACCTTTGATTTATCCTTATGTAAGACTTTATTTATTTTGTTGACGGTTGAATCTAGAATTGAATTTCAAGTATGGACTTGTCGTAAGAAATTTTATCCATACTTGAGGTATTATTGACAATTTTAAATTAGTTGTTCTTTCCAAATTTGAGGGTGTTACATGTATCCTGGGAGATAGACGTTTGAGTGTCTCTAGCACAGAAGAGAGGACGAATATGTCTTAAGGAAAATGTGTTTGCCACATGCCTTAACATTTCCTTACATATCCTTTTATTGACATGCAAACAAGCAAGTTTGTATTCCTTTGAATTTTATATTTTGTTTATCTTATTATTTCGTCTTTTATAGCACTATTTCCAACAATCTTAAGACAGATTTTTTATGCTATAAAATATGGTCATTTTGAAAGAAAATTTTGGTTCTTAGTTTGGGGTAATTTTGATACACATAAAGTTGTTTGAGATCGATTGGGTTAGTGAACCAAAACTAAATAAATGATTTATGACTTTGTTGATTTTTAGAAGGATTAATTCAAAACGAACAATCATAGATGTCTGTGTTGTGTTGGAACACAAATATCATATTTGCTTTTAAGCGGTAATATTATTGTTTTTAATTACGAGTTGATAATTTCTTCTTTTCTCTTTTCAATTATCTGGGAGTTAAATAAAATTAAAAATCGTAACTCAAAAGTATGTTGAGTAGTTTGAGCTCATGTTTGGTTGATGAAATGAAAATATATAAGAGTTGAATAGAGTTGTATTCAAGAAAGTTTCAACTTTGTTTTAAACGATTTGGACTTTTTGTTTGTACCAAGGTACAAGTCTTATTGCTTGCATCCCTTCCAAATCATCACGTCTCTTAAAAGTTGAGTATCAATTGAAGGGTTTGGTTAACGGTAATCTAAATTGGATAAATGGTGTGTTAGGAGTAGAAGAGATAAATCGGTTTGAATTGGAAAACCCGGTCAAGTTGTGGGTTTGATAACCGGGTCGGACATAAGGTCTAGATATGCATGTTTCTCAAACAAAGTTTGGGGATTTGGCGATACGAGATCGGGTCGTTTTAATTAAGTTTGGAGATTTTCAAATCATTCCCTGGATTTGATTTCTGAAGTTTAAGCTATAAGATAATTAAAACTAAGTAGCTCTTTTTTTATATTATATTACCACGTGCTACCAAATTGAAATGTGTTATTTTGGTAATTATATGAGAATTATCTATTTCATTCTGATTATGTTGATTAGGGCGCTTTGTGCATATGAATACATGCATATCTTTTCAAATTGAATTTATTTATAGATTCAAAACTATTACAATTACAATTACAAAGTTCAAACGTGTAGAATTTTAAATTTGCAAATGTGCATAATTCTATAAACTGCAAATGCGTCGATCTAATGAATTCTATTTATCAGGAAGTTTGGTTTAACTATGAACATATTAGTGACTTGTTCTGATTTGCTTAATTGTGTTATTAACTAATATAAAATTGATGGCGAATAGTTACTTCAGTGAACTTCCCTTCTTATAGAGAACCAATAAGAAAATCACACGAAAAAAATTAATTGGTACAATTTCATTCGTAACTTGTGAAAAGAGGAAAATTGCGACCTAATGGTGGTCCGTGACTTATGGGGTCACTTGTTATGTGAACAATGTCAAACTTGATTCTGACAACTATTACACGGTGACCGGGAAATATGTGGTATTGGTTGAACAATATAACTGATATGCTGTACTGGGAAGGTTTTAACCTTTAAAGGATGTTGTTTATGTTTTGATTGTACAATAAAGTTGGTATCGGCAAGCAAGTTTGCAAATGATAGGCACTTTCTGCTGCTTAACTCTTGTGTTGAGACTTTTAGGTCGTTTTGTTGTATTGCCAAATGATGCATCTGATGTGAGATGTATATTTGAAGCTCACAAACAAGTGTCATGATATCAGACAGTGAAACATCTGTGAAAAACAACTCCACTTGATTTTGATCTTGATATAATTTTGTTTTGCAATAAAATAAAATTTGTTTATATTATGAGATTGTTTGGACTACAAGATTTAAAAACAAATGTTCGAAAAACTAAAAGTCTAATGAAGTTTAACTAATATTCAAATAGTGCTCCCGCGAAACCAATAAACTTCATTTTCTCAAGTAAACAGAAAAAATCGTTAATGTACAACGATGTGTTGAGTTGTATAAATCAAAATCAAATGACAAACTTATAGAATTGGGTTCTATGAAAATAAGAGATAGATCACACATTTTATTAAAATGGTGGAGTGATTGTGGTGGTGAATATGTTGATTCACAAAGTAACACCACATACCGTTCTCAATTACTAGAGAAGAATGATCTGGATGTCCTGAGCTGTGACACTAAGGTGCCGTTTGTTTTTTAAGAGGTCTAAAGTCTGAAGTCTTATTTTAGTTATGATTAATAAGAGGTGATGTGTAAAAAGGTTTGAACGATTCAGACTTAAGAGCAATTAAGAGGTTTTTTTAAAAAACAAACAACCCCTAAGTGATATAAAATGAGAGTTTGCTTTTCGCACTCATTGAATAATTCGACCCAACGATTGTAAGCTTCAGAAGTAAATGTTATGAGCATGAATTTTAATAAATGGTAAGGAGACACGAGCATTACTTGCCATGATGCAAAACCATTAGTGGGAACTTCTCTATATGTGAGGAGGGAGAAAAATTGTGTTTAACTTGGAAAAAAACATAGTGAACAACCTCTAATTTGTTCTAAAATTCATTCACGTGAAAAAAAAAGTTGTAGCCTGGTATGTGACTCTCATAAGTTGAGCTATCAAGAGGTGACAAGAAATGTGGGGGTGTCTCGCCCATTGAAAATGTAAATCGATACAAATTTAACTATGATGTTTCCATCGACTATCAAAAGATTGCAACGTTCATCGATTATAAATCTACATATTCATAGATTCTCACGAACACGATAACAATATGTTGTTTTTTCTTAAACAAATGTCAGTATGACAACTATGAAGGATTTGCAATCATTTGTTTGTATTGTAAGAACATACTCTTTATTAGATATAATGGGAAAACCACAAAAATGTCTCGAAGGGAAGATATGGGACATCAAATGTAATGTGAGCGTCCAAGTTAAGTAAATAACTAACAGTCTAATGTCGATGCAGTCAACTCCATGGCAAGATATTTGAACAGGTTGGCAAGGGAGACTCTGCCAATATGGCAAAGGAAAGCATTGAATGCGTAAGGGTCATGAGTCCCTATGAGTAGTAATCCAAGAGAAAATTACTAGAAAATGATTTGTTGTATGAACATGATCTTGTTGGTTTAGATGTACTCTCATGTATGGTCTATTCACGATTTCATCTGGCCAATTTCGTTGTGAATCTACCGATATATGTAAACGTACTTGTTATAGCCTAAAATCATATTGGTTAGCACAATTCTTAATGTGATATGTGATAGAGAATAAATCATTTCTTAATGAAAATGTCTAAGAGTTATGCGAAGCTTGATGCATGTTTATCGAACTCAACTAATAAGCCGATTAAGTAGATGTTCGAACAATATGAGTTGCAAGAGACTCAAGGTCGAGTTATGAATATGGACTGTCTTAATCTGAATACATTGCGAATGCTGAAGGGGTTTTTAGCAATACATATTGATTTCAGATATGAAGAACTCCAAGCAACCGGTTGGTTTGTGATAACACTTGAGGTGTAACATAATCTAGAAATCCTCACAACACATGGTTTACTATGAAAACTTTGCAGTTCTACTAACCAAATTGTGAAATCGAGAGTTGATGAGTAAGTAGTTAAAGGGGAATGAGACCGAAGCCCATTGAAAAAATTTGCGCGAAGGAAACTCAAACTCAACCAAGCTGACTGGAGATCCCAAGATCTAGGTTCAATCGGACAACCTAATTGTATGAGCTACATCAAATCACTGTGGGAGTAACTGTCCATTCCTCTGATAAAACAGTGATGTTAATATTATGATAAATCTATGACTTTTAATTATCCTAATGAGATCACCTATGCAAGAGAGAAGTGGGGTCGCTTCGAAAGGAATTATGATGGGCTTAATTCCTAAGAACTCTTAGAGAACCAGACAAGTGTTCATGACCATAAAGAACTCACCAATTGTGTGAGGTATATCATCATTTTCACAAACGGCAGAATAGTTCAAGGACATCATGTCTACTAGTCAGCCAGAAAAGTAAATATGCTTTCACAAGGGAAGGTTCAAGGGTTTATGCCTACCTATCCTATGCAAATATCGCTTATAGACCTCTATTACATTTTATGTCGTTAGTCAATTTCATTCATGTGGGGGATTGTTGGAAAAAGTATAATATTTGAATGAAATTGATTTTTAATATTTAATATATTTGATGGAAAATTGAAAGGTTGTGAATTAATATTTGAATTTATTTCATATTTAATTGTCATGAATTTTAAATTTAATTGTCATAAGTTCAAACCTTTCATATTACTTTCATCACTTATAAATAAAGACTCATGGATTGAAAAATGGAAAAAGTTAGTTTTGGAAAAGTTCTCTAGAGTGTCCATGATCATTTCTTCAAACTTTATCCTCTCATTGGTTTTAAAACATTGTAATAGAGAGAAGGTACGTCTTGGTTCACCTAGTTAATTTGGTTGTGCTGTGTTGTTGTATCCTGGGAGATAGATGTCCGAGTGTCTCTAGCACAGAAGAGAGGAAGAATTTGTCTTAAGGAAACTGTGTTTGCCACATATCCTTTTATTGACATGCAAACAAGCATGCCTCAACATATCCTTACATATCCTTTTATTGACATGCAAACAAGCAGGTTTGAATTTTATATTTTGTTTATCGTATTATTTCGTCTTTTATAGCACTATTTCCAACAGTGATTGCATGTCTCCTCTTTGTGTCTACAGAAAGGGTTATGTTGATAGGTCCATCAAAACATAAACTACATAAACTACAACCAGGGAACTGCTAAATTTCTAATAAAGGCAAGGGGACCTCCAAAGTATTATCATTTTGATAAGAATTTAAAAGTCTTTATCCAAAAAAAAAATACTAGTGCCTTGAGATATAAATCATTGTGTGTAGGTGTCAATTCCATCAGCATAAATGGAAAGTGCAAGAGAAAGAAGGAACATGAATAGACTTTGGATAGTGTATACAGGCCGGAGGATCACACTACGTACCAATTTTATCATGAGTAAGATAGAAAGTTATGCCAAGAACACTATTGGAATCCCAACAAACTGAATACCATTGTCAAATATCAAAACTTTGGAATCCCAAACCTGACTACAACAAACTGAATACCATTCATTTTTCCTCTATCTCTGTAGTACTAGACTTGAGGCTGTATATCCACCCGATTAATAATTTAATCAAAGGCCATGATACAGAACTTGAGTATATGTATAAGGTAGATTTATCTAGAAGACTTTACTTGTGTCTAGACTTGCCTTTTGGTGTTGATTTACAAAAATGTAATAAAGTTAAGTCGTTACCAATTCCTTTATTTGAGCTACATGTTAAATGCCCTTAGACTCCTATACAAACCACTATAACATATCAGTTTGAATTAAGCAAGAAATAAGTCCTTTCCCTGAGAAATCTTATGCCGAGTGATTCTTTCGACACCTTAGTGTGGCCGGAAGAATGTACCATAAATTTCAATTCCCTATATTGGTTAAGAATGGATGTTATGGATATGGGATTTATAAACACATCTTTACACAAAGTCAGCTGTACCAGTTATATTGTGGGCGCATGATTACGACTTCTATCATGATTTTCATAACAGAACCATTAGCATTTTGAATTTGGTTTTCTTTAATGGGACAGAAGTGTATTTACTGAATTATGTATCCATGGCATAGTGTATTTTTGGTGATACAAACGAAGAAGAAAAGATCCAAAAAATCTCTTGCCCTTAACCATGAAGTAGGAATTATAAGATAAGAAAGCTACCGTCCCACCACTTCAATTTATTAGAAAAGCAAAATAAAGGCCATTTCACCACTTCAATTTCAGTTTCTGTTTTTGCTGATGTAATTTGCATGTGATTTGTTGGCATGTCAATTGTAATATGCTTTTTTCCATCAACTGTGAATTACCAATTAATTGAATTTTATGAAAGGAACAGTCAGCATGACACTAAAAACTACATATATAAATCTTATCAAGAGGATCGATATCAATAAAGGAGAAGTAGCCAGAAAAAGCTGAGTACCTACCTTCTCAAATGTGTTCACAAGTCAAAAGGGGTGAATCAATTCAATCAGGCATTTATTTTAAGCCCTCACATTCAAACCACCAGCAGCGATGATACATAGATGACTCATCTTTATAGATGATACATATATTACCCAGCAGCTTCAGCATTTAACTTCCATACCATCAAGGCAACCAAACCACAACAATCCGACGTCAAAATATCTATACCAGATTATCAGGCAGTGTCTTGGGAATTCCGATGATATCAACAAGGGGACTACTTCTTTCTAAACCTTATGAA
Organism: Arctium lappa; assembly: GCA_023525745.1. Taxonomy (NCBI): domain Eukaryota; kingdom Viridiplantae; phylum Streptophyta; class Magnoliopsida; order Asterales; family Asteraceae; genus Arctium; species Arctium lappa. The sequence goes on along the minus strand of CM042051.1, from coordinate 23,614,975 downwards.
CCCAATTATCCTCTTTCTACTTCCAAAATCGATGGCATAGAAAGAAAAGGCAATTTTGCAGTCCCAATTAAAAATCATGGTAATTAATTGTCGCACACTGATGCAAGGAAAACAAACAGTTCTATTTCTCTACATCAAATCTAACAAAGTTTTCATTTTTATAATTGCAGTTAGCTTAGTAGCCAAACTAATAGAAGTTGTGAAACACAAGTTGAGTTATGGTGCCAAAATCCTACCACTTGGCCGTGAAGCAAAAATCTTCAGAAAATTCTTTAGCACCAGGGATAGCGAAAAGTTGTTGCATGCCTCCCAATGCTACATATACACTACAGCGGGTGCGATTGCAGGCATCCTCTTCATGTCTACTGAAAGGGTTGGATTTTGTAGTGACAGATTCCTCCAAACTTATTCCACAACAGGGGAGCTGTTAAAGTTCCAATATAAGGTAGGGAGTCTTCAAATTATATATTTATTTCCCATCATGTTTGTTAGATTTAAAGTAGTATCTTGACATAATTGTTTTTGTAGGTGTCAATCCCATTGGGAAAGATCAAAGGAGTAGGTGAGAGCATGAACATGAAGAGGCCGTCAAACAAGTATGTGGAATTAGTAACCATGGACGATTTCAACGTCTGGTTTATGGGCTTCCCAAATTACAGGAAAACTCTAAGACATCTTCATAGGATAATTTATCCAGACTGCTTGAGCAAATGATGTTCAATTCCATGTAAATGTAAAATAGACAACTTTAGTTTCACTAACGGGAGCATGTATATATATATATATATATATTTGTTGATAGAGGAGAGATATTGACAAGACTCATTTCCCCTCTTGATTCAGGTTTTAGTTGTTCAAACTTGAGACTGATTTATTTTGTTTGTGTGTTATTTAGCCAAACTTCAACTAATTACATCTGAGCATATAACATACGTTGATGGCTATTGCATAATATAGGATAAGAAATGAAGGTCGTAATATACTGGTGAAACTTTTGATAAGAGATACATAATTATCTAATACAATATGGTGAACCTTTAAACAAGATCGACATACATATCTACTACAATCATACACACACAAATATACCAATGCATAATGCTTTCCCTTTTTCTATATGCTACTCATTTCATGTGTTACACCAAAATGAATGCTATAAATTTATGAGTAAATATGTTGACAACAAATCCCAATCAAGGCTCTGTAATATATATAAATATATATTAGTTGATGTGTCTCCAAAATGCATGCAAATGAAATTCAAAATCCATCCATAGCCGGCATGAAGAGAGAGAAAAAAGGAGAAAGTCAACATGAGGATAAATGGTCAATTATGGAGGCTTTGAACACAGTGAGTAACACGGCTATTTCTGTTACCAAACCCACATGCAACTCGCCTTCATCACTGTGGTCTTGTGAAGATTTTGTTTAATCCGGGCGAGTTTGATGTATACAAACTCGCTTGAGAGTCGCGCAAGCCATGGACGGTTTTAAAAGCAGTTTCCATCCTCATTTATTGGTGTGATGCTCTCCATATATGAAAGATATTTTTCTCCCAACAATTAGACTAGTTACGATTAACATTAAATCTGTATTTCTTCATCGATTTCTCTTGTTTCTCAAGTATTGTAACATCGTCGATTATAGTGGACTTCTCGGTGGTCTCCTCTGCCCGTGGTTTTTCCCGTTTTGGGTTTTCCATGTAAATCCGGTGTCGTTTTCTCTCTTATTAATTTCCGTCAAGTTTACGTTTATGTTTGTGGTTGTTTATCGTTTCCGTTGAGAGATTTGAGTTTATCGTTTCCGCATACGAACTCGTTTGTGTTTATTTTTGGATCTTGGGTTGATTTTGATTAAGTTTCTACATGGTTCGATCTCGTTTTGTGGGTTCGATCAAGTGTGGTGTGATCGATATTTGCAACAAGTGGTATCAGAGCTCCCGGGTTTTGTTGATAGACTACGTTTTGTGATTTCTCAATTGGGTTTTGTTTGATATGTCGACCATGAAGATCGATTTGATGTTGCTTGATAGGAATACTCGGTTTCCTCTTTGGAAGATTAAGATGAGGGACGTTTTGATACAAATGGGTTTGCATTGATGTATCGAGGGTCGTGATGCGATGCCCGCGGCATGGAACGAGGAGTTGAAGGATTATAACGATTTGAGAGCGATATCTCAAATTCGCCTACACTTGTCAAACGATGTTCTACAAGATGTATGTGATGACACTACTACGGCTGGAATGTGGGCGAAGTTAGAAAATTTGTTGATGACCAAGAGTTTACCCAACAAACTGCACATGAAACAAAGGCTATATACTCATCAATTATAGGAGGGTGGCTCCATTACTGAACACATCTCAATGTTCTAGGAGATTGTTGAAGACTTGAAGAACGTGGATATGTCATACGATGAGGAAGACTTGGGTTTGATTATATTGTGTTCTCGTTGCCACCGTCATTCACTAACTTCATGGATACCATTATTTATAGCCGAGATTCGTTGTCGTTGGAGGAGGTATATGCATCTTTGAATGCAAATAACAAGATGAAGCATATTGCTTATGTTACTAAGGCGACCGAAGGCCTTAGTATAAGAGGGAGACATTCGGAGAGAGATTTCAAGAGCCCGGGGAGATCAAGGTCGAAATCCTAGGTCAGGAGAAAAATTTGCAACTTTTGTAAGAAGAAGGCTCATGTTATTGATGAGTGCTACAAGCTACAAAACAAAGACAAATACAAAGGAAAAGGGTCTTCTAGTCAATCTCACGCGGATGTAGCCGAAGATGATACGGGTGATTTGATGGTCGTGATGGATGGCGTGAATGTTTCACAACTCGAGTGGATTCTTGACTCCGGATGTACCTACCACATGTGCCCAAACCGTGACTGGTTTTCCACTTATGAGCCTTGCTCGGGGTCGTTTCGGGTTGGGAATGGTGCTTTGTGCAAGATAGTGGGTCAAGGTAATGTCCGAATCAAGATGTACGATGGGGTCATCCGGACTTTGGGTAATGTTAGACATGTACACAAGCTTAAGAGAAACCTAATTTCACTTAGTAGTCTTGACATCAAAGGCCACAAGTTCATCGGTGAAGGTGGAGTAATCAAGGTGGTTAGAGGTTCTCTAGTCTATTTGAAGGGCACTCGGTAAAGTGCGGATTTGTATGTTCTGACGGGCACTACCATCATGGGAGATGCTCAGGTAGCTTCATCGACTCTTTCAAATGTTAATAAAACAAAGTTGTGGCATATGAGATTCGGGCATATGAGTGAAGCCGACATGGAGTTGAGCAAAAGGAAGCTTTTGTGTAGCCAAGCAATAGAGAAGCTCCCATTCTGTGAGCACTATGTTTATGGGAAGCAAAAGAAGGTGTCATTCTCTAGCTCAACTCATACAACCAAGGCGATTCTCGAGTACGTGCATTCGGACCTATGGGGACCGACGAGAGTCCCGTCACATGGTAGCGCTGTTTACATGTTGACGATTATCGACGACTACTCGCGTAAGGTATGGGCTTATTTCTTGAAACATAAAAATGATATGTTTGCTACCTTTCATGATTGGAAGACTATGATAGAAAAGCAAACCGACAAGCATGTCAAATATCACTTGACCGATAATGGTCTAGAGTTTTGTTCGGCGGAGTTTAATGCCTTTCATACTAGCCAAGGAATTACTAGACCCATTAGGTGGTTCACACTCCCCAACAAAATGGTGTGGCGAAATGCATGAACCGAATGATCATGGAAAAGGTTTAGTGTATGTTGTCAAACTCTAGTTTGGCAAAAGCGTTTTGGGTCGAAGTCGCATCAACAACTTATTACATTATTAATCGTTCTCCCTCATATGCCCTTGACAAAAAGACACCTATTGAGGTGTGGTCGGGCAAACCTGCTAATTATTCTGACATGAAGGTATTTGGATGTCCCGCTTATGCCAAAGTGGACAATGGTAAACTTGAGCCAAGAGCAGTTAAATGTGTATTTTTGGGTTTCAAAGCCGTTGTAAAAGGGTTCAGGTTATGGTGTCCGGAGACCCGGAAGACCATTTTGAGTAGGGATGTTACTTTTGATGAAAGATCTATATTGTGCAAGCCTACCATTTCTTATCAACCGAAGGTGGATGCTCCTTGTTCTTCTGAGGGATCTCGAGTGGAGGTGGAGCTACCAGTTGGTTCTAAGACGACGCCTTCTACCACCTCACAGACGTCTTCGTTGTCTAATGGTGAGGAAGATGGTGTTTGTAATTCGGCACCACCCGAGCCACAACCTTGCATTGCCAGGGATCAAGGTCGAAGACAGATAGTCTATCTTGCACGGTTTACTGAAGTTTAGATAGTAGCATGTGCGTTTAGTGTTGCCTTCGAGATGAAGTCAGTTGAGGATCCGTCTACGTATATGGAAGTATTTGATTTTGAAGATTCAGAAAAATGGATTGTGGCAATGCATGATGAGATGGAGTACCTACACAAAAATGGTACTTGGGAACTCGTTTCTCTTCCCAAAGGTAAAAAGGCGATAAAGTGCAAATAGATCTACAAGAAGAAGGAAGGGATACCCGATGTAGATCCTCCCAGATACAAGGCTCGGCTTGTAGTAAATGGATTCAGTCAGATTCCATGTATTGATTTCACGGATATTTTTTCACCTGTAGTCAAGAATTTTTCTATACGTGTATTATTGAGCATTCTAGCTTTGCATGATCTTGAGATTGAGTAGTTAGATGTTAAAACTGCATTTCTACATGGTGAGTTAGAGGAAGACATTTACATGGATCAACCTCAAGGTTTTGTGAGTGTTGGTGAAGAGGATTTGGTTTCTCGGCTAAAGAAGTCTTTATATGGTTTGAAGCAATGGCCAAGGAAATGGTACAAAAGGTTCAATACTTTTATGACTTCACATGGTTTCTCACGTTGTTTATATGACAGTTGTGTTTATTTAAGGAGACGTGAAGATGGTTCGTTTGTCTACCTATTGCTATATGTGGAAGATATGCTCATAGCTTCAAAGAAGAAGAAAGACATCCAAGAGGTCAAGGATCAATTGAATACAAAGTTTGAAATGAAGGACTTGGGAAAAGCTCGAAAAATTCTTGGCATGGAGATTTCAAGAGACTGAAAGGCGAGAACTTTGACCCTTAGTCAAAGGAGCTATATCGAGAAGGTGTTGAAGAGATTCAACGTGGATGGTGCCAAAATGGTAATTACTCCTATTGCTGCTCATTTCAAATTATCTGCACGTTAATGCCCCACTTCTGATGAAGAAAAAGAATATATGTTTCGGGTTCCTTACTCCAGTGCGGTTAGATCATTGATGTACGTGATGATCTGTACGAGACCAGACCTAGCCTATGTTGTGAGAATGGTGAGTCGTTATATGGCTAATCCGGGTAAAGAGCACTGGAAGGCGGTTCAGTGGGTTCTCCGGTACCCATCGGGTACTAGAGACCATTGTTTGTGTTTTGGGACTTCAAGAGACGGTGTTCAGGGGTATGTCGATTCTGACTATGGTTGAGATGTGGATGGTCGACGCTCTCTTACCGAGTATGTGTTTCTATTTGGTTCGTTCTCATTTTGTGGGTTCGATCAAGTGTGGTGTGATCGATATTTGCAACAGGCTCCAACATAAATTCGAAGTCAAACTGGCAAACAATGCAACAATCAGATGATCAAATGCTTGAACTACAATCGGTACATACTAATGAGGAAGATAAACCAGATCCTCAACATATGAACAATCGCAATTTAAGAAATAAACTTTACTAATTAATAATAAAGCAGAAAGGATAAAAACAACACCAAGATTTACATGAAAACCCAAAAAAGGAGAAAATCCCAGATGGAGGAGTGGCTACCAAGAGGAGTCCACTAGTAAATGATGAAGTAACACAATGCTTGAAAATGAGAAACAATTAATGGAGAAATAACGTAGTTTTAAGCAACGTAGTTTTAAGCTCCAGTTCACCAATGGTGTTTGGGAGTAGTTGGGCACGTAATTAATATGAAAGTGATAATTTACAAAAATAGCCCTAATTGGCGCAATAAAAACTAGTTAAAATTGTAGCCCACCTTAAGGGGCGAGCTTTGTTATAGAAAATAGGGTAATAAGAAAAAATAACTGAAATGACAATAATGGCAAATTATTAGCAATAATGGCCTGTTATGTTACAACTGTTTAGCTAAGATCATGGGTTGGGAATAACTGCATAATAAATGTTCAGTAAGTGCGCACAGGTCCAGAGCTCTAGTGATACGAGACCAAAGATTAGACTTAGCCTATCCAGAGATAGCCAACCAGGTGAGACAAACCAGAATCAGAGGTAGTCGACCAGAGCCTCTTGTCTAACCAACCAGACCCCTCTTGTCAGAGATAGGTGTAACACCCTCAAATTTGGAAAGAGCAACTAAATAAGACTTCGATAAAATATCCAAATAAGGATAAAATCCCTTCTACAAATCCATCTTTGGAAATACTTCAGCTTTAAAAAATAAATAACTTCAACATTTATTAACTTAGATTTTACACCAAGACTACATAAGGTCGGGGCTATTCCCAAAATCCGAAATATTTCACTAAGCTAATCACTTCTCGTGCATACAACTAGCACTTATCTCTTCACAGTGTCGCTAGTATTAATCTCCAACCGGAACTTGATGCATATGCCAACAAATAAAAAGATTACACTAACGTCTAGTGAGTTCAAGAGTTTTCATCATGATTAAAACAGTTCGTTAAACGAAAAGAGTGCAACTTAAATCATGATTTCCAAAAATTAGGGGTTTATATTAAATATGCAAACAACCCATTTTCCAACGCCCACAAATTCTTATGCCGAAAGCTCCAAAATGTATAACACTTCCCCAAAATGAACTCAGATCCGAAACTCACTCAAAACTTGAAAACATATTAAAATTTTCAAACTCTATTATTCAAAACCTTCAAACACGGATGAGCTGTAATACAAAACCCATAAATCATGGAAAAACAATCCATATAAATACAATGTGTCACCAAAAACATGGAACTAAACCCAATACTCATGCGACCATAAAATGGAATGAAATCCAAATATCAAAGCATGGAAGTGACATATTTCATTCAAACCTTAATATACGCATAGGGAAATCCAATATTAAGGTCATCATTTGCAGTCAATCGCACAAGCCCAACGATAATAAAGCAAGGACATTATAATATCTAAAATAATGTTGGCCGACAACGGGAGAGACCCGTATACATTAAGAGTGGAGGAACACAAAAATATGTCACTCATACAACGTTAATCGTATGACACTTCATGACATAAAAGCTCAAGTGCCCCTACAACTTTTTTCAAGTTACACCCAAAGAGACAACTGATCTTAGCGAATATTACCATGACTACCACCAAAGGCCAGACATAGTCGGTAGTTACAACCATGGCATTGCCTCGACATGGCGGAGGCCCCAAATGTCCATCAACATGATAGCACAACCGGGCTCAGCCCTCCTAGTGTACACTTGAAAGGTTAATGTCATAAAACATGGGTCCCAAAGTCAAATTCCGCATCACCCAATTGACTATCAAATAAAGACTGACTTATGTGCCTATGGATCCAATGCAACACAGTCTAAAATTACATGACTACACAAGAATGACCAATGCACTCGATCATGTAATTATCATTAATATGCAAATCATAAATGGGGCTCTACATCGAGCCATTAAAACCGGGAAAATGTCCTCAACAATCTTTTAAGTAAAAATGGGGCTAAATGCTAAAACCCAATAGACCGACAAATAGCGGTTCTTATATAAAAAAACGCATTTAAACAACGTTTATGTAAACACATACCTCGAAGATATGATTAGCCCAAAACGCATTACAGATTGGGACAAACGATTTTCCAAAAGGACTCATACCTTTATGTTTACAAAACATCCCTTAATATGAAAATGTGCGTTTTTCAATGATTCATAAAACCAAATACACCAAAAATGCATAACCATTGATTAAACTTTTTTTGTACAATAAATCACCAAAAGGGACGTATTTATAGTAATTACTTATCAAAGTACCCAAGAATCCCAAATGTGGGTGTTTCACAAGATTTTAAAACTGAATATCTCAAATTAAGTAAAACTCATCAATTACTCCAACATTTGATAATTATCAGGTAAAACACATAAACACTTTTAAAATGGACATTTTTGGCATGTACAACGTTTTCACAAATCAACTTGAACTCACCTTGATAGATTTAGGGTAAATCTAAATTTTCCCCAACTTGAGCTCATTTGAAGAGACTTGGATCCTCAAACCAAAACTTCCAAAAATCTAGATCCACAAGTTTCCAACCATACATATTCATATCCAACCACGTAGAATCGTTCACCCAAACATATTACATCAAATTCTCCATTTTGATCCAAAACCCCAATTTGACCTAACTTTTCTCAAAATCTTCCAAAGCGAGATTGGAGAAATAAAACATTAGGGAGTCGTCAATTGAGCATTTATAACTCATAAAGAAGTTTGGAAATGGAGGGGATGAACTTACCACATAGGTTTTGGTGAAAACCTAGAAAACCCTAGCCATAACCTTGAAGAAATAGATGGAGATGATGAACTCTTGATCCTAGCTTCCTATCTTTAACTTGGTGATGGTTTACCACCATAATATCCAAGGATTTGAGCCAAAAATGCTCTAAAATATCAAAAGATGGTGTTAGGTTCGTTCTTGAGAGGTTTTGAGAGAGAATGACCTGATTGGGTGGAGAGGAAATTAACCAAATGCATAAACTTGCCACTATAAGCTGTCTAGCACACCTGGCGACATTGCCTGTGGCAAAGTCGCTACTGTTCAACTACTGCGACTGTGACGGTGCGACTATGACACTGTCATAGTCGCCAGGCATTGTATCGGGACCCTTTCTGTAACAGCCTAGTTTAATTAATAAAAACAAATAAATAATAGTTGCTGAAATTTTAATAAAACAAAAAAAAGAAGTTGTTGGATTCTAATAATAAATAAATAAATAAAAGGAGTTATTAAGTATTAATAAACTTGGAAAGGGGTTGTAGATAAAGTTGATTTATGTTCTAAAGACAAAAAAAGGGGCTGGAAAAAGGGGCGGTGATAATGTCCCTGATTTATGTTCTAATCACTAACAACAATCAAGATGATTCAACAATGAAATCACATGTCATTGAATTCCAAATTACAAATATTACAATCACTTTCTCTCTCACTACAAACTTTCTCTCACTAGAATGAATATGCGTTCACCTCTTCTCTGATCTGTTCCATGTCATGAGAGTTTCTAATCTGACAAGCTTACAACAAGTACAAAAGGTATTTATACTTACTAACAATAACAAAGAAACAAAAACTACTACTTTGACTTTGACTTTATTACAAAGACTTTGACATTCTTGCTTGAGAGTTGACTTTGAGGCTTTGACTTGTTTAACTTTCATCTTCAAACTATATGATCTTGCATCCAACAAATCTGTGCTCTAACATTCTCCCCCTTTGGATCAAGATCATCTCCATAAAGATTTTGCAGTTCAATCTTCTCTCTTTAAGCTCAATTTGAATCTTCTCCCCTTTTCTATGCAAACATTACAAACTCCCTCTTTGTAGATTAAAATCAGATTAAATCTTCTCTTTTATGCTCAGAACAATCTCCCCTTTCTTTGATGAACTATGTCTTTAAACTTTCAACAATCTTCCCAAAGTCTGTTCTTCAAGAATAGTAGCATTCTCCCCCAAGGTTGGTATAAACCTCTTTCAGATACTGGAAAGAAAATATCTTCAGTTTCAGTTCGATTTGCTTCAGCAAACTTATCTTCAAAGAAAATTTCAGGAAAATCAGCTCATCTTCAGATATCTTTGAACTTTCTCTTTTAGCTTTCAATAATCTTTCTCAAACCAACAAATTCTTGAACACTTTCCAATAACTTTCTTGATCTTCTCCCCATCTATAACATTTCTGAATCATACATTTCGTAATCTCTTCTCCCATAACTGATACAAACTTTTGATTTAAGACATTTCGTAAACTTTATCATCTCCCCCTTTTCGATGATTGCGGCATCGAGATCATCAAAACTTTCAACAAGAAATGTCTTTGAAAATCTGAACTGACCATTAATCTTTGAACACAAGAGCCTCTGATTCTCCGTTGATCCAAAAAGATATTCATCCGAATCTTTTCAAATTCAGACAAATTATGAATGTAACACATGAATCAACAAATGAATCACTTAAAATGTCTGTCAGTAACACGAAGTCACTGTATGTAACGAATACACAATGGAAAGGAGCTTTTGAGATGTTCACTCCCCCATGTCTTCCATTCAATCATCGAAACACCACAAAGATATTTCTATGAACGTTATGACAAGAAAACATATTCCTTGTGTGTTTGTGCAAGTGTTAGAAAGAATTAAGCACATGATGGTTGCTTTATAATAGGCTTAAATTTTATGTAAACCATTGAGACAACAATAACTAAACACAGACTCTATTGTGCATGATCGAAGTGCGAAGGTGGGGCAGACTTCCTTATTTTTCAATATCCAGATTTTTCAAATGAAAACCAGATAGAATATGTGCTGCGTCCCCAGAAAATATGAAACACTTTCTTTTTAAGAAGGAAATGAGTAGCTGGTGGGGTTTTTAATCAAGAGTTGCCATGGACTAATTGCCTGTTTCAATAATGTTCATGAAGAATTGTGAAACACTAGTAATGTAGCTGCCCGACTCAGAAAAAGTTGGTGCAAATTTTAATATTCTTTTACTCTGTTCTCACACCCTCTTTCTTTTTAAACATTGAGCTCACATCTAACCAACCTCTCTTGTACATTTTACCTCATCACTCAACCCACACTCAGTATTTGACTCCTCACACAATCGATCACTCAAGGATTAACTTCGTGGGTAGGAAACATTGGTTAATCGTGAATCCATAGAAGTTTCATTTAAGCCCTCACAAAAGAAACCCATGTTGTCCTAAAAGAACATGTTGCTTAAATAGTTTAACTTTGCAATTAAAGCATAGAAAATACAAGTCAGATAAATCTATGCTCATAGATATAATCATGAAGATTTGAGCATTTTACATTGAAGACTTTTCAAACAAGATAATTGAATGAATAAAATGAATACAAGAAACTTGTTTAAAAATCTTACATTGTATAATAAAGATCAGAATCAAAATGATTTATCAATTAAGGCGTAGGTAAGCAAAAATTGGAATTTGTCTATACGATTCAAGATATAGACACTCTTGAAAGAACGTTTCGAAATGAAATCACACTAAAAAATTCATTGAAATGCAATCGGGGTGTCTTACCATCGAAAAATTTGTTTCAATTTAGAGACATGGTAAGAACAAATTCAACAAAATATTAAAACCGGTGTGTGTGAATACTTGACAGTATATGGAAAAGATAATACACAAGTATTTATCTTTGGAAACACATGGTTTATAACCATATAAGCACAAATCAAATGAAAACATTTAAAATCACACTTCAATATTCATGAAACCAGTTAAAAATCAGAAGTGGTTTGAACATTTTAAAACCTGTTTTCATATCTGAAAGTTGTCCTTCTTTCAGACACGTATGAGATTAAGATTAGAAATAAACCTTTTCGTTCAGTCCTAAGTCTCATCAAGTCAACTCTAAGTCATAAAGATATGATCGTTTAAGCTTCCTCTCATTTCGGCAAAAAGTCACAAAGTCGTCAAAGTGCAAAGTTTTATTCACAACATTTATTGAAAAGTAAATGACATAAAGCAATAAAACATTGAATGTATGAGTTCTGATCTGAAGTAATAAAAAATCATAACCTTTACTCCCCCTGATATTATGCATCTAAAATATGTCAGTGAAAAAGCACATGATAGAACTCCCCCTGAAGTGTAGATCATCATATCTTCTGAATGCATATTTCTAGAAAAATATGTACCCCCCCTTGAAGGTTGATTTCCTCATTTGAGTATCGGAGTACAATCTCTTATCAGCACGGGAGCATCATTTCCTTTGATCGTTGAAGAGCGAGTCCTAAACTGTTGTGTTTAGAAGTCAAACTCCTTATCATTAAGGAACGGGTCATGAACTGTATTATTCAGAAGCCTTTGTTCATTGAAGCACGAGTTCTGAACTGATTTATTTAGAAGCATCGGTTCTCTTACTCCCCCTTGACCTGAGTTGCCTACAACACATAATCATCTTTCGGTTTTGGTACCCACTGGTATTTGGGTCCATGTTTGTGAGTTGCAGTTCGGTTAGGAGTAATAGAGTAAAAACCATAACAGTAATGCTCACTCGATTTATGAACAAAATCATGAGTACGAAAATAAGAACAATACCTTTTTCTAGACAACCTGATCAATTGATCTCTCGAGTAAGAAAAATCAGGTTTACCTTTCCGCACATTGTTCTTCTTTGCATTTGATCCAAGTACAAATGATTTGTTACTTTTCTTTTCTTCCTTCTTTACTTTCCTTTCTTCCTTCTTCTCATCATTCTTTTCTTCATCTACTGGTTTCACTTTCCAAACCAGTTTCTCTTCTACATATCTCCTTCTTCTCCTTCTTTGTGTACCTGAACCATCTACATTTCGATCATAGAAAATGTTAGTAGTACGAATCTGATCATACGATTTAACTGACCTTTTTGAAGAAAAAGTTTTCTGTTGTGAGCTTGCGGCTGTCTTGAATGAACATTCAGAATAAGCTGAATCATCTCTAGGTGTGTGGATTTGTGACCCTGGAGTCGTTTGCTCAGTCACCACCACCTTTGAAATAATTTCTTCAAGCTCTTTTATCATTGAAGAATAACTGTCTCTTTCATTGACAAACTGGTCAATCTTTTCTTGAAATTCAGACTTCGTTTTCTGATCCTTCAAAGCACATGTTGACAGTTCAGATAGCTTCTCGGTAAGCTTCCTTAGCTCTGACTCAAAGATTTGTCTTTCTTCTTCAAATTCCTCCTCTACATGCTTTCTCTTATCAAATATATCTTTAAAAAATCCAACATTATTTTGCTCAATCAACTTCTTCTCCTTTGCAAACCTGTCTCTTTCTAAAATGATTACTTTCTCAAAATCTAAAATCTGTTGAGAAAGTTTTGCACATTTCAACTCAACTGCTTTCTTCTCTTCAAAGCTTTTTCTGGAAAATTCTGAGAACTTCTTGGCAAATGTTTTCTTTTCATTCTTAAAGTCATCTCTGTCTTTGACCATCTTTTGTTCCAAATCTGATATATTCTTTTGAAGCTCAGCATTAGCATCCTCAATATTCTTAATCTTTTCCTCATAACTGTCAACAGAAGATGCTTGCTGGATTTGGACAGTATGTTTTTCCAAGTCAGAAATTTTGCTTTTTAGTTCAAAATTCTCAACTTCCATAACATTTTCCTTCTCTTCATCCAATGCAGAAGTCTGCTTCAACAAATTTTCATTTATTTTCTTTAACGCACTGACTTGTTCTCTCAGTATCTTTCTTTCATTAGAATATCTCTTTGACCTTTTTGAATAATAGTCAACTGAAGAAGTGAGATTTTGGTTCTCTATTCGGAGCTTGGCAATCTTCTTTTCATCATCGTCAGAAAAATATCCTATCTTGAATTATTTGTTACAATAAGAATTTGAAATTGATCGTTAGAAATTCCGAAACAACATGTACAAAAAAATCAAATTTGGTCAAAAAATTGAAAAACTCATAAAATATTCTAAGTATAAAACTCGCAGAATGAAGGATACAAGCTTCGCGCATAAACAGTATCTTACGAGTTTTGAAACTTCGCGCAAGCCGTGTCGTGCGTGTTTGTACTTCGCGCAAAACAAGGAAACGAATTCTCCGGTTCGCGCAAGAAGGGTTGTGTGACTTTCTGGTTCGCGCACGATGAGCTTTGCGTGTTTCTATTTCGTGAACACAACAACGTGCGAGTTCTTGACTTGCGCAGGAACCTTCGTGAGAGTTCTAGAAGTTGCGTGTTTGAGACTTAGAAAAATTTTCAGCAAACCACTTCGCGCTAAATGCAAACTTGCAAACACTCACTTCTCGCAAAGCTTCTGCGCGTTCAACACTTAGAAAAAATTTCCAATCTTCACTTCTCGCTAACTCAAAACTCTACTTCTCGCTAACTCAAAACTCTACTTCTCGCAGATCACTATTCACGCACGATGAAGGAGTTGAACAGTACAAACTCGCAAGCATGGATGTGCGAGTTTCTATTTCTTGCACAAAGAACTTTGTGAGTTCTTCATTTCTAGTGTTTTTAGGATTGTGCGAGTTCTTCAATCTAAGCGAATTCCTTGCCTTTGCGTGTTCTTCATCTGCGACTTCTTTGAATCTAGCGAGTTTTTCACTTCGTTCAAAAACTCCATTTTTCGGCTTGAATTCGGTTCAAAACTTCTTCAATTGGCCTGAAACTTTGTAGACTGGATCTAAAACATGATTCGAAACAATTACAATTGAGTAATTCCGAACTAAAACAACAAAATTACAACTTCGATCTTAGAACAGTGTTCGACTAAACTTCGAACAAAACTTTACAAAAAACCAAAATTCAGATCGATCTATTGAAAATTTGACAATACTAATTAAACTAAACTTGTTCTAGACATATAACCGAGTACAAAGACATAAAAATCAGAACAAAAACATCACTGTAGCAACAAAATCGAATCTGAACAGTTCGACTTGCGAGTTCTTGATATAACGACCAAAAATCTTGAATTTAATCTATCTTTCTGAATTTCCTCTACTTTAATACCAATTGATAATATCCCTGATTCAAGTTCTAATCACTAACAACAATCAAGATGATTCAACAATGAAATCACATGTCATTGAATTCCAAATTACAAAGATTACAATCACTTTCTCTCTCACTACAAACTTTCTCTCACTAGAATGAATATGCGTTCACCTCTTCTCTGATCTGTTCCATGTCATGAGAGTTTCTAATCTGACAAGCTTACAACAAGTACAAAAGGTATTTATACTTACTAACAATAACAAAGAAACAAAAACTACTACTTTGACTTTGACTTTATTACAAAGACTTTGACATTCTTGCTTGAGAGTTGACTTTGAGGCTTTGACTTGTTTGACTTTCATCTTCAAACAATATGATCTTGCATCCAACAAATCTGTGCTCCAACATTCTCCCCCTTTGGATCAAGATCATCTCCATAAAGATTTTGCAGTTCAATCTTCTCTCTTTAAGCTCAATTTGAATCTTCTCCCCCTTTCTATACAAACATTACAAACTCCCTCTTTGTAGATTAAAATCAGATTAAATCTTCTCTTTTATGCTCAGAACAATCTCCCCTCTCTTTGATGAACTTTGTCTTTAAACTTTCAACAATCTTCCCAAATGTTTGTTCTTCAAGAATAGTAGCATTTTCCTCCAAGGTTGGTATAAACCTCTTTCTACAAATCACATCAAGGTTCTATGTATAAAACGAAAGCTGAGATTAAAATGTACCCTCATGTATGAAATCATCTTTTAAGAACACGTGAACATAGGAAACTTCATGTTAAAAACATTTAAGAGTTGAAATATGAGATACAAGTTTGGCATAGCTTAAGATCGTGATCGATGTATCTAGTCAAATGAAATCAACAAATGAACATACAACCATCACTCAATGTAAAGCAATTCATAGGTGTTTTGCTGCCAAGTTTGAGCCTAGCCTAGTACCTGCAATGAATTAAAGAATCATTGAATTGCCACACACATCCCCAACCATACCCGAAAATAGCAACAAGCCTTTCTTGACGAAATAGTTACTCAAGAACAAAGATGCACCATTAAATTGTAATATCTGAAATCTGAATCACCCACCACTGTTTATTAAAGAAAAAAAATCATACTATCAAAAGCTCACCTGAACCCCTGAATTAAATTGTTCAGTCCATTCATCCACGAGGAATCTGCAAAACCAAAAATTCATAAAAACTATAAAGGATTATAACCCACAAAATATAACATAAAAACATTGATAATTTGATCTTAACTTGATCTTCACCTGCATCCATTTCTCTGCAAAACCCATCTTCCCACATCAACATCCTGCAAATTTTACCCACGTAAGAATCCTAGCAAAAACCAAAATAAGAATTTTCTTCAAGGAGAGAAATGGCTCAAACAAGGAGATACATTCCAAAGTCTCAGTGACCTAATTCTATCCAAGACCAGATGATTCAGATCCATTTATCATTTTCTGCTATAATATCTTCCCCACCACAATTTCTAATCTAAATATACTCATCAAATAACGAATACTTGATTCAGGATATGTTGTTGTTGTTGTAGTTCATAAGAGATTGAATAAACAATCAGACATAGTAAACATTTACGAAAATCGAATGAATTCAAAAAAGTAACATCTAAAATTAATCCAGATGAAAAATCGAATCTAACGAAAATACCTTATTATCGATGATATGAGCCCAAAACTTAGCTTGATATCTGAGATAAGGATCGGAAGGTAGAAGAACAGGAGGTTTATCCTTCCAGACTTCATCGATGTATTGAAAAGCAAGAAGAGATTCATTAATGGTTTCCCCGTTGTGAACGACCACCAGAATCTTCCTGAAAATAGGGTTATGGCGGAGGAGAAGTTTGCTTTTTTAAGGGAAAATAGGGTTATGGTGGGGAGGGCGCTCGACAACTACGTGGTGGGGAATGAGGATGATTTGTTGCTGGTGGTGGCAATATCTGCCGGTGGTGGGTGCTGGCGAGTCTGGTGATGGTGGTGGCTGGTGGATTTGTCTACTAGAAACATGAGCCATTCTTTTTTTAACCTAATTTTTAGGGGTGGGGGGAAGAAGGCAGAATAGAAAAAAGGGGGGAAGGAGGGCAGTATTTTCATTTGGAAAATTTTGACTTTTTGTTAAAAATTTTGATTTGTTTTTTTAATTTAAAATAAATAATTTTTTAGATAATAAATATTATTATTTGTTAAAAAAATGAATAAATGTTCATATTCAATATATATATATATATATATATATATATGTGTGTGTGTGTGTGTGTGTGTGTGTGTGATGTATGGATGTGGTGAATATATATATAGGGTCAGGTTTAAGAGAAAACCTCAAAAAAGTTAAGTTCATCAAACATAGGTTTCGGAGTCCAACCCCGTAATACCCATTTAACCATCAAATAAAGACTGATTTACGTGTCTATGGATCCAATGCAACACAATCTAACATTACATGACTACACAAGAGTGACCACGCACCAAAGCATGTAAGTATCATCAAAATGCAACACGGTGCATTAGTATGTAATTCATATACGGGGCTCTACATCAAGCCATTAAAACCACACAAATGTCCTCAAGACTCTTTTAAGTCAACACCGAGCTAAAATACTCAAAATCCATTTGACCAACAAATAACGGTCCCCCAAGTAATGAAATGCATTTAAACGACATTATGCAGACACATACCTCAAAGATGTGATTAACCCAAAACTTATCACGTATTGGGACCAAAGATTTTCCAAATGGTTTATGGACTCAAATACACCAAAATACGTACATCATGAATTAGACTTTATTTGTACAAAAATCACCAAAGATGCATAAATCATAAAATGGACTTTCTTTGTACAAAATCACCAAAATGCATAAATCATGCTAATACTTATCAAAATATTCAAATCCCAAATATTGGCATTCCGTGAGACTAGAACAACCCAAGTTTATTAAATATGAAAACTTATCAAAATACCCAACACATTAGCAAGCACTAAGTAAAGCATATTTTTACTTTAACATACTCATTTTGGTATGTACATAGTTTTCACAAAGCAACTTGAACTCACCTTCCTAGGTTAAGTTAAACCTAGGTCCAAACCCAAATCCTTAGCCTCTAAGGATGAAGCTTTCACCATCAACAAGTCATCTTCAACATTGAGCTAGGCTTTCCAACTAACCCATTTCTCCAAATCTAGAAGAGATGAACCACCAACAAATAGAACCTTTAGATCTACAAAGATCCTTACACTAAAGCTTGGATTAAACAAGAGATTTACCTTACCCAAAACTTGAAGTCATCCAACCATCTTTCCAACGAAATCCTTCATTGCTTCCATAGTTAAGCCTCAAATCACCCAATCCTTAATCTTTTATTGTATATCCATACCATAACAAGCTCCC
Organism: Arctium lappa; assembly: GCA_023525745.1. Classification (NCBI taxonomy): domain Eukaryota; kingdom Viridiplantae; phylum Streptophyta; class Magnoliopsida; order Asterales; family Asteraceae; genus Arctium; species Arctium lappa. Next base: position 23,596,798 of record CM042051.1, on the reverse strand, counting down.
AAAGCTGATATGCAGTCTCCCAAAATCGACCTAAGGAAGAGATAAATGGAGAGGGAAGGTAACATTGAGAGAAAACCCTAAAATTTGGGTTTAAATTCGATCACACGACTCACGCGGCTTTGGTCGCAAGCCGCGCGTGTCTCTGAGCCATGGACAACAGTGAGTTACGCGGGTTTATCCGCGACTTTGAGGCCGCGGGCCAATCTACGCCTGTCACCTGATGCATCTTCTCACCCTTCGTGTTAAACCATTAGCCGACTGTTTCTCTCGGCCGATCGCAGTCTGTTTTCCTAGAATGATCATAAACTGTTCATTAGAAATTTACGGATGTTACACAATAGAACCCTTTAAAATACGATATATTCATTAAGGCCCAATAGAACTCTTTAAAATATAATAGATCCATTAAAGCCCAATGAAAACCTTTAAAGACCAATAGAACCCTTTAAAGTCCGATAGATCCATGAAGACCTAATGAAACCCTTTAAATCCCGATAGATCCATTAAGACCCAATGAAACCCTTTAAAATCCAAAAGAACCCTTTAAAGCCCGATGAAACCCTTTAAAGGCCAATGGAAGTGATTAAAGTCAAGTAGAATTAATTAAAGCCCAATAAATCCATTTAAGACCAATGAAACCATTTAAATCCCGATAGATCCATTAAGGTCCAATGAAACCCTTTAAATCCCAATAGAACCCTTTAAAGACCGATAGATTCTTTAAGGCCCAATGAAAACCTATAAAGGCCAATAGAACCGATTAAAGTCCGGTAGAATTAGTTAAAACCCTAATAGATCCATTAAGATCCAATGAAACCCTTTAAATCCCGATAGATCCATTAAGGCCCAATGAGACCCTTTAAATCCCAATAGAACCCTTTAGACTATGATAGATCCATTAAGGCTCAATGAAACCCTTTAAAAGCCAACATGACCGATTAAAGTCTAGTAGAATTAATTAAAGCCCAATAGACAACATGCCTATTGATGATGAAACGACGTTTGTTGGAAACCAAAAGTCGTCAAAATCACGTCTCAATTCCTTAGAGAAAAGGAGTATCTATTGCCTCTTGACTCTATCGATGTTGAATATTTTTGAAGACTTGAAGGTTAGATTCATAAGATTTTAATCAAGTTATTACATTTTCAACTACCTATATTTATTTATATTTTTGACCTTTGGCAACATAAAAAGAAGAAAATATGTTGTCTAAGATAACTTTCATTGATTAAAAAACATTATACAAGTTATTAAATTTTCAACTACTTGTATTTATTTATATTTTTGACATTAGGCAACATATAGAAACAAGAAAATATGCTGCCTAAGATAACTTTCATTGATTAAAAAAAACATTATACAAGTTATTAAATGTTCAACTACTTGTATTTAGTTATATTTTTTTTAACTTAGGCAACGTAGAAACAAAAAAATATGTTGCCTAAGATAACTTTCATTGATTAAAAAAAAGAAATTATACAAGTTATTACATTTTCAACTACCTATATTTATTTATATTTTTGACGTTAGGCAACATAGAAACAAGAAAATATGCTGCCTAAGATAACTTTCATTGATTAAAAAAAACATTATACAAGTTATTACATTTTCAACTACCTATATTTATTTATATTTTTTACCATAGGCAACATAGAAACAAGAAAATATGTTGTCTAAGATATCTTTCATTTATTAAAAAAAATTATAAAACTAAGGCAACACAAGGGAAGATGTTGCTTAAGATAGTTGAGGCAACATATAATTATTCATATGTTGCATAAGGTCTGACTTAGGCAACATAGAACTTGCCTAAGAGGAAACTTAGACAACATATATTAGCCTTTATTGCCTAAGCTTATCTTAAGCAACATAGGCAATTAGCATTTGTTGTCTAAGACAACATTTGGTGTAGTGATTTGGTTGACATTCTTTTTGTTCTTCTCCCAACAAAAACAACTCGTTACTCTGTACTCTCTTGTATTCTCGCATCAATTTTTCAAGAAAAAGGTTTTCATTAATAAGATACAGAACTAATATTAAAAAAATAACGCACCCACAAGAAAAAAAAATTAGGAGAGAGATTATATTATTCTTTATAATCATAACATGGCAATGGTGAAGAGGAGATCCGAAAAGAGTCATGACCTATATATATATATATAGGGACAGGTTCAAACGAAGATAAACAATTTGCGAGAAGAGGAGAAATGTTTAATCATATATGATATACAAGCTTAATCATATATGTTTAAACACATGTTATATTAGCAATACATACACGTTTAACCATATATGATTAAGCACATCCACAAGTCATGTAATCATATATGATATCACACTTTCTCGCATTCTCGCAAAATTTTAACTTCTCGCATGATCTTTCCCCCTCTCTCTATATATATCCATATATAGGAATTAGAATATACGAATTAAAAGCCACCATCCCACTATTTTACACCTCTGATTAAACAAAATAAAGACCATCCCACCACTTGCATAAATATTAGTTTTCTTAGCTTGGTCTTATGTTAAGTTTGCAAATGAGTTTCTTAAATAAACACCAAAAAACCATAACCAAGAGCAAAAGTTTTGTCATCAACATCCCAAGTAATAATCCATATTTATTTAGACAACATATATGTGTGTGATTCGATTTCAAAAGACTTTACGTTAACAATTTCAACAAGCTCATGTGGTCTATACTAACTTGAATGACTTGATGGTATGTCGTGCATGCATAATCTGCATTTACCAAACAATTTATAACTTTGAAAAAAATTTATAACTTGAATGTTTTGATTTGAGACTCAAAACAGGTCGGTGTTTGAGAAGGTATATCGATTTCATCTCTTTGTTTTTCTTCTTGTATTGATTGATGTATTGAATCATATGATATTGTGTTTTTTTTAGGTTTAATTGGTTGTTTGTTGATGATTTTATGAAATTCTATATTAATTGTTGTAGGTGTTATATTGTTTTGTGTTTGGATCAGGTTGATTTGATATAGTTTTGGATTAGGTTATTGGGATTGTATCGATAGTGTATTTTGGTCGTTTTGATTGCGTGCTAGAGGCCTTTTGTATCCGTTTATCCAACTGAAAATTTTGATTTTTGATGTGGTGAGCTTTGCCCCTATGATTTTTTAATGAATATATGCCGATTTGTGGTCATTGGAGGTTAATTTTGTAGACAAAAAGACTAAGGTTATTGATTGACCTATCTTTAAGATATGCAAAATTCCTTTAACTTAACTTATATGTTGTGAATTTTTCTTTTTCTTTTTATTTCTTATCATGTCATTTTGGTTTGATCTGTTTCTAGTGTTTTTCTTGTTAGGGGCTGGAGGGCCAATAAGGTCTTCTAGACCTCGATGGCTACAAAATGTTGGAGAAAATTTTAAAATAAGTTAGAGTCTAAATTATTTTGGATTAAGTCTTAGGAAGAGTGAATTTTTTGTCCTTATAATTAACGGTCTGTTAATTTTTCCGTTAACTCCGTTAGTTAGTTAATTCGGTTATTTTTTTAGGGAAGTTGAATCATTGTACCTCTCCATGAAAGGTTGCACCTTTTCATTTTTTCCTCTATATATATCCTCTTCTATACACCGAAATGAAAAAACATTTTCATATACCAGATTGCTAGAGTTTGTGTTGCTATAGAAACATAAATTTCTAGTTTCTATAAATCGTTGAAACTGAATAGTTCAATCGGATTATCACCACAAAGTGCGTTGTTGATAATTGCTCTACATACGTTGCTTCATTGTATCTTGAGAAGTAATTGAGAGACCTCTTTCCCACCACAATCCAAGTCCAAGCAATTAAATGATTCATTTAATGCTCATTGGATTGGATTTATTAAGTGGTGTAAGGTGTAATCTTTCTCTTGGCTCCTATGTGGGACTAGGTTTCGCAAGTCTACACTAAGTTCCAACAATACCCCACATTTTCTATTCAAACCCCAATAATACCCCATATTTGAATAGAAAATAAGCAATATATATTGGAAGTTATGTTTCTATCACCAAGCTAGTTATAATATGCATCGGAAAAGGTGTCTTTTGGACTTGAACCTGTCCTAGTGAGTACCTATCGGATCTACTTCGTGGATAGTGAACGAATGTCTTGAACTAGCCACTTTTTGTAGTAAATCGAGACAATAGGCATCACACATATTATAGCTATACATAATTTAATTCTTACCGTTGTGTTCATTTCGGTCGTGAACATATCCTTTCTTCATGAGAGTTGTAGAAGACGTAGCCATGTCCGTCCTCAAAGATGCGACCACACATCAGTCTCACATAGGTAATGTCGATCAAGAATAATCCATAGTATTCCACTAATTAGCTATCAGCATTATTAAGAATATAACATTCAACCCTATATCATCAACGGAAAATTACAAAGGAAACATCATAGGAATAGGTGTACCTTTGATTGGTTGTTGCTTGAGTTACCCCCGACTAGTTTGCCTATTGAAACTAGACCATGGGATCTCCAATTACGCTAGGTTAGGTTGCCGCCGAGGACACTCATTGTGTTGGCTTTAAGCCCATTCCCTTCTATGTGAAGGAAACTTGCTCTCTACTTAGGCCTTTTGTCAAAGGATCGACAATATTCTACTTTGACTTTACGTAGTCAATGGAAATGATTCCATTTTTCAGCAAGTCCTTTATAGTGTTATGGCGCCTTCGTATGTGTCGTGACTTGCCATTGTAGATTTGATTCTTCGCTCTAGTGAGAGCGGCCATACTATCACAATGGATACCAATTGCAGTCACTGGTTTAGGCCACAACGGAATACCCTCTAGGAAGCTTTTAAGCCATTCAGCTTCTTCAGCGGCTTTGTTTAAGGCAACAAATCTGCTTCCATAGTCGATCTGGTATTCACCGTTTGTTTTGAAGATTTCCAAGATATCGCTGCACCACCAAGTGTGAACACATAGCCACTTGTGGATTTACTCTCAGAATGGTTGGAAATCCAATTAGCATCACAATACCCTTCTAGTACGGGAGGGTATTTCGTATAGTGTAACCCATAACTCATTGTGTATTTCAAGTATCGGAGCACTCTTACAAGTGCATACCAATGGTCTTTTCCCAGGTTATGTGAGTACCGACTAAGTCTACTCACGCTATACGCGATATCCGGTCGTGTACAGTTCATGATATACATCAAGCTTCCAAAAATTTGAGTGTATTCCAACTGTGCCATACTGTCTCTTTGATTCTTCTTTAATTGGCTTGAAGGATCAAAAGGAGTCACAACCGGTTTGTCATCGTAATGACCAAACTTTCGCAACACCTTCTCAACATAGTGAGATTGGGTAAGGATGTAACCATTTTGATTTCTTTGAATCTTTATACCAAGGATAACATCAGCTACTCCCATATCTTTCATGTCAAATGCGGAGTGTAGCATCTTCTTGGTTTGGTTTATCACATCTAAGTTTGATCCCATGATGAGCATATCATCAACATACAAGCGTATGATGACATAAGCACCTTTGTATTGTTTCACATAAACACATTTATCGCATTCATTTATGTGAAAACCATTTGACAACATGGTGTTGTCAAATTTCTCATGCCACTGCTTTGGTGCTTACTTATGTCCATATAGAGACTTAATCAACTTACAGACTTTGTTCTCTTGGCCTTTCACAACAAATCCTTCCGGTTGTTGCATGTATACTTCTTCTTATAATTCACCGTTCAGGAAAGCGGTTTTTACATCCATTTGATGTATTTCCAAGTTATGGATCGACGCTATTGCAATCAACGTCCTTATAGACGTTATTCGTGTAACCGGTAAATATGTATCGAAAAAGTCTTGACCTTCCTTTTGTCGATAACCTTTGGCGACTAGTCGAGCCTTGTATTTCTCTATAGTGCCACCAGGACTCAACTTCCTTTTGAAGATTCATTTGTGGCCAATGACTTTATGACCCGGAGGCAAATTGACCAACTTCCATGTGTTATTTTGCACAATGGAGTCAATTTCTCTTTGAATAGCCTCTTCCCAATAAGGTGCCTCAGAAGATTCCATGGGAGTCTTATAAGAGAGTGGTTCTCCTTCGAAATTATAAGCCATAAAGTCTGGTACAAAGTCCTTGACGACTCTTCCCCTTTTGCTTCTCCTTGCTTCCATTTCTTCTTGAACCTTGGAGGATTCAGCTGCCCTTGATTGATCACTCTTGTTTAAATCAACATGAGAGTAAGTATCATCAATTCGGCGTTTTCCAGGATTAGAGGTATTACCCTCCTTCTCCTTATAAGGGAATATCGTCTCAAAGAACTCTGCTTCAGCAAATTCCATGATTGTATTATTGCTTATGCCATCTACATTGGATTTGTAAACTAAGAACCTATATGCAGTACTATTTTGGGCTGGACCAATATATATACAATCAATCGTTTTAGGTCCAAGTTTTGTCCTTTTGGGCAATGGTACTTGAACCTTAGCAAGGCAACCTGTCAGGATCGAATTCTTAACAAGAATTATGAATACTCAGAAACAATATCAAAGAAGTTTGCGGAATAACACTTTGATATTCAATGAAACAGTAAAACAAACAGTAAATATGATGAATAATTTGTAAACTTGTATTGAAAGCTTTAAATCACCAGATTTCACACTCAACCTCAATCTTGAAGAACAGACTCTTTCAAGACGAATTCTACTTCTCCAGAATTAGGAACTATGCCTTGAGGTTGATTCTCTCTAAAACAATAACTTAGAATAATTTCTTATCTAAACTATTCTATCAATTCTATACATATACTGAATAAAATATAATTACAATAAATATCTTCAGAATATCTTCCATCATTATCTCTATAAGCTTCCTTGAATATCTTCAGTTTATCCAGCTGTCATCCTTTCCATACGGATCTCCATCTCATAAGCAGTACTAATCATAAGCAGCATTAATACTTTGAGCAGTACTAAGTTCAGCAGCACTAACCATACTCAGCAGTCTTAATCTTTTAGTAGTAGTAACTCCAGCAGTACTAATCTCGAAGAGCAGCATTAACTTTGTTCCAGCAGCATTAACTTCTATTGGCAACATTAACCACACTTGGTAAATTCTTCAGTTCCCAACAATCTCCCCCTAACTTGACTTTTAGAAAGAGAAGTCAAGTTCTTCAGATCTTCTTCAAGATGCTTTCAACACCTCAGGTTCAGTTACCCAAATTTGGATCTAGGCCCAAACTTTGATTTACAGTTCTTCTTACCATAATCTTGGCCATTTCTGAATCCTTTGTGCATACTAGCTTGTCTTTTAACATCCCTACTAGCTTCTCCTTGCTATGCTCATAGATTTTGTCCACCAGATAATATTCATGATAACATTTGTCAATGGTAATCATGTACACTCCACAATTTTCAAAGAGTATCCAATTATCAATCTTTTTGAACACATACTCATAATGAAGATCTTTAATCCTATGCATCACCTTTTCTGGATCAAACATCATACATAAGTATTCCATTGCCACTTTGAGAAGATTTTCTTCATTACCTTTCAACACACAGGATCATAGAGTTTCATCCCCACTTTGTACATTTCTTCTATATCTGCTCTTGAACAACTTCTGATAACTCTCCCCCATGTTGAAAATGCTTCAAATGAACCATCAGCTCTTTTGATTCTGAAGAAATCCTTTCCATTATCTCTTAGGATATCCCAAAAGGTGATCTCTGGAGCTTTCATGGAGATTGGAACAGCCTTCATAGGTTCTACTATGGTCATGTACAGATCCATACTCTCATCAGTTTGCTTATTAGACTGCTCTGGACTTTGCACTGATTCTGCTTCAGTTTCTGCCTTTTCTTCCACTCTTGCCCTTTTAGACTGCCTTTTGGAAGCAATTGACTTCACCCTCTTTCCAGATTTGGCTTCTTCACCAACATCCTCATGTTCTTCCTTCATCTCTTCAGCTTTGTCTTTTGAGGGTGTGGTCTCCTCAGGGAATGGTCTTTGAATGTTCAGGTCATGCCTTTCCTTCATTCTTCTCTCAGCCTCTTCCCTTTGGGCTGAATCCCCTTGAATCTTGGCCATCTCTTTCTGATACAACTCCTTAACCTGAGTGTATGCCATGTTGGTGAACATCTCCCCCTTGACACCAGTTGCACCTTTCAGGAAATTTATCATTTTTCTTCTTTCCTGATTGGCCAAAAATGTCTTGGAGGGTTGTCTTTTCTGTTTCTGTTTTTGGATTGGCATCTTTTTGACTTGAAGTTTCTTGGCCTGAGCTGCTTCTTTTATACTTTTCTGATATTCTGCATTTAACTTTCTTGCCATGACCTTTGCAAGTTCTCTATCTATTTCTGTTTGAAGCTGCTCCTCCTTTTCCATTTGATCTTGAAGTTGCTTTGCTATTGCCTCATCCATTTCAATTTGAGTCTTCTTCTTTGCAGGCATTTAAGCTTCAGCCATCTTTTCCTTTCCTTTTTCCTTTATATCCTTCAAGACTTCTTTCTCTTTTCCCTTCTTTGAGATCCCTCCTTCATTGATGACTACTCTCTTGGCCTTTTTAGTAGCCTTAGGAGTATCATTCTTGGCCTTAACCAATGTCTCTGCTATCTCCATTTCCTCTACAGAGAGCCCTGTTTCTGCTGCTTCTGTTTCTGCTGCTTCATTTACCTCAGCAATATTAACTGTTTCTTTTGTTGTAGCAGCATTAACAGTTTCTTCTTCTATTCCATGCTCTGTCTCCCTCTCAACTTCAACTCTCTTTTCAACTGAACTTTCTTTCTCTGGTTCTCCCTCTTGCTTCTCCCCCTTGTTGAAAGCATCAGTCAAAGGGTTCCTCCTTCTAAGCACAAATTGCTTTTTCTTCTTTTGGAGAATCAATTTTCTGACCATTTGCTTTAAGTTGAGGATCTGCTCTTGTTGTGACAGAACTATCAGCTTCAATTCTTCTATATCTTGGCCCTGTTTGATCACATCCCTGTTGATGTTGGCCATTGTGTCCATCAATTCAAGATAGTCATATTTGTCCTCACCTTCTCTAGGAGTGTTACCCCCTATTGAAGGATCATGGGATCTTTTAGTAGTGGAAGTCTTCTGCCTAGCAGAAGCACTATCCACCCCCTTGGTTTCTTGGCACCTGGGACCTTTGAATGATTGCTCATTCAAAGTTGCCATGGGGGTGGTCTTATTTATGTTACCACTGTCCTTCTCTGTGCTAGCAGAAGTAGTGGCAGCCTCAGCACCCATATACTCAACCCTCTCCTCAGTCAGCACCTCCTTGGGGTTGGGAGACACCCCTGTGGTTTCCCTGTAGATATTCTCTAAGGGAGAATCCTCCCTTAGAGGGGCTTAAAGGCTTAGTGGGTGAAGGTACAAGAAGGGAAGGAGCCTTCTTTACCTGTTTCCTTTTGTATGTTTGGGTGATTGGTGAAGTTGGTTTATCAAGAAGAGACTGGAGAATTGATTTAGAGTGGGAAGGTTGGGATTGGCTAGCAGTGGGATTGTCTAATGGGGGCCTTGACCCTGCTGCCATACCTTCATCAGTGTGGGACACCACCATCATTGTAGAGAACAATGGGGTGTCAACTCCTTCCGAGTCCCCAGCAGATCTTCTCATATTTGAGAAAACCTTGCCTTTAGGGGGTTTAGGTACATATACCCCATCAAAATGAGGCATATTCGTCAATTCATGGGTGATAACTGCTTGGACAAACCTGGGATACATATAAAATCTCTTTTTGCTTCCCAAGTTTGAGACAAGATCACTGAAAATCATTTTAGAAAAATTGTACTTTCTGGCAGTGGCCAAGCACACCAAAGCATAAGCAATGGTGCTACTGAACTCACTCCATCCAGTAGTCTTTTTAGAGATACAATGCATAAGGGTATGGACAAAGAAACGCCATTGGGGTGAAAATTTGGCTTTGGAGAACTTGAACACACCCAATGGGCCTCCATATCCCATTTTTGTAAGAGTAGAACACAGTTCATCATTGGAGATAGAAGTTATACCAGAGGCATCGTCTAGACGTAGACTGATGCGAATTGCCTCTTCAGTAACTGTCAAGAGCTTGCCACACACCTTTGTCTTGATCATTTGTACACCATTCTCAGTAACAATGGTGGCATGTGCCCAGAAATGCCTTTGATGCTCGATATAGATTGATGGCGATATAGTGAGAGCATGGGCAATGTGGGTTGTCTTGAGGAAATCCACAATTTGGTGGAAACCAGCGGCTTGTTTGGGCTTCTGTAGCATCGCGATTTCATTGTGCTCGTCTATGAATGCCATTAATGCCATTGATCTTGAAAGTTCTTGCCTGAAAACTTTGAACTTGAGAGAGAAAGGGTTTAGAGCGCAAGTGAACAGTATGCAAAGAGTCGTTATGAACTTTTTAGGCGGGCAAGGAGTATTTATAGTATTCGGGACATAAGCAGTATTAACCTAGAGCAGTATTAACCACTAGCAGTATTAACTGAGAGCAGTATTAACCACTAAGCAGTATTAACTAACTAGCAGTATTAACTGAAAGCAGTATTAACCACTAGCAGTATTAACTAACTAGCAGTATTAACTGAGAGCAGTATTAACTACTAGTAGTATTAACTGTGCACTGGCAGTATTAAAACTGTACTGGCAGTATTAACCATACTTACTCTTTTAAGCTTGTGATACACTGAGTACTGCTATATATATCCTGAAAAAGAAGATTAGTAACACCAAATAAAAACAATATACAGGTATTTAATCACTTCTTGAGAAGGGACTTATTCAGAGTTGATCATTCCCACACTTGTTACCAAGAAAGTGAATCTACCCACATCAAAGGCTTTGGTGAATAGATCAGCAAACTGGTTATCAATATGTACTTTTACAACTTGAATAAGTTTCTTTTCATTGCAGTCTCTTATAAAGTGATACCTGATCTCAATGTGCTTTGTCTTTGAGTGATTGACAGGATTATTAACAATGCTAATAGCACTGCTATTATCAATAAAGATTGGAGTGTGTAGAAAGGTTACCCCATAGTCCAGCATTTGATTCTGAATCCATAAGACTTGAGAACAGCAACTTGCAGCTGCTATGTACTCTGCCTCTGTTGTAGATGTGGACACTGTGGTTTGTTTCTTGCACTGCCATGAAACTAGTCTTGCACCCAAAAACTGACATCCTCCAGACGTAGATTTTCTGTCCAAGTTTGCTCCACCTAGATCACTGTCTGAGTATGCAAGTAGGTCAAATGATGAGTCATGAGGATACCAAAGTCCCAATCTAGGTTGCCCTTTGAGATATCTGAATATCCTCTTAACAGCTTGATAGTGAGATTGCTTTGGTCTAACTTGGAATCTTGCACATACACAGACTGGAAACATTATATCTGGCCTAGAGGTTGTAAGATACATGAGAGAGCCAATCATGGATCTATAATGATGAACATCCATATCCTCCCCCTCAAGATCTGCTGTTATCTGCTTGTGTATCTCCATAGGTGTGCTGGCAGGTTTTGAATCTGAGAAACCAAACTTGGTTAGAATATCCTGCACATACTTGGACTGACTGATAAAAATACCATCTGACTTCTGTTGAACTTGGAGTCAAAGGAAGAAGGTAAGTTCTCCCATGGAACTCATTTTGAATCTTTGATGCATTAGTTCCTCAAACTCCTTGCACATATTGTCTCTTGTGGATCCAAAGATAATATCATCAACATAGATTTGGACCAACAAGATATCCTTCTTCTTTCTCTTGATGAATAGAGTCTTATCAATGACTCCTCTCTCAAAGCCATTTTCCAAGAGATAGGATGACAGAGTGTCATACCATGCTCTTGGAGCTTGATGCAGTCCATAAAGTGCTTTCTTCAATTTGTATACCCTGTCTGGATAGCTTGGGTTTTCAAACCCTGGTGGTTGACATACATATACTTCTTCTTCAATTGAGCCATATAGAAATGCACTTTTGACATCCATTTGATAGACTTTAAATTTCATATAAGAAGCATAAGCCAGGAATAATCTAATTGCTTCTATCCTGGCTACAGGTGCAAAGACTTCTTCATAATCTATTCCCTCTTCTTGTGTATACCCTTGAGCCACCAACCTTGCTTTATTCCTTATTACTATGCCTCTTTCATCTCTCTTATTCCCGAAGACCCATTTTGTTCCTATTGCTCTTTGGCCTTTAGGAAGGTCTAACAGATCCCAAACATCTTGCAGCTTGAATTGCAGTAGCTCTTCTTGCGTGGCTTCTATCCAACTGGACTCTTTCATAGCATCATGTGCTTTCTTAGGCTCAAGCTGGGATAAAAAGCAAGAGAGCACTGTATGCTGTTGGTTTTGCATTTCTTGCAGCCTGCTTTGATTTCTAGTCATCATAGGAGAAGATATATCTCCTATTACCAGCTGTGGAGGGTGATCCTTATGAATTATGGTGTGATGACTAGGTTCTTCATTCAGCAGCTACTTCTGGTTCTTGATTTTCTTGATTCTCCTCATCTCTACTTTCTTCTTCACTCTGATTTGGTCCAGTAGATTGTTCCTTTTCACAGTCTTTAACAGAATCCACTGTTGGTATGGGAAAGATCACAGATTGAGATATATTATCTTGAACTTATGTAGTTCCTGATCCTCCACTCCCTGAACCTGCATAATTATTACTACTGAAACCAAAAGAGTTAGTTAGTGAATCAATGTCAAATAGCCACTGAGGACCAGACCCAATAGGATTTGGTGTGTTCTCATTGCATTTGACATTGTCACTTTCTTCAATTATTCTAGAAGAAGAGTTAAAAACTCTGTAAGCCTTACTCTGAGATGAGTAACCAACAAGAAATCCATCATCTGCCTTGCTATCAAACTTATCTAAGTGAGATTTGGTATTGAGAATTGTACAAGGACACCCAAAAGGTTTGAAAAATCCAATAAAGGGTTTTCTTTTATTTAAAAGCTCATATGGGGTCTTGTTCTTTGGCTTGACCACTAGAACTCTGTTTTGGATATAACAGGCAGTATTAACTGCTTCAGCCCAGAAGGTAATTGGCAGTTTTGAATCAGCCAACAGAGATCTAGCAGCCTCTATTAGTGTCCTATTTCTCCTCTCAACAACTCCATTCTGTTGAGGAGTCCTAGGGGCACTATATTGTCTCTCAATGCCTTTCTCTTCACAAAAGGTGTTTAGATCAAGATTTTTAAATTCAGTCCCATTGTCTGATCTAATGACTTTTACTCTTTGATTAGTTTGGTTTTCAATTCTTAGAATAAAGGATTTGATCAGTCCACTTGTCTCATCCTTAGTCCTTAGAAAATATACCCAGGTAAATCTAGAGTAATCATCAACAATAACCAAGCAGTAATATTTCTTGCCTATACTCATAACATTTGTAGGACCAAACAGATCCATATGCAATAACTGGAGACAAGAAGAAATTGTATTTAACTCTTTGGTCTTATGAGAAGTTTTGTGTTGTTTGCCTTTAAGACAAGCAACACAATGATCATCACATAAAAAGACTTTTGATGGTAAACCTCTTACAAGGTTGTTTTTAACAAGTTTGTTCATTGTTTTGAAGTTCATGTGACACATCCTTCTGTGCCAAAGAGAGGATTCATCCACAGAAGCTTTAGAAACAAGACAGTTCAGGGATGAATCACTAGAAACATTGTCCATATCTAGACAATAAACATTGTCCTTTCTTGGAGTTCTAAGTAGTATCATGCTTTCATTAACTACCTTGAACCCTGGAGCAAGGATCATACACTCTGTATTAGTAAATAGTATGCTATGTTGTTTGTCACAAACCTGTGATACACTTAACAGGTTGTACTTCAGTTGATCAACATATTAGACATCCTCAAATGTCATCTTACCTTTTGTAACATTACCTTTTCCACTTATTTTACCACCAGTAAGATTATCTCCAAATGCAACATGTCCTCCATTGATATGCTTGAAATCCTGAAGGCATGACATGTTGCCTGTCATGTGCCTAGAGCAACCACTATCAACATGCCATATGCTCTTTCCCTTGAGCTGTTGGTTGCCCTGCACATATAATAAATCAGTTAGTATGAATTAGGAACCCAAGCCAAAGTGGTCTTGGGTACCCCTTTCTCATCAAAATACTTACATTCTTTCTTGACAAGATTTTTAAACTTTGACTCCTCATTTCTGGAGTACTTTGTCACAATGATGGGTTTAGAAACACATTTGCTAGAAGCAGTACTGGTTTTAGAAGTACTAACTGCATTAGTAGCACTTGCATGCTTAGCAGTACTAACCTTGTTAGAAGTAGTAACTGTGTTAGCAGCAGTAACTGTGTTATCAGTATTAAAATTTTCAGCAGTACTAACACTGGTGGCAGCAGTAATGCTTCTAGCAGCAATATCTCTGTCAGCAGTACTAACAGTTTTAGTGCTTCTAGGCACCCATATTTTGATACTTTCTTTTAAAACCTTTTTCTTCATGGGGCCTTTGGTTTCAACAGATTTCTTCCCCACATGTTTCTTTCCAGCCTTCCTATAACCAACAGGTTTTTGCACAAATCTTTGAAAGTTCATCTGTTGGTTAATAGGATTAAAGAAACAGTGCTTAGCCAAATGGTTTAACTTTCCACATATGAAACAAGGTTTTGGTCTATTGATTTTACTCAGATCAATACCTTGTTTTTGTGCCCATTGATTGTTCCAGTTTCTCTGATTTCCCCTTGGTTTATCATGTTTTTGGGGCTCAGATTTATTGCATGCACACTGCTTGCAAGGGATAGGATTCACAACAGTGGTATGCTTATAGTGAACCTTCTTGTTCTTTCCTTCAGTCTTCTCTATCTCATTGGACTTTACCCAATGCTTTCCACATCCCTCATTGGTGATTATGTGGTTTTTTATAGGAATCTCTCCACTCACAGTGTTGTTCTTATTTTTGACAACTTCTTTCTCAGATTTATCCTTAACAACTACTTCATCTAAGGGATCAATTTCAGTGGCTCCCTTGGGTAGGTCCTTTCTATCCTTTGTTTCTAACAAATCTGAACCAGGAGGGATGTAGTTGTTGTTATAGGGTGGTGGTGTGGTATTGTACCCTATTCCTCTTCTCAGTTTATCATGAATCTGAGTTTGTAGCAAAGAATCCATTGCTTCGGAAGCATTTGAAAACTTTTCTACATCTAGTTTGACTTTAGCTAGCTCTCTCCTCTTAACTTTTCATTTTCCTCTTTGGATCTGGTCAGTTGAAGTTCTAAGTCATTCTTCTCCCACTTCCAGTAATTTGTGTCATAAGAGTGTTGAAGTTCATTGGCTTGAAAACCCTTAATTTGCTCTTCAAATCTCTCAACAATCCTTACATAATCTTTTATGTCCTTTTCCAATCTCTTAAGGTCATCACTCATGTTCTGGTTGTGATCCCTATACTTTTTAACAGTGTTAATGCAATTTTGAGAGCAAAGATTGGAAGTTACCTTTGTTGGGAGATCAGACACCTCTGCCATTAGAGCTTGGTTTTGGATGGCCTCTTCAGCTTGATCACTCCAATCAAACCCCATACCTTGTTGAGACACTAGGGCTTGTGCAGAGTTTCTGTTATTATTGAAGTTTCCAGATTGAGCTTGTTGGTGGTTGTTATTTTGAGACATTCCACTTCTGCATTCTCTAGCAAAGTGTCCCTTCTGATGGCATTTGTAGCATTCCACCTTTGACTTGTCAAATCCTGCTCCATCTTCTCTTCTTTGGGAGAAGTTGTTCCTCCCAGTTCTTTTGATGAACTTCTTAACTCTCATAGAGAGCATGGCCATCTGCCATTTAATGTCCATCTCTTCAAGATCATCTGGATGGAGTTGTTCCAAGTCATCATTAATAAGAGAAGAGTTTCCATGACTTGCCAGAAAGGCTTCAAATACAGTTTCAGTGCCTTTCTCTTGATTTGCTCCATTGGCTGCACTAACTGAGTCAGGGTTGGAAGTAGAATCAATTGATGCTGAAAGGAGTGCAACATTGTGAACATACCTAGAGGGCCTCTTTTTAGCCTCTACCTCAGATTCAAAAATTCTTAGATCATTATATAGATCATCAAGTTCCTTTTCTTCCAGTTGATCATTCTGTCTTAAAGACACAGTATACATGGTCCATTCATCACTCAGGGACCTTAGGAACTTCCTGTTTAGATCATCTTGATCAATTTTGTGGCCCAAGAATTACTAGCATAAAACACATACAAATCTACACAAACATTATTGTTTATTAATCACAAGTATTACATCAAGATAGAATGTGTTTGTGTGTGTAACCAATGTGTGCAACTATGTGTTTTTACTCTCTTAATCACAACTACCTTTTCACCTTGACTTTCACACACTTAATTCTTTCTTACTCTCGTCTTCTAAAAACAACACAAGAACTTGCTTATATATAGGTCAACATGACCAAGCAAGGTCAACTCTTCTAAGCTCTCTTACAATACACACAAACAACTATTACAACAATTACAACAAAGACCCTCATTTAATCTTGAATACAATTATAGTCTAACAATCTCCCTTTGGATTCAAGATTAAAAAAAAATTGACAATAATCTTCAGGTCTTCTTATCTTTAGAATTGATCTTTAGCTTTGAATCCTTTCTGGCTTTGACAACTTTAAAACTTTGACAATTCTTCAAACTTGTCTCCCTTTGAATTTGCTTTTTCAAATTCTGAATAAACAACCTTTCTTTCAAACTTTGAATTTCTTTCACTTTTTCTATGACAAGCTTTCTTTAATCTTTGACTTCAATCATCTGAAAACTTTATCTCCTCTGAAATCTTTAAAACTTCAATCTGA
Source organism: Arctium lappa (assembly GCA_023525745.1). Taxonomy (NCBI): domain Eukaryota; kingdom Viridiplantae; phylum Streptophyta; class Magnoliopsida; order Asterales; family Asteraceae; genus Arctium; species Arctium lappa. Next base: position 23,580,005 of record CM042051.1, on the reverse strand, counting down.
TCTTTGAACTTTGATTATTCTCCCCCTTTTTAATGATTTGTAAGAATCAAAATCATTAAAACACTTCAAGGTCAGATTCGTCTTTGAATGAACTTTCCACCATCTGATAATCGCAATTTTCATGAACTTTCATCTCCTCCTTTGGATAATAGACATTCTCCCCCATATAAGAAAAGTAAACAATCTTCTCCATTAATAAGATATTCTGACTTCTGATCTGGATTGGCCTTTGATTCACAAACATATTCATTTGAATCTTTTCAAATTCAAACAAAATAAGAATGGTAACCCTGAATCAACACATGAAACAGTTAGAAGTGCCTGTCAGTAACACAAAGTTACTGTGTACAACGAATGTACAATGTAAGGAGCTTGTTTGATGTTGACTCCCCAGGACTTCGATTCAATCATTGAAAAACACAAGGTAATTCTATGAATGTTCTGACAGAAAAACATATTCTCTGTGTGTTCGTGCTTGTGTTTTGAAAGAATTAGCACAAATGGTTGTGTTTCATAAAAAGGCTCAAAATATGTAAATCACTGAGACAGCAATGATTGTACATGAACTCAATGTGCATGAGAAAGGGTCGAAGGTGGGGCAACTTTCCTTCTTTTTCAATATCAGTATCTTCCAAGTGAAGATCCGATAGATTATGTGTTGCGTCCCCAGAAAATGTGAAACATTCTCTTGTTAAGAAAAGAATGAGTAGCTAGGGAGGTTGTATGCAAGAGATGGCATGGGCTATTTGCCTATTTCAATGATGGTCACGAAAGAAATGTGAACCAATCAGTAATGTGGCTACCCGGCTCAGAAAGATGTTTGGTGCAGAGTTCTAATATTCTTTTAACTCTGTTCTCTCACCCTCTTTCTTTTAATCGTATAAACTCACATTTAACCATTCTCTCATTTCCATTTTACCTCAACTCAATCCCACACTCAATTCTTTTAGACTCATCTCCCCTCAATCACTCAAAGAATTTCTTCCGGGGTAGGAAACACTGGTTATCGTGAATCCATGGAAGATCTAATAAGCACTCACACTGAATCCCATGTTCCTAACAGTACATGATGTTCAATGATTTTCTTGACATGTAAAGCACAAGAAATCATATGTCAGTATATGTATGCTCACTCAAAAATTAGAAATGAAAGTTGAGCATTTTAAACATTTAAGATTTCTCAAAACTTTATATGAATGAAAAGAATAGAAATGTTTTGAGAATCTGACAATGATTAAGATCAGATCAAATTATCATGAAGAAAAATATTTGGGAATTCAAAGACGTAAATTGTTTATATGAACAATATATAAACATATTATTAATGAAAGCACATTAAAAGTGAAATGACGTTTGATTCAAACAACTATGAATACCAAACGACGGGAGTATTACCATAGAAAGATATATCATTTGATACATGGTAATAACAAAGTCAATTTGAAAATACTGAACCAGTGTGTGTATGAATACTTGACAAAGTATGTAGAAAAGAAAATACACAAGTATTATTCTTTAAAGAACACACGGTCAGATAAACAATGAAGTATCCAAAAAAAATCATTTAAAAATCACACTTCTCAAATCATAAAAACATGGTAAGATCATGAAGTGGTTTGAACATTTTAAAAACATTTTTCACAAGTGAAAGTTGTTCTTCTTTCAAAAGTGTTAGAGTATAAGGATTAGAATGTTATACCTGTGAATTAGAATCCTTAACTCCCCGTGGAATGAATATAACAATGAAAGTATCCTTGACTAGATATCCTCCCCCTTGATATCTGTAAAAAAATCAACTTATCAGAAAAAAATATAACAATATAATCTCTCTTTCAAACTAAAAAAGTTCCTGAAATGATGTTATCATGAAAGCATCCTTCAGAAGAAAACATTTGAAAACGGGTTTTGAACTGAATTATCCAAAAGCCATTGTCACATAACATATCCTGCAAGAAAAATGATTTTGGTAATCATTATACAAATGATTCCGCTTTAGTCAGTTATCATATGATGAAATATCCAAAATATATTCAAATAAAGCACAAAAGTAGAAAACTCCCCCTCGAATCATGAAGTGGCATTTAACATACCAAGTTTGCTAACTAAAAAGTTAAACCTCTTTTCATCCAACGGCTTGGTGAAAAGGTCAGCCAACTGGTAGTCTGTAGCCACAAAGTGCATCTCGATATCGCCCTTTTCAACATGATCCTTTATAAAATGATAACGCACGTCAATGTGTTTTGTCTTGGAATGCTGTACTGGATTAGCTGTTATCGCAATCGCACTCTTAGAATCACAGTAGATAGGAACTCGTTGGTAAGTATATCCAAAATCCCTTTAACTATGTTTTCATCCAGAGGACTTGTGAACAGCAGCTTGCGGCAGCTACGTATTCAGCCTCAGCGGTGGATGTAGAAACACAATTTTGTTTCTTAGAAGTCCAACTAACCAACTTATCACCTAAGAACTGACAAGAACCAGATGTGCTTTTTCTATCCAGTTTGCATCCTGCATGATCAGCATCAGTATAGGCAGTTAAATCAAAAGACGAACCCTTAGGATACCAAAGGCCTAATTCGGAAGAACCTTTCAGATACCTAAGAATCCGTTTTACAGCGACAAGGTGTGATTCCTTCGGATTAGCTTGATATCTCGCACAGAAACATGTAGCAAACATAATATCCGGTCTACTGGCAGTTAAGTACAATAGTGAACCAATCATGCTACGGTACACTTTTTGATCTACTGATTTGCCAGAAAGATCTGCATCTAAAAGTGTGCCCGTTGCCATCGGTGTTTTCAGCACTGAACTGTCAGTCATGTTAATTTTCTTTAAAATATCTCGAATATATTTTGATTGATTAATGAAAATGCCTTCAGGTAACTGTTTCACTTGAATACCAAGGAAAAAATTCAGTTCGCCCATCATTGACATTTCAAAACGAGATTCCATGATTCTTGAAAAGTTTTTACAAAACTTTGGATTTGTAGAACCGAAAATTATGTCATCTACATAAATCTGGATTAGAATCATATCATCACCTTGCTTTTTCAGAAAGAGAGTAGTATCAATTGTACCTTTCTTGAATCCTGAAGCGAGTAAGAATTGAGTTAGAGTTTCATACCAAGCTTTTGGTGCCTGTTTGAGTCCATACAAGGCTTTGTCTAAGACATAGACATGATTAGGGTTATTTAGATCAACAAATCCTTCTGGTTGAGCAACGTATACTTCTTCATGCAATATCCCATTTAAAAATGCAGATTTTACGTCCATTTGAAAGACAGTAAAATTTTAATGCGCTGCATAGGATAAGAAAATACGTATGGCTTCCAGTCGTGCCACAGGAGCAAACGTTTCGTCATACTCAATCCCCTCCTGCTGACAGTAACCCTTTGCAACAAGGCGAGCTTTGTTTCGAACAACAACTCCAGATTCATCTCTCTTATTTCTGAAAACCCACTTTGTTCCAATAACAGATTTACCTTTTGGAAGTGGTATAAGTCGCCAAAATTTGTTCCTCTCAAATTGTAGAAGTTCATCTTGCATCGCCAGTATCCAATCTGGATCGCGCAAGGCTTCTGAAGCTTTCTTTGGCTCGATGGAACTTAAAAAACTTGAATACAGACAAAAATTAGCTGATGCTGCACGCGTTTGTACACCCGACTGTGCATCACCTATGATATTATGAAGTGGGTGATCTCTTGTCCATTTCATTTTACTTGGAATCGGATGAATTTCAACTTGAGTATTATCTTCCTCATATTCATCATATACTGCAGGTAAGTCTTTATCAACCCCAGATGTGCTCGGGACATCTTGTACAACCTCTTCTGAAGTAAATATTTCCGGAGCAATAGAAGAATCACTCGGAACTTCTGTTGCAGAATTTGGATCTGAATGCAAAGAATCAACATTAGTATCTTCAGAATGTATATGTGTAGATGTACCTGATGTGGTTGATATTGTGACATTTTCAGAAGGTCCTGAAATACCTGCGACTATAATTGGAACCTCTGAAGTTGATGCAGATATGTTTGATTTTTCAAAATCTGCACATATATCCAGAAAAGCATCAAAAAATAATAAGTCTAATTCAGATGTAATTTTATTTGAATTAGAAGACTTATTCTGTTTGACTTCAGGTTCTATTCCGTCTTGAATAGAAACTTTCTGTTTAAGCTTGAGTTCTGAACTATTGTGTTCAGAAGTCAAAATTGATGATTCATCGAATGACACATTAATGCTCTCCATGATCGTCTTGGTTCGTCTATTGTAGATCCGATAGGCTTTAGACGTTAACGAATAACCAATGAAATAGCCTTCGTCAGCCTTCTTGTCAAATTTACCAAGATTGTCTCGATCATTGAGAATGTAACACCTGCAACCAAAAGTACGAAAAAATTTAATATTCGGTTTTCGACGATTAATAAGTTCATATGCTGTCTTTTTATGTCTTTTGATGACAATCGTGCGGTTTTGTGTGAAACACGCAGTAGCTACGACTTCAGCCCACAGAAACATTGGCAATTCGGAATAGGCTAAAATTGTCCTTGCAGCTTCCACCAGTGTTCGATTCTTCCTTTCAACTACACCGTTTTGCTGAGGAGTGTAAGCAGCAGCAAAATTGTGAGAGATCCCAACAGATATGAGATAACTCTGAAGCTTTTCATTCTTGAATTCCGTGCCATTGTCACTTCTCAAAGATATAATTGGTAGTTGTAGTCGAACCTGAATCTTCTTTAAAAACTCAATGATCAGCTCTGCTGCATCTGATTTGTTCCTTAAGAATTCCAGCCAAGTATATCTGGAGTACTCATCTATCATAACTAAAATATACTTCTTACCATTGATAAACTGAGTTCTCATCGGGCCGCAAAGATCCATATGAATTAATTCAAGAGGTGTTGAGGATGAGAATTCTGTCTTTGCTCTATGAGATGTTCGTTTCATCTTTCCCATTTCACAAGCGGGACAAAGAGAATTCTTCTCAAACCTTAGTTCTGGTAGACCTTTGACAATACCTTGTCTCGCCAATTGATTAATAGCATCAAAGTTTTGATGAGACAGACGCCGATGCCAGATCCAACTTTCAGCTCTTGAAGCTTTTGCAATCAGACAAACAGGTCTTGATGCAGAAAGTGTTGGAAAATTCACAGAATAAAGATTTGCATTCCGCTTAGCTTTAAAAACTGCACGACCATCTTTATCTTCAATATAACAGCATTTATCAGTAAACCGAACTTGAAATTGACTATCGCAAAATTGACTTGTACTGAAAAGATTATGATCAAGTCCTTCCACGTATAGTACTCTTTTGATCGTCACGGTGCCATTTGTTAAAGATCCGTGTCCTCGAATATATCCAGTTACCTCAGAATTAGCATAACTTACAGTACCGGCAGGTTCCTCAACATAATTGTGAAGTAGATGCTTAAATCCTGTCATATGACGTGAGCATCCTGAATCTATATACCATGTATGTGAGGCCTGCAAAAATAACAACTCATTTCTGTTTAGGTACCCATATCCAGATGGGTCCTTCCTTGTTAGCTTTTTGCAACTCAACAATATCATCTACCTTTGCCTTAATTCGCCACTTGTAGTGAGGCTTAGGTACCCATTTCCATACCATTTTAACATTAATCTCATGAAATGTTTTCTTTTTCGAAAAATGATCAATCTTAGCATGAAAAATTTTAGCCTGATTAGTTAAGGATTTTGAATCTGATTTGAGATGAGATGTTTTTCTGGCAATTTTAGATTTAGAGTGAATAGATGAAATGATAAATGCATTATCATGACAGTGTTTGCAGATAAAATTCTTACGTGAAAATGTCAAAAGCTTAGATTTATCCAATGAAGTATAATCAGTCATACAACTTTGACATTTGGGAACTTTGAATTTTTACACATCAAACTACCACTATCACTAATATTACATTTATTTTTAGCAACTTTATTTTCCTTCACATTCTTCACTCTTTCTCCTTTACTATTTTGCCTTTTCACATCTGAAACAGGAAACAGAATCTTGTTAGTGTTCTTTGAAGAAGATGATTTTGGCTTTGAAGTACAAGAAGCTTCTCCTTTCTCAAAAAGACTCGGAGGATATTCAGGAGTAGAAGTATAAACAACTGAAGATTTAGAATTAACAGTATCAAACTCTGGATTAGAATGAACATTCCAGTTTGTAGAGTCAAACATCCTTTTCTCCTTTAGATTTTGTTGAAACAAATCATTTTTTAAAATATTTAACTCTTTAGAGAGTTCTTTGTTTTCTTCATAAGACTTGTCAAGTTTCAATTTGAGATCAACATTCTCATCTTCTAACTCTTCAATTGTCTTTTGAAGATCTATGATTTGTTTTTCAAAATTAGATGTATGATTTACCTCAGAGTTTGATTCCATCTTTTCTATAATAGGAACAGGATCTGAAGCATTCATCATTTCTGTAAAAATCTCCTGAGTCATAATTTTTGAAAAATCAGAATTAAGGTTTTGATTCATAATATTTTCACTTTCTGAACCATTTGAGGAATATGACGTGAATAAATCAGATGATAACACTTGATTCTCAACATCAGTTTCTAAATCAGATTCATCAAACTGACATTGAGACTCAGTATTATTTTCTTCAACCTTGGCTGATTCTGTTGGTAAACAAGGAGAAAATAGAGAAGTAAATTCACTAAATTCTATCTTTCTTGTTTTGTAACTTTCATTTAAATATTTATAAGCAAAACCAACAGATTTTAAATTTGAAATTGAATCAGCACAAGATGAAATTTCATCATCATTCACATCTTTACCTTTTACAAAAGTATCATGAATATCGGGTTTTGTAGGAATAGAGCCCATTTTATCAAAATTATATAAATTTTCTGGTGCTCTTTTCAAAACAGTATTTGGTTCAAAACCTAAACCTTTTTTAACATTATAAAATCTGACATCTTGGAGTTTGTTTGTTAAAAGATTTAATGTTTGCTCAGTCTGTCCTCTTTTCAGATTTAAATCCTCCAATTGCTTGATTTTACAATATGCCTCGTTTCTTTCTTGGAAACATGCTTCAAATTTTAGTTGAAAATCACCTTTTTCAGCATTTAAGTTTACAAGATCTTTTTCAAGCTCAGATATCTTTGAATTTAAAACATCTTTGTCCTTTTTCAAACAATCTTTTTCAGATTCCTTTTCCTTAACCACATCTTTCAACATTGAATTTTCATCACGAAAATTCAACATTGTTTGTCTTTCATGACTAAGTTTGCCTTTTAAAGTTTTAAACTCTTCTTTCATGAACTTAACTTGAGCCTTTAAGGATTGAATACGTACCTCGGAACCACAGTCAGAATGATCAGAAGATGATCCAATGTCTTCATCTACTTTGGCCATCATACACACCTGAGTAAAGTGTGCAGATTCATCAATAGAACTCTTGTACAACCAATTCTCTTCTTCCGCCATTAAGTTCTGACCTTCTTCTACCTTCTTTGCTATCAGTGTTTTCCGAGCATAATATTCAGAATTCTTTGTACGCTTGAACTTGCAATCCTTTGAAAAATGACCTGGTTTTCCACAGTTATAGCATCTTCCATATTTCGGCTCAGTCTCTTCTTTCTTTCCTTCTCTCTTCTCTTCTCGTTTCTCTTCTCTTTTCCCGCCGCTTTTCTCATACTTCTTTTCAGATCTAGGTTTGTACTTATCTTTCTTGTAACTGTCATACTTCGGCTTGGAGTATCTTTTCTTTCCAAAGCTTTTAAACTGCTTTGTGAGAAGAGCCAGATTTTCAGCGAATCTTTGCATATCCTCATCTGAATGTTCTTCACTTTCAGTAGAAGAATTATCAGTGCTTGAATCAGTGACCTCAGTTAGAAGAGCTCTGGATTTCCTCGACTTTGACTTGCAAGAAGAACTGGACTTGAAACTTGACCCTTTCTTACGTTCAGACATTAAGGCTAAAGAATCTTTGACCATCTTCTTTTCAGCACCAAGCTGCTTTACTTCATCCTCATGCTGAGATAAAGTTGTGAAGATATCATTGACGTCTTCTTGTGCCATGTCCTTGGTCATCTGAATGTTGATAGCATAGCTTTTCCATTCTGGGTTCAAGTTCTTGATGAACTTATAATTGATCTCTGATTCTGACTTGTTCATTCCATTTCTCCTTAAATCATTCAGAATCACATTAAAGCGATTGTATGTCTCCAACAAAGTCTCTCCTTCTTTCGCATGAAAACCTTCATATGCATTTATACTCTGATTCAACTTTGTCTGAATTGACTTATTTGATCCTTGAAATTGTCTCTCCAATTCATCCCATAAATCTTTTGCAGATTCCCTACTATCTACGCGATTGTAGATGTCATTAGGAATTGCCATTGTAAGATAGATAAGTGCCTCTTCATCTATCTTGTGTCTTGCCTTTTCCACATCAGTAAAGAATTGATATGGTTTTGACACATATCGATCTGGGATAGCTGGAGATGTAGTTGTGGCTGCTTGTCCAGGTACAAAAGATTGTGGATTTCCCGGACCATCTATGATAGATGTCATATAATCTCTGTTCTTTAGATTTAAGAACTGAATCATTCTTTTCTTCCATTGTGAATAATCTCCGACAGACAAAACTGGAGGCTTCAGATGAGATCCCATAGAAAGAAATTCATTTGCCATGGTTGAAGAATGTATGTACCTTTTCAAGATGAAAAATATTAGCTAGTAAAGATCTTTAAATCTAATCAAATCAAAAAAAAATTACAGAAATCTTAAAAAAAATTCAGAGATTTTGAACACAGAAAGAACTTTTGTCCCCCTCCGCAGACTTAGCACGGGGGTCCCGCTAAGTTTTCACTATTAAAGAGCATGTTACAGTTTTGAAAATTCTCAGAAAATATTCTAAGTGACAAAACTCGCAGATCACTATTGAAAATGAAACTCGCAGGCTGAGAAACACGCAAATCAAGGTCTGGGCGTTTGATAAACTCTCAAGCAAACTCGCAAGCAAATTCGCAAAGACTTGCGCGTTCTGATAAACTCGCTAAGCACTCAAACTCGCTAATCGATAAAACTCGCAAGTGCCTAAACACGCAAGTTACTATTCACGCTGAAACGCGTTAATAGAGGCGTGCGCGTTCAAGAAACTCGCTAGGCACTACTTGCGCGTTTTGAGCAAACTCGCACGACGAAGAACTCGCTGAACACTGTTCCTTCTCAAACTCGCTAGCTTCAATTAGCGCGTTTCTATAACTCGCAACTAACGCCTTGCGCGTTTCGACCAAAAAACGAATTTCTTCAGCTTGCGCGTTCTAACGAAGAACTTGCGCGTTCTTCAGATCTAGCGCGTTCTTCAGATATCTTGCGTGTTCTTCATCTGATTCATCGATTTCAACATAAAACTTCGAATCTGAGCACCAAACTTTGAGAATTTGTTCACTTGATCATCGAGAACTCATTTCCAGCAACTATTTTCGATTTACAACATAAATCTATATAATCGATGTGTATACAGTGTAAAAACTCGAAAACTCAAAAACACACAAAATCATCAAATTGATGATCAATTACAGTGCAATTATCAAAATGAATTATACAGACTCGATCTATATCACTTTGCGAACATAACCTGATCAAATTCAACTCCAAATTTCAACTAAAACTCAAAAATGATTCTGTGAACAATAACGATAAACAGTACTGTGAACAGTGTCGTTTTTTAAAAAAAATTCTTGATTTTGAAACGGATTTGGCTCTGATACCAATTGTGGCCCAAGAATTACTAGCATAAAACACATACAAATCTACACAAACATTATTGTTTATTAATCACAAGTATTACATCAAGATAGAATGTGTTTGTGTGTGTAACCAATGTGTGCAACTATGTGTTTTTACTCTCTTAATCACAACTATCTTTTCACCTTGACTTTCACACACTTAATTCTTGCTTACTCTCGTCTTCTAAAAACAACACAAGAACTTGCTTATATATAGGTCAACATGACCAAGCAAGGTCAACTCTTCTAAGCTCTCTTACAATACACACAAACAACTATTACAACAATTACAACAAAGATCCTCATTTAATCTTGAATACAATTATAGTCTAACAAATTTGTACTCCCACTGTAGCTAGTTCACCAATAAGCTTGTTGAACCTGTCAAAAGTTTGAGTCATGGACTCATTCTTGGTTGACATAAAGTTCTCATATTGTTGCTTCAGAATGGCTTTCTGATTTCTCTTGGTACTTTTGGTACCTGAGAATCTCTTCTCTAGAGCATTCCAGAGCAACTCTGCATCAGTGCAGTTGCAGAACTGATGTTGATATTCATTGGGAATAGCCAAGAGCAAGGTGCTCAAGGCTTTCATCTCTGTCGGTCTAGTCTTTCTCTCTGCATCAGTTTTTGGTGGAGTTCTCTTTCCATCTGCACCAATCTTCCCTGCTTCAGAAGGACCATTCTCAATGATGTCCCACATAGAATAGTCATTGAGAAGTATGTACTGCTTGATTCTGATCTTCCACATATCGAATTCATTGGGTCTGAGCATTGGAACCTTTGAGACCAGAGTACTGTTTGATTCTGCAAAGTTTTCCATGATGAATGAATAGATGTTTCTGAGAGAACACGCTCTGATACCACTTGTCAGGATCGAATTCTTAACAAGAATTATGAATACTCAGAAACAATATCAAAGAAGTTTGCGGAATAACAATTTGATATTCAATGAAACAGTAAAACAAACAGTAAATATGATGAATAATTTGTAAACTTGTATTGAAAGCTTTAAATCACCAGATTTCACACTCAACCTCAATCTTGAAGAACAGACTCTTTCAAGATGAATTCTACTTCTCTAGAATTAGGAACTATGCCTTGAGGTTGATTCTCTCTAAAACAATAACTTAGAATAATTTCTTATCTAAACTATTCTATCAATTCTATACATATACTGAATAAAATATAATTACAATAAATATCTTCAGAATATCTTCCATCATTATCTCTATAAGCTTCCTTGAATATCTTCAGTTTATCCAACTGTCATCCTTTCCATACGGATCTCCATCTCATAAGCAGTACTAATCATAAGCAGCATTAATACTTTGAGCAGTACTAAGTTCAGCAGCACTAACCATACTCAGTAGTATTAATCTCTTAGCAGTAGTAACTCCAGCAGTACTAATCTCGAAGAGCAACATTAACTTTGTTCCAGCAGCATTAACTTCTACTGGCAGCATTAACCACACTTGGTAAATTCTTCAGTTCCCAACACAACCCCACACTTTCATCCTTTTGTAGGATGGTATCCTATCTCTCCACAATTCATATGGAGTTTTATCACTTTTCTTGTGGGGGATCCTATTTAGGATCATATTTGCAGTAAGACATGCCTCGCCCCATAAATGATGAGGAGCTCCGGACGTTATCAACATTGAACTCATCATATTCTTCAATGTACTATTCTTCCGTTCGGCCACTCCGTTTTGTTGGGGAGTGTATGGAGCGGTAGTTTGATGTATAATAACATGAGTTGCACAAAATTCAGCAAATTGGCGAGATTCATACTCTCCTCCACGATCCGACCTTAGAATTTTGATTTTCTTTTCGAGTTGATTCTCGACTTCAGCCTTATAAGTTTTAAACATATTTAAGGCCTCATCCTTTGTAGGGATCAGATACACATGGCAATATTTACTGAAATCATCAATGAAGGTAATATAATAATTTTTACCTCCTCGTGAGGGTGTTGCCTTAAAATCGGATAAATCAGTATGGATTAACCCAAGAACCTCATTTGATTTTTCAACTGATTTGTGTGAATGATTAGTGTATTTAGCTTCTACACATACCTCACACTTAGATAATTTATCAATTGAACACTTTGGTAACATGTCAAGTTTAATCATTCTTTGTAATGATCTAAAGTTGACATGTCCCAATCTCGAATGCCAAAGATAAGAAGGATCAACCATATATATTGAAGTAGCAGTGCTAGTGCCTGCCTTATTATTATTTACAATGACATTAGTATACACATATTAATTGTCAATGAGAGACCTCTTTCACACCACAATCCAAGTCCAAGCAATTAAATGATTCATTTAATGCTCATTGGATTGGATTTATTAAGTGGTGTAATCTTTCTCTTGGCTCCTATGTGGGACTAGGTTTCTCAAGTCTACACTAAGTTCCAACAGTAATTCGACACAAACCCATAGCACTATGTTCTATCGAACAGTGGGGGCGAAATTGCTTTAAGGATAGAGAGATAACTCGTCTTGAAGCAATAAGTAGTAGATTTATTTTAGCCAATTTATTCCTATAGATTTAGAACCCCAAAAACAACAATCTTAAAGCAATTTCTAAAGAAAGATGGCAACCAAGAATCTTCAACAGATGTCTTGTGACATCGTCAAGTTGGAACGCTTTGACGGTGGAAGCTTCAAAAGGTGGCAAAAGAAAATGCAATTCTTGTTGGCCACTCTAAACGCCTCCTACGTCCTCACCAAACCATACCCAGAACAACACGATGACGAGACACTTTCTTCGGCACGAGAAAGGCTCAAGTTTGAGAACGATGATTTCATATGTCACGGTCACATCCTCAATGCTATGTCTGACCCTCTATTCGATATTTATCAAAAGATCGAAATGGCGAAGGAACTTTGGAACGCTCTCGAACAAAAGTACTTCACGGAAGACGCAACAAGTAAGAAATTTATTGTTTCCAAATTTAATTCTTACAAAATGATAGACTCACGTCCTATTATGGATCAAATGTATGAAATTGAGCACATTCTTAGTATGTTCACACAACACGACATAAGAATGGATGAATCGATCCAAGTGGCATCGATCATCGACAAACTCCCTCCCTCTTGGAAAGATGTTAAGAAAAATCTTAAACATCGTAAGGACGATATGTCCTTAAAAGAACTTGAAAAACATCTTCTCATTGAAGAAAAATATCGATTGGAAAATAAATCCAACGACGATGCTTCTAAAGTTCATGTGGTCGAGGAAAAGGGAGAGACTTCCAAAGCCGGTGGTAAGAAAAGGAAACACTACGAGGAAAATGGTAAAAAGAAAAGGAATAAGAAGCACGTGGTTTGTTTCAATTGCAACAAGCCCGGACATTACAAACGTAATTGTCGACTTCTCAAAAGAAGAAGGGGAAATGGTAGTGACAACACCAAGGATGGAAACTTCAAAAGCAACAACTTTGTTGCTATGATTTCCGAAGTATTCTCACTTGAGGAAGACGAATGTTGGTGGGTGGATTCGGGGGCTACCCGACATGTGTGCAACAACATGGACATGTTCAAAACGTACGAAGCTTCTAACTCCGTACTTTACATGGGAAATCACTCTACCGCTCAAGTCAAGGGAAAAGGGAAGGTTACTTTGGAATTCACATCTGGGAACACTTTGACCCTAAATGATGTTCTCCATGTTCCCGATGTTCCAAAGAACTTGGTTTACGGATCAATCCTCAACAAACATGGCTTCAAACTCGTCTTCGAATCCGACAAGTTTATACTATCTAAAGGCGGAAGATTCGTCGGCAAAGGCTATCTCACAGGAGGAATGTTTAAACTAAACATAAATGATGTTGTGAATAATAGTGTGAATGATATAAATATGATTGACATAAGCAACGCAAATAATGCGGTTTCTCCTGATGTACATATGATTGATACTAATAAAACCACTACTAGTTCTGCTTACTTTGATTCTTCCTTACTATTGTGGCATGGTCGATTAGGTCACGTACACTTTAAACGTTTGAAGAATATGGCAAAAAGTGAATTAATTCCAAAGTTAGATGATAAAAATCATAAGTGCCTTACTTGTATCCATACTAAAATTACTAGACAACCGTTCCCTCAAGTCCAAAGATCATCTAAAATCTTAGACTTAGTGCATAGTGACATATGTGACTTACATGTTACACCCTCTCTTGGTGGTAAAAAGTACTTTGCCACTTTTATCGATGATTACTCTCGATATTGCTATGTATATATTTTACATTCAAAAGATGAAGTCCTTGAAAAGTTTAAGATCTACAAAAATGAAGTAGAACTTATATGTGACACAAAGAAAAAATGTTTAAGAACGGATAGGGGTGGTGAGTATTATAACCCTAGATGTTTTGAATCTACGGGAATTATTCACCAAGTGACGGTTCCATATACACCACAACAAAATGGTATTCCGGAAAGAAAAAACCGTACCTTGATGGAAATGGTAAATTCCATGATGTCATAATCCGGATTAAGTTCTGGATTTTGGGGAGAAGCATTACTTACATCTTGCTACATACTCAATAGAGTACCAAGCAAGAGAAGTTAAAAGACCCCTTCTGATTTATGGAATCAACGGACACCTAAACTAGATTACCTTCGGATTTGGGGATGTCGAGCAATTGTGAGACTTCCCGAATCCAATAAGAGAAAGTTAGGAGACAAAGGTATTGAATGTATATTTTTGGGATATGCCCAAAATAGCAAAGCTTATAGATTCATGGTGGTTGAATCAAATGATCACATTTCTATTAACACCATCATAGAATCTAGAGATGCTCATTTTGATGAACAAAGGTTCAAAAGCATTCCAAAGGCACACATGAGGTTTCTAAGGAAACCGTGTCTACCAAGATTCCCATAGATAATGAAAGGGAAGATGATGATTCCCCGAATCATCAAGTGATTGAACCTAGAAGAAGCAAACGTGTTGGGTCTGAATGTGCTAAGTATGGTTTATGCTGCTCAGTCTTCATGATTTATGTTGCTAAGTGATTACTATTACTAGGACATCAAGATTACTACTGCTAGTAGAATTAATATTGCTTGAAGAGTTAGTGTTGCTAATTGAATAGTTAGTACTGCTTGGAGAGTTAGTACTGCTAGTAGTTAGTACTGCTGACAATGATTAATGCTGCTGGATAAGGATGAATATTAATGCTTCTCATGTTGAAGATAATGACTTGGAACGAAAGAATAGGAGTTGGAGATAATGCTGAAGATAATTATGGTATTGATGCTGAAGATCAATCTTATATTGATAATTATCTTGTAATCTGTTTTGTATAAATAGTCTACATGTTTTTGATAGAAATAGATATACGAATACATTCATATGTTTGTTTAGAGAGAATTAACCTCAAGATTAGTTTTGATCCTTTCTATAGAGAAGTATAGAACGTCTGTTGAGTCTGTTCAACAGATTGAGGTTGTGTTTGTAATCATTAAGTTTTATGCAATATAAACTTATGATTTGAGTTCTTATTCTGTATTTTTGATTAATTGTTAAAGTGTTATTCCGCGACTCCTTTAACATTGTTTCTTAGTTTGTATTAATATTCTTGTTTAAGAATTTTCGATCTTGACAAGTGGTATCAGAGCAAGTAAACTCAGAAACCTTTAATCATGGATAGTTCAAGCGACAGTGTTTTAGTATCAAAGGTTCCCATGCTCAAACCCAATGAGTTTGACATGTGGAAGATCAGAATCAAGCAGTACATTCTTCTCACAGACTTCTCAATGTGGGACAACATTGAGAATGGTCCCTCTGATGGAGGAAAGATGGATGGAGATGGAAAGAGACCTCCACCAAAGACTGATGGAGAGAGGAAGTTGAGGCAGACAGAGATGAAAGCCTTGAGCACTCTGCTCTTGGCTATACCTAATGAGTACCAACACCAATTCTGCAACTATTCTGATGCACAAAATCTATGGAATTCACTAGAGAAAAGATTTTCTGGTACCAAAAGTACCAAGAGAAATCAGAAGGCCATCCTGAAGCAGCAATATGAAAACTTCATGTCTACAAAGAATGAGTCCATGAAACAAACTTTTGATAGATTTAATAAGCTAATTGGTGAATTGGCTACTGTTGGTGTCCAGATAGATCAAGATGATGTCAACAGAAATTTTTTAAGATCTCTTAGTGATGAATGGACTATGTACACTGTCTCCTTCAGACATAATGATCAACTGGAGGACAAGGAACTGGATGACCTCTATAATGACCTTAGGGTGTTTGAAGAAGAGGTAGAAGCAAAGAAGAGGCCCTCTGGATACTCATACAATGCTGCTCTTTTATCATCCTCTACTGATTCTGCTGCTAATACAGAATCAGTTAGTGATGCCCATGGATCAAAGCAAGATGGATCCAATGACTCTGTTTTATAAGTTTTTCTAGCCAGTCATGCTAATTCCTCTCTAATTAATGATGACTTAGAACAAATAAATGCTGATGATCTGGAATAGATGGATATCAAGTGGCAGACGGTTATGCTGACTATGAGGGTAAAAAGATTAATCAAAAGAACTGGAAGGAACAACTTTGCTCAGAAAAGAGAAGATGGGATTAGATTTGATAAATCCAAGGTTGAATGTTACAAGTGTCACAAGCTGGGACACTTTGCAAGAGAATGCAGAAGTGGAATGCCTCAACAGCATACTAGCAACCATCAATCATCACAGTCCACTAGCTTCAACAACATGAAATCTTCTCAAGCTCTTGTTTCCCAAGAAGGAATGAGATTTGATTGGAGTGACCAAGCAAAAGAAGCAGTTCAGAATCAAGCTTTAATGGCTAAAGTTTCAGATTCAGCAAGCACTGATATTCCCACAGAGGTAACATCTAATCTTTGCTCTAAAACCTGTATTGAAAGTGTTAAAAAGTACAGGGATCACAATTAGAGTATGTGTGATGACCTTAAAAGGTTAGAGAAAGATAGAAGATAGTATGTTTTGATTGTTGAGAGGTTTGAAGAAAAAATTAAGTCATACCAGGCTAATGAACTTCAACATTCTTATGATACACACTACTGGAAGTGGGAGAAGAATCAGTTAGAGGTTAAGCTTAAAAAGTCTGAAGAGGAATATGAGAAAATAAGGAGTGATTTTTAGAAAGCCAAGCTAGACATTGAGAAATATTCCAATGCTTCTAAAGCAATGGACTCACTTCTAAAAACTCAAGTTCATGACAAGCTGAGAAGAGGAATAGGCTATAACACCACCCTCCACCATACAACAATAACTATATCCCTCCCACATCAGATCTCTTAGAAAGACAGGACAAGAAGGAATTACCTGAAGGAGCCACTGAAGTAGATTCTTTAGACAAAGTAGTGGTTGAGGCATATTCTGAAGAAGAGGACTTTGAGAGTAAGAATGAGGAAGACCACAAAGACATTCCCTTAGAAAACCACATACTGACAAATGAAAGGGGGGGGGTAAACCTTTTGTCAAGAGTGAGAAAGTGAAGTCTGTGGAAGAGACTGTTAAGAATGAAAAAGTTGAGACCTCTAAGAGAGGGAAGGGAAAGGTACAGGGAGTCCATTACATGCAAACCACTGTTGTTAATCCCTGTACTTGTAAACAGAATCAGCCCCAACAACATGATAAAACAAGGGGAAATCAAAGAAATAGAAATAATCAGTGGGCATTAAAACAAGGAATTGATATGAGAAAGATTAACAGACCAAAGCCTTGTTTTATCTGTGGAAAGTTAAATCATCTAGCCAAACACTGTTATTTCAATCCTATTAATCAAAGGATCACTTTTCAAAGAAATATACAAAATCCTGTTGGTTATAGGAAGCATATAAGGAATCATATGGCTGAGAATGTGAGAAAGGCACCTATAAAATCTCATGTTAAGAATAAGTTTGCTAATTCAAAGAAAAATACTCCAAATAAGCCAAGGAGTAACTTAAAGAAAAAGAAAGCAAACAACTTTGTCCAGGTCTGGGTTCCAAAAGTAAAGAAATATGTTAGTACTTCTACTTCAAATAGTACTGCTGACAAAAATAGTGCTGCTGCAAGCAATACTACTGCCAACCCAGTTAGTACTGCTAACAAAATTAGTACTGCTAACCCAATTAGTACTGCTAATGATGTTAGTACTGCTAACAAAGTTAGTACTGCAAATAAAGTTAGTATTTCTTTCAGTGACAGACCCATTATTTTGATAAAGTATTCAAGCAATAAGATTCCTCAGTTTGATAATCTCATCAAGTCTGAATATGAATATGTTGATGAGAATGGTAAACCCAAGACCACTTTGGCTTGGGTTCCTATTAAAAACTAACTGCTTTATTATATGTGCAGGGCAACCAACAGCTCAAGGGAAGGAGCATTTGGCATGTTGATAGTGGTTGTTCCAGGTACATGACAGGTAACATGGCCTGCCTTCAAAACATCAAAAGATATGATGGAGGACATGTTGCTTTTGGTGATAATCCAGCAGGTGGAAAGATAAGTGCAAAAGGTAATCTGTCAAAAGGTAAGATGACTTTTGAGGATGTATACTATGTTGAGCAATTGAGATACAACCTGTTAAGTGTATCATAGGTTTGTGACAAGAAACATAGCATATTATTCAATGATACTGAATGTATTATCCTTGCTCCAGGGTTCAAGGTAGTTGATGAAAGTATGATACTACTTAGAACTCCTAGGAAGGACAATGTTTATTGATTAGACTTGGAGAGTGTACCTTCTGATTCATCTTTAAATTGTTTATTTTCAAAAGCTTCAGTAGATGAATCATCTCTATGGCACAGAAGGATGTGTCACATGAACTTTAAAACAATGAACAAACTTGTGAAAAACAACCTTGTAAGAGGTTTGCCACAAAAGGTATTTTCATGTGATGATCATTGTGTTGCATGTCTAAAAGGCAAACAGCAAAAAACTTCTCATAAGTCCAAAGAGATAAATACAATCTCTTCACCTCTTAGTTTACTTCATATGGATCTGTTTGGACCTACAAAAGTGATGAGTATTTGTAATAAATCCTACTGCTTGGTTATTGTTTATGATTTCTCTAGATTCACTTGGGTCTATTTTCTGAGGACTAAGGATGAGACAAGTGGACTGATCAAATCATTTGTTCTTAGAGTTGAAAACCAAACAAATCTAAGAGTTAAAGTCATCAGGTCTAATAATGGCACTGAATTTAAAAACAATGACCTAAACAGCTTCTGTGAGGAAAAAGGCATTGAGAGACAATAAGTGCTCGTAGGACTCCTCAACAGAATGGTGTTGCTGAAAGGAGAAATAGGACTCTGATAGAACCTGCTAGATCTCTGTTGGCAGATTCAAAACTTCCAATTACTTTTTGGGCAGAAGCAGTTAATACTGCCTGCTATGTTCAAAACAGAGTTCTAGTGGTGAAATCCCAAGACAAGACACCTTATGAGCTTTTTAAAAAGAAGAAACCTTTTATTGGATTTTTCAAATTGTTGGGAACTGAAGAAAAGCTCAAGTATGGTTAATGCTGCTAGTTCAGAATTACTACTCCTAGAAGACTTCAAAGTTAATACTGCTGAGTATTACTACTGCTAGTAGAATTAATACTGCTAGTCAAAGTCAGTGCTACATGAACAAAGTTAGTATTGCTTAGCTAGTTAGTACTGCTAGTGGTTAGTGCTGCTTATTAGTTAATGCTGCTAAGACCAAGTTAATGCTGCTTGAAGAAATTAATACTGCTGAGCATAGTTAGTACTGCTTATGAATTGAAGATTCGGATGGAAAGGATGACAGCTGGAAAGAATCAAGATATTCATGGAAGGCTTAAAGATAATGATGGAAGATATACTGAAGATATTGTATTTATTGTAATTATCTTTTTGTTCAGTATATGTATAGAATTGATAGAATAGTTTAGAAATAATAATCAATAATTCTAAGTTTTAGAGAAAATCAACCTCAAGGTATAGATCCTAATTCTAGAGAAGTAGAATTCGTATTGGTGAGCATGTTCATCAATATTGAGGTTGTGTGTTTAATCTTGTAACTTCAAGCATTCAATACAAGTTTATAAGTTGTTGATCATATACTGTTTTGTTTACTGTTACATTGAATATTAAAGTGTTATTCCGCAACTTCTTTGATATTAGTTTCTGAGAATTTATTCTTGTTGAGAATTCGATCCTGACAAGTGGTATCAGAGCCTAACTCTCTCAGAAACATCTATTCATTCATCATGGAAAACCTTGCAGAATCAAACAGTACTCTGGTCTCTAAGGTTCCAATGTTCAAACCCAGTGAGTTTAACATGTGGAAGATCAAAATAAGACAATACATTCTTCTCACTGACTACTCAATGTGGGATATCATTGAGAATGGTCCTTCTGAAGCAGGAAAGATTGGACCAGATGGGAAAAGACCTCCACCAAAGACAGATGGTGAGAGGAAGATCAGACAGACAGAGATGAAGGCCTTGAGCACTCTCCTCTTGGCCATCCCCAATGAATATCAGCATCAATTTTGCAACTGCACTGATGCTCAGATTCTCTGAAATGCTCTAGAGAAAAGATTTGCTGGAACTAAAAGCATCAAAAGAAATCAAAGAGATGTTCTAAAGCAGAAGTATGAGAACTTCACTTCTTCAAAGAATGAGTCTATGACTCAAACTTTTGATAGGTTCAACAAGCTCATTGGTGAACTGGCTACTGTAGGAGTGAAGATGGATCAAGATGATATCAACAGAAAGTTTCTCAGATCTCTTGGGGATGAATGGACTATGTACATTGTCTCATATAGGCAGAGTGACAATCTGGAAGAGAAGGAACTTGATGATCTATATAATGATCTAAGAGTTTTTGAAACTGAGGTAGAAACCAAGAAGAAGCCCACTGGTTATATCCACAATGCTGCACTTCTATCAGCATCTACTGATACTACTGCCAACCCTGAAACAGTTAGTACTGCCAGTGGAGTAAATTTAGAAAAAGGCACTGAAACTATCTTTGAAGCCTTTTTGTCAAGTCATAGCAACAATTCATTGATTAATGATGATCTGGATCAACTTCACCCTGATGACCTGGAGGATATGGACATTAAATGGCAGACGGCCATGTTATCTATGAGGGTGAAGAAGTTTATCAAAAGAACAGGAAGGAACAACTTCTCTCAAAGAAGAGAAGATGGAGCTGGTTTTGACAAGACAAAGGTGGAATGCTATAAGTGCCACATGAAAGGACACTTTGCTAGAGAGTGCATAAGTGGGGTTCCAAACAACAACCACCAACAAACTCAGAATGGAGGCTACAATCAAAACAAGAATCCTGCTCAAGCCCTTGTTTCTCAACAAGGAATGGGGTTTGACTGGAGTGACCAAGTTGAGGAAGCCATTCAGAATCAAGCTCTTATGGCAGAAATGTCTGATCTCCCCTCTGAGGTAATTTCTAATCTTTGCACTCAATCTTGCATAGACACTGTTAAAAGGTACAGGGATCACAACCAAAGTATGTGTGATGACCTCAAAAGATTAGAAAAGGACAGAAGAGACTATGTGTTGATAGTAGAGAGATTTGAAGAACAAATCAAAGGCTTTCATGCTAATGAACTTCAACACTCTTATGACACAAACTATTGGAAGTGGGAAAAGAATGAGTTAGAGACCAAACTGTCTAAGTCCTTAGAAGAGAATGATAGGCTAAAAGAGGAACTGTCTAAAGTTAAGCTTGACATAGAAAAGTTTTCATATGCTTCAAAAGCAATGGATTCTCTTCTAAAGGCTTAGATTCATGACAAGATGAAGCCTGGTATTGGATACAACAATACACCCCCTCCCTACAACAACAACTATATCTCTCCTACTTCAGACTTGTTAGAGACCAAGGAGAAAAAGGACTTGTTTGAGGAAGCTTTTAAGATAGATCCTTTGGATGAGGTAGTAGTTAAGGATTTGACTGAGAAAGAAGCCAGTGAAAATAGAGATAATGCTGTGAGTAAAGAGATACCATTAGAAAACAACATTATCACCAATGAGGGATGTGGGAAAATCTGGGTCAAGTCCAAGGAGATAGAGAAGACCAAAGGAAAGGATAACAAGGTCCATTACAAACAAACCACGGTTGTGAATCCTGGATCTTGTAAAGAGTGTGCTTGCAATAAAGCTAAGAGCCTAAATTCTGGTATAAAAAGAGGTAACCAAAGAAACTGGAATAATCAATGGGCTCAGAAACAAGGACTTGATCTGAATAGAATCAATAGACCAAAACCTTGTTTCATATGTGGCAAGCTGAATCATTTGGCTAAGTATTGTTTCTTTAACCCTATTAATCAACAGATGAACTTTCAAAGATTTGTGCAAAAACCTGTTGGTTATAGGAAGGCTGGAAAGAAACATGTGATGAATAAATCTGTTGAAAGTAAAGGCCCTATGAAAAATAAGGTTTTAAAAGAAAGTGTTTTAATATGGGTGCCTAGAAGCACTAACAGTGTTAGTACTGCTGAAAATATTAATACTGCTAACACAGTTACTACTGCTAACAGTATTAGTACTGCTGAAAATATTAATACTGCTAATACAGTTACTGCTGCAAACACAGTTACTACGTCTAACAAGGTTAGTACTGCTAAGCATGCAAGTGCTGCTAAGGCAGTTAGTACTTCTAAAACCAGTACTGCTTCTAGCAAATGTGTTTCCAAGCCTATCATTGTGACAAAATACTCCAAGAATGAGGAGTCAAAGTTTAAAAATCTTGTCAAGAAAGAATGCAAGTATTTTGATGAGAAAGGGGTACCCAAGACCACTTTGGCTTGGGTTCCTACTAACTGATTTATCTTATGTGCAGGGCAACCAACAGCTCAAAGGAAAGAGCATATGGCATGTTGATAGTGGTTGCTCTAGGCACATGACAAGTAACATGTCATGCCTTCAGGATTTCAAGCATATAAATGGAGGACATGTTGCTTTTGGAGATAATTTTACTGGTGGTAAAATAAGTGGAAAAGGTAATGTTACAAAAAGGTAAGATGACATTTGAGGATGTCTAATATGTTGATCAGTTGAAGTACAACCTGTTAAGTGTATCACAGGTCTGTGACAAACAACATAGCATATTATTTACAAATACTGAGTGTATGATCCTTGCTCCAGGGTTCAAGGTAGTTGATGAAAGCATGATACTACTTAGAACTCCAAGAAAGGATAATGTGTATTGTCTAGATATGGACAATGTTGATAGTGATTCATCCCTGAACTGTCTTATTTCAAAAGCTTCTGTGGATGAATCCTCTCTTTGGCACAGAAGGATGTGTCACATGAATTTCAAAACAATGAACAAACTTGTTAAAAACAACCTTGTAAGAGGTTTACCTTCAAAAGTATTTTCATGTGATGACCATTGTGTAGCATGTCTTAAAGGCAAGCAGCACAAAACTTCTCATAAGACCAAAGAGATAAACTTAATTTCTTCTTGTCTCCAATTACTGCATATGGATCTGTTTGTTCCTACAAATGTTATGAGTATAGGCAAGAAATCTTACTGCTTGGTTATTGTTGATGATTACTCTAGATTTACCTGGGTATATTTTCTAAGGACTAAGGATGAGACAATTGGACTGATCAAATCTTTTATCCTAAGAATTGAAAACCAAACTAGTCAAAAAGTAAAAGTCATTAGATCAGATAATGGGACTGAGTTTAAAAATTTTGATCTAAACACCTTCTGTGAAGAGAAAGGCATTGAGAGACAATATAGTGCTCCTAGGACTCCTCAACAGAATGGAGTTGCTGAGAAGAGAAATAGGACACTAATAGAGGCTGCTAGATCTCTGTTGGCTGATTCAAAACTGCCAATTACCTTCTGGGCTGAAGCAGTTAATACTGCTTGTTATGTCCAAAACAGAGTTCTAGTGGTCAAGCCAAAGAACAAGACCCCTTATGAGCTTTTAAATAAAAGAAGACCTTTCATTGGATTTTTCAAACCTTTTGGGTGTCCTTGTACAATTCTCAATACCAAATCTCACTTAGGTAAGTTTGATAGCAAAGCAGATGATGGATTTCTTGTTGGTTACTCATCTCAGAGTAAGGCTTATAGAGTTTTTAACTCTTCTTCCAGAATAATTGAAGAAAGTGACAATGTCAAATGCAATGAGAACACACCAAATCCAATTAGGTCTGGTCCTTAGTGGCTATTTGACATTGACTCACTAACTAACTCTTTTGGGTTCAGTAGTGATGATTATGCAGGTTCAGGGAATGGAGGATCAGGGACTTCATAAGTTCAAGAAAGTATATCTCAATCTGTGATCTTTCCCATACCCACAGTGAATCCTGTTGAAGACTGTGAAAAGGAACCATCTACTGAACCAAGTCAAAGTGAAGAAGAAAGTAGAGATAAGGAGACTCAAGAAAATAAAGAACCAGAAGCAGCTACTGAAAACACTTCAGTTGAGTTGAATGACTCTAATTTAGAGGTGGAACTTAATGAAGAACCTAGCCATCACACCAGAATACAAAAGAATCATCCTCCACAGCTGGTAATAGGAGATATATCTTCTCCTATGATGACTAGAAATCAAAGTAGGCTACAAGAAATGCAAGACCAACAACACACAGTGCTTTCTTGCTTTTTATCCCAGCTTGAGCCTAAAAAGGCAAATGATGCTATGAAAGAGTCCAGTTGGATAGAAGCAATGCAAGAAGAGCTACTGAAATTCAAGCTGCAAGATGTTTGGGATCTGGTAGACCTTCCTAAAGGCCAAAGAGCAATAGGAACAAAATGGGTCTTCAGGAATAAGAGAGATGAAAGAGGTATAGTGATAAGGAATAAAGCAAGGCTGGTGGCTCAAGGGTATACACAAGAAGAGGGAATAGACTATGATGAAGTATTTGCACCTGTGGCCAGGGTAGAAGCAATTAGATTATTCCTGGCTTATGCTTCCTATATGAAATTCAAAGTCTATCAAATGGATGTGAAAAGTGCATTTCTTTATGGCTCAATTGAAGAAGAAGTATATGTCTGTCAACCACCAGGGTTTGAAAACCCAAGCTATCCAGGCAGGGTATACAAATTGAAGAAATCACTTTATGGACTACATCAAGTTCCAAGAGCATGGTATGACACTCTGTCATCCTATCTCTTGCAAAATGGTTTTGAAAGAGGAGTCATTGAGAAGACTCTATTCATCAAGAGAAAGAAGAAGGATATTTTGCTGGT
The DNA here is from genome assembly GCA_023525745.1 of Arctium lappa. Classification (NCBI taxonomy): domain Eukaryota; kingdom Viridiplantae; phylum Streptophyta; class Magnoliopsida; order Asterales; family Asteraceae; genus Arctium; species Arctium lappa. Next base: position 23,555,040 of record CM042051.1, on the reverse strand, counting down.
CTAAATCTATATTGATGATATTATCTTTGGATCAACAAGAGACAACATGTGCAAGGAGTTTGAGGAACTAATGCATCAAAGGTTCAAGATGAGTTCCATGGGGGAACTTACTTTCTTCCTTGGACTCCAAGTTCAACAGAAGTCAGATGGAATCTTCATCTGTCAGTCCAAGTATGTGCAGGACATTCTAACCAAGTTTGGTTTCTCAGATTCAAAACCTGCCAGCACACCTATGGAGCCACACAAGCAGATAACAGCAGATCTTGAGGGGGAGGATATGGATGTTCATCATTATAGATCCATGATTGGCTCTCTCATGTATCTTACAGCCTCTAGGCCAGATATAATGTTTCCAGTCTGTGTATGTGCAAGATTCCAAATTAGGCCAAAGCAATCTCACTATCAAGCTGTTAAGAGGATATTCAGATATCTCAAAGGGCAACCCAGATTGGGACTTTGGTATCCTCATGACTCATCCTTTGACCTACTTGCATACTCAGATAGTGATCTAGGTGGAGCAAACTTGGACAGAAAATCTACTTCTGGAGGATGTCAGTTTTTGGGTGCAAGACTAGTGTCATGGCAGTGCAAGAAACAAACCACAGTGTCCACATCTACAACAGAGGCAGAGTACATAGCAGCTGCAAGTTGCTGTTCTCAAGTCTTATGGATTCAGAATCAAATGTTGGACTATGGGGTAACCTTTCTACACACTCTAATTTTTATTGATAATAGCAGTGCTATTAGCATTGTGAATAATCCTGTCAAGCACTCAAAGACAAAGCACATTGAGATCAGGTATCACTTCATAAGAGACTGCAATGAAAAGAAACTTATTCAAGTTGTAAAAGTTCACACTGATAACCAGTTTGCTGATCTATTCACTAAAGCTTTTGATGTGGGTAGATTCATTTTCTTGGTAACAAGTGTGGGAATGATCAACTCTGAATAAGCCCCTTCTAAAAAAAGTGGTTCTATACCTGTATATTGTTTATTCTTGGTGTTACTAATCTTCTTTTTCAGAATATGTATAGCAGTACTCAGTGTATCACAAGCTTAAAAGAGTAAGTATGGTTAATACTGCCAGTACAGTGTTAATACTGCTTTCAGTTAATACTGCTCTCAGTTAATACTGCTAGTTAGTTAATACTGCTAGTGGTTTATACTGCTTTCAGTTAATACTGCTCTCAGTTAATACTGCTAGTTAGTTAATACTGCTATTGGTTAATACTGCTTTCAGTTAATACTGTTTTCAGTTAATACTGCTCTCAGTTAATACTGCTAGTTAGTTAATACTGCTTTCAGTTAATACTGCTCTCAGTTAATACTGCTACTTAGTTAATACTTCTAGTGGTTAATACTGCTTTCAGTTAATACTGCTCTAGGTTAATACTGCTTATGTCCCGAATACTATAAATACTCTTTGCCCGCCTAAATGTTCATAACGAATCTTTGTATACTGTTCACTTGCGCTCTAAACCCTTTCTCTCTCAAGTTCAAAGTTCTCTGGCAAAGATCAATGGCATCAATGGCGTTCATTGACGAGCACAATGAAATCGCGATGCTCCAAAAGCCAAAACAAGCTGAAGGTTTTCATCCGATAGTCGACTTTCTGAGGTCTAGCCACATTGTCCATGCTCTCACTATATCTCCTACTATCTTCATAGAGCATCAGAGGCAATTCTGGGCACATGCCACCATTGTTACTGAGGATGGTGTGCAAATGATAAAGACGACGGTGTGTGGCAAGCCATTGACAGTTACTGAAGAGGTGATTTGCATCAGTCTACGTCTAGACGATGCCTCTGGTATAACTTCTATCTCTAATGATGAACTGTTTTCTACTCTTACAAGAATGGGGTATGGAGGCCCATTGGGTGTGTTCAAGTTCTTAAAAGCAAAATTTTCACCTCAATGGCGTTTCTTTGTCCATACCCTTATGCATTGTATATCTAAAAAGACTACTGGATGGAGTGAGTTCAGTAGCACCATTGCTTATGCTCTGGTATGCTTAGCCACTGCCAAAAAGTATATTTTTTCCCAAATGATTTTTAATGATCTTGTCTCAAACTTGGGAAACAAAAAGAGCTTTTATATGTATCCCAGGTTTGTTCAAGCAGTTATCACCCACGAATTGACAGATATTCCTCACTCTGATGGGATATATGTACCAAAACCCCCTAAAGGCTAGGTTTTCTCAAATATGAGAAGATCTGCTGGGGACTCGGAAGGAGTAGACACCCCATTGTTCTCTACAATGATGGTGGTGTCCCAAATTGATGAAGGTATGGTAGCAGGGTCAAGGCCCCCATTAGACCAACCCACTGCTAGCCAATCCCAACCTTCCCTCTCTCAAATTTTCCCTCAGTCCTTTGCTGCTAAACCCACTCCCAGAATATCCAAGACTTATGTCAAGAGAAAGGTACACAAGGCTCCTTCCCTTGGTGTACCTACTATTAACCAAGAGCCTCAAAGCCCTCTATTGGAGCACTCTCCAGTAGAGAATATCCAAAGGGAATCCACTAGGGTGTCTCCCAACCCTGAGGAGGTGATCTCTAAGGAGATGGAAGAGCATATGGGTGAGAAGGCTGCCACTACTTCTGCTAGCACAGAGAAGGATAGTGGTAACATCTGTAAGACCTTCCCCATCGCAACTTTGAATGAGCAATCATTCAAAGGTCCCCGGTGCCAAGAAACCAAGGGGGTGGATAGTGCTTCTGCTAGGCAGAAGGCTTCCACTACTAAAAGATCCCATGATCCTTCAAAAGGGGTAACACTCCTGGAGAAGGTGAGGACAGATATGACTACAATGAATTGATGGAAACAATGGGCAACATAAACGTGGATGTCATCAAGCAGGGGAAAGACATTGAGGAGCTGAAAATGGTTATTCTATCTCAACAAGTACAGATCACCAAACTGAAGAAATTGGTGACAAGATTGGTACAGAAAAGGAGAAGAAAGCAATTTGTGTTAAAGAAGAGGGCAAGAGCTCAAGATGCTTCCAACAAGGGGGAGAATCAAGAGAATGAAACAGAGAAGGAAAGCAAATTTGAGATGGGATTTGATGTTGAGGGGGAGATAGAAGCTGAAATAGAGAAAGAAACAGAATTTGCCCAAGCAGCAGAAACTGTTAATGCTGCTGAGGTAAAAGAAGCATCAGTAACAGGGCTCTCTGTAGAGGAACTAGAGATTGCAGAGACATTAGTTAAAGCCAAGAATGACACTCCTAAGGCTAGTCAAAAAGCCAAGGGAGTGATCATTAATGAAGGAGGAGGTGCAAAGAAAAGAAAAGAATCAAGTAAAGAAACTTTGAAAGATACAAAGGGAAAGGGAAAGGAAAAGCTTATTGAAACTGAACTGCCTTCAAAGAAGAGGAGTCAGATTGAAATGGATGAGGAGATGGCAAAGAAGCTTCAAGAGCAAATGGAAAAGGAGGAACAAATTCAAACAGAAACAGATAGAGAGCTTGCAAAGATAATGGCCAGAAAACTAAATGCTGAGTATCAAGAAAGTTTAAAAGCAGAAACTGAAGCCAAGAAAAGCTCTGGGAAAGTGTCTAAGCAGAGAATGCCAGTAATGAAGCAGAAAAGACAACCCTCCAAGACCTTTTTGGCCAATCAGGAAAGAAGAAAGATGATAAATTTCCTGAAAGGTGCAATTGGAGTCAAGGGGGAGATGTTTACCAACATGGCATACAGTCAAGTTGAGGAGCTCTACAGGAAGGAAATGGCAAAGCTCCAAGGGGATTCCTCTCAAAGGGAAGAAGCAGAAAGAAGGATGAAAGAGAGACATGATCTCAACATCCAACAACCATTCCCTGAGGAGACCACACCCTCAAAAGATAAAGCTGAAGAGAAGAAGGAAGAACATGAGGGTGTTGGTATAGAAGCCAAGTCTGGAAAGAGAGTGAAGTCAATTGCTTCAAAAAGGCAGTTGAAAAGGCCAAGGGTGGAAGAAACTGAAAAGGAAGCAGAACCCTCAGTCACATCTCTAACAGAACCTGTGCAAAGTCCAGAGCAGTCCAACAAGCAAACTGTTGAGAGTATGGATTTGTATATGACCATAGTAGAACCTATGAAGGCTATTCCAATCTCCATGAAAGCTCCTGAGATTACCTTCTGGGACATTCTAAGAGATAATGGAAAGGATTTCTTCAGAATCAAAAGAGCTGATGGTTCATTTGAAGCATATTCAACATGGGGGAGAGTTATCAGAAGTTGTTCAAGAGTTGATATAGAAGAATTATACAAAGTGGGGATAAAACTCTATGAGCCTGTGTTGAAAGGTACTGAAGAGAATCTTCTCAAGATAGCAATGGAATACTTGTGCATGATGTTTGATCCAGAAAGAGTGGCTTATAGGATTAAAGATCATCATCATGAGTTTATATTCAAGAAGATTGATAAATGGATACTTTTTGAAAACTGTGGGGTATACATGATTACTATTGACAATTGTTATCATGAATACTACCTGGTAGACAGAATTTATGAGCATAGCAAAGAGAAGCTAGAAGGGATGCTTAAGGCTACACTAGTATGCACAAAGGATTCAGAGATGGCCAAGATTATGGTGAGGAGAACTGTCAATCAAAGTTTGGGCTTAGATCCAAATTTGGGAAACTGAATCTGAAGTGTTGAAAGCATCTTGAAGATCAAATCTGAAGAACTTGACTTCTTTTCCTAAAATTCAAGTTAGGGGGAAATTGTTGGGAACTGAAGAAAAGCTCAAGTATGGTTAATGCTGCTAGTTCAGAATTACTACTGCTAGAAGACTTCAAAGTTAATACTGCTGAGTATTACTACTGCTAGTAGAATTAATACTGCTAGTCAAAGTCAGTGCTACTTGAACAAAGTTAGTACTGCTTAGCTAGTTAGTACTGCTAGTGGTTAGTGCTGCTTATTAGTTAATGCTGCTAAGACCAAGTTAATGCTGCTTGAAGAAAAATTAATACTGCTGAGCATAGTTAGTACTGCTTATGAATTGAAGATTCGGATCGAAAGGATGACAGCTGGAAAGAATCAAGATATTCATGGAAGGCTTGAAGATAATGATGGAAGATATACTGAAGATATTGTATTTATTGTAATTATCTTTTTGTTCAGTATATGTATAGAATTGATAGAATAGTTTAGAAATAATAATAATTAATTCTAAGTTTTAGAGAAAATCAACCTCAAGGCATAGATCCTAATTCTAGAGAAGTAGAATTCGTATTGGTGAGCCTGTTAATCAATATTGAGGTTGTGTGTTTAATCTTGTAACTTCAAGCATTCAATACAAGTTTATAAGTTGTTGATCATATACTGTTTTGTTTACTGTTACATTGAATATCAAAGTGTTATTCCGCTACTTTTTTGATATTAGTTTCTGAGAATTTATTCTTGTTGAGAATTCGATCCTGACACAAACCATTTGGGTGTCCTTGCACAATTCTCAATTCCAAAACTCACCTAGGCAAGTTTGATAGCAATGCTGAGGATGGGTTTCTTGTTGGATATTCATCTCAAAGTAAGGCCTACAGAGTTTTCAACACCTCTTCTAGGATTATTGAGGAAAGTGACAATGTCAAATGTAATGAGAACACACCAAATCAACTTGGTTCAGGTCCTAATTGGCTATTTGACATTGATTCACTGACTAATTCTTTGGGTTTCAGTAATGAGCATAATGCAGGAACAGGGACAGAAAAGGTACAAGTACAAAGACAAGAGTTTGTGTTGTTCCCAATACCTACTGCTGATCCTGTTGAATTCTGTAACCAACATAAGAAAGATACTTCAGATTCAAAGGACACTGAACTAGCTCAGAATGAAGAGGACAGAGGTGAAAAGAAAGATAAACCCTCAGATTCAGGAATCAAAGGTCCTGAGATGTCATGTTTGGAAGAAGATGACACAGATGATGATAACTCTTCAGTTTTTGGTAGCAACACTCCTGAACAGAATGACTCTAATTTGGAAGCAGATATTACTAAAGAGGTTGTTCATCAAACAAGAGTTCAGAAAAATCCTCCTCCTCAATTGGTGATTGGTGACATCAATTCACCTATAATCACAAGGAATCAGAGTAAGTTGGGAGGATTGAAAGATATACAATCAGGTTTACTTTCTTGCTTTCTATCACAGGTTGAACCCAAAAAGGCATATGATGCAATGAAGGATCTAAGCTGGATAGAAGCAATGGAAGAGGACCTACTGCAGTTTGTGCTGCAGGATGTATGGGATCTGGTGGATCTTCCAAAAGGACACATAGCAATTGGCACAAGATAGATCTTCAGGAACAAGAAAGATGAGAGAGGAATAGTAATAAAGAACAAGGTCAGATTAGTGGCACAAGGGTATACTCAAGAAGAGGGAATTGATTATGAAGAGGTATTTGCACCAGTGGCCAGGATTGAGGCAATCAGGCTATTTTTAGCCTTTGCTTTCTTCATGAAGTTCAGGGTCTATCAGATGGATGTAAATAGTGCTTTCCTGTATGGGAGAATTGAAGAAGAAGTGTATGTCTGTCAGCCTCCAGGGTTTGAGAATCCAAATTATCCTAACAGAGTATACAAATTGAAGAAGGCACTCTATGGGCTACATCAAGCACCAATGGCATGGTATGACACTTTGTCTACCTATCTCTTGGAAAATGGTTTTCAAAGAGGAATCATAGACAAGACTCTGTTCATTCAGAGGAAGAAGAAGGACATCCTTATAGGGCAAATCTATGTGGATGATATTATAGTTTGATCCACAAAAGATCAAATGTGTAGAGATTTTGAAGAATTGATGCACAAGAGATTCAAGATGAGTTCTATGGGTGAACTTACTTTCTTCCTTGGTTTACAAGCTAAGCAGAAGAAAGATGGGATATTTATAAGCCAATCCAAATATGTGCAGGACATTCTTACTAAGTTTGGATTCTCAGATTCAAAGCCTGCAAGCACACCCATGGAGACACACAAACAGATCACTGCAGATCTTGAGGGGGAGGATGTGGATGTTCATCACTATAGATCCATGATTGGCTCCCTCATGTATCTCACTGCTTCAAGACTAGATATCATGTTTCTCTTTGTGTGTGTGCAAGATTTCAAGTAAGGCCTAAGCAGTCACACTTTCAAGCAGTCAAGAGGATATTCAGATATCTCAAAGGCCAACCTAGATTGGGTCTTTGGTATCCTCATGACTCACCATTTGACCTACTTGCTTATTCAGACAGTGATTTGGGTGGTGCAAATTTGGATAGAAAGTCAACTTCAGGGGGATGTCAGTTATTGGGTGCAAGACTAGTGTCATGGCAGTGCAAGAAACAAACCACAATTTCCACCTCTACAACAGAAGCAGAGTATATAGCTGCAGCAAGCTGCTATTCACAAGTTCTCTGGATTCAGAATCAAATGTTGGACTATGGTATGACTTTTCTTCACACTCCAATCTTCATAGACAATAACAGTGCTATCAGCTTTGTTAATTATCCAGTCAAGCCCTCCAAAACAAAGCATATAGAAATCAGGTACCACTTTATCAGAGACTGTAATGAAAAGAAACTCATTCAGGTTGTGAAAGTCCATACAAGTAACCAATTTGCTGATCTATTCACCAAAGCTTTTGATGTGGGTAGATTCACATTCTTGGTCACAAGTGTGGGCATGATAAACACTGAATAAGCCTCCTTTGATCTGCTTTATGTACCATTTCTGTATAGTTTCCTTCCTGTCTACTTTCCCATACTGTATTGTGCATGATGCTGCTAACCTTGTGTGTTTAAGTGTTTCAGATTGCTTAAATTGAATACTTGGTGCTTCTAGTTAAGTTAATGCTGCTCTCTATATTACTCATATTGATAGTTCAAATATGGTTAAGTATGGTTACTACTTCTAGGTAGTTTATACTACCAGTGCAAAGTTACTACTGCTTACCTTGTTTCTACTACTAAACAGTGTTACTACTGCTGGCATGTGTTAATACTGCTAGTCTGAGTTAATACTGCCAGTATGTATTACTACTGCTAATATTAGTTAATACTACAGGTTGGTTAATACTGCTAGGGTACTTAGTACTGCTTCTAACTGAAACCCACCACCTATAAATACCCTTTGTGACAGCCAAAATACAAACGACTCTTTGAACTTCCATTGCTTCTCTTTCTCTCTCTCTCTCTCTCTCTCTCGATTTCTTGCTCACCAGTGTAACCACTAGTTGCGATTCAAACCCTAGAATCAATCAGAACGATGGCAAGTCTACAATACTTTGATGAACACAATGAAGTTGCTATGCTGCAGAAACCCAAACAGGCTGAAGGTTTTCATCAGATTGTGGATTTCATAAAATCTACACACATCGCCCACACATTAACTGTCAATCCCACAATCTATGTGGAACATTATAGACAGTTCTGGGCCAATGCTGCTATTCAAACTGAAGATGGCACTCAGGTCATCAAAACAAGGGTTTGTGATAAACCTCTAACCATCTTAGAGGAGTGTATTCGCATCCATCTACGCTTAGATGATGCCTCAGGTATTACCTCTCTTACTAAGGAAGATATCTTCCAAGCTCTTAATCGTATGTGGTATGAAGGTCCCACTGACGTATATAAATTTTTCTAGAACATATTTTCACCTCAGTGGAGATTCTTTGTTCATACCCTACAACACTGCATTTCATGAAAAATAACTGGATGGAGTGAGTTTAGCAGTACCATAGCCTATGCTTTGGTCTGCTTAGCTACCTCTAGAAAATTTAATTTTGCTCAAATGATTTTCAATGATGTAATGTCAAACCTGGATACCAAATCCAAAAGCTTTTATATGTATCCAAGGTTTGTACAAGAAGTACTAAATCAAGAATTGACGGGTTTACCTCATTTCAATGAGGTATATGTACCAAAACACCCAAAGGGGAAGGTGTTCTCAAATGTGAAGAGGCCCAGTAAGGACTTCTCAGGTATAGACACTTCATTGTTCTCTACAATGATGGGTGTGTCTCCTTCCCATGGTGAGGCATCAGGGTCATAGCCCACATCTGACCACCCAACTGATGACCTACCTACACCATTCCATTCTGTTAATATTCCTCAGATCCCTTTTGTCAAGCCCAAATCCCCCATCACCAAAACATATATCAGGAAAAAGGTACAAAAGGTTCCTTCCCTTCATGTATCTTCACTCCAAAGCCTTCAAGCCCTCTAATGGAGCATTCTCCATTAGAGAATATCCAAAGGGAAACCACAAGGGTGTCTCCCAACCCCAAAAAGGTGCTCTATAAAGAGAAGGATCAGCATGTGGGCAGTAAGGCTCACACCACTGTTTCTGCACAAGGTGTAAGACAGGACAATGTGAACATTTCTAAGACCTTCCCCACGACAACTTTAGATGAGCAATCATCTAAAGGTCCCAGGTGCCAAGAAACCAAGGGGGTAGAGGGTGCTTCTGCTAGGCAGAAGACTCCTACTAAAACATCCAAGGATCCTAACAGGATGGTCAACACACCTAAAGAAGGTGAGGATAGATACAACTATGAGGAATTGATGGAAACTATTGCAAATGTCAATATGGATGTACTCAAACAAGGTGCAGAAATAGAGGAGATGAAACTGGTAGTTCTGTCACAACAAGTGCAAATAACCAAATTAAAGAAGATGGTTCAGAGGTTGGTACAGAAAAAGAAAAGAACACAGTTTGTATTGAAGAAAAGGAGCATTCCTCATGCTGCTTCCAAAAAGGGGGAGAGTCAAGCTGAAGTTGATAAACAAAGCCCTGTTAGGATGAAAGTTTAGTTTGAGGGGGAGACTAGTGTTGAAAAAGAAAGGGAGATTGGTGCTAAAAGTGTAAAAGAAGAAGTAACAGAGTTAGCAACAGTAACTGCAACAGAAGTAGAAACTTCACCAGCAGCAGAAACAGAATTATTCAGGGAAGAGATAGAAATTGCTGAAAGCTATTCCAAAGGCTAAGGGAGTGGTAATCAAAGAAGTTGGATTAGAAAATAAAAGAAAAGAGATCAGTGTGGAGGATGCAAAGAAGAAAGGCAAAGAGAAGGTGGTTGAATATGCAAAAGCATCAATGAAACAAAGTCAAATAGCTCTAGATGAAGAATTGGCAAGGAAGATGCAAGCAGAACTGGAAAAGGAGGAAGAGACTCAATCTGCAAAAGACAGAGAGATTGATTTGGAGATGGCTGCTAAACTTAATGAAGAATACCAAAAGAGTCTGAAGTCTGCAGTTCCTGCTAAGAAAGTCACAAAGAAGGCTTCAAGGCAAAGGCTACCACTAAAGACTAGACAAAGACAACCTTCCAAGACATACTTATCAAACCAAGAAAGAAGGAAGATGATAAACTTCGTGAAAGGAGCTATTGGAGTTCCTGAGGGAATGTTTACAAGTATGTCTTTTGGAATGCTTGAAGAACTTTACCAGAAGGAGATGGCCAAACTGAAAGGGGACTTCATTCAAAGGGTAGAGGTTGAAAGGAAGATGAAAGAGAGGCATGACCTCAACATACAACAGCCCTTCCCTGACAGTGAGGAAGGCACTCCTAGCAAAGACAAGAAAGAAGTGAAGCAAGAAGAGACATTAGCCCAAAATATTGGTGACATTAAAAGAAAGAAATCAATTGCCACCAAGCCAAAGGCAAAAAGGGCAAGAATTGAAGAAGAGGAGAAAGAAAATGAAAGAGCAGAAGCAGAAGCAGAACCTACGGTTGAACCTTCAGCAGAGCCAGAGCAGAACCAGAGCAGTCCAATCAACAATCCAATGAGCAATTCCATTTGTACATGACTTTGACAGATGAAGACCTAGTACAAGCTGATCCTATCTCTATGAAAGCACCAGAAATTATCTTTTGGGATATTCTGAAAGACCAAGGCAAAGAATACTTCAGGATCAAGAGATTGGGAGATCACTATGAAGTGTATGTTACATGGGGTAAAATTATCAGAAGCTGCTCCAGGTCTGATTTGGAAGAAATGCATAAAGTTGGAATGAGCTTATATGGTAAATTGTTAGAAGAAGTTGGGATTAGTCTAACCAAGATAGCCATGGAATACTTATGTATGATGTTTGAGCCAGAAAGAGTGAAGTACAGAATCAAAGATCTACATCATGAATATGCTTTTAAAAAGATTGATCATTGGATGTTGTATGAAGGATGTGGAGTCTATGTCCTAACAATTGATAAAAGCTACAATGAGTATTACTTGGTGGACAAGGTGTATGATCATAGCAAGGCTAAACTGTAAGCAATGTTGAAAGCAAAGTTGGTATGTCCAAAGAACTCAGAAATGGCACGGATAGTAGTAAAGAGAACCATCAATCAAAGTCTAGGTTTGAATCCTGATTTAGGAATCTAAGTTGAAGTTTTGAAAGCATCATGAAGACCTCATGCTGAAGAACTTAACTTCTCATTCTGAAAAGTTAAGTTTGGGGGAGATTGTTGGGTCTGAATGTGCTAAGTATGGTTTATGCTGCTCAGTCTTCATGATTTATGCTTCTAAGTGATTACTACTGCTAGGACATCAAGATTTCTACTGCTAGTAGAATTAATACTGCTTGAAGAGTTAGTGCTGCTAATTGAATAGTTAGTACTGCTTAGAGAGTTAGTACTGCTAGTAGTTAGTACTGTTGAGAATGATTAATGCTGCTGGATAAGGATGAATATTAATGCTGCTCATGTTGAAGATAATGACTTGGAACGAAAGAATAGGAGTTGGAGATAATGCTGAAGATAATTATGGTATTGATGCTGAAGATCAATCTTATTTTGATAATTATCTTGTAATCTGTTTTGTATATATAGTCTACAAGTTTTTGATAGAAATAGATATACGAATACATTCATATGTCTGTTTAGAGAGAATTAACCTCAAGATTAGTTTTGATCCTTTCTATAGAGAAGTATAGAACGTCTGTTGAGTCTGTTCAACAGATTGAGGTTGTGTTTGTAATCATTAAGTTTTATGCAATATAAACTTATGATTTGAGTTCTTATTCTGTATTTTTGATTAATTGTTAAACTGTTATTCCGCGACTTCTTTAACATTGTTTCTGAGTTTGTATTAAAATTCTTGTTTAAGAAATTTTCGATCTTGACAAAACGTCAAAGAAGAGCAAGAAACTTTGGGCCTGACTTTGAAATGTACCTAGTTGAAGGTGATCGACATGGTTCAGTGAAACAATATCCAATAATTTACAACTTGGATGAAGAACCATATACATATGCGGAAGCTATGAAATCTCATTATGCATCTTTTTGGAAAGAAGCAATCAACGATGAAATGGATTCCATCAAAGGTAATAATACTTGGATCTTAGCCGACCTACCCCCTGGTTCAAAGGCCATCAAGAATAAATGGATTTTCGAAAGGAAATTATGAGTTGATGGCAACATTGAAAAGTTTAAAGCCCGATTATTAGCTAAGGGCTTTACACAGAAAGAAGGACTAGACTATTTTGACACATATGCCCCTGTAGTACGAACATCAACCATTAGAATTTTGATTGCCTTAGCTTCCATTTATAAACTAGTAATTCATCAAATGGATGTCAAAACCGCATTCTTGAATGGTGAATTAGAAGAGGAAGTATATATGGAACAACCAGAAGGTTTCATAGTTCAAGGACAAGAAAAGAAAGTTTGTAAACTTATTAAGTCCTTGTATGGCCTGAAACAGGCTCCCAAACAGTGGCATCAAAAATTCGACCAAGTCATTCTTTCGAATGGTTTCAGAATTAATGAATCTGACAAATGTGTTTACAGTCGATTTGTTAATGGTCGAGGGGTTATCATCTGCTTGTACGTGGATGATATGTTGATTTTTGGAACCGACTTAGAACAAGTGCAAATGATGAAGAAACTCTTATCTGAAAATTTTGATATGAAGGATCTGGGAGAAACTGATGTTATTCTAGGAATAAAGATTCTTAGAAATGACAATAAATTAATGTTATCCCAGTCTCACTATATCAAAAAGATATTAAAACGTTTTAATAAATTTGATTAATTGTTTACCTGTCAGCACTCCTTTCGAAGTAGGTTCTAGATTGACTACTAATACCGGTAGAGTGTTAGCTCAAAATGAATACGCTAAAGTTATTGGTAGTCTAATGTGTGTTATGACTTGTACTAGACCTGATATCGCCTATATTGTAGGAAGATTAAGTAGACATACTAGTAAGCCTGGAAAAGCACATTGGGATGTTGTAAATCGGGTACTCAAGTATTTGAAGAAAACCATGGATTATGGTTTGGAATATACTGGATATCCTTCAGTATTGGAAGGATACACCGATGCAAGTTGGATAAATGACCAAGAAAGCTATGCATCTACAAGTGGATGGATTTTCACACTTGGCGGAGGTGCAATGTCTTAGGGATCAAAGAAACAAATTTGCATAATAGATTCTACCATGGCATCGGAATTTGTTGCTTTAGCTTCTTGTTGTAAAGAAGCAGAAGAATGGTTAAGGGACTTGTTGATTAACATACCCTTATGGCCAAAGCCAATGCTGCCAATTTCTATACACTATGATAGTGCGGCTACACTATCAAGGGCATACAATCAAGTGTATAATGGTAAGTCCAGACATATCACCACAAGAAACAAGGGTTTTAGCAACGACTTTTGTCGTCGTTAAAAGTCAATTTATCGTGAAAAACAGTTTATGAAGACGACATGTCGTCGCAATAGCCTCTTGGTGAAGCATCTCGTCGCTAAAAGCCTGTCGCAGAAACTCACTTTTCTAGTAGTGTATTGGACTTAGACATAGGCAAGTAAATTAATTAATAAATGATGGGGTGATCACCATTAGCCTCTTATGATCAAGTAAGAACTTATCAGATCCTTTCACAAAAGGATTACCAAGAAAATTGATTGAAAGCACTTCAAAAGGGATGGGTCTCAAGCCCACCTATAGATAGTCACCCATGATGGAACCTTGTCTTGACACTTGGTATTTCACCAAGTCTCAAGATTAAGTTAAAGTACATCATTTGAATGTGACTGAAAGTTCTGCAATGTTTAAAAAACCATCCCAAAGGTCAGCTGAACTTGGAACCGTAATGTGAAGAAAGGTTGAATCTAGTTTATAATGGACTTATAACACAGTATGTGTTGGAGTGTTCAAGTTACGGGAACACTCTTGACAAGGTCCACCTATCTGAATGTGGAAGTGAGGTCGCTTCCTATGAGCTAAAGGGCTTGGCTCTAGAACATTATGAGAAATCAAGATATAGACCCATGGCCAGTTAACGGGTCGACTTATAGTAGTTGAATGAATGAGAGGAAGGATATGCGTGAGGTGTTTCCGTCTAACATATAAAGGAAGATGGTTCAATGACTTTGGTTCAACCATTCTTACCCTAGTTAGATTTGAGCACTTTCACTATGTAAAGGTTTAAGGTGCAAGACTCCACCTTTACTTATGCATAACACCCCCAAGGATTTCAGAATCTAGTTAGGTCATGTCATGTCAGTCTTTTCAAATTCGAGTCTATTTTGAAAATTGTGGGGGTTTGTTGGAGAAATTTTCAAAATAAGTTAGAGTCTAAAATATTTTGGGTTCAGTCTTAAGAAAAGTGAATTTTTTGTCCTTATAATTAACGGTCCGTTAATTTTTCCGTTAACTCCGTTAGTTAGTTAATTAAGTTATTTTTGGAGGGAAGTTGAATCATTGCACCTCTTCATGAAAGGTTGCACCTCTTCATGAAAGGTTGCACCTCTTCATGAAAGGTTGCACCTCTCCATGAAAGGTTGCACCTTTTCATTTTTTCCTCTATATATATCCTCCTCTATAGACCGAAATGAAAAACCTTTTTCATATACCAGATTGCTAGAGTTTGTGTTGCTATAGAAACATAAATTTCTAGTTTCTAGAAATCCTTGAAACTCAATAGTTCAACCGGATTATCACCACAAAGTGCTGTGTTGATAATTGCTCTACATACGTTGCTTCATTGTATATTGAGAAGTAATTCGCCACAAACCCATAGCACTATGTTCTATCGAACGGTGGGGGAGAAATTGCCTTAAGGATAGAGAGATAATTCTCTTTGAAGCAATAAGTAGTAGATTTATTTTAGCCAATTTATTCCTATAGATTTAGAACCCCAAAAACAACACAAAATATTGAAGTAATTTTCTGATTGCCTATTGTCATCTATAGTACTCTGTTGAACACTGGTCATTAGTTCCTATCTATATTTAATATATAGTAAATTTTGTACTTTAACTTGTCAATTTTCGTTTACTCACAGTGACCTAAATGATTTTCTTGTATATGTTGATATTTTGGAAGTACGTGCCTGAGTTACAAGTGGTACACAAATTTGTTAGAACATATTTTCGAATTCTGGTAATGCAACTGGTCCAACAAATAAGGAAAAAGAGTGGTGGCAAAACTGCAATATTATGCAATCGCACATATCAATGCCTGCACAATTGCAATTTAGCCTAACTAAGGGGTCGTTTATTAAATACTTACCTGGGTAAGCGTTTACCGGTATCACTTACCTTATGGTAGTTACCCGGTAAGAGCCATAACAAGGACTGAGAGTCTTACTCGGTAATTGAGGGAAACGACTCTTACCCGATAAGCACTTACTGTGGGTTTAAGACGCTTACCAACAATCAATTTTGATGGCCAAGAATGTTATACGATAAGATAGTGAGGGTAATGTCCTTGTTGGTAAGCGCTTACTCGTTAAGCGTTTGGTATTTACTGGACATTATATATGGTTTGCTAGTATATTTTCTTTTGTTTCGAAGGCTATCACTTCCTCCCTGTTTACTTCATACGATTACTATTCCTATTTGATGATTGAATAATACAATTCCATGCCGATTGTCATCATTTTGATAGTTTTATTAATACAATGACTTTTATTCTACACATTGAAGCAACATTACAAGGCTCAATAAGGCATCTACTGGAACAAAATAGCCAAGTTTTTGGTCAGATCTCAACTAATATTTGTGCACTAAAGGCAAGTAATTCTTCCAAAATCAACATTTGTTGTAATATAGCATGTATTTACAATGGCTGCAGAGCTCAATAGATTGTGTGTGCATGTTCTTTTTGAAGTATATAATGTTTAACAATCTTCTGCATATCGAGACGCAAAAAGCAAATGAATAATTATGTTGGATCATAAATTGTATTCAAGATTAAAGTTAAAGTTAAGGGTTTAAATTGCAATTGTGTTAATGTTAATTAGAGGGTCTAAATTGTAATAGGTTGAAAGTTATCTTGTAATTGGGCCCAAGCCCATTAGGCCTTATATTAGGTTTATTAGGTTTTTAGGGTTAATCCTCATATTACAATAATTATCATATTAGTGAGGTAGCCGTTTTTCTCTGTAACCCTACATTCAATGTATCAAGAACACACAAGGTTTTCATTGATTATTCAAGGGAATGGTATGTTATTCTGATCTTTATATCTCTTGATTTATATTGTGTTCTATGATTGTTAATCAACTAGATTAAACTGGGTTAACAAGTGGTATCAGAGCCTAAAGAATCAAGTTTATCGATTACACAGTGTTTATTGATTTTACTGTTCATCAACAACTTACTGTGTGATATCTTATTTCATGAATCTATGTGCTTTTATGCTTAAAATCGATCTGATTAGGTGTGTTTTGCGTTATTGAAAAGAATATGATTGGTTAATTGCAGTTAAATTCATCAAGTGATTGATTTTTTTTATGATTTCTGATTTCTAGGTTAATGAACTGTCGACTACTGTGTTCTTCGAATTGAGGCATGAAAGTTGAAATTAATCTTTGATTTTGATTGAATCGTAAAAGATATATGTTTCTGGGTACAAAAGGTTCATTTTTGCATTCAATTTTTGAGTTCTTGAGTGTTTCTAGGTTGATCTTCGTCGTTCTCGGTCGACCTGTAAGAACATATCGGTCGAACCTTCAAGATAATACAGGTCATTCTTTGATTACACTTTATCGGTCAACTCTCCCCGGTAAACAACTTACCGTTCGAGGACATCCCTGTTAATAGACCAGTCTGTTTTCGGTCGTTGTAATAGTCCGGTCGCCCGATCAACACACATACCACATCAATCGACGTGTTACCGGTTCATACATCTTATCGGTCCATTCACTTTATCGGTCCACACCTTATCGGTCACATACATTGTACCGGTCACCGGTCCTCTCACAAGACCTTTACCGGTCAAAACATTATCGGTCGAATTATAATACCAGTCCATACCTATTCCGTCCCGGTCGCGTGTACCGGTCCATACAGATTACCGGTCGACCATACCGATCGGACAAGTTCCCGGTCAAGCAAAGTACCGGTCCAAGCAAGTACCCGGTCTCTCACTTTGCGCTAGTGCCTTCTCGCGAAAACCACACTTCGCGCCACTTGAGGCTCGCGCAAATTTCACTTTGCGCGACCCACATCTCACGCAAACCTTTGTTTGCACCACCCGCGGCTCACGCGAATTCCTTCTTTGCGCCATCCACTGCTCGCGAGAACCTCTGATTTGCGCCACCTGTGTCTAGCACAAACCTCACTTTGTGCGACCTGCTTCTCGCGCAAACCGTCCTTTGCGCCACTGTACTTGGCATATATCCGATTTTTGCACCAGATTTAACTGTATTTAATCTATTTGTGCTTTATACTGTGTGAGAGGACTGCATTTAACTATTTTTGGAAATTTATATTTCTGAAAATTTTTGAGTGTAGTATTTATTCTAATTCTTGATTCTAACGATCTCATCTTGTTGATTTAAGTGGTACATATTTCGTCATGTCGTACATAGACGAGAAGGGAAATACAGTGCTAACCAAGAGAGATTGTACTTTAGCATATATGCCAGAGATTCCAGCACTAGAAGCTGAGAATGAAAATCTGAAGATTCAGAACTCATCTCTTCTTGATCAAATTAATGAGTTGAAAGATGATAGATGTTTAAAGAAAGATTTTGTTTGCTCAGAATGCATTAATGATTCTAAAATTAATTTTGCAGGAATTATTGAGTCGAAAGAGAAAGATATTTTAAATCTTCAAGCTAAAGTAAAAAGTCTTAATTTAAGCTCTACATGGTCAAAGAAGGAGCAAATGCAAAGAGAGCTAGATGATCTTAGAAGAAGAGCAAACATTGCTATTCAGACATCTGAAGGGCTTAGAGAGACAAACTCTCGAATTTTTGCTGAAAGGAAATTCTTTGAAAGATAAAGTCTTCAGTCTTGAGGTTGAGATTGATATGCTGAAAGAAAAGGCAACCTAAGACAAAGACAATACAAAAGTTCAAGATGAAATGTTAAAGATTGAGAAAGAAAGAAAAGAATTTGCTAAGAAATTCTCTGATTTCTCCCGAAAAGCCTTTGAAGAGAAGAAATCGTTAAAGCTTAAATGTGTTAAGCTTTCTCAACAAGTTTCAGACTTTGAGAAGGTTATCATTCTTCAGAGAGACAAGGTTGAGAAAGAAAAGAAGAAAGTTGAGCAGAAGGAAGTCAATAAAGACTTTTCTAAAGAAAAGAAAGATCTAGAGACTGAGATAGCTAAGCTGACAAGAAAGTTATCTGAGTTGTCAACAAACATCTTGAAGGAGAAGAATGCAAAATCTGAGTTGCATCAGAAGTTTGATCTGATTGCAAAGGAAAGAAACAATTTGTCATCAAAGATAAAGGAACTTGAAGAGATCGTATTCAAAGTAAAGCTGACTGAGCATAAGACGCCAGACTCAATAGCTCAATCACCGAGAGATGATCTGACTACATTCGAATGCTCATTCAATTCAGTAGCAAGTTCAAGTTTTACTAATGTTTCTAATAATCATTTGTTTGATGTATTTGATGATCATACTTCTGAACATAAAGATCAGATTCGTCCTTCTAACCTTTTCTATCACAAAGATATTGATGGTTCAGGTAACTTCAAGAAGAACAAGTCTTAGAAGAAAAGATTCTGGAGAAGGGAAGATGATGAGAAATACAGAGGAAATTGGATCTGTAGAGTTAAAGGATCTCCAAAGGAGAAGAACACCGATAAATCATTTGTGCATACATCAAAAGCTAAATGGAACTATATGCTTCAAAAGGTAAAACTTTTGGCAAACCTAATCTGGTTTACACTACCAATCAACTTATCAGTTTAGCACAAAAGAAAATCAGTTGTTCCTACTGTGGCTCAAATAATTTTGTAAGAAAATATTATGTGAATAACTGGTATGGTTCTTATTTTATATCTCCCACTAGAATTGCAACTAACCCATTAGGATCCAAATACCAGTGGGTACCAAAAGCTAAATCTGTGTTGCAGGCACCCAAGGTTTAAAGGGGAGAAAGAACGACTTCTGATTACTACAGATCAGGACTCTTGCCTCATTGTCAAAACGATGACTTCTAAGTATAACAACTTAGGACTCAGACGTCAATGACAAAGCGTCTGATATCTGAATGCAGATATTAAGGGGGAGCTTATATGCTTAATATTTATACTGATATACTTTTCTGATTTAACTGACTTTTTACAGGTATCAAGGGGGAGGATATCTGAGTTTTGTCAAGGATACTTCATTGAAAATATTCATTCCAGAGGGAGTTAAGGATTCTGATTTACAGGTATATATTTTTAATCCTTAGACTCTATCACTTATTGAAAGAAGAACAACTTTCACTAGTGAAAAATGGTTTCTTAAATGTTCAAACCGCTTCCTATTCTTCAAAGATTTTCATGAATTGTGATTTTAAATGATTTTTGGGAGCTTAATTGTCAAAGATCTTAAATGACAACAACTTTTAGTTTGAGGGGGAGAATTGCATTGTCAAACACACTTATGTTTTGACTTCTCAAAAGACTGTTGAACAGTACAATCTTTTAGAAAAATACATGGGATTCAGTGTACGAACTTAACAGAACTTCCATCGATTCACGATAACCAGTGTTTCCTACGCTGGAAGTATTCCCTGAGTGATTGAGGGGAGAGGGGTCAAAAGAATTGAGTGATGGTGTGTGAAGAGGTAAAATGGAAAAGAGAGATTGGTTAGAAGTGAGAATTAAAAGAAAGAGGGTGAGAGACAGAGTAAAAGAATATTAAACTCTGCACCAAACTTCTTTTTGAGCCGGGCAGCCACATAATCTGATTGGTTCACAGTCTTTGGTGACCATCATTGAAATAGGCAACTAGCCCATGCCATCTCTTGCATACAACCCCACCAGCTACTCATTCTTTTCTCAAAAAGAGAATGTTTCACATTTTCTGGGGAAGCAGCACATATGTTATTGGTTCTTCATTTGGAAGATACTAATATTGAAAAAGAAGGAATGTTGCCCCACCTTCGACCCTTTCTCATGCACATTGAGTCTTTGTATAATTTGTTGCTGTCTCAACAAGTTTACATACTTTGGGCCTATAATGAAAAGCAATTATCGGTGCTTAATTCTTTCATACACATGCACGAGCACACAGAAATTTGTTTTCTGTCAGAACATTCATAGATAACCATGTGTTATTCGATGATTGAATGGAAGACCTGGGGAGCCAACATCAAAACCAGCTCCTTATATAGTAACTTTGTGTTACTCAATGACTTTGTGTCATTGACAGACATTCTAACTAAGTCATTTGTTGATTCAGGGTTACCTTTTTTATTATTTGAATCTGAAAAGACTGAAATAATCACTCTTTCCATCTGGGAAGACTGCTCTTATTTCCACACAAGGATCTATACATGAAGACAGTGCTCAATTGATGACCATATTCAAAGGGGGAGATTGATTTGCAAAGTTTTGATGATGATGATTCTCACCACTCATCAAAAAGGGGGAGCAGATACAAAAAGGGAGAATAATCAAAGAAGGAGAATAAAAAGAATGTTTCAAGAATTTTGAAATAAAGGTTGCTGAAGACTTCAAAGTTTCAAAGATAAAGATGAAGACTATTTCTGAAGTTTTCAAGAAAAGTGAAGTCAAGTGAAGACCCGAAGACTATTGCAATTTTTTTTTAATCTTGAATCCAAAGGGAGAGATTGTTGGATCATAAATTGTATTCAAGATTAAAGTTAAAGTTAAGGGTTTAAATTGCAATTTTGTTAATGTTAATTAGAGGGTCTAAATTATAATAGGTTGAAAGTTATCTTATTAGAGGTAGCCGTTTTTCTCTGTATTCCTGCATTCAAGGTATCAAGAACACACAAGGTTTTCATTGATTATTCAAGGGATTGGTATGTTATTCTGATCTTTATATCTCTTCATTTATATTGTGTTCTATGATTGTTAATCAACTAGATTAAACTGGGTTAACAAATTCCTCGTCCACTGCCTCTTTTTCTTGCTATCCAAAATACCAAAATCAACAAAAAAACAGTCAATTTGGCCAAAGGCCATTGACAAAAAGCTATCCAACCTGTAACTGAATTCATATTTATTCCCAAAATATGGATAACCAAGATAACATCCAACCTTATTGCTCCAATCAAAGAACAGTTATAAGTGTGATGGCCATGAGCCAAAATACACACACAAGGTATTCAAAGATATATTGACCAAAAGGGATAGAAGAAAACAATAGTTGGAAAGCTAATTTAGCAACCAACAAAAAGAAGAGTAAATGGCAAAAATCTAACTCCCAGGGCCAAAAAATCCTCCAAAAGCAGACCCAATGCCAAAACTGCAAAAGTGTAACAAATACCATCCATTTCTGATGCATATTCACTCCATACAAGATAAGCCAAGATTGTATATAATGGAAACCAGTAGCTTTCTAGAACCACCAGAGCAGATACTCAGATAACAGGAAGCATAACAACCATGACTGCCATCCTTATTACTCCCAATCTGAGTCCATGAAATGTATATAACCCAGAATATCAGACCAAAAGAATATAGAAAGAAGCAACAGTTGGTCCAAATAATTTAAAACCAACAAGAAGAAACATATAGAATTTGGAGCTGATCACATGTGGAAAAACAAGAATGCCTCAACTTGGTAAAATCGTTAGTTTTAGATTTTACAATCACAAAGACTCACTTATTTCTGCACCACTTCTTCCACCTAGACCTTTTCCTAGAGATAGCATCATCGTTGTCATCTCTGTCATTCTATTACTTCAAGACCAAATAATATAGCTCCTAGTTATGATGTGTCAGAACACACCACATCTACAAAAATGAACAAGTAAAAATTAAAATTACGGTTACGTTGTCTGTTCCATATATGTAGTCACAGTAAGTGAACACGGATGCAAAGTTGTTTATAGGATGATAAATAAGAATGGATTAACTGCTCCTTTATCTTGTTTTGTTTTTTGATTTGTACTTGCAATAGAAAAATAGATTGCACGCCATATTAAGGAAGCCACAAAATGGAAATACTAATGTTAGATACATATGGACCATCTGGTGCAGCTGGCCATCCACCTACACATGCAATACAAATGCTTAATTTTTATTTTATTTTATCATAATTTAAACAAAAGATTAATTGATACTATATACCAATTAATTAATTATTGGTTGGCGATTCATAACTCCATGTTTACCACAACATGTGTTTCTTTGGCCTTGTATATATATATATATATATATATATATATAAATATATATATACAAGAGAATAAAATACAATACCTATTGTTTCATGGGAGGTTTGAGCCAAGAAAGCTGCAAGCTCTCTTCTCTGGACATCAACACTTCCGGTGGTGCCAAATCCATTATAGGCTGCTGCAGCAGTTATAAATGCTTGGTTTCACATTTCGTTTTTGGAGCAGTTATAAATGCAACAAATTTTCACTTTTTGCAGAATGAATTAGCAATTTTGGAGCAGAAGAAGGCAGACGAAAGAGTATTGAAGTTGGCTGAGGATCAGAAGGTTTGTAACAATCATCTCTCCTTAAACCATGTGTGTTAGGATAAGCATGTCCTTGTTTCATGTTTCAAAACCCAACCAGATATCTTTATGATTTCCAGACCATGATCAGACCAATATATAACTACCAATTGGACATCAAACTATTGATTGACAATCTGAAAGAGCTAAAGCCAACTGTCTTCTGTTCTGTTCCCCGTGCGCTAGACAGAATCTATTCAAGTATATGTGATCAATGTATATATATATATATATATATATGGTATGCACAAGAATTCTTGATGATAATGAAGTATATGCAGTACTTGGTTTTTAAACATGCAAAACAAGAATTCTTGAGGATTATGATTCTTGTGTTCTTCTTTCTCATCTCATGCCAAGCCTTTTCCCGTTAGTCACAAAAGGAGTTTTCGGGTATTTCATGGTCTTTTAAACTATACACACGCGCACATGTAAATAAGCATATCCTCGTACCAATTTCCCCTTCCACCATCAAATATCTTTGTGACCTGCTTTATATATTCAGGTTTGGTAGAGAAGATCTCTTCAGGCGGTTTCCTCAAGCATACTTTGTTTAACATTGCCTACAACTAGTGAGTTTTTTTTCTTTCTCTTGTTATTTTTCCAGCCATATATATACAAGAATCAGTTGAATAGTTGTTCACATTAAATGGCTATCATTCATATATACCAAAAACAAATATATTCCCAAGAAACTCCACAGTTTAGCTTCAATTCTAATAAGGTACCAATTACTTTGTTATATTTGATTATTTTTCATTTTGATAAGATTAAATTATGTTCCAGACTTATTCTTTCTCAATTGTCCACCTATGTCTACCGTTATGTTTAATTACTGTATTGTAAGTTGTAAGGGACTATGATTATTCATTTTGTCACTGATTGTTATGTTTGAGGCTTGAATCAATACATAGATTCTTTATATCAATCTTGAACATAGATTAACGAATGCTTAAATGCGTAAGGAAGTCCTTAAAACAACATGTGCTTCCCCAATTGCAAAATTCTTTATATAATGTAGATATTACATCATTTGCTCGTGGTGTTGTTTGTAATGCAGATATGAAGTCATTTATTTTGTTACTGAGAACCCAAACAGATTGATGTTGTATACACTCATTTGTTTTGTGCATTGGATGGTGGTTTATTTGATCTGTTTGTAGTTAAGATTGTTTGGTTACTATCCACGTATTGCATATGCATATTATAAGATACTGGTGAGATTAATTGTGATCCACTAATTATATTTTTTTTAAATATAGGAAGCAATGCTTGCAAAGAAAGCTGCATAAACACAAGAATATGGATCGACATCTTCAATAAAGGAGAAAGAAATAATCACCAAAGTACTTGGGGAACGTCGTGGTCACAACCGAGGGATCGGACGGAAGTTGAAGGGTTCGCCTTATTCGTCGTTTTTTGAACCGCCCACGCCACCACCCCAACCACTTACTAGTGATGCGATGAAGTGTTTCTTTGATGCAGTAAATGCTTGTAGCCAGTACAATGTACCCATCCACCTGGTAGCCAGTTACCCCCTCCACCCGTTATAAACACACACGCATTATTTGCGTCATTTATGGCGGGACAGCAGCAGGCGGGACAGCAGCAACCGGGACAGCAGCAGACACCACAACGTGATGATGAGGACACGAAGAGTGACTCGTTTGATGACTAGATATCCATTTATGTTAATATATTTGAGACGTTAGTGTTTATTTGATTTTATTAATTTTGCATAAAGACTTCCAAAATTATTGTATTACGGTTTTCAAATTATGGTATTATGGTTTTCAAATTTGTTGTCTAGTCCTTTAATTATCAGGTTACTTAAACAAAATATATTTTGTATCAAATTTATAAATATAAAACAAATTTAATTTTAAAAAATTAATCTATAGCAACGACAAGTCGTCGCTATAGGTAAAAAATATAAAACAAATTTAATTTAAAAAAATTAATCTATAGCAACGACAAGTCGTCGCAACGACAAGTCGTCGCTATAGGTAAAAAATATAAAACAAATTTAATTTTAAAAAATTAATCTATAGCAAACGACAAGTCGTCGCTATAGGTAAAAAAATTATAAAACAAATTTAATATTAAAAAATTGATCTATAGCAACGACAAGTCGTCGCTATAGGTAAAAATTAAAATATAAAACAAATTCAATTTTAAAAAATTAATCTATAGCTCGTCGCAAACCACTAGGTCTTTGGCCTAGTGGCCAGCTCCCATCCGTAAACGCTCCTGCCAGTAGTTCCCGATCGAGGGTTCGAATCCTGGGGGAGACAGGGTGACTTTTCCGGTGCAGATTCATGGGGCTATGGTCTGTAGGGTCTCCAAAAGGGGACCACGGGGCCATAGATTCCCGCCATAAAAACTTAATAGGTAAAAAACTGAATTTTTAATTTTAGAGCTTTAGCGATGACATGTCGTCGCTGTTAGGGAGCTACAGCTACGGACTAACAGTGACGAGATCAACAGCAACGATGGTCGTCACAATAGATCTATAGGGACTAAATTTTAATCTTTAGCGACGACTTTTGTCGTCGCAATAGGCTAGTTTTCTTGTAGAAGTAGTGCCCCTGAAAAGACTCAACTACTAACCACCAGTAACGATAATACTTGGATGACTCATCCAACAAAAAAGTTGTCAGTTTATGCCATCTTTATATGCCTATAAATATCATTATCCAAAAAGGCAAAATAATAAAGGCCATTTTACCACTTCAATTTCAGTTTTCTGATCTTGCTGAGGTAATTTGCATGTGATTTGTTGGCATGTCTATTTGTAACATGCTTTTTTTCCAATACCGTGCTTTACCAGTTAATGGAAATCTATGTAAGGAACAGTCAGCATATCAATAAAAGGAAAAGTAGCCAGAAAAAGCTAAGGTAACCACCTTCTCAATTGTGCTCACGTCAAAAGGGATAAATATATTCAATTATCAGGCTTTTCTTTTATGCCCTCACATTCAAACCACCATGACATAGATGACTCATCAACTAAAAAGGTGTTAACTTACGCCATCTTTTTTGAGCTTTATAAATATCAAGATCCAGAACACGTTACCCAGCAACTTCAGCATTTAATTTTCCATACCATCAAGGCAACCAAATCGCTGCAATCCGACGTCAAGATATGGATACCAGATTATTAGGCAGTGTCATGGGCGTTCCGATGACATCAACAAGGGGACTACTTCTTTCTAAACCTTATGAACCCCATTATCCTCTTTCTACTTCCAAAGTCAATGGCATAGAAAGAAAAGGCAGTTTTGCAGTCTCGATTAAAAATCATGGTAATTGTCCCACGCTTATATATACAATGACAACAAACGGTTCTATATATTTCTCTCCCTCAATCTAACAGCACTTTCATTTTTTGTAATTGCAGTGAGCTTAGTACCCAAAATAATGGAAATTGTGGTACAGAAGTTGAGTTATGGTGCCAAAATCCTACCACTTGGCCGTGATGCAAAAATCTTCAGGAAAAGTTTTATTACCAGGGATAGTGAGAAATTGTTGCATGCCACCCGAAGTTACATATACACTACAGCAGGTGCGATTGCAGGAATCCTCTTCATGACTACTGAAAGGGTTGGATTTTGCAGTGAGAGATCCCTCAAAACGTATTCTACAAAAGGGGAGCTATTAAAGTTCCAATATAAGGTAAAAAGCCTCCAAAGCATATATTTACATCTCGTGCACTTCTGTTTTGATTTTAATGTAGTATCATGACATAATTGTTTTTGTAGGTATCAATCCCGTTGGAAAAGATAAAAGGAGTTGGTGAGAGCATGAACATGAAGAGACCGTCGAACAAGTATGTGGAAATAGTAACCACGGATGATTTCAACTTCTGGTTTATGGGATTTCCAAATTACAGGAAAACTCTAAGACACCTTCATAGGACAATCAGTCCAGAATGCTAAAGCAATTGATGTCGAACAGTAGCCCTCAATTCCATGTAAATTTAAAATAGACAAGATTATGTAGTACGGTTACATTCACTAATGGGAACATGTACATATGTTTGTTGATAGATCGGGAGACAATGAGATTGACTCGTTCAGATTTTATTCATTCAAACTTCAAGATTCATTTCCCATATTTTGCTTGTATTATTAATTGAAACTTCAATTCATTTCATAAGAGCGTATAACATATGTTGGTGGCTATTGAGAAATCGAGGAAGAGAATTTTTTTTTTTGGGACAGCAAAAGGCAGGTTTTATTAGACCAAACTAGCAAGCATAAGTACACTGGTGTAACTTTAAAAATGACATACATATCTACAATTGTACACATATTATTTAACATGTTACAAATAAAAACATGAGCTAGGAATTAATCTTCACACGACAATAATGCAGCATCAACTCTATGCTTCTTAATTATTTCTTCTCCAATATGGCAATATATAGTACTTCATCATGATTATGATGTAGAACTTTTTTTTTTCCAGACACCATTAGAATTTTGAATCATCATGTATTCATTGTTGTATTTTGAGATGTTGAACATTAATCCCTAAGTCGCTACCTGGTCATACCAGCTGGTTTGGCAAGCTACATCTGGCATGGAGTAGTAGCAGGAAAGTTTGTGACCTAGCCTCGTGACACCAGGTGGTGCAGCTAGGTCGCATGGCTCATGGTAGTGGATCGTAACTATTTTTGTACTCTTAGTACATCATTGTTGAAAAATAAATCTAATTTCTATGATTATGAAGGAAGATTGCTGCACATCTGTGAAACATTCATATATGCA
Source organism: Arctium lappa (assembly GCA_023525745.1). Classification (NCBI taxonomy): domain Eukaryota; kingdom Viridiplantae; phylum Streptophyta; class Magnoliopsida; order Asterales; family Asteraceae; genus Arctium; species Arctium lappa. Next base: position 23,527,424 of record CM042051.1, on the reverse strand, counting down.
TAAACACCATATATTTTATTATATCGAGATTCATACGTACATACATATGCTTATATACAATAACAAAACTGCTCTCTGCTCTCTGCTCTCTGCTCTCTGCTCTCTGCTCTCTGCTCTCTGCTCTCTGCTCTCTGCTCTCTGCTCTCTGCTCTGTTAACACTAACAGTAACATCCACATATTAACTGTCATATTAAATAAACTAACTGTCTAGATTAACTTTTAACATTCCCCCTTAAGCTAGACAGGACATACTCCTAGCTTTTCTTTCATCTTCACAAAGTCACCAACTTTCAAAGCTTTGGTGAAGATATCCGCAACCTGATCACCCGTTTTGCAGAAGACAACTTCGATTTCTCCAAGACTTACCAACTCACGTATGAAGTGGTACTTGATCCGTATGTGTTTACTCTTCCCATGAAAGACCGGATTCTTTGTAAGTGCAATCGCGGATATGTTATCACAGTGAATCAACGTCGATTGTTCTTGTGGATGCTGTAATTCACTCAGCAAACCTCTCATCCAAATTACTTGACAGCCCACAAAAGTTACTGACATATACTCACTTCTGCCGATGAGAAATCAACTACTTTTTGCTTCTTGGACTGCCATGAAACATCACCAGATCCCATACACAACACGTACCCAGACGTGCTCCTACTATCGTCAATACTTCCTCCATGATCGCTATCACAAAATGCCAACAACCTCGCATGCTCGACCTTCTGATAAGTGATACCGTGATCAACGGTTCCCTTGATGTACTTCAAAATTTTCTTCCCTGCTTCCCAATGACTTTTCTTGGGAACTTCCATAAACCTGCTGATAACACTCACGACATACATAATGTCGGGTCTTAGCTGTTAAATACATTAGACTCCCAACTAGACTTCTATAAACACTTGAATTCACGGTTTCTTCTTTGGAGTCCTTTGTTAACTTCAGTCTAAATTCCATTGGTATGAAACTTGAGTTAACATCCTCCATATTAAATATTTTTTAAATGTCTAGTGCATATTTCTTTTATGAAATACTAATCTGATCCTTTCTTTGTTTTACTTCTATCCCCAAGAAGTAATGAAGATAACCCAAATCTGTCATTTCAAACTCAGCCTTCATCAATTTCTTGAACTCTTCTATAAGAGTTGGGCTATTTCCAGTAAAGATAAGATCATCTATGTACATACAAACAAATAAGAATTTACCTCTGAAGTTCTTGATAAACAGTGTGTGTTCATAGGGGCACTTTCTGAAATCATTCTTCTCAAAATACGTATCTATACGGCTATACCAAGCACGAGGTGCTTGCTTTAGACTGTATAAAGCTTTCTTCAACGGGCACACTTTAGATTCCTCATTCTTTTCTACATACCCAGGAGGTTGATCGATGTAAACCTCTTCACTCAAATACCCATTTAAGAACGTCGATTTGACGTCCATTTGATGTATCATCCACCCGTTTTGTACAGCCAACGAGATCACTAAACGTATGGTTTCTAAATGGATTACAGGGGCAAAGATTTCATTGTAATCTACCCCTGCTTGTATCCCTTTACGACAAGACGAGCCTTGTGTTTTTCAACATCACCATTTTCCTTAAGTTTGGTTTTATAAACCCACTTCACACCAATTGACTTGTGACCACTTGGAAGTTCCACCATGTCCCATGTGTTATTCCTTCGAATAGAATGAATCTCTTGATCCATGGCATCCTTCCATTTCTTGCTTCTAGATGCGGTCTATAGGATCGACATCGGCAAATAAGGCAAAATCAACAAGTTCATCATTGTAAATCTCCTGAGTTCTGTCATATATTTCGTTGATTCCTCTATATCCACGCGGTGGTGACTTAGATAAAGAAGAACGAGATGAACCAACTCATGTTACGGGACTCGTGATAGGTGAGGATCCTTGATTATTATCATTGTTCTCGTCATTTGTTTGTTGTTGTATACTTGTCTCTTCAGAAACAATTATAGGAGTTTCTCTCACTTCTTCATTCCAATTCCACGCCTTTTCTTCGGAAAAAATAACATTTCTACTGATGATCACCTTATCGGTTTCTGGATTGAATAATTTATAGGCTTTTGAGGCTTCACTATAGCCTATAAAAATGCATCTTTCGGACCGATTATCCAACTTCCCACGTCCTTCACTTGGAACGTGAGAGTAAGCAAGACATCCAAACACCCTTAGGTGTAGAACACAGGGTTTAAATACGCTCCATGCCTCTTGGGGTGTCATGCCTTTTACACTTCGAGTAGGTGCATGGTTTAGCACATATATCGCACATGATACTGCTTCTGCCCAGAATTTTTCAGGAAGCCTTTTATATTTTAACATGCTCCTTGCAAGTTCCATAAAGGTCCTATTTTTTCTCTCCCGCAACACCGTTTTGTTGTGGTGTGTACGGAGTGGACTTTTGGTGCTTGATCCCATTCTCTTTCAAGAAGGTTTCAAACTGAAGAGAGGTGTACTCTCCTTTGTTATCGGAACGTAATGCCTTAATACAAAAACCACTTTGTTTCTCAACTAAAGACTTGAAGTTCTTAAATTTCTCAAAGACCTGTGATTTTTCTTTTAAGAAATAAACCCAAGTCTTTCTACTAAAGTCGTCGATAAAAGTCAGTACGTACCTGCTTCCTCCTATCGATGTCGATCTCATGGGTCCACACACATATGTGTGTAACAGTTCAAGAGGCTAAGATGGCCGCCAAGCTTTGTCCTTTGGAAAGGAATTCCTTGCATGTTTGCCCAACGTACATGCATCACACACTTCCCTTACGTTTTCAATGGTTGGTAAACCACGCAACATACGATCCATACTCAAATACAACAGTGTACTGAAACTCAAATGCCCAAATCTAAGATGCCAAAGTTCTGACTTGTCCTTAATAACCACACTAAATGCAGACAATATATCTTGATTGAACTTCAACGGAAACATTTTATTGTTAGTCATCTTGACATTACCTATTGAGTTTCCCTTTGGATCTTTTATGACACACACCCCGTCAGCGAAACGAACCTCGTAATTCTTTTGTATCAATTGTCCAACACTCAACAGATTATGTTTGAGTGCTGTAACAAAATATACATCACATATCCTCTTCGACCCATGGTGTTAGATCTCAGATTTATTGGATTAAAGATCATCCAATCTGAAGTTTGGAATCTGAAGTTTGGAATCTGAAGCTAATGCTGAAAAGTCGCTCTCGATATAAGTCTAATGTTTATTTGTAATAAATGTCAAAGTTCGTGTTTAGTATTTTATAATATAACCTAAATATCTAGATATTATTTAGATATTAGTTTTAGGATATTTAGTTTAGTTATTATTATTATTACTTTTATTATGTTGTTAGTTTGTGTGTAAAGGAAGCTAAGAGAGTGAGATCAAAAAGATCATATCATACACACACAACACACACACTACACTGTTAATCCAGAGAGAAAAGTAAGAGCTTCAACGAACATCAATCTGTAATCCATCGTTTATTTATCGAAACAGGTTGGTAATATATATCTTTGTTGTTTGATTATCTGTTAACGATCATGTTCAATCACACAGACTCACACATGGTTTGTGTTCACAATGATATCACCTTTTCCTTGAACAATATGTTTCTTTTCATCTCCCGTCCTTACTTCGCTTTGCGAGGTCTCATCCATGGTTACAAAGATATCTTTAATTCCAGCCATATGGTTACTACATACACTATCAACATACCAAATTTCATTATTTATAGATGTTTGAGAGTCACTAGTCATGAACATAGTCTCAGACTCTTTAATTTCCCTTTCGTGCATAAAACTTGATTCGTTATTCTCTTCAGCCTGCTTCTTTCGACAAAACTTTGCGATATGACCGAAATTTTTGACAGTAATTACACTGGGTTTGAAACCACGGTTTTCCTTTTCCTCTTCCTTTTGAAGATGATTCTCCTTGAATCACTTGGCTTTGTTCGTTACTCAATCCCCTTTCACGTCCTCTACCAAATCCCTTCTTCCTCCAAGTATTCTTTCCTTTCAATTTATCGTTATAATTCGATTTGGTATTAACTCGAGACTGGAAGTCTTGTTCCACTGCAGGTGTATCTTGTTGTTTTATACGCATCTCATAGGATTGTAATGTTCCCAATAAACCTTCTAGGGAAAGTGTCGACAGATCTTTCGATTCCACAATTGCCACCACGATATACTCGAATTTTCGTGTGAGACTTCTTAGTACCTTTTCGACCACTCTCTTATCTTCTAAACCTTCACCGTTAATTCTCATTTGATTCACCAGGGCTATTATACGATTGTAAAAATCTTCAATTGTTTCCGATTCCTTCATCTTTAATCCATCAAATTCACACCTTAGTGTTTGCAAACGTATCGTTTTTACCCTGTCTTCACCTCTGTAACATTTGTACAGCATATCCCAGTCATCCTTTGACGAATTTGATGCCGATATTCGCTCGAAAATTTTCTCATCCACTGCTTGGTAGATGAAAAATAACGCCTTCTTATCCTTCTTCTTGAGTTCTTTTAATTCGTTCGTTTGTTGTGTTGTTAAACCGGGCCTCTGGTTCACTCAGGCCATTCAGGCCATTCTCCACCACACTCCAGAGATCCTGTGATTCGTACAGAACTCTCATCTGGATGCTCCAATGGTGATAATTTCTCCTATTCAACTTTGAGAGAAAGGGTTGCAAAAGGTTGTTGTTTTGCGAAGCCATACATACACGAACAAAATAAGAACGATTTCTTACGAACAATCAAGAACCGATAAACTAGGCTCTGATACCAATATGTTGAAAAATAAATCTAATTTCTATGATTATGCAAGAAGATTGTTGCACATCTGTGAAACGTTCATATATGCATAAACACCATATATTTTATTATATCCATATTCATACGTACATACATATGCTTATATACAATAACAGAGACAAACTGTTTTAACTACTAACTAATTGTTGTGTTAACACTAAGAGTAACAAACTTCCACATATTAACTGTCATATTAAATAAACTAACTGTCTAGATTAACTTTTAACAATCATTTGCGACCTGTGCAATTTGGACTCATGATCGTTAGAAATCGTGGTTTGGATGATGCATCAATTGAAAATATTATTTGGATAGAAATATGGATCGTGTGTGAAACACTTTCTGAAAGTAATATCTAGACCATTTTCACAGCATTGATCGAGTTTCACGAAATTCACTTTGGTATATATAATCCAATTTCAACATGCAATGATTTATGCTTCATATATTCTATATTAAGATCAAGTCTTCTAAAATTAGAAGTTAATTGACAATTATTTCGGCACTAAAAAAATTACCAAATAACTACAAATGGATAAGAATGAAAAACATGGTGTGTCTCAGATATGTACGACACTAGTGACTCGCTGAACAATATTAGTGTCATCACTCACTCATTACTATCGCTCATTAGTGTCACGGAAGACACTCACATACTAATAATTGCGACCGAAGGCACATGTCAAAGAGTGCCATTGAAGGCACACACACCGATGAGTGCCCCAAGGCACTCACTAAATCAATGCCACTACAGACCCTTCAACGGCTCAACAATCAAGGCACGTTGACAACCTTAATCTCAGAGTTGGTGCGAGTGTCATATTACAGTGCAGTGGGGTCTTTTAGATATGCAATGATTTATACTCGACATGACCTAGTATATGTTGTTAGTATGATGAGCAAATTATCCTCTTCTAAACACTTGTTCTATACTCTTAGTCCAAAAGGTTTGATATCGAAACCCTTATTGTTGTAATATTCATTGTTGTAACATCATGATCGATAATGAATCATCTCGACGTAATTTCTCCGTGTTAGAATATGATGATAATTAAAAGAGACGATGATTATGCTGAAGACTTGATGACTTCGATATATTGATTGAGAGAAAAGTACAATATGATGAAAGTAAAATAGCGGCTTAACCTAAACTAGAAGATACAAGAGAAATATATATACAGACTATATGGGCCCACGGGCTTGGGCCTAATACACATATGTACATTAACATCCCCCCTCAAACTCAATCGGGAGAAGAATGAGCCTGATGGAGTTTGGAAACTAGATCACGAAACTGTCCTGGTAGATGAGCTTTAGTGAAAATGTCGGCTGGTTGATCAATAGTTGAAATAGGAAGAAGCTGAATAGTTGGACGAGTCACGTGTTGACGAACAAAGTGACAGTCAATTTCAATATGCTTCGTTCGCTCGTGAAAAACATCATTGTGAGCAATCTGAAGAGCACTATTGTTGTCGCACCACAAAGGGGTTGGAGAATGTTGAGGTGCCCCCATGTCAGAGAGTAGCCAGCGTAACCACACAAGTTCTTGAGCCGTGTCAGCTAATGCTCGATACTCAGCTTCAGTACTGGATCGAGCTGTCAGAGATTGTTTCTTGCTCCTCCAAGAGATGAGAGAGTCTCCAAGAAAGAAACAGTAGCCAGTAGTAGAGCGACGGTCCATAATGTCACTGTCCCAATCAGCATCAGAAAATCCTCGCAAAGTCAATGAGGATGCGGATGAAAAATGAAGACCGTGAAACATGGTCCCCTTTATATATCGAAGAATGCGAAGGACAGCAGCATAGTGATCTGAACAGGGTGCGGACATGAATTGACTAACTATATGGACATCATAGGAAATGTCAGGTCGAGTCACTGTCAGGTAGACAAGTGACCCCACTAACCATCGATACAGAGTAGGATCACGGAGAGGAGGTCCAGCATTCGGAGACAGATGAAGGTTGTGCTCAAGAGGAGTGGATGCAGTTTTGTTGTCAGTAAGTCCAGCTTTTGTCAAGAGATCGGAGGTGTATTTGGCTTGACAAAGATAAATTCCCGACGGATCTGAGATCACCTCAAGACCAAGAAAATAGTGTAAAGGACCAAGATCCTTCATCTCAAAACAGAAGCTGAGAGATGTCTTTAGATGAGCTATGCCAGTAGAGTCACTTCCAATAATAATCATATCATCCACATATAACAGAAGTAAGATTGTGCCAGCCTCAGTGGTCCGAGTAAACATTCCTGAATCGTAGTTGCTGGGTGCGAAACCCAGAGAGATGACGGTGGAACTGAACTTCTCAAACCAAGCTCGCGGAGCTTGCTTGAGTCCATAAAGAGCCTTCTGAAGTAGACAAACATGACCTTGTGGAAGTCGAACGCCCGGAGGAGGTGTCATGTAGACTTCCTCAGATAAGTCACCATTCAAGAAGGCATTCTTAACATCCATCTGAAAAAGAGGCCATTGTTTGGTAGCTGCAATGGCTAGAAGACTGCGAACAGAAGTGACTCGAGCAACATGTGCAAATGTCTCCTCATAATCAATACCATACTCTTGATTGAAGCCCTTGGCCACAAGGCGAGCTTTGTACCGATCAATAGATCCATCGGACTTTGTCTTGATTTTAAACACCCATTTGGAGCCAATGGGTGACTTGCCCGGAGGAAGAGGGATAGATTCCCATGTCTGAGCTTTGTCAAGAGCCTGAAGTTCCTCATCCATAGCTTTCTGCCAATCAGGGTTAGAGGAGGCTTCCTTGTAGGAAGTAGGTTCGTGATTTGACAGCAGAGTAGCATAAACATGATAATCACGGAGATGAGAAGGAACTAGTCTTACCCGATCTGATCGTCTAACATTCTGAGATTGAGACGTTCCAGGAGCCAAAGACTCAGCAGGCACCTCAGATGTTGGCTGTGCGGATGGAGCAGATGTTTGATGTTGATCAGGAAAACTAGAAGAGGCAGGCTGTGTAGGGGCAGGAGACTCTGAAGGAGAGGCAGATTCAGACTGTGGTGGAACAACAGGTGGAGGCAATATGATGTCAGATTGGAGTGAGTCCAATGAGACGGAAGCATCAGTGAAGAACGGAGTGGTGAAAGTGGGAGACTCACGAAACTTGGATATAGAGGAAAAAGGAACATGTTCCCAGAAGGTAACATAACGCGATATACGAAGACGCTGGGAGATAGGATCCCAGCAGCGATAGCCTTTGTGCTCAATACCATATCCAAGAAAGCAGCTAAGTCTGGAGCGAGGTTCAAGTTTGGTATGTTCATGGGGTTGTAACTGAATAAAATAGGCACTACCCCAAACTTTTAGGAGTTCATAGGCAGGGAGGATGTCATAAAGAGCCTCGTAAGGAGACTTATGTTTAAGAAGAGGAGTAGGATGACGATTGATAGTATAAACTGCAGTGAAAGCAGCTTCCCCCCAAAACCGTTCTGGACATTTAGCAGAAATGAGAAGAGTGCGAACTGTATCAAGTATATGACGATGTTTGCGTTCGGCACGACCATTTTGAGGAGATGTACCGGGACAGGAGTACCGAGAGAGAGTCCCCTGAGATTGAAGAAAGGAGAGAAGAGAGGACTCTTTGTATTCCATAGCATTATCAGCTCTAAGAATCTTTATAGATTTTGAAAATTGAGTGTGAATCATCCAAGCAAACATAATATAAATTTTAGGTAGCTCCGAACGATGTTTCATGAGATATATCCATGTGAAACGTGTATGGTCATCAACAAAAATAACAAAATATCGAGCACCCCCCATTGATGGATGTGGTGCTGGTCCCCATATATCAGAATGAATAAGATCAAAAGCAGAAGTAGAATTAAACTCATTTGTTTCAAAGGATAAAACATGATGTTTTCCAAGTTTGCATGATAAACAAGAAATACTGTCAGTGGACACACAATTTCCTAACACCCCTGAATTAGCTACTGATTTTATTCTGGCTAGAGATAAGTGACCTAGCCGGGCATGCCACAATTCAAAGGAAGAAGAGTTGGAAACGGAGGCAACAAGATTTGAAGACGGTAACGGCAGACGAAGATAGACCACTTCAAACATTCGTCCAACCTTACGGCCGAGTCCAAGGATCTGCTTGGTCTTTGGATCCTGTACAATACAACCAGAAGAACGAAATAAAATGATCAGGTTAGATTCTAAAAGCTGCGAAACTGAAACTAAGCTCAGAGATAGTTTCGGAATATTGAGAACACCAGGTAATTGAATATGAGGAGTGGAGACATTTCCACTAAAGGATACCGGTAGACCAGTGTTGTCAGCAGTTCGTACTGACGTAAAATGCTGAGGTGGTTTCTTAGAAACAAAACCATCAGTGCAGGGTGTCATATGATTGCAACACCCAGAGTCAAAAATCCATGAGTTACCTGATGCAGTTGAGTGTTGAGAATTCATACCCATAGCACCAGACATGATCTGTTCCATGAGTTCCTGATTGTGACGCATCAGTTCCATGAGGTCAGGTGAGGAGCCTGAAGCGGTGTTGTCAGTAACAATAGATCTAGCAACAGCGTGAGTCCGGTTCTGAGGACCAGTGTTCTTTGAGTTCTTAGGGCAATCGGACTCATAATGGCGAGGATGAGTGATGCCACACTGACGGCACTTGTGAATAGGACAATCAAGGAGAAGATGAGCAGTAGAATGGCAAAAGGCACACTCGGATGTGTTCGACTTTCCCACAGATTTGGAATGGTTGATGTTGGTCCATTTACCTTTGCACTTGGGATTTGAGTGACTGAGATTGGCAGCCATGGATGCGACGAGAAACAGTTCAGATTTGCACTAGAGTGACGACCGGTATGGACTGGTAAGGTGTTGCGACCGGTATGGACCGGTAAGGTGTTGCGACCGGTATGGACCGGTAGGGGTGAGCGACCGGTATGGACCGGTAGGGGTGAGCGACCGGTATGGACCGGTAGGGGTGAGCGACCGGTATGGACCGGTAAGGTGGAGCGACCGGTATGGACCGGTAAGGTGTAGTGACCGGTATCGACCGGTATGGAGTGGATCGGGCAAGTGTAACGACCGGTATTAGCGACCGGTATGGTGTAATGACTGGTATGATGTTTGCGACCGGAGTTCTTCCGGTCTGTGGCTAGGGTTTCGAAGGTGACAAGAGACAGAGAGGGCGGCGATGGCGAGGGTCGACTGCGATGAACAGTAACCGTGAATAGTGAAATCAATTAATAGTAACCGATGAACAGTACCGTGAATAGTGAAATCGATGAACAATAATCATGAATAGTGAAATCGATGAATAGTGACCGTGAATAGTGAAATCGATGAACAGTAACCGTGAATAGTGAAATCGATGAACAAACCTACAACTCTGATACCATGCATGTTAGAATATGATGATAATTGAAAGAGACGATGATTATGCTGAAGACTTGATGACTTCGATATATTGATTGAGAGAAAAGTACAATATGATGAAAGTAAAATAGCGGCTTAACCTAAACTAGAAGATACAAGAGAAATATATATACAGACTATATGGGCCCACGTGCTTGGGCCTAATACACATATGTACATTAACACTCCGCATGTGGTTTTTTTCTTTTTCTGGTTTTCCATGTAAAAATGTCTAGACTCTCTTCCCATGCGTTACTGGGTTATGTGTTGATTGCTTGTTGATTAGTTGAACATATATAGTTTTCCCTTACAACCCGAGTTCACTTAAATCTCAATATTAACCATTGTCTTGGTGTGATCTCTGGGAGATCATCATTAAGTTTCACTTAAATTGAACTATTTAACAAGTATTGAGGAAAATTGTTCAATGGATTGTATCTTTATTCACCTCAACGTCTCGTTTTGCACGTTATTGTTATATTAATTTGTAAATCTGTGATTGTTATTGTCTTTGCATTGTTTGAGGATGGATTATTGTTGATCACGGATTGTCAAATACGTATTGTTAGACCCCTGGTTTGTTTATATTAGGGTCGCGGTTGAATTTTGGTGGACATTTACCGTATATTCATGACATGCCATGACATGACACGCGTGGTGTATTTTAGGGATTGATCCTTACAAACGCAGAAGAAAGCATCCAAACAATCTCTATGTCCTTAACCATGAATAATAAGTTATAAGATAAGCTACCTTTGCACCATTTTACACCTCAAGCAGATTAACCATATATATATATATATATATATATATATATTTAAAGGCCATCATCTCACCACTTAGATTTCAGTTTGCTCATCTTGCATATGTATTTTTCTATGAAATGTTGCCATGTCGATTATATAATATTCTTTTTTTCCAATTTAATTAGGTGCATTGTTAACTAATGGATATCTATGGAAGGAATAGTCAGCATGACAATCAAAAGTATATGCATAAGCCTTACCGAATCAATAAAGGAAAAAGTATGCAGAAGAAGAGGAAGCACCAACCATCTCAATTGTGCCCACAAGTCAAAATTGGCGAATCTATTCAACCGGGCTCTATTTTCTCCCCTCATATTCAAACCATCAGTTTCGATGACACATAGGTGACTCGTCCTTGTAAAAGTTGTCAACCTACACCATCTTTATAGGCTTATAAATGTCATGATCTAGAACACAATACACAACAGCGTCAAGCTTCCATACCTGCACGGCAAATCGCAGCAATATTCTAACCTCAAACTATGGATAACAGACTATATGGAACAAAGTCATGGGGATTCCAACCATATCCCCATGACAAATCTAAGGGGAAATTTGAATCTGGACAACCCTCTATTCACATGGTTGAGGAGAAGAAAACCAACTCCAACAACAACGGAAAGGGCAAGAAACGTAAGTTTGATGAAACCAACAAATCCTCTAAAAAGAAAAAAAGATTTGGTGTGTTGGAGATGCAACAAGGTTGGTCATCATAAACGTGATTGACGGGTGAAGTTGAATAATAATGGTGTCGATACAAATGGAAGTGGATCGGGGTCTAATGATCGCGATCAGGTGAAAGGAGGTCAGTTTTTGAATAACTTTGATAATTTCGTCCAGAATTATGTTTCACTTATACCTGAGTGTTTTTATGTGTAGGATGATGATTATGCAAGGTGGATCGACTCGGGAGTGACAAGCCATATTTTCAAGGATCGTCGGTGGTTCGAGAAATTGACACTGGTTGAAGATGGTTCGGTGTTGAATATGGGAAACGAGTCGAGTGCACAAGTTTGTGGAGTTGGAGTAGTTAACTTAGAGTTTTCATCTATAAATAATGTTAAATTGTTTGATGTTTTGTTTGTGTCTAGAATTCGTAAGAAGTTAGTGAGTGATAATTGTTTGAATAATCTTGGATTTAAGCAAATATTTGAATTGAATAGGTTTATGCTATCTTGAGGTGGTCGTTTTATTGGTTTTGGTTATTTGTGTAATCGCATGTTTCGATTAAATGTGGTTAATAAAATTTTATGTTCTGAAAATTATGCTTTTATATCGTCATCGTCTTCTTCTAAAATTGGTGATTCAATGTTATGGCATGCAAGATTGGGTCATGTGAATTTTAGAAGGATGCATGAAATGTCAAAAGATGGATTAATTCCAGCCTTTGACATTAATGCGGAGAAATGCAAAATTTGCATGCTCACCAAAGTTACAAAACAACATTTTCTGAACGTTAAACGGAATACGGATGTTTTGGAACTTGTACACAGTGATCTGTGTGATTTCCACACCACTCCCTCCTTGGGAAATAAGAAGTATGTTGTCACCTTTATTGACGACAATACTCGGTTTTGTTATGTATATCCTTTGCATGCTAAAGATGAAGCTTTAGATAAATTTAAAATTTACAAAACCGAAGTCGAACTACAATTGGGTAATTCGATTAAATGTCTTAGAACTGATCGGGGAGGGGAATATATGGATCCCCAATACTTTCAATCAGTTGGTATCATCCATGAGACAACGGCACCATACACGCCTCAACAAAACGGGGTTTCCGAACGTATAAATCGAGTTTTAAAGAAAATGGTAAACTCGATGCTTTCTTACTTGGGATTGAGTGAGGGATTTTGGGGAGAGGCCATGTTAACGTCGTGTTATGTTTTGAATAGAGTTCCAAATAAAAGGAACAAAACAACCCCATATGAACTTTGGTTCAAGAAAACTCCGAATTTGAATTATTTTCGAATTTGGGGTTGTAGGGGCTGTTGTAAAACTACCCGAACCCAAAAGGAAAACCTTGGGTGAACGTGGAATTGATTGTATATTTATTGGATATGTAGAAAATTCCAAGGCTTATAGGTTCTACGTTATCGAGCCTAATAATTCGGTGTCGATTAACACTGTAATCGAGTCGCGTGATGCGATTTTTAATGAGATGTGTGAGTCCGTGATCGTTTACCAGATAAATCAAACAACAAAACAATATAAAGATTACCAACCTATTTCTGATTACAAATGTGAATTACAAAGGTTGATGTTCTTGATCGATAAGCTCTCTCTCTGTTTACACCTTTTTAATATGTGTGATGTATGTGTTTTCTATTTAGATCTGATGATAGATATATATATATATATATAGAGAGAGTGAGAGATAATATCTATATTAGATATTATCAAAACTAATATAAACTAATATTATAACTAAAAACATAATATCTAGATATTTAGATATTAAAACTAACTTTGACTATTATTACAGAATAGACCCTAGACTATTGTTGAGAGTCGACTTGTCAGCTTTTACTTCAGATTGCGATCTTCGTACCGGATGATATTGAATCCAATGAGACTGTGTCCTAACAATCTCCCCCTTTGGATCAAGATCATTACGAAAATGATTTAGCAATACGATCATCTCTTTCAGCACAAAAGATGCAATCTCTCTCTTAGTATTCAAGATATAGTAAACTCCCCAAAAGATGTAGATTATCTTTCTTGGATGTTGGGAAGAAATTATCTTCAGTTTCAGCTCGGAATTCTTCAGCATAGTATTATCAAAGAAAATTTCTCTCGAATCAGCATATCTTTAGAGTACTTGCTCTTTGAAGAATTCAATCTTGGATGTGATTCTTGAAACATGTGATTTCTTGGTTAGCTCTTCTCCATTTCTTGGGTAGATCTTCTCCCCCTTTTTGATGAGAATTGTAACGATTTCATCAAAACTTGATGACAAGAAATGTTGTTCATATGGATCCTCTGATTCGTCAATGCAATAGATATTTATCCAGATCTTTGCAAATCTAGACAAAATAGTCATGTAACACCTGTAGCAATAAACAAATCAGTTAGAAACGTCTATCAGTAACACTAAGTCAATGTGTGAAACGAATACACAATGGAAAGGAGTTGTTTTGATGTTGACTCCCCCAGGGCTTCCATTTAATCATCGAAACACCACAAAGGTTATTTCTATAAACGTTATGACAAAAAAACAAATTCCTTGTGTGTTCGTGCTTGTGGTAGAAAGAATTAAGCACTTGATGATTGCTTATAGGGCTCGAAATTGTGTAAACCACTGAGACAACAGTAAGTTAAACACAGACTCAATGTGCATGAGTGAAGTGCAAAGGTGGGGCAGACTTCCTTCTTTTCAATATCCAGAATTTCCAAATGAAAATCAGATAGCATATGTGTTGCTTCCCCTTTGAAAATGTGAAACACTTTCTTATTGAGAAGAAAATGAGTAGATAGTGAGGTTTGATCAAGAGTTGGCATGGGCTAGTTGTCTGTTTCAATAATGATCACAAAAGAGTTGTGAAACACTAGAAATGTGGTTGCCCGACTCAGAAAAAGTTGGTGCAGAGTTGTGATATTCTTTTAACTCTGTTCTCACACCCTCTTTCTTTTAAACATTTAGTTCACTGCTAACCGAACTCTCTTTTTCATGATACCTCATCACTCTTCCACACTCATTTCTTTTGACTCCTCACACCCAATCACTATGGATTAACTTCATGGGTAGAAATCACTGGTTAACGTGATTCCATAGAAGTTGTGTTAATTCCTAGCACACTGATCCCGTATATCCTATAAAGAATATGTTGCTCAAAATGATTTATAATCATGTAAGCTCATGTAGAACATTTAAAGTACACTCCCAAAATATAAAATCTTATGAAAAATCGGGAAGTGGTTTGAACGTTTAAGAATATGTTTTCAATGATTGAAAGTTGTCCTTCTTTCAATCACATAAGAGATTAAGATAAAGGAATATACCTTTAAGTGCGATCTTGCATCTCATGAAGCTTAGCTTAAAGTCATAAACATATGATCGTATAAGCTCTTCTAAAAAATTCTGCAAAAGTCTTAAGTCAAGTCAAAGAAACTTTATTCACTAATATTGAAAAGACAAAAAGCAGTAAAACAAATAACTTCTCTTACTCCCCCTGAAATTATGAATCTAATATATATAATTTCAGAAATAAATATGTACTCCCCCTTGAAGGTTGAATTTCTCGTTGGAGTATCGGAGTACAATCTCTCATATCAGCATTGGAGTAAGGTCTCTTCATCATTGAAGTGTGGGTCTTGAACTGTTGTATTCAAGAGCCATTCTTCTTTGAAGCACGGGTTCTAAGCTGATTTACTTAGAAACCACTTTGACATTGATGTCCGAGTCTTGAGCTGATTTACTCAAGAACCATTCTTCTCCTACTCCCCCTTGACAGTAGGTGCATGCAACACATAATCATTATTCTTCTTTCGTACCCACTGGTATTTGGGTCCATATGTGTTAGTTGCAGTTCTTGTGGGGGTTATGGAATAAGAACCAAACCAGTAATGATCTTTGGTTCTGTGAACAGGATCATGTGTACGACAGTAAGAACAAGAATTTTCCTTACCTGATAACCTGATCATTTGATCTCTCATGTAAACATGAGCAGGTTTACTTTTCAGCACATTGTTCTTCTTGGCATTAGGCGTATGTACACATGACTTTTTACATTTAAGCTCATCGTTCTTTTTTGCTTCAACTGGTTTCCTATTCCAGACCAGTTCAGCTTCTTTGTAGTTGTTCCTCCTTCTATGTGTACCTGAACAATCTATATTTCTATCATAGAAAAGATTAGAATTTCGAATTTGATCAGAGGATTTAACTGACCTCTTTGAAGAATCAGGTCTTGATATTGAGCTTGCAGCTGACTTGAATGAGCATTCTGAATCAGTTGAATCATATCTAGGTGAGTGGATAATCGACTCTAGAGTTTTACGCTCAGTCACCACCACCGTTGAAATAACCTTTTCAAGCTCATTGACCTTTGAAGAATAACTGTTTCTTTCTTTGATAAAAAGGTCAATCTTCTTCTCAATCTCGGACCTCTTCTTCTTCTCTTTCTGTGCAAGCTTAGATAATTCAGATAACTTAGCAGTTAGCTTCCTAATTGTAGCTTCAAGGATGCTTCTCTCTTCTTCAAATCCCTTCTTAGCACCCTTCTGATCATTTGTCTTCCTCTCCTTGGCAAACTGATCTCTTTCTAAAATGATTACTTTCTCAAGGTTAGAAACTTGTTGAGAAAGCTTTAAACACTTAAGCGCTAGAGTCTTCTTCTCTTCACCACTTTTCTTGGAAATTACAGAGAACTTCAGTGCAAACTTTGAACTTTCCAGTTCAAACTCAGATTTGTCCTTGACAAATTCTTGATTTAAGTCTGATAGTTTATGTTGAAGATTAGTGTTTGCACTCTACAAGATCATGAACTTCTCCCCGTTCATCTCTACAGACTCTTGCTTCTGTATTTGAGCTTCTAATTTAAAAATATTTCTGTTAAGTTCAAAGTTCTCAGCTTCCAAAATCTTTATCTTATCTTCACAAAGCCCAAAACTCTGTTTCAGAAGTTATTCATTGACTTCCTTTAATGTACTTACTTCTTCTTTCAGAACCTTTCTTTCATCACGATATTTCTTTGAACGTTTAAAATGATGTTCCACTGATGAACTAAGAATTTTAAGTTCCGATTTAAGCTTTGTAATCTTTTCCTCATCATCAGATAAACTCATCTTGAATATCTGATTTGATCCTTAGAAAAACTAAGTCTGGAAGAACACAATTTGCGCAAAAAGGCAATAAGTGTGGTTTGCATTTGTAGTGGGTCGCGCAAAACACAGATTTGCGTTTAAAGTGGGTCGCGCAAGATTGAGGTTCGACCGGTAAGATGTAAGAACCGGTAAGATGTACGACCAGTAAGATGTAAAGACCGGTAATATTTTCGACCGGTAAAACTGATTGACCGGTAAAAAATTATACTTCGACCGGTAAAATTTTTAGACCGATAAAAAGATTGGACCGGTAATTGGTGGTGAGTGGAGGAATATTATTGAAGTCTTCGACCAATAAAAACTTAATGGACCGATAAAAACTTAAGTGAGAGTGTGTGAGAGTGTAGGTCGACCGATAGTGTGTAGTTTTGCATGAAAAAATAGCACACTCTATGCATGAAAAAAATGGACACGTGATCTTGCTTAAGGGACACGTGGAGATGCTTGCAAACTTAAGATTGCTTAATGGACACGTAGTTTTGCATGAATGCCACCCTAATTGCTTTTCTGAAAAAACCAATGCTTTTCTTTAAATTTTGAAACTCTTTGATTGGACCGATAAAAAATTGAGATGCAATATCTTCGACCGGTATTAAAATGAAATTTCTCGACCGGTACTATGATGGAGGTATTCGACCGATATAATGCAAAGTGACCGGAATTAGGATGGTGGATGGACCGATATTAGGATTGTGAGTAGACCGATATTATAGATGATAAGATCGGTATAACTTCGAGTAATATTGATCGGTATTGTTATAAAGTATGACCGACTGATAAAAAAAATAACCTTCGACCGATAGTGATTCCCTTCGACCGGTAGAGAGAGGAATTGACCGGTACCTTCAACTTCGACCGGTAAAATGGTTTTCTCGACCGATATGTTCGTTCGTTCAAATAGCCCTGTAAATCCCAAATCGACCCAACTAGACTTCGATTTGCCACACCAAAATTTGTCACAACGATCTCCTTATTAATTACAACAGATTACAACACTTTAATTTCGAAAACAACCACAAAATGAAGATTTGGATTGATAGCACAGTGGTTTAAAAAAATGAAGAACAGAGAGTTGAAAATTTGATTTTGATCTGATATCAGCTCTGATACCAATTGTGAGTCCATGATCGTTTACCAGTGTAATAACCCGGTTAAAAGTTAGAAATCGCAAAGATAGAGTGGTAAGTGGTTAAAAATAAAAGAAGAGAACGGTTGAGGGAGGAAGTTAGGAAGGAAGCAGATTTTCTTGTTGAAGGGGAAGAATCAAAGACGAAATCGTTTAAGGGTTTTCTCTCAAGGTAACAATTCTTAATCCATCATCTCCTTCTCAATCTTTCCTTTGTATTTTCTGTGTCCTTGTTGTTGACTGAAATCTGTTAGTGGGGGATTGGTCTAGAGAGAGTAGATATGGTTTTTTCCAGCACCTGTGTTGTGTTGATTCAGGGAAGTTTTGGGGGAATAATCGATATGCTAAACCAAGGAGGTAATCGATTTAGAAAAGATGAATTTATCAGTCTGGGTAGTCTGGGAGTTCGAGAACTCAAAATCGCCTCCGGGCGAATGTCCTATCGGTCGATTGCTGAAACGGGATTATCGATCGAATTCGTGTTCGGCCGAAGACTATATCGGTCTAAGGGAACCCCGGTCGAAAGCTTTATCGGGCAAAGGGGAGTCCCGATCGAATGTGGTACCGGTCGAAGGCGTTATCGGTCAAAGGGGAGTCCCGATCAAATGTGGTGTCGGTCGAAGGCGTTATCGGTCAAAGGGGAGTCCCGATCGAATGTGGTACCGGTCGAAGCTTTGGAGATGCCCGGTCGGCCCGAATGGTGCTGTATGGGCTAAGGCCCATCTCCTCTTATTGTTTAATAGTGGGCCTAGTTAAAAGAATCATTTAGGAGTTTAATCTAAGTTTATATCTTAGATATTTCTGCAAGTTAAGTATTTATATTGTAAGGAGTTGAGATTAAGCCGGTTAGAAGGCAGATGCGTTCGGGGTATATGTTTGGTCAACTTTGCGAATTAGTAAAGAACGGGTGTTCACCGATCGATGTTTCCTTTTATAGGTATTGAACCAATCGGTAAGAATAGACGCGAGTCACGAGCTAAGGACGCCAAGTGAGTTTTTCTAAACTAAACCTTTTTTGATGATAAAGGCATGTGAAGTTTATTTATAAACTTTGATTTATTATGATGGCATGATTTTATTAACTGTTCAAGTGTGTTATAAATCGTTGCTAACTATATGTATACATACATTAATTGTGGGTTACGTGACGTAAGTCGGGGAGTGTGGCCCGCCTACTCGTGCCGGGGAGTGTGGTCCGTTTATGTCATTGGGGGTGTGTCCCAACATTAAGGCAGCGCGAGTTAGACACATCGTCATGGACGGTCGTGTGGTCCGTAGCGTGTTTTATTTAAATGCCATTATTAAATGATGTTTCAAATTCTGGAAAGTTTATCTGTTGCTTAACTGTTAGAGGGAACTCACTAGACCTATGGTCTAACCCTCGCTCTTTTAAAACTAAAAATCTTTTCAGGGCTGTGCGGCTAAAGGCAAGGAGAAGGTCTAGCGGGGGCGGATAGAAGACCGTCATTTAGCTTTTAGTTATGCATTAATCTCAGTTGTGTATAGGTTGTTGTTATGACAAACCTTGAATTAATTATTGTAAGTTTGGGACCGTTATGACGTGGATTATTATTTTATCGTTGAGAATTTTATTTTTTTATGAGTTTTATTTTTTGGTTGGGTTGTTATAGTTGGTATCATAGCAATAGTTTAAGGGATCTAGGCGACCAGTTGGGCTTAGACTTAAACTTAGTGTGTGAATCACAACTGAGATAATAGGATGGCCGTAGGGAGTCGGGTAATAGAGTGGTGAGGACTAACATGTAAGGTAAATTTAGAATTACATCTGGCCAGTGTAATTGTAAATTTACAGGTACATGTGCGTGCTTAACTTGCTTTTTTGCTTTGGGGGTTACCTTAATGGGGTTTTTATTGGTGTTTAATTTGTAGCTACGTCGGAAAGAGTTACTAGGAGTAGATCGGTGCCAGCAGGTGGCACCTGTTAATGTAGTGGTTGAGGATGGACCTGTTGCTCCTCCTCATGCAGCTGCTAACCGAGGGAAGGTTCGCGGACGACCCAAAGGGAAGACGACAAAGAAAGCGATCACGCAAGTTGATGAGCCAACTAAGAGAACTAGAGGTGGGAAAACACGTTGTTCGGCGAGCAATAAGTGTTGATGTGAGAACTGAATTGGAAACCTCTCATCAGAGATATTTACGAGCAGTTCCAATGGAAGAGACTCAAGCCTTGACTCATAATCTGCCTGCGCTTCTTGAGGAGATAAAATTATAGGAGTTTCACTGCCAGACTTATTCTGAAACAAAACATCATTGTTAGCTTTCTCAACATCCAAAACAACAACCCTTTTCTTCCCCAGGTCTGTAAACGACTTGGATGCAGATGCCTTGCTATTATGATGCTGAGCAAGAGCACCGGTTTGAAATACTTGTTAGAATTACGGATCCACCGTTTCTGCTTTGATTTCTTTAAACTTTCCCCATTCGTGCTTCATTCCTTCTTGCAGATTTTCACTCTCTGGTTTTGATTTCTTTATTCTACCAAAACAGGAACTGTTATAAACCTTTAACTGAAAAAACATAAAACAAAACACCACCATCAGTACAATCACATTAGATATCAATTTAAAATCTTATCTTTAAAGCTACATTAACCTTGAAAATAGCAAAATCAGCACAACAATAAGCAATAATAGACTTTGAAAAATCTAATACGGAAAGATAAATAAAAACTTAAGCCACCTAAAGACAACAGTTCCCTTCACGACTCCAAACAGCTACAATCAATACCCCTCTTTTTAGAGGCAACTCTCATTCGTGAGTCTGCTGGATTTCCCTTCAAGAAATCAAAACACACGATCGTCAATAACATAATTTAAAAAACAAAATCCAAGAAATAGATGAACATATCACAAATGTGAAGAGTGTTATGTTGCAGATGGCCAATCACAATTTTATAGTTGCAAGCGGCAAACTCTCTGTGCATCTTCTCCGGCGATTCTGAATCTCAACCAAAATTCTAAAAACAAATCGAGATCTAAAAACAAAAACTCAAATTCGAAATCAAAACCAAATTCCAAAATCAATCATAAACACAAATTTAGAATCATCCCTAAACCCAAAGTCAAAACCTAATTCCAAAAAAACACAAATCCAAAACCAAAAACAAACCCACAGAAGCTTTTTGATTGGAAGAAAAAGAACCTCCGTTTCAAACAAAAAACCCTCCCGATTGGAGGGGAAAAACAAAAAAAAACCATTGCTGCTGGAATTTAAAACCTCTATCAAACTCAAAATCGAATAACCCGATGAAGAAATGTGAAACAGATAATGAATAAATAAAGAAATTTCTTCCGGAAGAGTTGTTGAAAGAACCAATTGGATGCCACAATCTCACATTCCATTTATGAATTGCAGAAATACCCAAATCATAGTTCTTATATTACTCTTAATGGGTAGACCAGTCACACAACAAATACAAAATACATATAGGGAAGATGCAAAATACTCACCTTCGCGAAATCTTTCTGGGCCAAATTGGAAAACGACAATTTGCAGATTGATGATGTCGGATGTCAAGAATGGCAATTCCAAATAGCAGAAGCAATTTTATAGTTGTAATTTGGAGGAGTTGGAACTCCATGAGGTTGAAGGCGGGAGAGAAAATAGGAGTGGAATCTGTGAGAGAAAATAGGGGGGGAGTCATGCAATCGGGAGATCATCGTCCGATTGAAGGGGATGTGTGGACTGGAACTCCGTGAACGTGGAGATTGAAGGCTAGGTTGAAGGCGAAGACGTGGAGAGAAGGGAAGTGGGTTGGATCGTGATTTGGGGGTGGGGGATTAAGAGGAGTACGCTGCGTGAAATAAGGAATTTGAAGGGCTGCGATTTAATCTGAGGTGATTTTAAACGGCCCAGATTCATCCAAAAGCAATTACACTCGGCTCTATCCATATATATAATTGTTCTCACTAGTCAAAATTGGTAAATCTATTTATCAGGCTTTATTTTATCCCCTCGCATCCAAACCGCCAGTAACGATGACACATCTATGACTCATGCTGCTAAAAATCACCAACTTCACCTTCTTTATATTTATAGGCTTATAAATGTCATGATCCAGAACACATTACCCAACAACTTCCACATCGAGCTTCCATACATGCCTTACAAATCACCACAGCAATACAACCGAAGAGAATATTGATTCAAGCTTCAATTAAAAAGGGTATTTCAGTCACACGGCAAGGCTAAGCAAATCCCAAGATCATCCCGAATGAAACCCATGCATGGCGTGATTCATTTGGTTGATTTTGTTTGGAATGTTTGATTAATTTGAAAGCGTAAGCAGTGATATTATTAATGAACATATGTATAACAGATTGTTGGTGTTTAATGATAAAATCTATGAAATTTGTTTGAATGTTTATATGTATCATTTGATGACAATACAAAAATAGTCCATGGTATTGCCAGACTGTGCCGAACATAGAAGATTAGGTGCAGGCCTGGGGCCGTGCATCCCGTGCGGCCGCACAGGGCATCAAAGCCGATAGGGGCATCGAATTTTTATATAGTAGTAGTAGTATAGGTTTAATAATTTGGGTTTGGGCTAAAAAAAATAAAGTCCATATTTGGTTATTGGTAGGTTTGTATTTTTAATATCAAAATTCAAAGCCCATGTCAAAAATCAAAGCCCATATTTGTTTATTGAAAAATGAAAAAAAAAGTAAATAACGTTCTTAAGCTTCTGCCTTCTAGCGTCGATCGACATCGACTCTTCCGATTTTCAATACGGCGTTCCACTTCCAGACGCACATGATCAGGGCCGTTAGGCCGACGATGTGTGGGCCAATGCTTGTTGTCGGCGGTCGGTGACTATATATACGAGATATACGGCCGATTCACATCACGGTCTCACCTATGCGACCAATTTAGGCATTTAGCAAACACAACTCTCAATCTTTCGTTGTTTCTCAAATCTCAAGTGGATTTCTTCTGTTAGTTCTGACTTCTGCGCTTTAGTTCTCAATATTTCATTGCCGGTTCTTCCCAATCTGTGCAGTTGTGCTTCTATGAAGCATTAGAAGATTGTTATTTCTTGTTGAGTTGTTTCTTGATTTCCTTCCCCAGTCCCACTGTCCCAGGTATAATTTTTGTTTCTAAACTCTAAATTCATTGTATTTCCAATTTCCAATTTTTGTGTGGTTTACTGATAATTGATAATTAAACCCTAGTTTTAGAAACTCTTGTGTGGTTAGTGATAGTCTATTTCATTGTGTTTAAAACTGATAATTGATAATGGTGGAAATTTGGGGAAAAAAACCCTAGTTTTAAAAAGATGAAATTAAAGTTCATTTGTCAATGGCTTACTGATTTTGGCTTATTTTGACAATGGTTTACTAATTATGTGATTTTTGTCAATGGCCTACTCAGTTACTGATTATGTCAATGGCTTACAACTTTGGTTTACTAGTTATGTCAATGGCTTACAACTTTGGCTTACTGATTTTGTGATTTTTGTCAATGGCTTACGAGTTACTTTGGTCTTTTGAATTTTGTTTACAACTTTGGTTAAACTAATTATAGTTTTTGCTTGTCTTTTAAGTTGCAAATTGAAATAAAGGTTCTACTGTACCGGTACTAATTTGGAAAAGGGAAAACTAGAAAGGAACGAAACACGATCTTAATCCAGGTTTTATCCTTGTATATTCGACTAGTAGTAAACATGTTTCCTAGATCACAACCTTCTGGTGAACAAAATAGAAAAGAAAAAAAAACAAGAAATTGCTCAATCTTTACAGGATCATTAAATTGATATTTTGTTAGGTCTGAAAATGTGCCCGAAAATGTGCCTGAAAATCTCAATGAGTTTGTTGACAATATTTAAAATTCAGTTGATGATTTTGTCGTTTCATTTACTTAAAACCGCTTAGAGACATTTTTTTAGTATCTCGCACAAGTCATCAAAATCCTTAGGAACGACCCTGATTAGGTTAGATTAGGTGAGAGGGCGGTTGATTAATTTGAATAGGCATGGATTATTCCAAGTGTTGGATGTATTTCTTGTTTGTATTCATTTATACAATATACGTTGAATCAGACAGAATGCTAAAATCAGATGGAATTGATGAAAAAGGTAAAAGAAGAAACGAAAAGGGAATACATGATTGATATGTATATGATTTTAGATATGTATGTCATGTCTGGAGTTTCACCACAATACCCATCAACATATGTTAATTAATAAATTAATAACACACACGCAAAAATGGAAATTACTCTAGAAGTTTGAACGAATAAAACCCAAATTAAGATAAGAAATGAGTCTTGCATTCTCATTGGTTCTCCTCTATCAACAAATATATATACATGTTCCCATTACTACATAATCTTGTCTATTTGAAATTTACACGGAATTGAGGACTAATGTTCAACTTATATTTCTCAAGCAGTCTGGACTGATTGTCCTATGAAGGTGTCTTAAAGTTCTCTTGTAATTCGGAAAGCCCATAAACCTGAAGCTGAAATCATCCATGGTTGCTAATTCCACAAACTTTTTCGACGGCTTCTTAGAGTTCATGCTCTCACCTACTCCTTTTAACTTTTCCAATGGAATTGACACCTACAAACACAGTTATATATCTCAAGATACTGCTCTAAAATCAAAGACGTGCACGGGATGTAAATATTTCTTTGAAGGCTCCCTAACTACCTTATATTGGAACTTTAATAGCTCCCCTGTTGTAGAATACGTTTGGAGGGATTTCTCACTGCAAAATCCAAGCCTTTCAGTAGTCATGAAGAGGATGCTTGCAATTGCACCAGCTGTAGTGTATATGTGGTATCGTGAGGCGTGCAACAACTTCTCACTATCCCGGGTACTGAAACTTTTCCTGAAGATTTTTGCTTGGTAGGATTTTGGCACCATAACTCAACTTTTGTTTCATTATTTCTATTAGTTTGGGTACTAAGCTCACTGCAATTATACAAAAATGAAAATGCTGTAAGATTGAGGGAGAGAATTGAAATAGAACCATTCGTCATCATTGTATATGAGTGTGGGACAATATAATTACCATGACTTCTAATCCGGACTGAAAAACTGTCTTTGCGTTCTATGCCTTTAATTTTGGAAGTAGAAAGAGGAAAATGGGGTTCATAAGGTTTAGAAAGAAGTAGTCCCCTCGTTGATATTGGAATGCCCATGACACTGCCTGATAATCTGTTTGCCATATCTTGACGTTGGATTGCTGGAAGCTAAATGCTGAAGCACTTGTTGAGTAATGTGTCTGGATCATGATATTTATAAGCTAATTAAGATGGCTTAAGTTAACACCTTTTAGTTGGACGAGTTATCTATTTGTCATTGTTGCTGGTGGTTTGAATGTGAGGATATAAAATAAAATCCTGATTTGAATAGATTCAGATCTTTTGACTTGTGTCTTCAGCTTTTTGTGGCTACTTTTCCTTTTATTTGTATGGGTCTCTTGATAAGGTTTATATATTTATACATATTTACTTTTTATTGTATTGCTGACTGCTTAATTAATTCATAGATTTCCATGAATTGGTATTGTAGAAAAGCATATTACAATCGACATACCGACAAACCACATGCATATTACATCAGCAAGATAATAAATTCTGAAATAGAATAGGCGTGAAACATGCAGTCTTGATTTTGCTTTTTTGGATGATGAAATTCATAGGCATATATAAATTGATAACTTTTAGTTGGATGAGTCATCCATGTCTTATGGTTACTGGTGGTTGGTAGTTGAGTCTTTTCTGGGGCACTACTTTGCCTTCATGATGTCGTTTTGCTTTTGACTGTATATACTTACCTTTCTTGTCATACTGACGGTTTCTTTCAAATTAAGTTATTAAGTGTTTGGTAAATTAAGTTTACTGATAAACATTCATTAGTGGTAAATTAAGGTAGCTACAAGACATACATCAAGTCACATTCAAGTTATTAAAGACCAACCCAGTTGTTAATCAAGTTTTTGAATTCAATCACACACACATGTATGTTGTATAATGGATTACTAGGAATGCCGTATATGACAACTTTCATTCTTGCTTATGGATTACTAGGGATGCCGAGTGGGTGCACCGTGGACGGTGGATCAATGGCCCACAAAGTCACCCGATGTGTTCTTAGCCGAATTCCATCATCTCGAGGGATTTTTTTAAGTTTTTTGATTGATTTCAAAAGATTTTTTTTAAGTTTTTTGATTGATTTAGAAAGGCTTTTTCGGTTTTTTGGTTGATGTTCCTTATATTTCTAATATCCGAGAGCACCCCTCATAATAGTTTATTGGGTGCATCTTTCATACACCAAAAAAATTCTACTTACGAAAATTGGTTTAGCGGGTGCACATCATTAGCTCGGGCCTTCATAGGTCTGCCCCTGGCCATATGACAACTTTCGGTTGCTTATGGTTTTCTTTATGTAATTTGGTTAATCAGATTGAGGTGTAACGTAGTGGGATGGTGGCTTTAATTCTTATATTTTAGTTCCTATATATGGATATATCCAGACCATGGCTCCTTTAGGATCTTCTTTTCTCCATTGCCATGTTATGGTTACAAACAACACGTGATATGCCTCATAATCAGACTTTTGACTGTATATTTATTCTCTCTCTCCTATATTTTTTCCTTGTCGATGGGTTGCTTTTTTATCTTAGGTACTTATAAAGTAAATATAAACCACACTTCTGTTTTATAGGATGCAGGAGAGAGGAAGGCAAGTAAGAGTTGATGCAATATTGTAAAAGTTATTTTTTTAAGCAAATGCAGTCACCTGTCAATTAAGTGTTACAGTGATGATTGCCTGATGTTGAGGCAGAAAAACTCCAACCCAAATAAGTTGGCATTCTTCTGTTAAGAATAGCCTTTTCAAAACAGATATGGATAAGCCAATTTTTTAGAATATGGTTCATAATTTGGAAAGGTGTTGTTCGTTGCTTTGAGAGTTTCATTAGTCCCACTACAACAAAATCGAGTTTATAAGATGCCAGAAGTTTCTAAGTGTCCGAATAGACCGCTTTATAAGACTTAATTTATAGGGCCAATAAATAAAACGTCTTATGTAAGGCGTTGTAATAAACATTGTTAGATCACAGATTTATTGGAATCAAGATAATCCAATCTGAAGATTTGAATCTGAAGCTAAAGCTGAAAATTCACTCTCAATATTAGTCTAATGTTAAGTTTGTAATAATTGTCAAAGTTAATTATTGTGTTAATTATAGTATTTTATATTATTCCTAAATATCTAATTAATATATATTTAGGATATTAGATATTAGTTTAGACTTTAGGATAATATCTTTGTTAGATATTATGTTTGGTTGATATTAGTTGAGAGATATTATCATATCTCATACAACACACAATCCATCAACATCGACCTAAGTTCATCTACAGAGAGAAAAGAGAAAAGTGAGAGAGAGCTTTATTGAAGAACATCAACCTTGTAATACGTCGTTTGTAATCGAAACATGTTGGTAATCTATATCTTTGTATTGTTTCATCATCTGGTAAAGATCGTGTTCAATCACACGGACCGACAATTGGTATCAGAGCTGAATCCAGATTCAAATCAAACTTTTAAAACTCTCTGTGTTCTTCATTTTCAAACGCACTGTATTAGTCTAATGTTAAGTTTGTAATAATTGTCAAAGTTAATTATTGTGTTAATTATAGTATTTTATATTATTCCTAAATATCTAATTAATATATATTTAGGATATTAGATATTAGTTTAGACTTTAGGATAATATCTTTGTTAGATATTATGTTTGGTTGATATTAGTTGAGAGATATTATCATATCTCATACAACACACAATCCATCAACATCGACCTAAGTTCATCTACAGAGAGAAAAGAGAAAAGTGAGAGAGAGCTTTATTGAAGAACATCAACCTTGTAATACGTCGTTTGTAATCGAAACATGTTGGTAATCTATATCTTTGTATTGTTTCATCATTTGGTAAAGATCGTGTTCAATCACACGGACCGACAATTGGTATCAGAGCTGAATCCAGATTCAAATCAAACTTTTAAAACTCTCTGTGTTCTTCATTTTCAAACGCACTGTATCATCGATCAACATTTCAAAACAGTGGTTGTTTTTGAAATCAAAAGGTTCTATCCTGTTGTATGTTGTAGTTGGTTAGTCGATCATAGTGTCAAAATTTAGAGTTGTAAAATGATTTCTAGATCGGTGTATTTGGTGTTAACAGAGTCGATTTATCGAAGAACACACACCGGTTGACACCGGTTACACGCACATCGGTCCATACCGGTCCGAACATACCGGTCGCAACACCGGTCCACTCCGGTTTCAACCCGGTCACTACATCAATCCGATCACTACTCCAATCCGGTCACATCTCTAATCCGATCGAAAACCTCATCCGGTTGAAGATTCCACCCCGGTCCCGGTCACAGTTATATACCGGTTGAAGGAATACGGTCAAAGGTACACCCCGGTCACGGTTTAACACCGGTCAAAGCAACAGTCCGATCGAGCAGGTCCGATCGAACATCTCTCCGATCAACAATACACCGGTCGAGCACCTCCACTTTTGCGCCATCAACTACTAACACAAAACTTGTTTTGCACCATTAACATCTCGCGCAAAAGTTCTTTCGCGCGACCAACTACTCACGCAATCTTCAACTCGCGCGACCTACTTCTCACGCAAACTTTGTTTTGCGCCAACCTCTACTCGCACAAAACTCCTTTTGCGCCAACCACTTCTCGCGCAAACCTCCAGTTCGCGCGACCCGCCTCTCACGCAAAACTCCTTTTTGCGCCAGCTTCTTCTAACGCAAAGTTGACTTTTGCGCCAGTTCCAGACTCAGTCTTATTATTCAGTGTTTATCTGATTTTATCTGGACTAACATTCAGTATAAGTTCTTATTGCGCATTATTCGAACAGGATGACTTCAAGAGAAGCTCTAGCTATCGGAACTGACACAAAGCCACCAGTACTCTTCAGGGGAGAGTATGAACAGTGGAAAGATCGGTTCATGGACTTCATAGAAAGACATGATTTGGGTGTTTTAATCAGGAAATCCTTAGAGGAAGGAGTTATGGCACGTGTTTGGAGGACTCGTACAGAGGGAACTGATGAACAACCATATCAACTTAAGTTTGATGATCTCGAAGGGGATGAACTAAAGAGAGCAAGAGCTGATAGATTAGCAAAGTCTTTCATTCTTCAAGGTATTACTAATGAAATATACGTGAAGATTGACAACTACAAAGCTACAGGCAAATAGATGTGGGATCAACTGGAGAAAATGATGCTTGGTTCAAAAGTTGGAAACCAACTCAACTCAAGATATCCAACTGCCTCAACAACTATGAAGAATTCAAAGGCATAGTTGGAGAATCTCTAGCAGAAACATACGACAGATTTGTGACCTTGCTGAATGAGTTAAGTAAGAACAAGGTCAATAAATCACAGATAGAGCTGAATGTCAAATTTCTCAGCATCCTCCATCCTGAATGGAAAAGATTTACACGGCAGATGAAGCAAATCAAGGATTTGAACGATATTCCACTTCACGAGGTCTATGAAACCCTCAAGCAGAATGAGGAAGAGGTGGATGAGATCATGGATGAAAAGAGACAGACTAGGAAGACAATTGATGATTCAATTGCTCTTGTTCTGAAGAAGAAGAAGAAGAAAAAGATGATTATGTTTGAATCAGAAGAGGTTGAAACTGAAGCGAACTCTGACTCTGACGACTGTGAACAACTAAAGCAGGCTATGCTTATGTTGACTAAGGCTTTTCAAAAGAAGTTCTACAAAAAGCCTAGCTGGAGCAGTCAGAGGTATTCATCTGGTCCAAGCAACTATGTTCACAAGGAGAGGTTTGAAGGAAAGAGATTCGAAGGAAAGAGGTTAGAGGAAAGGAAGCCAGAAGAGCAAACGTTTAAAGAAGTAGAGACCAAACATCCAGAACCTCCAACATGCTACAACTGTGGCAAACTTTGACACTTTTCCAGAGACTGCCGAAGACCCAAAGTCCGGAACTCCGACTACTACAAGAACAAAATGCTTCTAGCCAAGCAACAGGAAGCCGGAAAGGCATTGATGGCAGAAGACGAGTTCTGGCTTGATCAATCAGACCAAGAAGATGAGAATGAAGAGAAGGACGAGACAGCACACCTATGCTTTATGGGAAAGCTGGAAATAGAAGGTGAAGTTGATTCCGATGAAGAGGACAACGAAGAGGTATGTGATTTAACTGAATCAAATTTCTTAAATCAAATGCATGCCATGATGATAAAACTCCAAGAATTAGAGTTGAAACTCAAGCGTGAAACGGGTGTTATTACTGACAAAGATCAGTCAATACAGAAACTTAGCAATGACCTTGTTGAGAAGAAAGTATTGATTGAGGTTTTACACAAAAACATTGACACCAGCGCAAAAGAAAAGACCATAATTCTTAAAGAGATTGCTGAAACAAATTCTAAATTGAGAACGTATGTTTCTAATTTCAAAGAGCTTAAGAAAATGTATTCTTCGTGTACCGAAGAAAACAAATGTTTACTTGCAAAATTAAATGCTTTGGAAAAGAAGTTATACTCATTGGGTCAAACTGAACAAACCATTCATCTAAATAAACCCAAAGAGAATAAAGAGAGTTGGGGAATTGGATACGAGAATCCACACTATCTTAAAAAGGGTATATCTGAAGTGCCTGCACTTTCTGGAGTGGACTGTCTAAAGAGGATGAAGCCAAGGAAACTGAAAAACGAAAGAACTCATCTAAAGTTCACCTTCCATTTTATTATGCGAAGCTGAATAATAGTTATGATTATGTTCAATCAAAATCTCTTTCAAATGACTTCTTTCAGAGTTATTCTGTCACAGAAATGGAGGCGAAGCCTATTAAAGGTAAACTTTACGTCCCTCCTCTCATTTTGGAAAGTAAAAATTTCTGAACTTGAGACATCTTTAGCAGATGAAAGACTTTTGATTGATATTGAACAAATCGTGTTTTCAACTGTGCTTAAAAATACTGTTCTTTCTAAATCATCAAGGGCTTCAAAATCTGATGATTTGTTTGGTTCAACTGATGGAGGGTATGATTTTCTAAACTCTGATGGTGTTTTAGATGATTGTTTTGATCAATTTGATTTTAGTGCCAAACTTCCTAACCATTCGTCTTTTGTTGTGAATTCCTTTGGATTCATCAACGAAAGTTGATGAATCAGTTTGATTCCAGTATGTCTGATCAATTTGATTCCAGTATGTCTGAGAAAGGTAAATCATCAACGAAAGTTGATGAATCAGTTTCTGTGAAAACTAAGAATGCTAAAGGTAAGAAGAAATCTCAGCATTCACAGAAACCGATCATGTTAGAGCACAGTCTCGTTAGATTCAAGATCATCCAATCTGAAGATCCAATCTGAAGCTAACGTCGGAAAGTCGACTCTCGATATTAAGTCTAATGTCGTTTGTAATAAATGTCGAAGTTAATTATTGTTTATTATATTTTAGTTTAAGTAATTTAAACATCTAAGTTATTAGATATTAATTAGTTAGATATTAGATATTAGTTTGTTAATATCTAAATTAGATATTAGTTGTTTTAGATAATATCTAAGTTAGATATTAGTAGTGTAAGTGTGTTTGAGAAGCTAAGGTCGAATATCAGAATTCATACACAACACACACTCACGGTGTAAATCTAGAGAGAAAAACATCAAGAGCTAAAACCGAACACCAAACCTTGTAATCGTTTGTTATTAATCAAACAGGTTGGTAATCTTGTTATTGTTGTTGTTTTGTAAGAACTTGATAGTATTGTGGACCGTCAATTGGTATCAGAGCCTGAAAATAGATTCAAATAAAGTTTTTATAAACTCGACTCTGTGTTCTTATTTTTCAAAATCATTTTCATGATTTAAGGTGTTTTGGGGGTTGAAATCGATCAGGTTGTGATCGATAGGTGTGCTAGATCGAGTTGTAGTGGTTTAATTTCATTATTACACTTAAATCGAGTTCCAATATTGTGATTTTTGTGTCTGAGTTCACGTTCAAAAACGTCACTGTTCCATCAATCTATTTTTTAGAAAGCGTTTTTTTATTGAGATCAGAGGGTTACAAACTTTTCTAGATAGGTTAGTGGTCATTTTATTACAATTTGGGGCTACTAATCGTTGAGAAAAATGTTTTTTTGAACAAAACGGTCGATTTATCGAAGTACAGGGACGAACTCACGCAATGTCAGATTTGCGCCAGTTCATAGTCAGATTTGCGCCATCAACATCTAGTGTGTCAGGATCGAAATTCAAACAATAATTTAACACACACTCATAAACTATGTTAAAGAAGTCGCGGAAAAACACTTTAACAGTAAATCAATGGAACAGTATGAGAATGCAAATCACAAGTTATATTGATTAACTTAATGATTACAAACTCAACCTCAATCTGTTGAACAGGCTCAACAGATGTTCAATACTTCTCTATTGAAAGGACTTCTAAGAACCTTGAGGTTAATTCTCTCTAAACAAACGTATATGAAAAACTCTATCAATGTATATTCTAAACTATATATACAGAATTAATTACAAGATAATTATCAAAACAAAACTGATCTTCATTCCATAATTATCTTCATCTCTATCTCCAGCTCCTATTCTTTCATTCCAAGTCATTATCTTCGTAAGCAGTATTAATCTTCATCCTCATCCAACAGTATTAATCTTCAATAACATTAAAATCCTTAGCAGTACTAACTATGCTTGCAGTATTAATTCCTCTCTTGCAGTAGTAATCTTTAATCAGTACTAACTCTACAAGCAGTACTAACTATTCTTCTAGCAGTACTAACTCTTCAAGCAGTAGTAATTATACTAGCAGTAGTAATCTTCCAAGTAGCAGTATTAATTTTAAGTAGCAGCACTAACCATAGCATTAACCATACTTAGCATATTTCTGACCCAACATAGCGCAAACTTGACTCTTTGCACCATCAACATATCACGCAAAATCCATTTCGCGCGGCCAACTTATAGCGCAAACCCCACTTTGCGCCACCAACACTTAGCGGAAATCTCGGGAAAAACTACCTTTGCGCCATACACTCCGAACAAACATCCCCACTTTGCGCCAACAACGTTTAGCGCAAAGTTCGCCTTTGCGCCATCAACTACTAACGCAAACTTCAGTTTACGCGACCCTCGTGTAGCGCAAACCTCTGTCTCTCGCTAACTACTTCTCACGCAAACCATCCTTTGCGCCAACCACCATTAGCGCAAAACTCTTTTGCGCCACCTTCTCAAAGCGCAAAGTTTGCCTTACTCCAATACCAGACTTAAATCTTTTTCTATCAAAATGACATCCAGAGAAGCCCTAGCAATCGGAACTGACACCAAACCACCAGTACTCTTCAGGGGAGAGTACGAGAAGTGGAAAGATCGGTTCCTGAACTTCATAGAAAGACAAGATTTGGGTGAATTCATCAGGAAATCGATTGAAGAAGGACTAATGGCACCAGTTTATAGGGAACCTCCAGAGGGAACTAATGAGCAAAGAATTGAACTTAAGTATGAGGATCTAGGAGGTGATAACCTGAAGAGAGCAAAAGGAGATAGATTAGCTAAGTCTTATATTCTTCAAGGCATTCCAAACGAAATATATGTGAAGATAGACAACTATAAAGCATCTGGAAAACAGATGTGGGATCAGCTAGAGAAGATGGTGTTGGGTTTAAAGGTTGGGAACCAACTCAAAATTTCCAACTGCCTAAACAATTATGAAGAATTTAAAGGCAGGGTTGGAGAGTCTCTAGAAGAAACTTATGACAGATTCGTGACCTTGCTGAACGAACTAAGCAAGAACATGGTCAACAAATCACAAATCGAGCTAAACGTCAAATTCCTAAGTATTTTACAGCCTGAATAGAAGAGGCTTGCTAGGCAAATGAAGCAGATCAAGGATCTAAACGACATTCCACTTCATGAGGTGTATGAAACCCTCAAACAAAATGAAGAAGAGGTGGATGAAATTCTAGATGAGAAGAGGTAGTCATTGAAGACAGTTGATGACACAGTTGCTCTTGTAGTCAAAAAGAAGAAGAACAAGACAATTGTGTATGAATCAGAAGAAATTAAAGTTCAAGCCAACTCTGACTCGGATGACTGTGAACAACTGAAGCAAGCAATGCTTATGCTGACTAAAGCTTTTCAGAAGAAGTTCTACAAGAAGCCAAGTTCAAACAGTCAGAGGTATTCTTTTGGTCCTAACAACTATGTTCATAAGGAGAGAGTTGAAGGAAATAGATTTGAAGGAAAGAGAATAGAGGAGAGGAAGCCTGAAGAGAGAAGATTTAAAGCTAAAGGATCCAGTCAGTCAGAATGACCAACGTGCTACAACTGTCGCAAAATAGGTCACTTTGCCAAAGACTGCCGAAGACCCAAAGTTAGAAACTCCGACTACTACAAGAACAAAATGCTTCTTGCAAAGCAACAGGAGGCGGGTAAGGCATTGATGGCTGAAGATGAGTACTGGCTTGATCACTTAGATTAGGAAGAAGAGGATAAAAAGAAAAATGAGGCAGCAAACATGTGCTTGATGGGAAAGCAGGAAACAGAAGCTGAAGCTGATTCCGAGAATGAGGAAGATGAGGTATGTGATTTATATTATTCCGATTTCTTAAATTAAATGCGTGCCATGAATATAAAACTCCAAGAATTAGAGTCGAAGCTTAAGCAAGAAAAGGGTGTTATTACTGACAAAAACCAATCGATACAGAAACTTAGCAATGAAATTGCTAAGAAAGAAGTATTGATTGAGGATTTACATAGAAACAATGACACTAGTGCCAAAGTGTTGGGTCT
The DNA here is from genome assembly GCA_023525745.1 of Arctium lappa. Lineage (NCBI taxonomy): Eukaryota > Viridiplantae > Streptophyta > Magnoliopsida > Asterales > Asteraceae > Arctium > Arctium lappa. The sequence goes on along the minus strand of CM042051.1, from coordinate 23,492,622 downwards.
GAAATATGCCAAACATGGTTACTCATTCTAGTTCAACATGGTTACTACTTCTGAAGTTAATATTCATCATAGTTACTACTTCTGAAGTTAATATTCATCATGGTTACTACTTCTGTGGTTAATGTTGCCAGTTGTAGTTAATGCTGCTGGAACAAAGTTAATTCTGCTAGAAGAAAACAGTTAATACTTCTAGTTAGTACTTCTGTGATTAATACTTCTAGTTAATGTTGCTAGAAGAAAACAGTTAATACTTCTAGTTAGTACTTCTGTGATTAATACTGCTAGTTGATGGTTAATGTTGCTCAACAAGATTAGTACTGCTAGTTCAAAGTTAGTACTGCTTGAAGAGATTAATGCTGTTGAGCATGGTTAGTACTGCTAGAGTTAATACTGCTCAGAGTATTAATGCTGCTGAAGAATAATGCTGCTGAAGAATAATGCTGCTTATGTGATAAAGAATTCACATGGAAGGATGACAGCTGGATGGACTGAAGATTATGGAAAGCTTGGAGATAATGATAGAAGATATTCTGAAGATATTTTATTAATTGTAATTAGCTTTTATCTTTAGTATATATATATAGTATTGTTTAGAATAGTTAGATAACTTTTGAGAATTAATTATTCATTCTAAGTTTTAGAGAAAATCAACCTCAAGGCATAGATTCTAATTCTAGAGAAGTAGAATTCGTTTTGAAAGAGTCTGTTCTTCAAGATTGAGGTTGAGTGTGTAATCTTGTGATTTGATAATTGAATACAAGTTTACAACTTTTTGATTATACACTGTTTTGGTTACTGTTACATTGAATATAAAAGTGTTATTCCGCAACTTCTTTGATATTAGTTTCTGAGAATTTATTCTTCTTGAGAATTCGATCCTGACACAAAGAAAAGACAATAATTCTTAAAGAGAATTCTGAAATCAAGTCTAAACTGAGAAAGAGTGAGTTTGATTTCAGAGAGCTTACGAAAATGTATTCTTCATGTACTGAAGAAAACAAAACTTTAATTGCAAAATTAGATGCTTTGGAAAAGAAGTTATACTCAATAGGTCAAACTGAGCAAACTATTCATCTAAACAAACCTATAGAGAATAAAGACAATTGGGGAATTGGTTATGAGAATCCTTATTGCCTTAAAAAGGGTATATCTGAAGTGCCTGCACTTTATGATTTTACCTTTATCAATCTTTCTCACCGATACCCTAAACTTCAAGTGTTCAATACTGGACTATCAAAAGAGGATGAATCCAAAGAAACTGAAAAACGGAGGAAATCATCTAAAGTTCACCTTCCATTTTATTATGCGAAGTTGAATAATAGTTATAATGATGATCCAATTTATCATAAGAAATCTCTTTCAAATGATTTTTTTCAAAGTTATTCTGTCAAAGAAATGGAGGCGAAGCCTATTAAAGGTAAACTTTATGTCCCTCCTCTCGTTTTAGAAAGTAAAATTTATGAACTCGATAACTCTTCAACAAATGAAAGACTTTTTATTGAGATTCAACAAAAAGTTTTTCAACTGTGCTGAAAAATGTTGTTATTTCAAAGGCTTCAAAATCTGATGACATGTTTGGTTTAACAAATGGAGGGTTTGATTTTCTTAACTCTGGCGGTGGTTTGGATGATTGTTTTGAACAATTTGATTTTAATGCGAAACTTCTTAACCATTCATCTTTTATTGTGAAATCATTGGGAAAAACCAGTACGTCTGTTAACAGTGCAAAATCAACGAAAGTTGATAAACCAGTCTCTGTGAAAGCTAAGAATGCTAAAGGTAAGATTAAATCTCAGCTTTCACAGAAACTGATCACTACTGGTAAGCCGAAGAAGAAGCATTCATTTGTTGCTCAAAAGTCTAACTCACGAGTTTCAAATGTTTCAGATCTGAGTAAGCAAAAACAAGAAGTTAAATCTCAATGGAAACCAAAACAGAAGCTTGACAAGACTGATAAATCGATTAGTAGTGTTAATTGTAATAAGACTACACCTAGTAAAGATGTTTTGAATGTGAATGTTGCTACTATTTTGAAACCAAAACTTGTTGTTTCTCGCAAGCAATACTATTTTAAGAAATTATTCCAGTTATCTTTATCTGCAAGGAAGTCTTCATTTTATGATAAACATGTTTCTACTTCTTGTCAAGATTCTGAGGTTTGGTTTGGAAATTATCATGTGCACTCATATCATTATAATGCTTCAAATGAATTTCAAATGAAAAGAGGACCCAATTTCAAATGGGTACCAAAATCTTGTGCTAACACAGTTGGACCCAATTTCAAATGGGTACCAAAAGCTAAATCTGTGTTGCAGGCACCCAAAGTTTAAGAGGGAGCTTATGGAAATGACTTCTAGACAAAACAGTCTAGGACTCGTACCTCAAAGAACAATGACTCTTGAATAAATCAGTTCAAGACCAACAATTTAATGCTCAAAAGTCTTAACTCCAACTTTGTTTTAAGAATATCTAAATCTCTTGTTTTGTTATTTCTCTTGTGTAGATTTGTCATATGTGGTACTTGGATAGTGGATGTTCCAAGCATATGACTGGACAAAAAGAGATGTTGTCCAACTTTACAGAGAAGTATTGCGGAACAGTTAGATTCGGTAACGACCACTTTTCACCAATAATGGGATATGGTGATGTAGTACATGACAATGTCACGATCAAGAAGGTGAGCTATGTTGAAGGACTAAGGCACAACATGTTCAGTATAGTCCAGTTCTGTGACAAATACTTAGAGGTCAATTTCAAAGCCAAGAGGTGTTCTGTTCGCACTGAAGAAGGAGAGGAACTATTGGTCGGCACGAGAAAGTCCGACCTCTACACAATCAATTTGTCAAACGTCCAGACTGACAAGCAGGTTTGTCTACTCTCTAAAGCCTCGATGCAGCAAAGCTGGCTATGGCATCGACGACTCTCTCACCTCAACTTCAGGTACATCAACAAGCTGGTCAGTGGAAAGCTAGTGAAAGGACTTCCAGAGCTGAAGTATGAAAAAGAACACCTTTGTGCAGCATGTGAAAAGGGAAAGATGAAGAGGGATCCACATAAACCAAAGCCTGAACCGAGTACAAGCGCTCCGTTAGAGTTGTTGCATATGGATCTCTGTGGTCCGATGCGAACGCAAAGTCTAGGCGGAAAGAAGTACATACTAGTTATCGTGGACGATTACTCGCGATACACTTTGGTCAAGTTTCTACGTTCAAAAGATGAGACACCTGATGTTCTCATTACATTCCTGAAGACGACCCAGGTGAATCTGCAGAAATCGGTCAAGCTTCTAAGAACAGACAACGGCACAGAGTTCAAGAACAAAAAGGTTGAAGAATATCTCGAATCTGTCGGGATTTCACATCAATACTCTGTTGCTCGTACGCCTCAACAGAATGGAGTGGTCGAAAGAAGAAATCGTACGCTAGTTGAGGCTGCTCGTACTATGCTAAGTCAATTTGACTTACCTCTATTTTTGTGGGCTGAAGCTGTATCGACTGCGTGCTACACTCAGAATCGATCCATGATACACCGCAGATTCAAGAAGACTCCTTATGCGTTGATCAACAACCGAACAACGACAATCAAATATTTCCATATATTTAGGTGTAAGTGTTTCGTTCTAAACGATAGAGAGAATCTGAACAAGTTCAGTGCCAAGGCGGACGAAGGCATCTTCATTGGTTATTCCTCTACATCAACTGCATACCGTGTTTATCTGAAGAAGTGAAAGACGATTATTGAAAGCATCAACGTTACGTTTGATGAAGATATGGCTTCCGAACAACACAGTTCAGAACCCGTAATAACCGGAGTACTAGCTTCTGGGAAATCAGTCCAGAACCTGCGTCTCAACAGAACAAATCAGATTAAGCATCAACGTCATCTAATAATTTATCTGATTTAGATTTATTATTTGAACTGTTTTATGATGAATTTCTTGGATCTAATGTAAAGAAATCTGTTTTGGTTGACAGGATGGAAGATTTAACGACTACTCATCCAACCAGGACAGATATCTCTACTGAATCCAACACCCCGATTCAGCAAGAAATTCCAGTTCAAATGCCGACTCCAACCGTTGAAGCTGTCACAAATGATGAAGAGACAGAAGTAACTGAAACAATAGGATGTATTGTAAGGACTGATCTACAGACTGACCAAGCTGTACCTACTGAGACTTCTGCACCTACTACTTCAGCTGAACCCCCCATTCCTTTTTATATTGATCTATCTACATATAATCCACTCCCTCATTAACACAAATGGACCAAAGAGCACCCGATAAGCCAAGTCATTGGCGATCCATCAAAACCGGTGCAAACTAGGTCTGCATCAATGAATATGTGTATGCATGAATCCTTTCTGAGCAAGATTGAGCCTACTCGCGTATCTGAGGCCCTTGCTGATTCAGATTAGGTGACTGCAATGCATGAAGAGCTGAATCAGTTTGAAGCACTTAAAGTCTGAAGACTCGTACCCAAACCTCAAGGTAAAACTGTTATAGGTACGAAATGGGTTTTCAAAATCAAGAAAGATGAAGATGGTACTGTTATCAGAAATAAAGCAAGACTTGTTGCCAAAGAATATAGGCAAGAGGAAGGAATAGATTACGACGAGACATATGCTCCAGTGGCGCATTTAGAGGCAATTCGAATGTTTCTGGCCTACACAGCAGTATTAACTACTAGCATGTTGGGAACTGAAGAAAAGCTCAAGTATGGTTAATGCTGCTAGTTCAGAATTACTACTGCTAGAAGACTTCAAAGTTAATACTGCTGAGTATTACTACTGCTAGTAGAATTAATACTGCTAGTCAAAGTTAGTGCTGCTTGAACAAAGTTAGTACTGCTAGTGGTTAGTGCTGCTTAGTAGTTAATGCTGCTAAGACCAAGTTAATGCTGCTTGAAGAAGTTAATGCTGCTGAGCATAGTTAGTGCTGCTTATGACTTAAAGATCCGGATGGAAAGGATGACAGCTGGAAAGAATCAAGATATTCATGGAAGGCTTGAAGATAATGATGGAAGATATACTGAAGATATTTTATTTATTGTAATTATCTTTTTGTTCAGTATATGTACAGATTTGATAGAATAGTTTTTGTGAGATCAATTAATTCATTCATTCTAAGTTTTTAGAGAGAATCAACCTCAAGGCATAGATCCTAATTCTAGAGAAGTAGAATTCGTATTGGTGAGCCTGTTCATCAATATTGAGGTTGTGTGTTTAATTTTGTAACTTCAAGCATTCAATACAAGTTTACAAGCTGTTGATTATATACTGTTTTGGTTTACTGTTTTATTGAATATCAAAGTGTTATTCCGCAAACTTCTTTGATATTAGTTTCTGAGAATTTATTCTTGTTAAGGATTCGATCCTGACAAGTGGTATCAGAGCCAAACTCCCTCAGAAACATCTATTCATTCATCATGGAAAATCTTGCAGAATCAAACAGTACTCTGGTCTCTAAGGTACCAATGCTCAAACCCAGTGAGTTTAACATGTGGAAGATCAGAATTAGACAATACATTCTTCTCACTGACTACTCAATGTGGGATATCATTGAGAATGGTCCTTCTGAAGCAGGAAAGATAGGACCAGATGGGAAAAGACCTCCACCAAAGACAGATGGTGAGAGGAAGATCAGATAGACAGAGATGAAAGCCCTGAGCACTCTGCTCTTGGCCATCCCCAATGAATAGCAGCATCAATTTTGCAACTGCACTGATGCTCAGATTCTCTGGAATGCTCTAGAAAAAAGATTTGCTGGAACTAAAAGCATCAAAAGAAATCAAAGAGATGTTCTAAAGCAGCAGTATGAAAACTTCACTTCTTCAAAGAATGAGTCTATGACTCAAACTTTTGATAGGTTCAACAAGCTCATTGGTGAACTGGCTACTGTAGGGGTGAAGATGGAACAAGATGATATCAACAGAAAATTCCTCAGATCTCTTGGGGATGAATAGACTATGTACACTGTCTCATATAGAGAAGAGTGACAATCTGGAAGAGAAGGAACTTGATGATCTATATAATGATCTAAAAGTTTTTGAAACTGAGGTAGAATCCAAGAAGAAGCCCACTGGTTACATCCACAATGTTGCTCTTCTTTCAACATCTACTGATACTACTGCCAACACTGAAGCAGTTAGTACTGCCAGTGGAGTAAATTCAGAAAAAGGCACTGGAACAATCTTTGAAGCCTTTTTGTCCAGTCATAGCAACAATTCATTGATTAATGATGATCTGGATCAACTTCACCCTGATGACCTGGAGGAGATGGACATTATATGGCAGATGACCATGTTATCTATGAGGGTGAAGAAGTTTATTAAAAGAACAGGAAGGAACAACTTCTCTCAAAAAAGAGAAGATGGAGCTGGTTTTGACAAGACTAAGGTGGAGTGCTATAAGTGTCACATGAAAGGACACTTTGCTAGAGAGTGCAGGAGTGTTGTTCCAAACAACAACCACCAACAAGCTCAGAATGGAGGCCAACAAGCTCAGAATGGAGGCTACAATCAAAACAAGAATCCTGCTCAAGCCCTTGTTTCTCAACAAGGAATGGGATTTGAATGGAGTGATCAAGCTGAGGAAGCCATTCAGAATCAAACTCTTATGGCAGAAGTGTCTGATCTCCCCTCTGAGGTAATTTCTAATCTTTGCACTCAATCTTGCATAGACACTGTCAAAAGATACATGGATCACAATCAAAGTATGTGTGATGACCTCAAAAGATTGGAAAAGGACAGAAGAGATTATGTGTTGATAGTAGAGAGATTTGAAGAGCAAATCAAAGGATTTCAAGCAAATGAACTTCAACACTCTTATGACACAAACTATTGGAAGTGGGAAAAGAATGAGTTAGAGACCAAACTGTCTAAATCCTTAGAAGAGAATGATAGGCTGAAAGAGGAACTGTCTAAAGTTAAGCTTGACATAGAAAAGTTTTCATATGCTTCAAAAGCAATGGATTCTCTTCTAAAGGCTCAGATTCATGATAAGATGAAGCCTGGTATTGGATACAACAATACACCTCCTCCTTACAAAAACAACTATATCTCTCCTACTTCAGACTTGTTAGAAACCAAGGAGAAAAAGGACTTGTCTGAGGAAGCTTTTAAGATAGATCCTTTGGATGAGGTAGTAGTTAAGGATTTGACTGAAAAAGAAGCCAGTGAGAATAGGGATAATGCTGTGAGTAAAAAGATACCATTAGAAAACAACATTAACATCAATGAGGGATGTGGGAAAATCTGGGTCAAGTCCAAGGAGATAGAGAAGACCAAAGGAAAGGATAACAAGGTCCATTACAAACAAACCACGGTTGTGAATCCTGGATCTTGTAAACAGTGTGCCTGCAATAAAGCTAAGAGCCTAAATTCTGGTATAAAAAGAGGTAATCAAAGAAACTGGAATAATCAATGGGCTCAGAAACAAGGAGTTGATCTGAATAAAATCAATAGACCAAAACCTTGTTTCATATGTGGCAATTTAAATCATTTGGCTAAGTATTGCTTCTTTAACCCAATTAATCAACAGATGAACTTTCAAAGATTTGTGCAAAAACCTGTTGGTTATAGGAAGGCTGGAAAGAAACATGTGATGAAGAATTCTATTGAAAGTAAAGGCCCCATGAAGAAAAAGTTTTTAAAAGAAAGTATTAAAATGTGGGTGCCTAGAAGCACTAAAGCTGTTAGTACTGCTGACAGGGATAGTGCTGCTGGAAGCATTACTGCTGCTACCAGTGTTAGTACTGCTGAAAATATTAATGCTGCTAATACTGTTAGTACCTCTTCAAAGGTTAATACTGCCAACACAGTTACTGCTGCTAACACAGTTACTACTTCTAACAAGGTTAGTACTGCTAAGCATGCAAGTGCTGCTAAGGCAGTTAGTACTTCTAAAACCAGTACTGCTTCTAGCAAAAATGTTTCCAAGCCTATTATTGTGACAAAGTACTCCAAGAATGAGGAGTCAAAGTTTAAAAATCTTGTCAAGAAAGAATGCAAGTATTTTGATGAGAAAGGGGTACCCAAGACCACTTTGGCTTGGGTTCCTAATTCATACTAACTGATCTATCTAATGTGCAGGGCAACCAACAGCTCAAAGGGAAGAGCATATGGCATGTTGATAGTGGTTGCTCTAGGCACATGACAGGCAACATGTCATGCCTTCAGGATTTCAAGCATATCAATGGAGGACATGTTGCATTTGGAGATAATCTTACTGGTGGTAAAATAAGTGGAAAAGGTAATGTCACCAAAGTTAAGATGACATTTGAGGATGTCTACTATGTTAATCAGTTGAAGTACAACCTGTTAAGTGTATCACAGGTTTGTGACAAACAACATAGTATATTATTTACAAATAATGAGTGTATGATCCTTGCTCCAGGGTTCAAGGTAGTTGATGAAAGTATGATACTACTTAGAACTCCAAGAAAGGACAATGTGTATTGTCTAGATATGGACAATGTTATTAGTGATTCATCCCTAAACTGTCTTGTTTCAAAAGCTTCTGTGGATGAATCCTCTCTTTGGCACAGAAGGATGTGTCACATGAACTTCAAAACCATGAACATACTTGTTAAAAACAACCTTGTAAGAGGTTTACCTATTTTCATGTGATGATCATTGTGTTGCATGTCTTAAAGGCAAACAGCACAAAACTTCTCATAAGACCAAAGAGATAAACTCAATTTCTTCCTGTCTCCAGTTATTGCATATGGATCTGTTTGGTCCTACAAATGTTAGGAGTATAGGCAAGAAATCTTACTGCTTGGTTATTGTTGATGATTACTCTAGATTTACCTGGGTATATTTTCTATGGACTAAGGATGAGACAAGTAGACTGATCAAATTCTTTATCCTAAGAATTGAAAACCAAACTAATCAAAAAGTAAAAGTCATTAGATCAGATAATGGGACCGAGTTTAAAAATCTTGATCTAAACACCTTTTGTGAAGAGAAAGGCATTGAGAGACAATATAGTGCTCTTAGGACTCCTCAACAGAATGGAGTTGCTGAAAGGTGAAATAGGACACTAATAGAGGCTGCTAGATCTCTGTTGGCTGATTCAAAACTGCCAATTACCTTCTGGGCTGAAGCAGTAAATACTACTTGTTATGTTCAAAACAGAGTTCTAGTGGTCAAGCAAAAGAACAAGACCCCATATGAGCTTTTAAATAAAAGAAAACCTTTCATTGGTTTTTTCAAACCTTTTGGGTGTCCTTGTACAATTCTCAATACCAAATCTCACTTAGGTAAGTTTGATAGCAAAGCAGATGATGGATTTCTTGTTGGTTACTCATCTCAGAGTAAGGCTTACAGAGTGTTTAACTCTTCTTCCAGAATAATTGAAGAAAGTGACAATGTCAAATGCAATGAGAACACACCAAATCCAGTTGGGTCTAGTCCTCAGTGGCTATTTGACATTGACTCACTAACTAACTCTTTTGGTTTCAGTAGTGATGATTATGCAGGTTCAGGGAGTGGAGGATCAGGGACTACACAAGTTCAAGAAAGTATATCTCAATCTGTGATCTTTCCCATACCCACAGTGGACACTGTTGAAGACTGTGAAAAGGAACCATCTACTGGACCAAGTCAAAGTGAAGAAGAAAGTAGAGATGAGGAGACTCAAGACAATAAAGAACCAGAAGTAGCTACTGAAAACACTTCAGTTGAGTTGAATGACTCTAATCTAGAGGTGGAACTTAATGAAGAACCTAGTCATCACACCAGAATACACAAGAATCATCCTCCACAGCTGGTAATAGGAGATATATCCTCTCCTATGATGACTAGAAATCAAAGTAGGCTTCAAGAAATGCAAGACCAACAACACACAGTGCTATCTTGCTTTTTATCCCAGCTTGAGCCTAAAAAGGCACATGATGCTATGAAAGAATCCAGTTGGATAGAAGCCATGCAAGAAGAGCTACTGCAGTTCAAGCTGCAAGATGTTTGGGATCTGGTAGACCTTCCTAAAGGCCAAAGGGCAATAGGAACAAAATGGGTCTTCAGGAATAAGAGAGATGAAAGAGGTATAGTGATAAGGAATAAAGCAAGGCTGGTGGCTCAAGGATATACACAAGAAGAGGGAATAGACTATGATGAAGTATTTGCACCAGTGGCCAGGATAGAAGCAATTATATTATTCCTGGCTTTTGCTTCCTACATGAAATTCAAAGTCTATCAAATGGATGTGAAAAGCGCATTTCTTTATGGTTCAATTGAAGAAGAAGTATATGTCTGTCAACCTCCAGGGTTTGAAAACCCAAGCTATCCAGACAGGGTATACAAATTGAAGAAAGCACTTTATAGACTACATCAAGCTCCAAGAGCATGGTATGACACTCTGTCATCCTATCTCTTGGAAAATGGCTTTGAAAGAGGAGTCATTGATAAGACTCTGTTCATCAAGAGAAAGAAGAAGGATATCTTGCTGGTCCAAATCTATGTTGATGATATTATCTTTGGATCAACAAGAGACAACAAGTGCAAGGAGTTTGAGGAACTAATGCATCAGAGGTTCAAGATGAGTTCCATGGGGGAACTTACTTTCTTCCTTGGACTCCAAGTTCAACAGAAGTCAGATGGAATTTTCATCTGTCAGTCCAAGTATGTGCAGGATATTCTAACCAAGTTTGGGTTTTCAGATTCAAAACCTGCTAGCACACCTATGGAGACACACAAGCAGATAACAGCAGATCTTGAGGGGGAGGATATGGATGTTCATCATTATAGATCCATGATTGGCTCTCTCATGTATCTTACAGCCTCTAGGCCAGATATAATGTTTCCAATCTGTGTGTGTGCAAGATTCCAAGTTAGGCCAAAGAAATCTCACTATCAAGCTGTTAAGAGGATATTCAGATATCTCAAAGGGCAACCCAGATTGGGACTTTGGTATCCTCATGACTCATCCTTTGACCTACTTGCATACTCAGATAGTGATCTAGGTGGAGCAAACTTGGACAAAAAATCTACTTCTGGAGGATGTCAGTTTTTGGGTGCAAGACTAGTTTCATGGCAGTGCAAGAAACAAACCACAGTATCCACATCTACAACAGAGGCAGAGTACATAGCAGCTGCAAGTTGCTGTTCTTAAGTCTTATGGATTCAGAATCAAATGTTGGATTATGGGGTAACCTTTCTACACACTCCAATTTTTATTGATAATAGTAGTGCTATTAGCATTGTGAATAATCCTGTCAAGCACTCAAAGACAAAGCACTTTGAGATCAGGTATCACTTCATAAGAGACTGTAATGAAAAGAAGCTTATTCAAGTTGTAAAAGTTCACACTGATAACCAGTTTGCTGATCTATTCACTAAAGCTTTTGATGTGGGTAGATTCACCTTCTTGGTAACAAGTGTGGGAATGATCAACTCTGAATAAGCCCCTTCTCAAAAAGTGGTTCTATACCTGTATATTGTTTATTCTTGGTGTTACTAATCTTCGTTTTCAGGATATGTATAGGAGTACTCAGTGTTTCGCAAGATTAAAGGAGTAAGTATAGTTAATACTGCCAGTGCACAGTTAATACTGCTAGTAGTTAATACTGCTCTCAGTTAATACTGCTAGTTAGTTAATACTGCTAGTAGTTAATACTGATCTCAGTTAATACTGCTAGTTCGTTAATACTGCTAGTAGTTAATACTGCTCTCAGTTAATACTGCTAGTTCGTTAATACTGCTAGTAGTTAATACTGCTCTTAGTTAATACTGCTAGTTAGTTAATACTGCTAGTAGTTAATACTGCTCTCAGTTAATACTGCTAGTTAGTTAATACTGCTAGTAGTTAATACTGCTCTCGGTTAATACTGCTCTCGGTTAATACTGCTCTAGGTTAATACTGCTTATGTCCCGAATACTATAAATACCTTTTGCCCGCCTAAAAATTCATAACGACTCTTTGCATACTGTTCATTTGCGCTCTAACCCTTTTCTCTCAAGTACCAAGTTTTTCAGGCAAGAACATCCCAGTTCAATGGCATCCATGGCATTCATCGACGAGCACAATGAGATCGCGATGCTACAAAAGCCAAAGCAAGCTGCAGGATTTCATCAGATAGTGGATTTTCTGAAAACAAGCCATATTGCCTATGCTCTGACAGTGTCTCCATCAATCTATATCGAGCATCAAAGGCAGTTCTGGGCTAATGCCACCATTGTTGCTGAGAATGGTGTGCAAATGATCAAGACAAGGGTCTGTGAAAAACCATTAACAGTTACTGAAGAGGTAATTCGCATCAGTCTACGTCTAGATGATGCCTCTAGTATAAATTCTATCCCTAATGATGAACTGTTTTCTACTCTTACAAGAATGGGGTATGGAGGCCCATTGGGTATTTTTAAGTTCTCAAAAGCTAAATTATCACCCCAATGGCGTTTTCTTGTTCATACCTTGATGCACTGCATTTCTAAAAAGACTACTGGATGGAGTGAGTTCAGCAGTCCTATTGCTTATGCTTTGGTCTATTTGGCCACTGCCAGGAGGTACAATTTTTCACAAATGATTTTCAATGATCTTGTCTCAAACATGGGAAACAAAAAGAGCTTTTATATGTATCCTAGGTTTGTCCAAGCAGTAATCAACCATGAATTGATGGATATTCCTCATTCTGATGGAATATATGTACCAAAACCCCCTAAAGGCAAGGTTTTCTCAAATATGAGAAGATCTGCTGGGGACTCGGAAAGAGTAGACACCCCATTGTTCTCTACAATGATGGTGGTGTCCCAAACCAATGAAGGTATGGTAGCAGGGTCAATGCCCCCATTAGACCAACCCACTGCTAGCCAATCCCAACCTTCCCACTCTAAATCAATTCCTCAGTCTCTTCTTGAAAAACCAACTTCACCAATCACCCACACTTATCAAAGAAAACAGGTAAAGAAGGCTCCTTCTCTTCTTGTACCTTCACCCACTCAGCTTTTAAGCCCTCTAAGGGAGAATTCTCCCTTAGAGAATATCCAAAGGGAAACCAACAGGGTGTCTCCCAACCCTCAGGAGGTGCTCTCTAAGGAGATGGCAGAGCATATGGGTAAGAAGGCTGCCACTACTTCTGCTAGCATAGAGAAGGATAGTGGTAACATCTCTAAGACCTTTCCTATGGCAACTTTGAATGAGCAATCATTCAAAGGTCCCCGGTGCCAAGAAACCAAGGGGGTGGACAGTGCTTTTGCTAGGCAGAAGACTGCCACTACTAAAAGATCCCATGATCCTTCAAAAGGGGGTAACACTCCTGGAGAAGGTGAGGACAGATATGACTACAATGAATTGATGGAAACAATGGGCAACATCAATATGGATGTCATCAAACATGGGAAAGAGATTGAAGAGCTGAAACTGGTTATTCTATCTCAACAAATTCAGATCACCAAACTAAAGAAATTGGTAACAAGATTGGTACTTAAAAAAAAAAGAAGCAATTTGTGCTGAAGAAGAGGGCAAATGTTCAAGATTCTTTCAACAAGGGGGAGATGCCAGAAGGAGAAACAGAGAAAGAAAGCTCAACTGTAAAGGAAGTTGAAGTTGAGGGGGAGACAGAACATGGAACAACAGCAGAAACTGTTAATGCTGCTAAAATACAAGAAGCAGCAGAAACAGAAGCAGAAGAAACAGGGCTTTCTGTAGAGGAAATGGAGATAGCTGAAACTTTGGTTAAAGCCAAGAATGATACTCCTAAGGCTACTCAAAAGGCCAAGGGAGTAGTCATTAATAAAGAAGGGATCTCAAAGAAGCAAAAAGAGAAGGAAGTCTTGAAGGATATAAAGGGAAAAGGAAAAGAAAAGATGGTTGAAGAAGCTGAACTGCCTACAAAGAAGAAGTCTCAGATTGAAATGGATGAGGCAATAGCAAAGCAGCTTCAAGACCAAATGGAAAAGGAGGAACAGTTGCAAACAGAAACAGACAGAGAACTTGCAAAGATCATGGCCAGAAAGTTGAATGCATAATATCAGAAAAGCATAAAAGAAGCAGCTCAGACCAAGAAACTTCAAGTTAAAAAGATGCCAGTGATGAAGCAGAAAAGACAACCCTCCAAGACCTTTTTGGCCAATCAGGAAAGAAGAAAGATGATAAATTTCTTGAAAGGTGCAATTGGAGTCAAGGGGGAGATGTTCACCAACATGGCATACAGTCAAGTTGAGGAGCTCTACAGGAAGGAAATGGCAAAGCTCCATAGGGATACCTCTCAAAGGGAAGAAGCAGAAAGAAGGATGAAAGAGAGACATGATATCAACATCCAACAACCATTCCCTGAGGAGACCACACCCTCAAAAGACAAAGCTGAAGAGAAGAAGGAAGAACATGAGGGTGTTGGTATAGAAGCCAAGTCTGGAAAGAGAGTGAAGTCGATTGCTTCAAAAAGGCAGTTGAAAAGGCCAAGGGTGGAAGAAACTGAAAAGGAAGCAGAACCTTCAGTCACATCTCCAACAAAACCTGTGCAAAGTCCAGAGCAGTCCAATAAGCAAACTGTTGAGAGTATGGATCTCTACATGACAATAGTAGAACCTTTAAAGGTTGTTCCAATCTCTATGAAAGCTCCTGAGATTACCTTCTGGGACATTCTAAGAGATAATGGAAAGGAATTCTTCAGAATAAAAAGAGCTGATGGTTCATTTGAAGCATATTCAACATGGGGGAGAGTTGTCAGAAGTTTTTCTAGAGCTGACATAGAAGAATTATACAAAGTGGGGGTAAAACTCTATGAGCCTGTGTTGAAAGGGACTGAAGAGAATCTTCTCAAGATAGCAATGGAATACTTGTGCATGATGTTTGATCCAGAAAGGGTGGCTTATAGGATTAAAGATCATCAGCATGAGTTTATATTCAAGAAGATTGATAAATGGATACTTTTTGAAAACTGTGGGGTATACATGATTACTATTGACTATTGTTATCATGAATACTACCTGGTAGATAGAATTTATGAGCATAGCAAAGAGAAGTTAGAAGGGATGCTGAAGGCTACACTAGTATGCACAAAGGATTCAGAGATGGCCAAGATTATGGTGAGAAGAACTGTCAATCAAAGTTTGGGCTTAGATCCAAACTTGGAAAACTGAATCTGGAGTGTTGAAATCATCTTGAAGATCAATTCTGAAGAACTTGACTTCTTTTCCTAAAAGTCAAGTTAGGGGGAGATTGTTGGGAACTGAAGAAAAGCTCAAGTATGGTTAATGTTGCTAGTTCAGAATTACTACTGCTAGAAGACTTCAAAGTTAATACTGCTGAGTATTACTACTGCTAGTAGAATTAATATTGCTAGTCAAAGTTAGTGTTGCTTGAACAAAGTTAGTACTGCTTAGCTAGTTAGTACTGCTAGTGGTTAGTGTTGCTTATTAGTTAATGCTACTAAGACCAAGTTAATGTTGCTTGAAGAAGTTAATGCTGCTGAGCATAGTTAGTGTTGCTTATGACTTGAAGATCCGGATGGAAAGGATGACAGCTGGAAAGAATCAAGATATTCATAGAAGGCTTGAAGATAATGATGGAAGATATACTGAAGATATTTTATTTATTGTAATTATCTTTTTGTTCAGTATATGTACAGATTTGATAGAATAGTTTTTGTGAGATCAATTAATTCATTCATTCTAAGTTTTTAGAGAGAATCAACCTCAAGGCATAGATCCTAATTCTAGAGAAGTAGAATTCGTATTGGTGAGTCTGTTCATCAATATTGAGGTTGTGTGTTTAATCTTGTAACTTCAAGCATTCAATACAAGTTTACAAGCTGTTGATTATATACTGTTTTGGTTTACTGTTTTATTGAATATCAAAGTGTTATTCCGCAAACTTCTTTGATATTAGTTTCTGAGAATTTATTCTTGTTAACCACTAGCAGTATTAACTAACTAGCAGTATTAACTGAGAGCAGTATTAACCACTAGCAGTATTAACTAACTAGCAGTATTAACTGAGAGCAGTATTAACCACTAGCAGTATTAACTAACTAGCTGTATTAACTTTGCACTGGCAGTATTAAAGCTGCACTGGCAGCATTAACTATACTTACACTTCTTGAAGCTTGAGGTACTCTGAGCAAGGTAATAACTTCCTGAGAAAGATGTTAGTAGCACCAAAGAATAAACCAATAACAGGTATGAAAACACTTTTTAAAACATGAGCTCATTCAGAGTTGATCATGCCCATACTTGTGACCAAGAAAGTGAATCTATCCACATCAAAAGCTTTAGTGAATAGATCAGCAATCTGGTTGTCAGTATGAACTTTAGCAACTTGAATTAGCTTCTTTTCATTACAATCTCTAATAAAGTGATACCTGATCTCAATGTGCTTTGTTTCGGAGTGCTTGACTGGATTGTTAACAATGCTTATAGCATTGCTATTGTCAATGAAGATTGGAGTGTGAAGAAAGGTTACCCCATAGTCCAGCATCTGATTATGAATCCATAGAACCTGAGAGCAGCAACTTGCAGCAGCAATATACTCAACTTCTGTTGTTGATAAGGACACTGTGGTTTGTTTCTTACACTACCAAGATACTAGTCTTGCACCCAAAAGTTGACATCCACCTGAAGTAGACTTTCTATCCATATTAGCACCACCCAAGTCACTGTCTGAGTATGCAATCAAGTCAAAGTTGGATTCATAAGGATACCAAAGACCTAATCTAGGTTGCCCTCTTAAGTATCTGAAAATCCTTTTAACAACTTGAAGATGTGATTGCTTTGGCTTGACTTGGAATCTGGCACACAAACACACTGGAAACATGATGTCTGGTCTTGAGGCTGTGAGATACATGAGAGATCCAATCATTGATCTATATAGATGGACATCAACATCCTCCCCCTCAAGATCAGCAGTGATCTGTTTATGAGTCTCCATAGGTGTGATTGCTGGCTTTGAGTCTACATAGGTGTCATTTTGGTGATTAAATCTTGAGAAAAGTTGGCTCCCCAACGCCGATCACAGCGCCTCATGGGCGGCCAGATGCAACAGAGAAATGCTGCGGCAACTACTCTGTATGATCAACTTGCGGATGGTGGGTCACATCAAAATGCAGGTCCTGCTAGTGATGCCGGAGATGCTGTGATGGCACGATGGCTCCAGTCTGCAGGGCTGCAGCATCTGGCTTCACCCTTGGCTTCTAACGGTATTGATCAACGACACCTACCCAATCTTCTCATGCAGGGTTATGGAGCACAATCTGCTGAAGAGAAGCAAAGGCTTTTCAAATTAATGAGAAACCTTAATTTTAATGGTGAATCTGGTTCTGAACCCTTCTCTCCAACAGCCCAAGGTTCTGGAGGAATTGGTATCAGAGCAGATAGGCAAAAGGTTTGATCCAGAAAAAGGTTTGTCTAAAACCCTATATTTTTTTTGTGTTAATCGCGTATATGTGTTTTAGGTGATTATTAATTTTGTTTATCGATCGAATCTGTTTCTGAAGTTGGTTTGGCTTCGATCGAATCTGGTAAATTTCTGGAATTTTTGTATTCGGTCTTGGTCATTAAGTCCTTCGATCGCTTTGCTTCTGAGTTGTGATTATTCGGTCTTAGTGAGTTTGGTTGTAGCTTGATTTGTTAATTCCTTCGATCAAAGGATCGAAGGATCTGTGTTTGCTTTCGATCGAACCCAGAAATTCTTCGGGTTCTTCGATCGGATTCTTCGTGTTCTTCGGGGCTTTTTGTTATTATCCTTAGTGATTATCGTCTTTCGACCTGAGCATTCGACCGGACAGCTGTACTCCGGTCTTGCTCATTCGACCGAACACTTGTTTACCCCGGTCTAACCTTCGACCGGATTGTTGTAACCTCAGGTCAAGCCCTTCGACCGAATACCCATTTGACCGGATACTTGTATCCCGGTCTTACACCTTCGACCGAATAGAGCTTCCCCGGTCTTACCCATTTGACCGGATAAGAGTTCTCCGGTCTTGACCTTTCGACCGGATAAGAGTTCCCCGGTCGTATCATTCGACCGGATACGTGTATCCCCGGTCCTGTCACACGACCGGGTTCTTGCTACTCCGGTCTTTCCTTCGACCGGGTGTTTAAAAAAAAAAAAAAAAAAAAAAAAGGGTCAAATTTTTTGTCTCACGATCTTTTTGCAGTGCATTTATTTTAGCCCCCGTACTTCAAGGATTCAGCGTGTCATTTGTGACCCTAAAATTTCAAGTTTCACAAGTTGTCACTTTTGGTCCCTGCACTTTCAAGATTCATCTCTCTTCATAGTCGGAGCGAATACATTCTATTCAAGTACAAAATGGTGAACCCACCAAGGCTACGGTCCAAAAAAGAATATGAAAGGTGGAAAGTTGATTTTCTGTATTTTGTTGACGAACATGAGGTGGGTCCCTACATCAGATTGTCATTGACTGAAGGAGAGAAGCAATCCCAAATTCCGCCAGAAGCTTCTCCTGTGGAAAAGGAACAAAGAGAGAGGGCCAATAATAACGCTCGAAATTATATGAAACATAGTATTTCGTGTGAATTTATTAGTGACATATTTAATGAACTTATTGGTCAAATAAAATCTAACAAAATGACAGGAAAAGAGCGGTGGGATTGTACTGAATGGTTGGTGTTGGGGACAAAGGGTTTATTAACAGGAAGAGAATTGGAAGCTGAGAACTCTGAGCTAAAAGGAAAGATCTCTATTTTGGAAGCTAAAACTCAGCAAATAGTCTCTGTTGAAAGTTCTGAGGAAAAGATTTCTGAACTGAAAAATGCAAATGCAGATCTTCAAAAGCGTTTATCTGATTTGGAGCAACTGCTTGCTAAACACAAATCTGATGTTGAGACTAAAGAGAAATTTTTCGCAAAGAAGTTCTCAGAATTCTCGAGAAAATGTGCTGAGGAGAAGAAAGAAGTTGAGCTGAAATGCATAAAACTTTCTCAGCAAGTTTCTGATTTTCAGAAAGTAATCATTCTTGAAAGAGAGAAGTTTGCAACAGAAAAGAAGGCCATTGAACAAAAGAATGTTGGTGTCTTCAAAGAAATATCTAGCCAAAGAAACAATGCTGAGAAGGGATTTGAAGAAGAAAGAAGCTTGTTTGAGACTGAGATCAAAAAGCTTACTGCCAAGTTATCTGAACTATCTGAGAAGGCATTAAAAGAGCAGAAAACGAAGTCTGAGTTCACGAAGAAGATTGACCTGCTTGTCCAAGAAAGAGACAACTTCGCCTCAACGATTAAAGTGCTTGAAAAGTCTGTATCAAGTTCAAATCAGAAACCTGTCTCTTCACAAAGGTCAGCTAAATCTTTTGATCAGATTCGTAAGACTAACCTTTTCTATGATAGAAATATAGATGGTTCAGGTACACGTCCTAGAAGAAGGAGATACGAAGATGAGGAACGGGTCTGGAAGAAGAAACCAGGTGAAGATGAGCTGAAAGAAAGAGAATCATGTGTACATGCGGTCAATGCCAAGAAGAACAAAGCGAGTAAAAGTAAACCTGATCATATCTACTCGAGAGATCAATTACTCAGATTATCAGGTAAGAAATACCACTGTTCTTATTGTAATACACATGATCACATTCACAAAACCAGTGATCATTTATGGTATGGTTCTTATTCTATATCCCCCACAAGAACTGCAACTAACATTCGAGGACCCAAATACCAGTGGGTACCAAAACCGAAAACTGATTCTTTGTTGCAGGCACCTACTGTCAAGGGGGAGTAGAAGAATGATGGCTTCTAAGTAAATCAGCTTAGAACCCGGACTTCAACGAAGTTTGGTTTCTGATCATATGACAGATCAGGACCCGTTCTTCAACGTTTAGACCTGGATATTTTGCAAATATCCAGGGGGAGCTTAATAGATCTATATCGTTCTATCATGATTTGAAGGGGAGCTTAAAAGGTAAACATCTTTTGAACTAGATCTCTGATTGTTTGAAAGAAGAACAACTTTCAAGCATGAAAAACAATTTCTGAAATGTTCAAACCACTTCTGGTTCTCAAAAGATTTTATGAATATAGAAGTGTGATTTTAAATGTTTTTCAGGTTTGAGCTTTAATGTTTAACTGACTGTGTGTTTCTAAAGATCAATACTTGCGTATTATCTTGTCTTTATACTGTAACGTATTCACACACACAGGTTCAGTACTTCGATTGAATTTGTTATTACCATGTATCATAATGAACCAATTTTTCGATGGTAATATGCCCGTTTGATATTCAATGTTGTTGAGCATCTATCATTATTCTAAATTTGTGCTTTCATTGCTAAATTGTTTATATTTGTTCATATAAACAAAATATCCAATTCTTTGATACCCTATCCATTTTATGTGATCTGATTGATACACTGTCAGATTCTCAAAACAATGCTCTTGATTTCATTTCATTCATTCAATATATCTGTTTTGAGAAATCTTCAAATTTCAATGGCTCAAATCTTATGAGCATACATTTTGACAGTGTTATCATACATTCTGTGCTTAAATGTTCAAGTTAAACTGTTGAGTAACTATTTTTTTAGGACTTACATGGGATTTGTGTGAGAACTTAAACAGTACTTCCATGGATGCACGTTAACTAGTGTTTCCTACCCCGTAAGTTATCCTAGAGTGATTTGAGGGGTGAGGGGTCATAAATCAAAGAGTGGGGGAGATAACTCATCGGGTTGAGTTTTTCTCATTGTGTGGAGCGGAAAAATGGAAAAGAGAGTTTGGTTAGAAGTGAGCTTCAATGATAAAAAGAAAGAGGGTGTGAGAACTGAGTTAAAAGAATATGAAAACTCTGCACCAACCACTTTTTGAGCCGGGCAGCCACATATTCTGATTGGTTCACATTCTTTGGTGACCATCATTGAAAAAGGCACCTAGCCCATGCCAACTCTTGCATTAACCCCACCAACCACTCATTTCTTTCTTAACAAAGAAATGATTCATTTTCTTTGGGGACGCAGCATATATGCTATCTAGTCTTCACTTGGAAGATTTAGATATTAAAAAAGAAGGAAAGTTGCCCCACCTTCGCACATTTTTCATTCACATTAAGTCCGTGTAATATCTGTTGCTGTCTCAACAGTTTACATAATTTGAGCCTGATCAAGCTAAGTAGCTTCAATCATTCTATACTTGCACGAGCACACAAGGAATAAGTTTTCTTGTCATAACATTCATAGAAAATTACTTTGTGGTTTTTCGATGATTGAATGGAAGCCCTGGGGGAGTGAACATCACAAAAACTCCTTTCCAAAGTACATCTGTTGTACAAAGTGGCTCTATGCTACTTACAGGCATACTAACTGTATCATTTGTTGATTCAGGTTTACCATTTCTAATATATCTGAATTTGAAAAGATTCGGATATATACATTTCATGAATTGACGGATACTCAGATCACAGGTGGAAGTTTTTCAAATTATCATAAAGAGGAAATCAAAGAAGGTGCTGAAATTGAAGAAGTTTTGATCATCATGATGCTCACAATCATCAAAAAGGGGGAGAATTTTTCAAAGTTCAATTTCAAAAGTTTAAAGAAAGAAAGTTAGTTCTGAAGGCAGTCTAGAGATCAAGGAGATGAATATATAATTTTAATGCTAAATTTGTTTGTTTGAAGATAGTGAAGATTTCAAATATTGAAGATTTCAAAGTTTGTATTGATTCTTTCCCGTATCATGTGGTGTCTGCTACAAGTTTGTTTATCATTCCTCCTACGCGCTGATTGAAACAAGTTCTTGAGATGAAAGCTTATTCAACTCGCGGTTCAAAGACAGATTCGTTGTTTTAAACTGAAGATGCACCGTGGAAAGTCACGTAACTCTCACATTATCTTTCTTGTATGCTGATCTGATGTGATTGAGGTTCTACAGTTAAAAGCTGCTTGATAGTGCGTTCAGTCGAGACTACTGTACATTGAATCTGGTTACAAAGTTGATACTATGAAGAACAAGAGCTTTATTCAAGGGGGAGCGTGGAAAGTCATGAAGACTTGCAACACCAAAGTTCTTCAAAGATTCAAGAGGGAAAGAAGATCAAGGCCTGAAGCTTATCAAGTTGTTAAATGCTTTATTCAACTTTAGGGGGAGATTGTTAGGACTAAAAGTCCTATGTGTTGAAAGTGGAATAAAGTATTTATAAGGGTTTGATTTGTAATTAAGTGATAGTTTAATAGTTAGATGGGCCCAAGCCCATTAGCCCAATTGCCTGTAAGCCTAAGTATATAAAGGCATTTCTAGTTCATTATTAGGGTTAGACGTTATTCAGAAAGGTCAGAGAGATTCATTATTCAGTTCACTAGTTGTTAGGTTTACATACTATTATCAGAAATTCTCTCTGTAAACCTTAGCCCTTTTGAAGTTTATATTAATCATATGACTAGTTGCTGTGGCCAATATATTGTTCATCATTGTTCTTATATCTGTTGATTGCACTGAAACTGGGATCTACACTTACCCAGGATGTCTTTCACATATTTTGATTGACTTATGAAGATCCCATCTTTCTTCTGTTTCACTTGAAGCCCAAGGAAGAAGGTAAGTTTACCCATTGAACTCATTTTCAAGCTCTTGTGCATCAACTTTTCAAAGTTTCTACACATCTGATCTTTTGTGGATCCAAAGATGATATCATCCACATAAATCTGAACAAGTAGGATGTCCTTCTTACTTCTTTTAATGAAGAGGGTCTTGTCAATTATTCCTCTTTCAAACCCATTCTCCAAGAGATAGGTAGACAGTGTATCATACCATGCTCTTGGGGCTTGATGAAGACCATAAAGTGCTTTCTTCAGTTTGTATAGTCTGTCTGGATATGATGGATTTTCAAATCCAGGGGGCTGACAGACATATACTTCTTCATCAATTGTACCATAAAGAAAGGCACTCTTCACATCCATTTGGTATACCTTGCCTCTACCCTTGCCACTGGAGCAAACACTTCTTCATAGTCTATGCCTTCTTCTTTAGTGTACCCTTGTGCCACAAGCCTTGCTTTGTTCCTGATCACAATTCCTCTCTCATCCTTTTTATTCCTGAAAATCCACTTGGTGCCAATAGCTCTATGACCTTTTGGAAGGTCCACCAAGTCCCAAACTTCTTGCAATTTGAACTGCAGTAACTCTTCTTGCATAGCTTCTATCCAACTGGAATATTTCATTGCATCATAAACCTTCTTAGGCTCAATCTGAGATAGAAACCAAGAGAGTATTGTGTGTTGTTGATCCTGCAGCTCTTGAAGTCTGCTTTGATTCCTTGTTATCATAGGAGAAGAGATGTCTCCTATGACCAGTTCTGGAGGATGGTTCTTTTGAGTTCTAGTCTGATTACTAGGTTCTTCATTGATTCCCACATCTAGATTGGAATCATTTAAGTCAGCTCAGATGCTTCTGGCTCTTCATGCACTTGATTCTCCTCATCTCTTCTTTCTTCTTCACTCTGAATTTGTTCAGTAGCATTCTCTTTTTCACAGACATCAACAGGCTCTATTATAGGTATGGGAAAGATCACAGACTGAGGAATAATGTCTTGTACTTGTACTTGTTCATCCCCTGATCCTCCACTTCCTGAACCTGCATGATAATCACTACTGAAACCCAAAAAGTTAGTTAGTGAATCAATGTCAAATAACCACTGAGGACCAGACCCAATAGTATTTGGTGTGTTCTCATTGCACTTGACATTGTCACTTTCCTCAACTATTCTGGAAGAAGAATTAAAAACTCTGTAAGCCTTACTCTGAGATGAGTAACCAACAAGAAAACCATCATCTGCCTTGCTATCAAACTTTCCTAAGTGAGTTTTGGTATTGAGAATGGTACAAGGACACCCAAAAGGTTTGAAAAATCCAATAAATGGTTTTCTTTTATTTAAAAGCTCATATGGTGTCTTGTTTTTAGGCTTGACTACTAGAACTCTGTTTTGGACATAGCAAGCAGTATTAACTGCTTCAGCCCAAAAAGTAATTGGTAGTTTGGAATCAGCTAACAGAGATCAAGCAGCCTCAATCAGTGTCCTATTCCTTCTCTCAGCAACACCATTTTGTTGTGGAGTCCTAGGAGTACTGTATTGCCTCTCAATTCCTTTTTCCTCACAAAAGGTGTTTAGGTCATGATTTTTAAATTCAGTACCATTGTCTGACCTAATGACTTTTACCTTTTGATTTGTTTGGGTTTCAATTCTTAGAATAAAGGATTTGATCAGTCCACTTGTCTCATCCTTAGTCCATAGAAAATATAACCAAGTAAATCTAGAGTAATCATCAACAATAACTAGGCAGTATGATTTCTTACCTATACTCATAACATTTGTTGGACCAAACAGATTCATATGCAACAACTAAAGAGAATTAGAGATTGTGTTCAACTCTTTGGACTTATGAAAAGTTTTGTGTTGTTTGCCTTTGAGACAGGCAACACAATGATCATCACATGAAAAGACTTTGGAAGGTAAACCTCTTACAAGGTTGTTTTTAACAAGTTTATTCATTGTTTTAAAGTTCATGTGACACATCCTTCTGTGCCAAAGTGACGATTCATCCAAAGAAGCTTTTGAAACAAGACAGTTTAGGGATGAATCAGTTGAAACACTTTCCATATCTAAGCAATAAACATTATCCTTTCTGGGAGTTCTTAGTAGTATCATCTTTTCATCAACTACCTTGAATCCAGGAGTGTTGGGAACTGAAGAAAAGCTCAAGTGTTTAATGCTGCTAGTTCAGAGTTACTACTGCCAGAGGATTTTAAAGATTAATACTGCTAAGTATTACTACTTCTAGTAGAATTAATACTGCAAGTCAAAGTTAGTGCTGCTTGAACAAATTTAGTACTGCTTAGCTAGTTAGTACTGCTAGAGGTTAGTGCTGCTTAGTAGTTAATGCTGCCAAGTCTCAGTTAATACTTCCAAGGTGATTAGTGCTGCTTATGAGATGGAGATCCGATTTACAAGAATGACAGCTGGATAGACTGAAGATATTCATGGAAGATATTTTGAAGATATTTTATTAATTGTAATTATCTTTTGTTCAGTATATGTATAGAATTGATAGAATAGTTTAGAATTCAATTAATTCTGAGTTTTTGTTTTTAGAGAGAATCAACCTCAAGGCATAGTTCCTAATTCTAGATAAGTAGAATTCGTCTTGAAAGAGTCTGTTCTTCAAGATTGAGGTTGTGTGTGTAATCTTGTGATTTCAAGCATTCAATACAAGTTTACTAGTTGTTCATCATATTTACTGTTTGTTACTGTTTCATTGAATATCAAAGTGTTATTCCGTAAACTCCATTGATATTAGTTTCTGAGAATTTATTCTTGTTGAGAATTCAATCCTGACAAGTGGTATCAGAGCTTTTTCTCTCAGAAACATTTATTCACTCATCATGGAAAACTTTGCAGAATCAAACAGTACTCTGGTCTCTAAGGTCCCAATGCTCAAACCCAGTGAGTTTGACATGTGAAAGATCAGAATCAGGCAATACATTCTTCTCACATACTACTCAATGTGGGACATCATTGAGAATGGCCCCTCTAAAGCAGGAAAGATTGGACCAGATGGGAAAAGACCTCCACCAAAGACAGATGGTGAGAGGAAAATCAGGCAGACAGAAATGAAGGCCTTGAGCACTCTGCTCTTAGCCATTCCCAATGAATATCAGCATCAATTTTGCAACTGTACTGATGCTCAGATTCTCTGGAATGCTCTAGAGAAAAGATTTGCTGGAACTAAAAGCATTAAAAGAAATCAAAGAGATGTTCTGAAGCAGCAGTATGAGAACTTCACTTCTTCAAAGAATGAGTCTATGACTCAAACCTTTGACAGGTTCAACAAACTTATTGGTGAACTGGCTACTGTTTGAGTGAAGATGGAGCAAGATGATATTAACAGGAAGTTCCTCAGATCTCTTGGGGATGAATGGACTATGTACACTGTCTCATATAGACAGAGTGACAATCTGGAAGAGAAGGAACTTGATGATCTGTATAATGATCTAAGAGTTTTTGAAACTGAGGTAGAAGCCAAAAAGAAGCCCACTGGGTACATTCACAATGCTGCTCTTCTATCAGCATCTACTGATACTACTGTCAACCCTAAAGCATTTAGTGCTGCCAGTGGAGTGAATTCAGAAAAAGGCACTGAAACTGTCTTTGAAGCCTTCTTGTCCAGTCACAGCAACAACTCTTTGATTAATGATGATCTGGAATAACTTCACCCTGATGATCTGGAGGAGATGGACATTAAATGGCAGATGGCCATGTTATCTATGAGGGTAAAGAAGTTTATTAAAAGAACAGGGAAGAACAACTTCTCTCAAAGAAGAGAAGATGGAGCTGGTTTTGACAAAACAAAGGTGGAATGTTACAAGTGCCACATGAAGGGACACTTTGCTAGAGAGTGCAGAAGTGGTGTGCCAAACAACAACCACCAACAAGCTCAGAATGGAGGCTACAATCAAAACAAGAACTCTGCTCAAGCCCTTGTTTCTCAACAAGGAATGGGATTTGACTGGAGTGACCAAGCTGAGGAAGCCATTCAGAACCAAGCTCTTATTGCAGAGGTGTCTGATCTCCCCTCTGAGGTATTTTCTAATCTTTGCATTAAATCTTGCATAGACACTGTCAAAATGTACAAGGATCACAACCAAAGCATGTGTGATGACCTCAAAAGATTAGAAAAAGACAGAAAAGATTATGTGTTGATAGTGGAGAGGTTTGAAGAACAAATCAAAGGCTTTCAAGACAATGAACTTCAATACTCTTATGACACAAATTACTGGAAGTGGGAAAAGAATGAGTTAGAGACCAAACTGTCCAAGTCAAAAGAAGAGAATGATAAATTGAAAGAAGAATTAGATAAGGTTAAGCTTGATATAGAAAAGTTTTCATATGCTTCAAAAGCAATGGATTCTCTTCTAAAGGCTCAGATTCATGATAAGATGAAGCCTGGTGTTGGATACAACAACACACCCCCTCCTTACAATAACAATTATATCCCTCCTACATCAGATTTGTTAGAGACCAAGGAGAAAAAGGACTTGTCTGAGAAAGCATTTAAGATAGATCCTTTGGATGAGGTGGTGGTTAAGGATTTGACTGAGAAAGAAACCAGTGAGAATAGGAATAATGCTGTGAGTAAAGAGATACCCTTAGAAAACAACATTATCACCAATGAGGGATGTGGAAAAATCTAGGTCAAGTCTAAAGAGATAGAGAAGACCAAAGGACAGGCTAACAAGGTCCATTACAAACAGACCACGGTTGTGAATCCTGGCCCTTGTAAACAGTGTGCTTGCAATAAAACTAAGAGCCCAAATTCTAGTACAAAGAGAGGTAATCAAAGAAACTGGAATAATCAATGGGCTCAGAAACAAGGAGTTGATTTGAGTAAGATAATCAGACCAAAACCTTGTTTCATATGTGGCAAGTTGAATCATTTGGCTATGTATTGTTTCTTTAATCCTATTAACCAAAGGATGAACTTTCAAAGATTTGTGCAAAAACCTGTTGGTTATAGGAAGACTGGAAAGAAACATGTGGCTAAGAAATCTGTTGAAACCAAAGGCCACATGCAGAAAAAGTTTTTAAAAGAAAGTATTAAAATATGGGCTAGAAGCACTAAAACTGTTAGTGCTGCTAACAGGGATAGTGCTGCTAATAGCAATACTGCTGCTACTAGTGTTAGTATTGCTGAGAATATTAATGCTTCTAATACTGTTAGTACTTCTTCAAAGGTTACTACTGCTAACACAGTTACTGCTGCTGACACATTTACTACTTCTAACAAGGTTAATACTGTTAGGCATGCAAGTACTGCTAATGCAGTCAGTTCTTCTAAAACCAGTACTGCTTCTAGCAAATGTGCTGCAAAACCCATCATTGTAACAAAGTACTCCAGTTATGAGGAGTCAAAGTTTAAAAATCTTGTGAAGAAAGAATGTAAATATTTTGATAAGAAAGGGGTACCCAAGACCACTTTGGCTTGGGTTTCTAGTCCATACTAACTAATTTCTCCTATGTGCAGGGCAACCAACAGCTCAAGGGGAAGAGCATCTGGCATGTGGATAGTGGTTGCTCTAGACACATGACAGGCAACATGTCATGTCTTCAGGATTTCAAGCATATCAATGGAGGACATGTTGCATTTGGGGACAATCTCACAGGTGGTAAAATAAGTGGGAAAGGTAATGTTACAAAAGGTAAGATGACATTTGAGGATGTCTACTATGTTGATCAGCTAAAGTACAACCTGTTAAGTGTATCACAGGTTTGTGACAAATAACATAGTATATTATTTACTAATATAGAATGTATGATCCTTGCTCCAGGGTTCAAGGTAGTTGATGAAAGCATGATACTACTTAGAACTCCAAGAAAGGACAATGTGTATTGTCTAGATATGGACAATGTTTCAAGTGATTCATCCCTGAACTGTCTTGTTTCAAAAGCTTCTGTGGATGAATCCTCTCTTTGGCACAAAAGGATGTGTCACATGAATTTCAAGACAATGAACAAACTTGTTAAAAACAATCTTGTAAGAGGTTTACCATCAAAGGTCTTTTCATGTGATGATCATTGTGTGGCTTGTCTTAAAGGCAAACAGCACAAAACTTCTCATAAGTCCAAGGAGTTAAATACAATTTCTTCTTGTCTCCAGTTATTGCATATGGATCTGTTTGGCCCTACAAATGTTATGAGCATAGGGAAGAAATCATACTGCTTTGTGAACTCAAGATCTTAAGATTCTAGAGAGAGAAAGATAGAGAGAGAGAGAGAATGTGGAGCCAAAAATATATGATATGAATATGTAGTCTGTTATCTTCAAAAACAACTAACACAAGGGTTTATATACCCTCAAAGTAAAATAAATACAAAGGTTACAACTAAAAATGATCTAACAATCTCCCCCTTTGTAACCTTTGGCACCGAGCTCTAAAATCAAGAAAATCTTCTGATATCCACTTGAGCTTCAAGGCGACGTAAAGCATTTCGAAAGTTGACTCTGTCTTGAATTACATCAATTGCCTTCTCCAATCTCAGTAACTCTTTGTTACCTTCCTTTTGTGGATAAAAATTGAATCTCTGTCTGTTTGCCACATTCTGCTTTTCATAATTCAACTTCTGAATTAGATGCATCTTGATAAGCTTCAAAGTTCCATCAGAATACTTGCAGACTTCTTCAAATCTCATAAAACAATGACGACCCTTTAAGTTTCTGTACACCACACCATACGGTTCATCAACAACAGTAAATAATAAGAAACTTTCAATGTTGTCAAGCTTCTGTTTTGGCTTGTGCAAGTTGATCGTAGGTTGATGATTTTCAACACCCAACTGAAAGTCAAATAAGCTATAAAAGCGAATAGTTCTGATAATATGTCTTCTTACAGTGTTGAAGGCTCTATTCATATCATCTGATCGTTCATTGAGAGAGCTGAAGAAATTGAATAGAAACTCAATATCATCCACATGAACTTCATTAAAATCTGCTTCTGTGAAGGTATAGTCTTTGCAGTCTCTTCGTTGAACAGTGAAATTAGAAACCCAGATGTTGAATTTGTTGAACATTGAAACACATTTAACTTGTACAATCCCCTTCTCAGAATATACTTTTTCTTTCCCTTGTCTCAAATACCTCATGGCCATCAAATAGTTCTGTTTAACAAGATCAGACTCTTTTTCAATGCCCAAGAAAAACTCAAAACTCAAAGCAGTCTTGTGTTTCACAAAAATACTTCTGTGAGTAACTTCAAGGTATACATTTCGAAACACCTGTCTCATATCTCTAGCCTCAAACCTTTGTCGTCTATGCTCCCTTGAAATAGGAATTCCTGAAGATCTAAGATTTTCTGGAATAAAATCAGGAGCCATAAAATTAGGATCCACTGACTTACCAGATTTACTTGTTGGAGCACGAGGAATCTTGGTAGGTGGAATCATAACTGGAATAGACACATTAGAAACACTCGCTGGAAGCTCAGAGACAACTGATGTAGAAGATATAAGAGTTGTAGAAACAATCAGAGGATTTGAAACTGCTTCAGACTGAATCTGAGAAGTATCATCTTGTGGAGAATTCTGTTCATCTTGAAAAGGAAATCTAACTTCTTGAGATGAAAGATCTGCATACAATACATCAGTATCACTATCATCATCATCTTCTTCTTCTTCTTCTTTGACTTTCCAAAAACTTTCAAACTTGGCATCAATTTCATTTTCAGAATCCACATCAATAATATTTTCATAAGATGCTCTGAAATTCTCAAACGCTTCAGCCTCAGACATATTCACAGATTTTGGTATAACAGAAGAAACTGGCTCAGAATCTGGATCAACATAAAGTACCAGTTGTAAATTGTTTTCTGTAGAAATATCAGTCTCTGGAAGATTTACTTTGCTCAACATGTCTTCAAACATAGACTGCATTTCTGTTTCTGCTTCTTTAGGCTTTTCTTTATCAGCAGAGCATGTTTCACTTGGAGCAGTTTCTGCTTTACTTTCGTTAGAAAGATCAGCTGCAGACTCATCCAAGCGTCTCTTTTTCTCCCCCTCATGATCAGGTTGAGAATCATCATGATCATGTGAACGCTTGTTAGATGGTCCAACTTCAGCACGACACGAGACATTTGGAACCTGCAAGTGTTGAGCAATAGCAAAAACAGTGGATTGCAACTGACCCAAACCTAACTGTACCTCATCTCTAAATTTCTCAAAATCTGATCTTAAAGCAGAGAGAGAATCTTCAGTTGTAGGTGGTCGAAATGATGGCTGAAAAGATCTGAGAAGAGACAAAAGATCGATGGACTGTTGATTTGTTGGAGCCATAGATGCAAGACGAGCTCTTAAGTGCTCAGCTACTTCCTGAATAGAAAGATCATCAATACAAGGACCTGCAGGAGTAGAAGAAGAAGATGCACCCGCAAAAGTTGATGACATAGTAGCACATGAAGTCATTTGAGCAGAAGAAGATTGAAGACCCAATGACATAGTAGAAGACGAAAAAATCGGTGAAGATAGTGAAGGTGCAGAACCCAGAGCTGCTGACTGAGAAAGATGAAGTTCTATTGGTTTGCCGGTCAACAACTGTGGAGGGATAATAGAAGGATCAATATTTGACAGATTTCCTTGCAGAAACGCCTCCATTCTGGCTAATTGAGTATCCCTTTCTGCATCCATAGAAGCCTTTGTTGTCCGTAGAAGATTATGAACAACGTCTAATTTTGAAGAAGAGTGCAAACCAGAAGAAGTAAACCCCAAAGCCAATGCTGAATCAGTTGTAGATACAACAACAGTAGAAGATTCATGAGCAGCAGAAAATTTCTTCAGTGAAAGATCAAGTTCGTCTACAGCAAGATGGCCAACACTTGGATTTATTGGAACAGACTCATCATCAGAACCTTCTTGATTGGATTGAAAATCAACAAACTCTTGATTATCATCATCAGCATGTAATTCCTCAAGTTCATCTTCAATGACAAAATGAATATCTGAACCTGATTCAGGGATTGCCTGAACCAAACGAGAACCAACAGGGAATTCCTGTTGTTGTTTCTGAATTTGCTCTGCAACTTCTTGAACTTCATCAGTTTGTTCCTCTGCAATCTGGTCTTGAACTTGTTGTTGTAATTGAGCAACTTGAACATCTGTATCAGCATTCTCTGACTGTGGAATCTCATAATCATGATCTAGCATATATTCGACCACAGCTTCATTTGTCAGATCTGCATAATTCACGATAAGAATTGCTGGAATGGGCATCCATTGATCTTCATTCGTAAACGTATGCTTTTGAATCTGGAAGTATTTACACTGATAATCAGCAATGCGAGGCCACTGTGCGCGAGCAGGAAAATTCTCTGTGCTATCCATAATGCTTCGAACAAATATCTTCAAAAATCGCAAAAACGGCACAAACTTTCTCCTATTGTTTGTCGCCTTAGCATATACAACTTCTGAAAGACCAGTCCAGATGGCCAAAGTATAATCGATATGAAGATCGTGAATAACACAGTAGAATAGCTTCAGAATCGGCATGCTTGTGCTATCTGTACCAGTAGCCTTTGAAGTTAAGCACCGATTGAATATATAGAAGAAATCATACCAGAGAGGTGGAAGCTTAGCCTTGTGAAACTGAGTCACTTTCCTGAGTTCACCATTATAACCAAGTGCAATAATGCCATCAAGAACAGTTTGATCAGAAGGGAACGGATCATAAGCAACTTTGCCTGGTCTGGAATCAGGGCCTGGAAATTGTAGAAGCACATGTAACCTTCTGAAAGTAAGCCGAGATTCAAACTGATCGACATTTATCAGGAAATGTGGAGGATTTACTTTATCATTTTTTGAAATATAGTGCCAGGCTTGCTGCACATATACCTCAGGAACATCAACTGTTTTTGTCAACGCATAAGCAAGGGGATGTCCTCTTAAAATTTCTTTCACCACTCCACGTATGTTCAGATGTCCAAAATCAACATAATGATTATTGCCCTTGTAAGGAAGGAAGTGAGAATGATGCAGAAAATCATCCGGAACTAGTCCTTGAGCAGATTGATCAGCAGTTGTGGAAGGCTGAGAAGGCATAGGACGAAGCCTAGAAATTTGTTCTTGATCACTAAGATGATCCAAGAGATCATTCTCATCTTGTTGTACTTGAACATCAGCCATTAAGTCTGAAAAGTAAGCATAGTTAAAAAAAAAATTAGGACATAATCAATCTGAAAGAACCAAGTGAGGTTTTCGGTTGTAGAACAAACCGAAAAGCATAAAATTCGGTTGAAACAAGAACCGAAAAGCAAGATTCTCGTTTGAACTAAGAACCGAGAAGAGAGGTTCTCGGTTATAACATAGACCGAGAAATGAGCTTCTCGGGTATGTAATGAACCAAGAAGCAAAGATGGCAAAACATAGAGTAAACCAAAGTGAAGTACTCGGTTGAATGGAAGGAACCGAGAAATGAAGTTTTCGGTTAGTGAGAGAATCGAGAATTGAAGTTCTCGGTTGATGAGAGAACCGAGAAGTGAAGTTCTCGGTTGATGAAAGGACCGAGAAGTGAAGTTCTCGGTTGATGAAAGGACCGAGAAGTGAAGTTCTCGGTTAATGAAAGGACCGAGAAGTGAAGTTCTCGGTTATGAGTGAACCGAGAAGTGAAGTTCTCGGTTATGAGTGAACCGAGAAGTGAAATACTCATTCCAGATTAAAATCGAAAGAACTTCCTTTGCTCCCCCTACAAAAATGCATACATAAAACGTTTCAATTGAATCATAAGAGTAGAAAAACATACCTGTAATGCGGAATTTGTTAAAAGACAAAAAAAATCGACTTAAAATCTTGAAGAACAAGTCGATTCGAATACTCCCCCTGAACTTCACCACCATCGAAATGAGCAAATCGATTCGTAGAAGAATCGGCGAACCACAAAACACACAAATGAAATCAAAAACCCAAAGAAACCCAAAGAAATCTGAAATTTCAAAAGATATCTTTTACCCAAAGAAACCGGCTGGAAAAAGAAAATGAAGAAGAAGATGAATAGTTACCTTGGGAAAAGTAAAAGTTTGAAAACCGTTTAAAAGACCCGGGTTTTCTAGAAAAACACAAAAAAAATTGATAAAAGAAAATCATTTAATATTACATCAACATTTTTAGAAAATAAAATTTGAACAAAATTTTGTAATTACTGAGTATTTTAAAGAATAAAAAAAAATTGACAAATAAAATTTGACCTAATAAAATTTTCATAAAATAAACCATCTAATGAAATCCTATGCATGCTTTTGGAACTATAGACATGTATTATTGCATAAAGAGTTTATATAAGTTCGAAAACAAAGATTTTCATCCTTCTAATAGGTGGACAAACATGAGAAAAAATGACCAGTCTTAAGAAAAATGAATTTCACTATATAAGAGTAAAATCAGCTGTTACTCACACTAAAAAAAAACTTTCATAGATTTACAGGTTTATCACATCTTAGCAGTTTTACCAAGTAATATGAGATGTTGTGCTCATTGGCATCTTTTTGTACAGTGTGCACATTGGCATCTTCAAATGAGTGTGCTTTTATAGCATCTTTTTCATTTGTGCACTTTGGCATCTTTTTTTAACCAGAGAGTTTAGTAAGCCTGGAAAACATCGTAAACATAACTTTCTATCTGATCCTATAGCAGGTTTTCTGATCAGCCGCTCCCAGACCATAAAATAGCCTTAGGGGACTAGGTTACAAGCACCCCTCAGAACTTACTTACATAGATCAGAAAGGCTATATCGATATTCCCTAAGCCCATTCATATCAGTAGAACATGACTTTCTAACTGGTTTTATAGCAGAATTTCTGATCGACCGCTCCCAAACCGTAGCCTTAGGGGGTCAGTTGTTAAGCAACCCGCGGATCTTACTCTTCCAAACCAGAAAGGTCACAGATATGAACTATCAAACTAAATGATTTCTGTATTATGAAATATGAATTATTTTATCATCTCAATCACTAGGATCAACTAACTAATTAGTTTAGCCTATATCTCCATAATCATCCATAAAATTTGTATAATAGGATTTCAAAGCTTTGATGACTATTATATATTGATCTACATATCTTAAAACACATATCAAAATTTTCATGAAGTTGACCATTCAAGATCAGAAATTTTGAAATTTGAACAAATAACACTCATTTATAAACAATAAACTTGTAAATATTTCCTAGGCATGCATAATCAATCAAAAGATAGAAAATTTATAAAAATTCTATTCTGTTAAACAATATTTGTTAATTATTTTGAATCTTTAAATTAAGCATTCCAATTTTCGACAGAAGAAAATTAAATCGTTTTTCATCCAATGCTTTAGTAAAGATATCAGCTAATTGATACTCAGTAGGTACAAAATAAAGTTCAATCGTACCTTCTTCGACGTGATGCTTTATAAAATGATATCTCATATCAATATGCTTTGTTTTAGTGTGCTGAACCGGGTTTACAGAAATAGCAATGGCAGATTTGCTATCACAATAGATTGGAATCTTGTTGTAATTCATCCCATAGTCCCGCAGCTGTGTTTTCATCCATAACACTTGAGCACAGCAGCTTGCAGCAGCCACATATTCTGCTTTAGCAGTACTGATTGACACACAGTTCTGTTTCTTTGATGACCAGCTAATCAAACGATCTCCCAAAAACTGGATATGTCCGGAAGTGCTTTTGCGATCAAGCTGATTACCTCCGTAATCTGCATCTGAAAAAGCTGTTAATGAATAATCAGAAGATTTAGGATACCACAAACCTAGATATGGTGTTCCTTTGATGTAACGGAAGATCCGTTTTACAACTAACAGATGAGATTCCTTTGGATTCGCCTGAAATCGTGCAAGTAAGCATGTTGAAAACATGATGTCCGGTCTACTAGCAGTTAAATACATTAGAGATCCTATCATGGCTCTGTAAGTCTTGATGTCAACAGGTTTTCCATCTGAGTCCAAACCTATCTTTGCACCATGAGCCATTGGAGTTCCAATGCTTGTAGATTTATCCATATTGAACTTCT
This sequence comes from Arctium lappa, assembly GCA_023525745.1. Taxonomy (NCBI): domain Eukaryota; kingdom Viridiplantae; phylum Streptophyta; class Magnoliopsida; order Asterales; family Asteraceae; genus Arctium; species Arctium lappa. The sequence continues at coordinate 23,457,153 of CM042051.1, read as the reverse complement.
TCAGAATGTCAAAGACATATTTAGCTTGATTGATAAAAATCCCATCTGAAAGTTGCTGAACATTGAGTCCGAGAAAGAATTTAATCTCTCCCATCATACTCATCTGAAATCTAGAAGTCATGAGATCGGAAAACCAAGTACAAAGTGAAGGATTAGTAGCGCCGAAAATAATGTCATCAACATAAATTTGAACTAAGCAAATATCAGAATCTTTTCTAAAAACAAACAGAGTAGTATCGATTAAACCTTTTGTGAAACCTGAGCTTAGTAGAAATGCAGACAATTCATCATACCACGCTCTTGGAGCTTGTTTCAAGCCATACAATGCTTTGTCTAGGATGTAAACATGATCTGGATGATCTTTGTCCATAAAACCTTCCGGTTGAGAGACATAGACCTCTTCTTTTAGGCGACCGTTAAGAAACGTTGTCTTTACATCCATCTGATAAACTTTAAAATTCTGATAAGCAGCAAAAGCAAGAAACATTCGAATAGCTTCAAGACGTGCAACGGGAGCAAATGTCTCATCATAGTCTATCCCTTCTTGTTGACGATAGCCTTTTGCAACAAGTCTTGCTTTGTTTCTGACAACAATACCCTCTGAATCTTTCTTGTTTTTAAAGATCCACTTTGTTCCGATAATGCTCTTTCCTCGTGGTTTTGGAACAAGACGCCATGCCTTTAATGCCTTGAACTGATTCAGTTCTTCTTGCATTGCAATGATCCAGTCTGGGTCGGCCAATGCTTCAGAAACTTTTGTAGGTTCAAGCTTGCTTAGAAAACAAGTGAACAAACATTCATTTGAAGAAGCAACTTTTGACCTAGTTGATACCGAAGAAGCAGGATCACCAATGATTTGATGAAGAGGATGCGCCTTTGTCCATTTTGTCGTATGAGGTAGAGGAATTATTTCATCTTGAACATTTTGTCGTTTTTCGAAGTTGAGTAGCCACCACTGAGCCAAGCATGATTTTCTCCAAATGAGTCCACATGAGCTTTAGATTGTTCTTGTAACAATCTACACGATTGTATATGTGATTTGGCAAGGCAAGAATGAGATTAGACTTAGCAATTCTTTCTCCGTTGTACTTTAAAGATTCTTCTTCATTGTACTCATCAACTGGCTTTAGTATTGTGGATTGTTCAGTATTAGCAGTGGCTGGAATGATCTTGACAGGTCTCTCAAAAGGAGGATTGGTTAAAGCATGAACCATGTAATCCCCATTTTGTTGTCTCTCAAGAAAATTAATAAATCGGTCTCTCCATTGAGAATACTCATTCTCATTAATGAGCACAGGTGGACGTGTATCTGTCCCGAGAGACATCATCAACTCATTCTTATAGACTTGAGATTGAAGAGACATGCTGAGTAGTAGCAGAGAACTTTTCTGGAATATTCAAAATGACAAATTCGATAACAGAATGATCAAATCTTTGCACGAATCAAGAACAAAACATGTTCTACATTGAATTCCGAAGCAATTGAATCCAAATTCACTGAAAATCGATCAGAAAATCAACATAGATCTAGAAAAAAATTCAGAAAACTATTTTCTTGAAAAAAAATTCTGACGAATTAGAAAATCAATTGAACTGATTAACACGAAATTTAGTACTCTACTCTCAAATCTCTCAAAATCTAACCTGCTCTGATACCAATTGTGAACTCAAGATCTTAAGATTCTAGAGAGAGAAAGATAGAGAGAGAGAGAGAGAATGTGGAGCCAAAAATATATGATATGAATATGTAGTCTGTTATCTTCAAAAACAACTAACACAAGGGTTTATATACCCTCAAAGTAAAATAAATACAAAGGTTACAACTAAAAATGATCTAACATGCTTAGTTATTGTTGATGATTACTCTAGATTTACTTGGGTATATTTTCTAAGGACTAAGGATGAGACAAGTGGACTGATCAAATCCTTTATTCTAAGAATTGAAAACCAAACTAATCAAAGAGTAAAAATCATTAGGTCTGATAATGGAACTGAATTTAAAAATATTGACCTAAACACCTTTTGTGATGAAAAAGGAATTGAGAGACAATACATTGCTCCTAGGACTCCACAACAAAATGGTGTTGCCGAGAGAAGGAATATGACACTAATAGAGGCTGCTAGATCTCTGTTGGCTGATTCTAAATTGCCAATTACTTTCTGGGCTGAAGCAGTGAATACTGCCTGTTATGTCCAAAACAGAGTACTAGTAGTCAAGCCAAAGAACAAGACCCCATATGAGCTTTTAAATAAAAGAAAACCCTTTATTGGATTTTTCAAACCTTTTGGGTGTCCTTGTACAATTCTCAATACCAAATATCACTTAGGTAAGTTTGATAGCAAGGCAGATGATGGATTTCTTATTGGTTACTCATCTCAGAGTAAGGCCTACAGAGGTTTTAATTCTTCTTCTAGAATAATTGAAGAAAGTGACAATGTCAAATGCAATGAGAACACACCAAATCCTATTAGGTCTGGTCCTCAGTGGCTGTTTGACATTGATTCACTAACTAACTCCTTTGGTTTCAGTAGTAATGAGTATGCAGGTTCAGAAAGTGGAGGATCAGGGACTACAGAAGTTCAAGAAAGTATATCTCAGTCGGTGATTTTTCCCATTCCTAAAGTAGATCCTGTTGAAGACTGTGAAAAGGAGCCATCTGCTGAACCAAATCAGAGTGAAGAAGAAAGAAGAGATGAGAAGATTCAAGCACATAAGAAACCTGAAGGAGCTGCTGAAATCACCTCAGTTGAGTTGAATGACTCCAATCTAGAGGTGGGACTTAATGAAAAACCTAGCCATCACACAAGAACACAAAAGAATCACCCTCCTCAGCTGGTAATAGGAGATATATCTTCTCCTATGATGACTAGAAATCAAAGCAGGCTGCAAGATATGCAAGACCAACAGGATACCGTACTTTCTTGTTTTCTGTCCCAGCTTGAGCCTAAAAAGGATTATGATGCTATGAAAGAGTCCAGTTGGATAGAAGCCATGCAAGAAGAACTGCTACAATTCAAGCTGCAAGATGTTTAGGATCTAGTAGACCTTCCTAAAGATCAAAGAGCTATAGGCACAAAATGGGTCTTCAGGAATAAGAGAGATGAAAGAGGGATAGTAATAAAGAACAAAGCAAGGTTGGTGGCACAAGGGTATACAAAAGAAGAAGGAATAGATTATGAAGAAGTATTTGCTCAAGTGGCTAGGATAGAAGCAATCAGATTGTTCCTGGCCTATGCTTCTTATATGAAGTTCAAAGTCTACCAAATGGATGTAAAAAGTGCATTTCTATATGGCTCAATTGAAGAAGAAGTATATGTCTGTCAACCACCAGGGTTTGAAAACCCAAGCTATCCAGACAGAGTATACAAACTGAAGAAAGCACTTTATGGACTGCATCAAGCACCAAGAGCATGGTATGACACTCTGTCATCCTATCTTTTGGAAAATGGCTTTGAAAGAGGAGTCATTGATAAGACTCTATTCATCAAGAGACAGAAGAAGGACATCCTGCTGGTCCAAATCTATGTGGACGATATCATCTTTGGATCAACAAGAGAAAGTATGTGCAGGGAGTTTGAGGAACTAATGCATCAAAGATTCAAAATGAGTTCCATGGGGGAACTTACCTTTTTCCTTGGACTCCAAGTCCAACAGAAGTCAGATGGTATTTTTATCAGTCAGTCCAAATATGTGCAGGACATTCTAACCAAGTTTGGTTTCTCAGATTCAAAGCCTGTCAGCACACCTATGGAGACACACAAGCAGATAACAGCAGATCTTGAGGGGGAGGATATAGATGTGCATCACTATAGATCCATGATTGCCTCTCTCATGTACCTTATAGCCTCTAGGCCAGATATAATGTTTCCAGTCTGTGTGTGTGCAAGATTTCAAGTTAGGCCAAAGCAATCACACTATCAAGCTGTTAAAAGGATATTCAGATATCTCAAAGGGCAACCTAGATTGGGACTTTGGTATCCTCATGACTCATCATTTGACCTACTTGCATACTCAGACAGTGACCTAGGTGGAGCAAACTTGGACAGAAAATCTACTTCTGGAGGATGCCAGTTTTTGGGTGCAAGACTAGTTTCATGGCAGTGCAAGAAACAAACCACAGTGTCCACATCTACAACAGAAGCAGAGTACATAGCAGCTGCAAGTTGCTGTTCTCAAGTCTTATGGATTCAGAATCAAATGATGGACTATGGGGTACCCTTTCTACACACTCTAATCTTTATTGATAATAGTAGTGCTATTAGCATTGTTAACAATCCTATCAAACACTCAAAGACAAAGCACATTGAGATCAGGTATCACTTTATAAGAGACTGCAATGAAAGGAAACTTATTCTAGTTGTAAAAGTTCATACTGATAACCAGTTTGCTGATCTATTCACCAAAGCCTTTGATGTGGGTAGATTCACTTTCTTGGTAACAAGTGTGGGAATGATTAACTCTGAATAAGCCCCTTCTTAAAAGTGGTTCACTACCTATATATAGTTTATGCTTGGTGTTACTAATCTTCTATTTCAGGAAATGTATAGCAGTACTAAGTTCTTCACAAGCTCAAAAAGTGTAAGTATAATTACTACTGCCAGTACAGTTTTAGTGCTGCCAGTACAGTTTTAATACTGCTAGTGGTTAATACTGCTCTCAGTTAATACTGCTAGTTAGTTAATACTGCTAGTGGTTAATACTGCTCTCAGTTAATATTGCTAGTTAGTTAATACTGCTAGTGGATAATACTGCTCTACGTTAATACTTCTTTTGTCCCGAATACTATAAATACCCTTTGCCCGCCTAAAAAGTTCATAACGACTCTTTGCATACTGTTCACTTGCGCTCTAACCCTTTTCTCTCAAGTAACAAGTTTTCAGGCACGAACATTCAAGTTCAATGGCATCCATGGCATTCATCGACGAACACAATGAGATCGCGATGCTCCAAAAGCTAAAACAAGCTGAAGGGTTTTACCAGATAGTCGACTTTTTGAGGACAAGTCACATTGCGCATGCTCTCACCGTGTCCCCTACAATCTACATAGAGCATCAGAGGCAATTCTGGGCCAATGCCACTACTAGCACTGACAATGGAGTGTCGTGCATCAAAACAAGGGTGTGTGACAAACCCTTGACAGTTACTGAGGAGACCATTCGCATCTGTCTACGTCTAGACGATGCTTCAGGTATATCTTCTATTCCAAATGAGGATTTGTTTTCGAACCTCACCAGAATGGGGTATGAAGGCCAATTGGGGATTTTCAAGTTTTTCAAAGCTCAATTTTCACCCAATGGAGGTTCTTTGTTCATACCCTGATGCATTGTATTTCAAAGAAAACTACTGGCTGGAGCCAATTTAGCAGTCCAATTGCCTATGCATTGGTATGTTTATCCACTGCTAGAAAATACAATTTTTCTCTGATGATCTTCAATGATCTTGTCTCAAACCTGGATAACAAGAAGAGTTTCTTCATGTATCCCAGGTTTGTTCAGGCAGTTATTACTAATGAATTGACGGACATACCTCACTTTGATGGGGGATATGTACCTAAACCCCCTAAAGGCAAGGTCTTCTCAAATATGAAAAGATCTGATAGGGACTCGGAAGGAGTTGACACCCCATTGTTCTCAACAATGATGGTGGTGTCCCAACCACAAGAAGGTATGGCAGCAGGGTCAAGGCCTGTTGGGAACTGAAGATTCTACTAAGTGTGGTTACTACTGCTATTACAAGAGTGGTTACTACTGCCAGAACACTTTGAAGATTAATACTGCTGAGTATTACTACTGCTAGTAGAATTACTACTGCTAGTCAAAGTTAGTGCTGCTTGAACAAAGTTAGTACTGCTTAGCTAGTTAGTACTGCTAGTAGTTAGTACTGCTTACAGTTAATGCTGCTGGAAGAAGTTAATGCTGCTAAGCATAATTAGTGCTGCTAAAGAGATCCGGATGGAATGTATGACAGCTGGATATTCTGAAGATATACTGAAGATATACATAGAAGATATACATGGAAGATATACTGCAGATTTGTTTATTCTTTGTAATTATCTTTTGATCAGTATAGAATGTATAGTATAGATAGAAACAATTTTTGATAATTTTTAAAAGGGAGAGAAAATCAACCTCAAGGCATAGATCCTAGTTCTAGAGAAGTAGAATTCGTATTGGTGAGTCTGTTCATCAATATTGAGGTTGAGTGTGTAATCTTGTAGCTTCAAGCATTCAATACAAGGTTACAGTTTGTTAATCATATACTGTTTTGTTTACTGTTTTATTAAATATCAAAGTGTTATTCCGCAACTTCTTTGATATTAGTTTCTGAGAATTAATTCTTGTTAAGAATTCGATCCTGACAAGTGGTATCAGAGCCTATTGAATCAGAAACATCTATCATGGAAAATCTTACAGAACCAAGAAGTACATTGGTCTCCAAGGTTCCAATGCTCAAACCCAGTGAGTTTGACATGTGGAAGATAAGGATCAGACAATATATTCTTCTCACTGACTACTCAATGTGGGATATCATTGAGAATGGTCCTTCTGAAGCTGGAAGGATAGGACCAGATGGAAAAAGACCTCCACCAAAGACAGATGGTGAAAGAAAGATCAGGCAGACAGAGATGAAGGCCTTGAGCACTCTGCTCTTGGCAATCCCTAATGAATATCAGCATCAATTTTGCAACTGCACTGATGCTCAAATTCTCTGGAATTCTCTAGAGAAAAGATTTGCTGGAACTAAGAGTATCAAGAGAAATCAAAGAGATGTTCTTAAGCAGCAGTATGAGAATTTTACTTCCTCAAAGAATGAGTCTATGACTCAAACTTTTGATAGGTTCAACAAACTTATTGGAGAATTGGCCACTGTTGGAGTAAAGATGGATCAAGATGACATCAACAGGAAATTCCTCAGATCTCTTGGGGATGAGTGGACTATGTACACTATCTCTTATAGGCAGAGTGACAATCTGGAGGAGAAAGAACTTGATGATCTATACAATGATCTAAGAGTTTTTGAAACTGAGGTAGAGATCAAGAAGAAACTTACTGGTTATGTCCACAATTCTGCACTTCTTTCAGCAGCCACTGATACTACTGCCATCCCTGAAGCAGTTAGTACTGCTGGTGGAGCAAGTTCAGAAAAAGGATCTGAAACAATTTTTGAAGCCTTCTTGTCCAGTCATAGTAACACTTCATTAATCAATGATGATCTGGATCAACTTCACCCTGATGACCTAGAGGAGATGGATATAAAATGGCAGATGGCCATGCTATCCATGAGGGTGAAGAAGTTCATTAAAAGAACAGGAAGGAATGACTTCTCCCAAAGAAGAGAGGATGGAGCTGGTTTTGACAAAACCAAAGTGGAATGTTACAAGTGTCACATGAAAGGACACTTTGCTAGAGAATGCAGGAGTGCTGTGTCTAACAACAACCACCAACAAGCTCAGAATGGAGGCTACACTCAGAACAAGAATCCTGCTCAAGCCCTTGTTTCTCAACAAGGAATGGGATTTGACTGGAGTGATCAAGCTGAGGAAGCCATTCAGAATCAAGCTCTTATGGCAGAAGTGTCTGATCTCCCATCTGAGGTAACTTCTAACCTTTGCACTAAAACTTGCATTGACACTGTCAAAAGATACAGGGATCACAATCAAAGTATGTGTGATGACCTCAAAAGGTTAGAAAAAGATAGAAGAGATTATGTTCTAATAGTTGAGAGATTTGAAGAACAAATCAAAGGCTTTCAAGCCAATGAACTTCAACACTCTTATGATACTAATTACTGGAAGTGGGAAAAGAATGAGTTAGAGACTAAACTGTCTAAATCCTTAGAAGAGAGTGATAAGCTAAAGGAGGAATTGTCCAAAGTTAAACTTGACATAGAGAAGTTTTCATATGCTTCAAAGGCAATGGATTCTCTTCTAAAGGCTCAGATTCATGATTAGATGAAGCCTGGTATTGGATACAACAGTACACCTCCTCCTTATAACAACAATTATATCTCTCCTACTTCAGACTTGTTAGAAACCAAGGAGAATAAGGACTTATCTGAAAAAGCTTTTAAGATAGACCCTTTGGATGAAGTAGTGATTAAGGATCTAACTGAGAAAGAAGCCAGTAAGAAGATAGATAATAAGATAGGTAAAGAAATCCATGAAGAAAACAATATAATCACCAATGAGGGATGTGGGAAAGCCTGGATAAAGTCCAAGGAGATAGAAAAGACCAAAGGAAAAGACAACAAGGTCCATTACAAACAGACCACAGTTGTGAATCCTGCATCTGGTAAACAGTGTGATTGCAGTAAAGCCAAGAGCCTATATTCTGGTTTAAAAAGAGGAAATCAAAGAAACTGGAATAATCAATGGGCTCAGAAGCAAGGAGTTGATCTGAATAAAATCAATAGACCAAAACCTTGCTTCATATGTGGCAAGTTAAATCATCTGGCTAAATCTTGCTTTTTCAACCATATTAATCAACAGATGACCTTTCAAAGATGTAAGCAAAAGTCTGTTGATTATAGAAAGGCTGGAAAGAAACATGGTGAAAAGAAAGGCCCCATAAAGAAAAGGATTTTAAAAGAAAGCATTAAAATGTGGGTGCCCAAAAGCACTAAAACTGTTAGTACTGCTGACAGGGTTAGTGCTGCTGGAAGTATTACTGCTGCTACCTGTGTTAGTACTGCTAAAAACATTAATGCTGCTAATACAGTTAGTATCTCTTCAAAGGTTAATACTGCTAACACAGTTACTGCTGCTAACACAATTACTACTTCTAACAAGGTTAGTACTGCTAAGCATGCAAGTGCTGCTAAGGCAGTTAATACCTCTAAAACCAGTACTGTTTCCAGCACAAATGTTTCCAAGCCTATAATTGTGACAAAATACTCCAAGAATGAGGAGGTAAAATTCAAAAATCTTGTCAAGAAGGAATGCAAGTATTTTGATGAGAAAGGGGTACCCAAGACCACTTTGGCTTGGGTTCCTAATTCATACTAACTGATCTATCTTATGTGCAGGGCAACCAACAGCTCAAGGGAAAGAGCATATGGCATGTTGATAGTGGTTGCTCAAGGCACATGACAGGCAACATGTCATGCCTTCAGGATTTCAAGCATATCAATGGAGGACATGTTGCTTTTGGAGACAATCTTACTGGTGGTAAGATAAGTGGAAAAGGTAATGTCACCAAAGGTAAGATGACATTTGAGGATGTCTACTATGTTGATCAATTAAAATACAACCTGTTAAGTGTATCACAGGTTTGTGACAAACAACATAGTATAGTATTTACAAATACTGAATGTATGATCCTTGCTCCAGGGTTCAAAGTAGTTGATGAAAGCATGATACTACTAAGAACTCCAAGAAAGGACAATGTTTACTGTCTAGATATGGAAAATGTTAAAAGTGATTCATCTCTAAATTGTCTTGTTTCAAAAGCTTCTATAGATGAATCCTCTATATGGCACAGAAGGATGTGTCACATGAATTTTAAGACTATGAACAAACTTGTTAAAAACAACCTTGTAAGAGGTTTACCTTCTAAAGTATTTTCATGTGATGATCATTGTGTTGCTTGTCTCAAAGGCAAACAACATAAAACTTCTCATAAGACCAAAGAGATAAATTCTATTTCTTCTTGTCTCCAGTTAGTGCACATGGATCTGTTTGGTCCTACAAATGTTATGAGTATAGGCAAGAAATCTTACTGCTTGGTTATTGTTGATGATTACTCTAGATTCACCTGGGTATATTTTCTAAGGACTAAGGATGAGACAAGTGGACTGATCAAGTCCTTTATCCTGAGAATTGAAAACCAAACTAATCAAAAAGTAAAAGTCATTAGATCAGATAATGGGACTGAATTCAAAAATTTTGATCTAAACACCTTTTGTGAAGAAAAAGGAATTGAGAGACAGTATAGTGCTCCTATGACTCCTCAACAGAATGGTGTTGCTGAAAGGAGAAATAGGACATTAATAGAGGCCGCTAGATCTCTGTTGGCTGATTCAAAACTGCCAATTACCTTCTGGGCTGAAGCAGTTAATACTGCATGTTATGTCCAAAACAGAGTTCTAGTAGTTAAGCCAAAGAACAAGACACCATATGAGCTTTTAAATAAAAGAAAACCCTATATTGGATTTTTCAAACCTTTTGGGTGTCCTTGTACCATTCTCAATACCAAAACTCACTTAGGTAAGTTTGATAGCAAAGCAGATGATGGATTTCTTGTTGGTTATTCATCTCAAAGTAAGGCCTACAGAGTTTTCAATTCTTCTTCTAGAATAATTGAAGAGAGTGACAATGTCAAATGCAATGAGAACACACCAAATCCTATTGGATCTGGTCCTCAATGGCTATTTGACATTGATTCACTAACTAACTCCTTTGGTTTCAGTAGTAATGATCATGCAGGTTCAGGAGGTGAAGGATCAGGGACTACACAAGTTCAAGAAAGTGTATCTAAATCTGTGATCTTTCCCACACCCACAGTGAATTCTTTTGAAAACTGTGAAATAGAACAATCTACTGGACCAAGACAGAGTAGAGATGAAGAGAGTCAAGAAGATAAAGAATCAGAAGTAGCAGCTGAAAACACTTCAGTTGAGTTGAATGACTCCAATCTAGAAGCTGATGTTAATGAAGAACCTAGTCATAACACCAGAGTTCAAAAGAATCATCCTCCACAGCTGGTAATAGGAGAGATATATCATCTCCTATGATGACTAGACATCAGAGCAGACTTCAAGAAATGCAAGATCAACAGCATACAGTGTTGTCTTGCTTTCTATCCCAGCTTGAGCCTAAAAAGGCACATGATGCAATGAAAGAATCCAGCTGGATAGAAGCAATGCAAGAAGAATTGCTACAGTTCAAACTACAAGATGTATGGGATCTGGTAGACCTTCCTAAAGGTCACAGAGCAATTGGCACAAAGTGGATCTTCAGGAACAAGAGAGATGAAAGAGGAATTGTCATAAGGAACAAAGCAAGGCTAGTGGCTCAAGGGTATACTCAAGAAGAGGGTATAGATTATGAAGAAGTCTTTGCACCTGTGGCTAGGATAGAAGCTATCAGATTATTCCTAGCCTATGCGTCTTACATGAACTTCAAAGTCTATCAAATGGATGTAAAGAGTGCTTTTCTCTATGGATCAATTGAAGAAGAGGTATATGTCTGTCAACCACCAGGGTTTGAAAACCCAAGCTATCCAGACAGGGTATACAAATTGAAGAAAGCTCTTTATGGACTGCACCAAGCTCCAAGAGCATGGTATGACACTCTGTCATCCTATCTCTTGGACAATGGCTTTGAAAGAGGAGTCATTGATAAGACTCTATTTATCAAGAGAAAGAAGAAGGATATCTTGTTGGTCCAAATTTATGTTGATGACATTATCTTTGGATCTACAAAAGATATCATGTGCAAGGAGTTTGAGGATCTAATGCATCAAAGGTTTAAAATGAGTTCCATGGGGGAACTTACTTTCTTCCTTGGACTCCAAGTTCAACAGAAGTCAGATGGCATCTTCATATGTCAATCCAAGTATGTGCAGGACATTCTAACCAAGTTTGGTTTCTCAGATTCAAAACCTGCTAGTACACCTATGGAAACACACAAACAGATAACAACAGATCTTGAGGGGGAGGATATGGATGTGCATCATTACAGATCCATGATTGGCTCTCTCATGTATCTCACAGCATCAAGGCCAGATATAATGTTTCCAGTCTGTGTGTGTGCAAGATTCCAAGTTAGGCCAAAGCAATCTCACTTTCAAGCTGTTAAGAGGATATTCAGATATCTCAAAGGACAACCCAGATTGGGACTTTGGTATCCTCATGACTCACCCTTTGACCTAATTGCATACTCAGACAGTGATCTAGGTGGGGCAAACTTGGACAGAAAGTCTACTTCTGGAGGATGTCAGTTCTTGGGTGCTAGACTAGTTTCATGGCAGTGCAAGAAACAAACCACAGTGTCCACATCTACAACAGAAGCAGAGTACATAGCAGCTGCAAGTTGCTGTGCTCAGGTCTTATGGATTCAGAATCAAATGTTGGACTATGGGGTAACCTTTCTACACACTCCCATCTTTATTGATAATAGCAGTGCTATCAGCATTGTAAATAATCCTGTCAAGCACTCTAAGACAAAGCACATTGAGATTAGGTATCACTTCATAAGAGACTGTAATGAAAAGAAACTTGTTCAAGTTGTGAAAGTTCATACTGACAACCAGTTTGCTGATCTATTCACCAAAGCTTTTGATGTGGGTAGATTCACTTTCTTGGTAACAAGTGTGGGAATGATCAACTCTGAATAAGCTTTATCTCAAAAAGTGAATAAATAACTGAATATTATAGTTTCTTGGTGCTACTAATTTATCTTTGCAGGGCATACATAGCAGTACTCAATTCAGCCTAAGCTTCAAGGAGTAAGTACAGTTAATACTGCTAGTTGGTTAATACTGCTAGTTGGTTAATACTGCTAGTTGGTTAATACTGCTAGTTGATTAATACTGCTAGTTGGTTAATACTGCTAGTTAGTTAATACTGCTAGTTAGTTAATACTGCTAGTTAATACTGCTAGTTGGTTAATACTGCTAGTTAGTTAATACTGCTAGTTAGTTAATACTGCTAGTTAGTTAATACTGCTAGTTGGTTAATACTGCTAGCTAGTTAATACTGCTAGCTAGTTAATACTGCTAGTTAGTTAATACTGCTAGTTAGTTAATACTGCTAGTTAGTTAATACTGCTAGTTAGTTAATACTGCTCGAGGTTAATACTGCTAGTTAGTTAATACTGCTCGCGGTTAATACTACTCGCAGTTAATACTGCTAGTTAGTTAATACTCCTCTAGGTTAATACTGCTTATAATCCGAATACTATAAATACCCTTTGACCGCCTAAACGTTCATAACGACTCTTTGCATACTGTTCACTTGCTCTTCTAATCTTTTTCTCTCAAGTACCTAGTCTTCCAGGCAACAACATCCCAGTTCAATGGCATCCATGCCGTTTATCGATGAGCACAATGAGATCGCAATGCTACAGAAGCCCAAACAAGCCGAAGGATTCCACCAGATTGTGGATTTCCTCAAGTCAAGCCACATTGTTCATGCTCTCACTGTTGCCCCTACCATCTACATCGAGCATCAGAGGCAATTCTGGGCAAATGCCACCATTGTCGCTGAGAATGGTGTGCAGATGATCAAGACCAGGATATGTGACCAATCCCTAACCGTCACTGAAGAAGTTATTCGCATCAGTCTACGTCTAGACGATGCCTCTGGTATAACTTCTATTCCTAATGATGAACTGTTTTCAACTCTTTCCAGAATGGGATATCAAGGCCAGATGGGGATTTTTAAGTTTTTCAAAGCAAAATTTTCACCCCAATGGAGGTTCTTTGCTCATACTTTAATGCACTGTATTTCAAAGAAAACAACTGGCTGGAGCCAATTTAGCAGTTCCATTGCTTATGCATTGGTGTGTTTATCCACTGCTAGAAAATTCAAGTTTTCTCAAATGATTTTTCAGGATCTTGTCTCAAACCTGGATAACAAGAAGAGCTTCTTCATGTATCCCAGGTTTGTTCAAGAAGTTATTAACCATGAATTGACGGATATACCTCAACCTGTTGGGGTATATGTACCTAAACCCCCCAAAGGCAAGGTTTTCTCAAATATGAGAAGATCTGCTGGGGACTCGGAAGGAGTTGACACCCCATTGTTCTCTACAATGATGGTGGTGTCCCAAACCACTAAAGGTATGGCAGCAGGGTCAAGGCCCTCATTAGACCATCCCACTGCTAGCCAAGCCCAACCTTCTCACTCAAAAACAATTCCCCAGTCCTTTCTTGCAAAACCAAACTCTCCAATTACCCATACCTACAAGAGAAAACAGGTAAAGAAGGCTCCTTCCCTTCTTGTACCAGAATCCCCTAAGCCTTTAAGCCCTCTAAAGGAGAATTCTCCTTTAGAGAATATCCATAGGGAAACCACAGGGGTATCTCCCAACCCCAAGGAGGTGCTCTCTGAGGAGGAGGAAGAGCATATGGGTGATGAGGCTGCCACTACTCCTGCTAGCACAGAGGAGGAAAGTGGTAACATCAATAAGACCTCCCCCATGGCAACTTTAAATGAGCAATCATTTGAAGGTCCCTGGTGCCAAGAAACCAAGGGGGTGGATAGTGCTTCTGCTAGGCAGAAGACTTCCACTTCAAAAAGATCCAATGATCCTTCAATAGGGGGTAACACTCCTGGAGAAGGTGAGGACAGATATAACTATGAGGAATTGATGGAAACCATGGGAAACATCAACCAGGATGTTATTAAGCAAGGAAAAGAAATAGAGGAGCTGAAGTTGGTCATCCTATCTCAACAAGTGCAGATTACCAAGCTCAAGAAGTTGGTAATGCAACTAGTACAAAAACAGAAGAGGAAACAGTTTGTGTTAAGGAGAAGGAAATTTGAGAAGGATGCTCCCAAAAAGGGGGAGATCAACATGGAAGAAGCAACAAGAGAGGGGGAGCTTGAAAAAGAGAAAGTTGAAGTTGAGGGGGAGAGGGAAGCAGAAAAAGAAAGAGTCTCAGTTCAACTAGAAGCAAAAACTGATAATGCTGCTGAAACCTCACAAGCAGCAGTAACAGAATTATCACCATCAGAAATTGAAGTAGCTGAGATGTTGATCAAAGCAAAGGGAGTAATCATAAATGAAGGGGGAGCAAAGAAAAGAGAAAAGAAAGAAATGGATGCAGAGGCAAAGAATAAGGGAAAAGCAAAAATGGTGGAATCTGATCAACCTGTCAAGAAGCAAAGGTTGGTTGAATCAGATGAAGCCTTAGCAAGGAAAATGCAGGAGGAGATGGAAAAAGAAGAAAGAGCTCAGGTGGAGAAGGACAGGGAGATGGCAAAGGCTTTAGCTGCTGAGTTAAATAAAGCCTATCAAAAAGGGCTTGAAACTGAAAAAGTTAAACAAAGGGCCATAAGTCTGAGAAAGGCTATGATAGCTAAATCAAGTGCAAAGAAAAGAAGACCTTCACAAACTTACCTTGCCACTCAGGAAAGAAACAAAATGATAACTTTCTTGAGGAGTGCAATTGGGGTAAAGAAAGAAATGTTTGTGAAGATGAATTTTGATCAAATCAGGGACCTCTATGAGAAAGAAATGGCGAAGCTGAAGAGCAATGAAAAGGATAGAGTGGAATTTGAAAAGAAGGCCAAGGAGAGTAATGATATTGACATGAATCAACCATTCCCTGAAAGTGAAGAGGGAACTCCTATCAAAGAAATGGCAGAGAAAAAGGAAGAAAAGAATAAGGAAGAGACTCTAGTGCAGGTTCAAAAGATTTTGAAGAGAACCAAAATGATGGCTAAAAGAAAGAAAAACAAGAAGCCTAGAGTAGTAGAAGAACAAAAGGTTGCTGAAGAAGAAGGGGCACCTGAGTCATCTAACCAGCAAGAGTCATCAACCAAAGATGATGTAAGTTTGTACATGGTAGTGATGGACAAAGTGCCTGAACCAATTTCTGCAGAACCTGTAGAAGTTAAGCCTCCTGAGGTCATTCACTGGGATACATTGACAGTGGATGGAAAGGAATATATCAGACTAAAGAGAAAAGATGAGAAATATGAAGTGTACAGCACTTGGAGTAAGATTGTCAGAACATGCTCAAGGTCTGATATTGAAGAAATGTTTGCAATAGGGATGAAGTCATATGCAGATGAACTGAAAGCTCCAGAGATTTCAATCAAAAAGCTGGTAATGGAGTATCTGTGTATGATGTTCAAACCTGATGAAGTAGAGGAGGTAATCAGAAATGTGTTTCAAACAGTGAATAATTGGACTCTATATGAAACTAGTGGAGTATATGCAGTGACTTTGGATTTAAATCACACTGAGTACTTCCTAGTGGATAGAGTGTACAATCATAGCAGATTAAAGCTTCATGCCATGCTGAAGAAAAAGCTAGGGTGTATTCCAGATTCACAGATGGCTAAATACTTGATCCAAAGAACCATCAATCAGAGTTTGGGATTGGATGCAAATACTGGAATATAGGCCACTATGAAGTTTTGGGAGCATCTTGGAGAGCTTATGAAGAAATATCTGAAGAACTTGACTTCTCTTCTAAAAGTCAAGTTAGGGGAGATTGTTGGGAACTGAAGATTCTACTAAGTGTGGTTACTACTGCTATTACAAGAGTGGTTACTACTGCCAGAACACTTTGAAGATTAATACTGCTGAGTATTACTACTGCTAGTAGAATTACTACTGCTAGTCAAAGTTAGTGCTGCTTGAACAAAGTTAGTACTGCTTAGCTAGTTAGTACTGCTAGTAGTTAGTACTGCTTACAGTTAATGCTGCTGGAAGAAGTTAATGCTGCTAAGCATAATTAGTGCTGCTAAAGAGATCCGGATGGAATGTATGACAACTAGATATTCTGAAGATATATTGAAGATATACATAGAAGATATACATGGAAGATATACTGCAGATTTGTTTATTCTTTGTAATTATCTTTTGATCAGTATAGAATGTATAGTATAGATAGAAACAATTTTTGATAATTTTTAAAAGGGAGAGAAAATCAACCTCAAGGCATAGATCCTAGTTCTAGAGAAGTAGAATTCGTATTGGTGAGTCTGTTCATCAATATTGAGGTTGAGTGTGTAATCTTGTAGCTTCAAGCATTCAATACAAGTTTACAGTTTGTTAATCATATACTGTTTTGTTTACTGTTTTATTAAATATCAAAGTGTTATTCCGCAACTTCTTTGATATTAGTTTCTGAGAATTAATTCTTGTTAAGAATTCGATCCTGACAAGGCCCTCACTAGACAATCCCACTGCTAGCCAATCCCAACCTTCCCACTCTATATTTATTCCCCAGTCTCTGCTTCATAAGCCCACATCTCCACTTACCCAAACTTACAAAAGGAAACAGGTAAAGAAGGCTCTTTCCCTTCTTGTACCATCACCCACTAAGCTATCAAGCCCTCTATTGGAGCATTCTCCAATAGAGAATATCCAAAGGGAATCCAATAGGGTGTCTCCCAACCCCGAGGAGGTGCTTTCTAAGGAGATGGAAGAGCATATGGGTGAGAAGGCTGCCACTACTTCTGCTAGCACAGAGAAGGACAGTGGTAACATCTCTAAGACCTTCCCCATGGCAACTTTGGCTGAGAAATCAACCAAAGGACCCTAGTGCCAAGAAACCAAGGGGGTAGTAGGTGCTTCTGCTAGGCAGAAGGCCACTACTAAAAGATCCAAGGATCCCTCAAGGATGGGCAAAACATCCAAAAAGGGTGAGGACAGAACTGAAACTGATGAATTGATGGCAAAACATTCCAAGGATCCTTCAAGGGTGGGTAAAACACCTAAAGAAGGTGAGGATAGATATACTTACTGGGAATTGATTGAAGCATTAGCCAACATTAATGTTGATGTGGTTAATCAAGGAAAGGAAATCAAAGAATTGCAGCAAGTGGTCATCTCACAACAAGAGCAGATTTCAAAACTCAAGCAATTGGTGGGAAAACTTATTGCCAGGAAAAGACGAAAACAGTTTGTTTTAAGGAGGAGAAAGGGGGCAAACAAAAAGGAGGAGAATGCTTCCAAAAAGGGGGAGAATTCAAGCTCAGAACAGATTGATCAACAGATTGAGGGGGAGTTTGTTGAAGAAAAGAAAGCAGCAGAAACAACACCAGCAGCAGTAACAACCCCAGAAGCAGAAACTGTTACTACTGCTGAGCCAAAACAAGTAGCAGAAACTGTTAGTGTTGCTGAAACTTCACAAGCAGCAATAACAGAGTTAACACCAGCAGAGATTGAAGTAGCAGAAATGCTTGTCAAAGCAAAGAATGACACTCCCAAAGCAAAGGGAGTGGTCATAAATGAAGGGGGAGCAAAAAGAACAGAAAGAAAGACATGGCTGAAGATGCAAAAAGAAAAGGAAAAGAGAAGATGATAGAAGCTGATCAACCAACTAAAAAGCAAAAGATGGTTGAGTCAGATGAAGCATTAGACAAGAAAATGCAAGAAGAGTTAGATCAGGCAGAGAAAGAGCAAGTTGAGAAAGACAGAGAAATAGCCAGAGCACTTGCAAATGAATTAAATGAAGTGTTTCAGAAAGGGTTGGAAACAGAGAAGGCAAAGCAAAGAGCAATGAGCTTGAGAAAGTCTATGATGGCCAGAACAAGTGCTAAGAAGAGAAGACCTTCACAAACTTACCTTGCAACTCAGGAAAGGAACAAGATGATAACTTTCTTGAGGAGTGGAATTGGTGTAAAGAAAGAAATGTTTGTGAAGATGACTTTTGATCAAATCAAGGACCTCTATGAGAAAGAAATGGGAAAGCTGAAGAGCAATGAAAAGGATAGAGTGGAGTTTGAAAAGAAAGCCAAGGAGAGACATGATGTGAATATCAATCAACCTTTCCCTGAAAGTGAAGAGGGAACTCCAACAAAAGAAAAGGTAGAGATAAAGGCAGAAGAGAAGAAGGAAGCTACTATAGAACAAAGCCAAAGGATTCTGAAGAGAACTAAGATGATGGCCAAAAGAAAGAAGATTAAAAAGAAGCCTAGAGTAGAAGAAGAGAAAAAGGTTGCTGAAGAAGAAGAGGCACCTAAGAATGAAGAAAAGAAAGCTGAAGTTCAGGAAGCATCACAGTGTTCAGATATAAATATGTACATGGTGGTAATGGATAAAATTCCAATGCCTATTAAAGCTGAACCTGTTGGATTCAAACCTCCTGAAGTTATCCACTGGGATACTATGGAAGTAGATGGCAAGGAATATATCAGATTGAAAAGGAAGGATGAGAAGTACTATGTATTTGCTACATGGAACAAAATTGTCAGAGAATGTTCAAGATCTGATTTGGAAGAGATGTTTAAAGTTTGAATGAAGCTATATGCAGATCAGTTGAAAGCCCCAGGGTTACCAATAGTGAAGCTGGTCATGGAGTACTTGTGCATGTTATTCAATCCAGAAGCAGTGAAGCACTTAATTAGAGATGTGTTCAAAACTGTTAGAGGATGGACTCTATATGAAAGGAGTGGAGTCTATGAATTAGCCTTGGATACTTTTCACATGAAGTATTACTTAGTGGATGGGGTCTACAATCACACTCATTTGAAGCTTCATGCAATGCTAAATAAGAAGCTGGGCTATGCAATAAATTCAGAAATGGCAAAGTACTTAATTCAGAGAACTATCAATCAGAGCATGGGATTGGATCAGTAAAAGTTTTGGAAGCATTTGAAGAACTTGACTTCTCTTCCTAAAAGTCAAGTTAGGGGGAGATTGTTGGGAACTAAAGAAAAGCTCAAGTGTTTAATGCTGCTAGTTCAGAGTTACTACTGCCAGAGGATTTCAAAGATTAATACTGCTAAGTATTACTACTTCTAGTAGAATTAATACTGCTAGTCAAAGTTAGTGCTGCTTGAACAAAGTTAGTATTGCTTAGCTAGTTAGTACTGCTAGAGGTTAGTGCTGCTTAGTAGTTAATGCTGCCAAGTCTCAGTTAATACTTCCAAGGTGATTAGTGCTGCTTATGAGATGGAGATCCGATTTACAAGAATGACAGCTGGATAGACTGAAGATATTCATGGAAGATATTCTGAAGATATTTTATTAATTGTAATTATCTTTTGTTCAGTATATGTATAGAATTGATAGAATAGTTTAGAATTCAATTAATTCTAAGTTTTTTGTTTTTAGAGAGAATCAACCTCAAGGCATAGTTCCTAATTCTAGAGAAGTAGAATTCGTCTTGAAAGAGTTTGTTCTTCAAGATTGAGGATGTGTGTGTAATCTTGTGATTTCAAGCATTCAATACAAGTTTACTAGTTGTTCATCATATTTACTGTTTGTTTACTGTTTCATTGAATATCAAAGTGTTATTCCGCAAACTCCTTTGATATTAGTTTCCGAGAATTTATTCTTGTTGAGAATTAGATCCTGACAAGGAGCAAGGATAATGCATTCAGAATCAGTAAATAATATACTATGTTGTTTGTCACAAACCTGTGATACACTTAACAGGTTGTACCTTAACTGCTCAACATAGAATACATCTTCAAAGGTCATTTTACCTTTGGTTACATCCCCCTTACCACTGATCTTACCTCCATCTGGAGTATTACCAAAGGCAACATACCCACCATCAATTTTCTTGAAATTCTTGAGGCATGACATGTTCCCTGTCATGTGCCTAGAGCAACCACTATCAACATGCCAGATGCTCTTCCCCTTGAGCTGTTGGTTGCCCTGCACATAAGACTAAACAATTAGTATTGATTGGGAACCCAAGCCAAAGTGGTCTTGGGTCTCCCTTTCTCATCAAAATATTTACATTCCTTTTTGATGAGATTTTTAAACTCAGAGCACTCTTTATTGGAGTACTTTGTCAATATGATTGGTCTAGCAACACAAACACTAGGAGTAGTACTAACTTTAGAAGTACTAACAGAGTTAGCAGTACTAACCATGTTAGAAGCACTAACAGAGTTAGCAGTATTAACATTTGAAGAAGTACTAACCATGTTAGTTTTAGCAGTATTAATACTCTTAGCAGCACTAACATTGGTAGCAGTAGTACTGCTTCTAGCAGCACTATCATTGTCAGCAGTACTATTTGTGGTAGCAGTACTAACATTTTTAGTGTTTTTAGGAACCCACATATTGACACTCTCTTTAACAGTCTTTTTCTTCATGTGGTTTTTAGATTTAACAGATTTCTTCTCCACATGGTTCCTTTCCTTCTTCCTATAACTAGAGGGTTTTTGCATAGATCTTTGAAAATTCATCCTTTGGTTCATAGGATTGAAATAACTGTATTTGGCAAGATGATTCAATTTGCCACAGATAAAACAAGGTTTTGGTCTATTGATTTTACTCAGATCAACCCCTTGTTTTTGTGCCCACTGATTATTCCAGTTTCTTTGATTTCCCCTCTTTTTATCATGTTTTAGGGACTCAGATTTCTTGCATGCACACTGTTTGCAAGTAACATGATTCACAACTGTGGTCTGTTTGTAATGGACCTTACCAGACTTTCCCTCTGTCTTCTCTATGTTCTTTGATTTGACCCAAATCTTTCCACACCCCTCATTGGTAGTGATGTGATTCTCTAGGGGAATTTCACCACTCACATTGTTCTCCTTACTCTTACCAACCTCTTTCTCAGTCTTATCCTCAACAACTACCTCATCTAAGGGATCTATCTTAGTGGCTCCCTCAGGCAAGTCCTTCCTATCTTTGGTTTCTAGCAAATCTGATGTAGGAGGAATGTAGTTGTTGTATGGTGGTGGTGTGGTATTATACCCAATTCCTCTTCTCAATTTGTCATGAATCTGAGTTTGTAGTAAAGAGTCCATTGCTTTAGAAGCATTTGAAAACTTTTCCACATCAAGCTTAACCTTGGTTAGCTCCTCTCTCAACTTTTCACTCTCCTCTTTAGATTTGGTCAGTTGGAGTTCTAGATCCTTTTTCTCCCACTTCCAGTAATTGGTATCATATGAGTGCTAGAGTTCATTGGCTTGAAAACCTTTAATCTGTTCCTCAAACCTCTCAACAATTCTCACATAGTCTTTTATATCTTTTGCTAACCTCTTAAGGTCATCACTCATGTTCTGGTTGTGATCTATGTACCTTTTAACAGTGTCTATGCAAGTTTTAGAACAGAGATTAGAACTTACCTCAGTTGGGAGATCAGATACTTGTGCCATAAGAGCTTGATTTTGGATAGCCTCTTCTGCTTGATCACTCCAGTCAAACCCCATTCCTTGTTGAGAAACAAGAGCTTGAGCAGAGTTTCTGTTATGGTTGAGGTTTCCAGACTGAGCTTGTTGGTGGTTGTTATTGTGAGACACTCCACTTCTGCATTCCTTGGCAAAGTGTCCCTTCAGATGACATTTATTGCACTCCACCTTTGACTTATCAAAGCCTGCTCCATCTTCTCTTCTTTGGGAGAAGTTGTTCCTCCCAGTCCTCTTTATGAACTTCTTCACCCTCATGGAAAGCATGGCCATCTGCCATTTAATATCCATCTCTTCAAGATCATCAGGATAAAGTTGTTCCAAGTCATCATTGATTAAAGAGGAGTTTCCATGGCTGGAAAGAAAGGCTTCAAACACAGATTCAGTGTCTTTTTCTTGATTTGCTCCATTAGCAGCATTAACTGATTCAGGGTTAGCAGTAGAATCAATTGATGCTGATAGGAGTGCAGCATTATGAATATATCTAGAAGGTTTCTTCTTTGCCTCCACCTCAGCTTCAAATACTCTAAGGTCATTGTACAGATCATCAAGTTCTTTCTCTTCCAATTGTTCATTCTGTCTGAATGAAACAGTGTACATGGTCCATTAATCTCCAAGGGACCTTAAGAACTTTCTGTTTACATCATCTTGATCAATCTGTACTCCCATATTAGCTAGTTCACCAATCAGCTTGTTAAACCTGTCAAAAGTTTGAGTAATGGACTCATTCTTAGTTCACATAAAGTTTTCATACTGTTGTTTCAAGATTGCCTTTTGATTTCTCTTGGTACTTTACCAGAGAATCTTTTCTCTAGAGCATTCCAGAGCATCTGTGCAGCAGTGCAATTGCTGAATTGGTGTTGATATTCATTGGGAATAGCCAAGAACAGTGTACTCAAGGCTTTCATCTCTGTCTGTCTTGTCTTCCTTTCTGCATCTGTCTTTGGGGTGGGGTCCTTTTTCCATCTGCACCAATCTTTCCTGCATCAGATAGGCCATTTTCAATGATGTCCCACATGGAGTAATCTGTGAGGAGAATGTATTGCTTGATTCTAATCTTCCACATGTCAAATTCATTGGATCTGAGCATTGGAACCTTTGAGACAAGAGTACTATTTGATTCAACTGTGTTTTCCATCATGAATAAGATTTCTGAGAATACTAGCTCTGATACCACTTGTCAGGATCTGAATTCTTAACAAGAATAAACACTCAGAAACAATATTAAAGGAGTTTGCGGAATAACACTTTAATATTCAAAGATCAATGAAACAGTGAATCAGAATCTCAACTTGTAAACTTTATTGAATGATTGTAAAGCTACAAGATTTCACACACAACCTCAATATTGATGAACATGCTCACCAATACGAATTCTACTTCTCTAGAACTAGGATTATAAACCTTGAGGTTGATTCTCTTTATGAAAACTAAAAACTTAGAATAATTCTCTATTCTAAAGTTACAAAAACTATTCTATACATATATTGAAGATAAAAGATAATTACAAAGAATAAAAGATCTTCAGTATAATCTTCCAAATTTATCTCCATTCTGTACAGTTGTCATCCTTGCCATCCGAAGTCTTCATCTCATAAGCAATATTAAGTCTTCAGCAGCATTAATATTTTGAGCAGTATTAAGTTCAGCAGTACTAACTACTAGCAGTACTAAAATTGCTTAGCAGTAATAACTTCATCAAGCAGTATTAATCTTGACTAGCAGCATTAATCTTTCTCAGCAGTAGTAACTTCAGAAGTAGTAACCATTTAGTGCTAGCAGTATTAACTGTACTTGAATAATTCTGAATTCCCAACAATCAAGCTTCCATACCTGCCCGGCAAATCACAGCAATACAACCGAAGATATAATGTTGATTCAAGCTTCATTTAAGGAAGGATATTTCAGGCACGCGACAAGGCTAAGCAACTCCCAAGATAATCCTGAAATGAAACCTCTTGCATGATTCATTTTAGTCGATTTTCTTCGGTTTGTTTGATTTGAAAGCGTAAAACAGTAATTATTTATGAATGAACACTATGTAACAGTTGGTGTTCAATGATAAAATCTATGAAATAATTATATTTGTTTGAATGTTTATTTGTATCATTTGATTGACAATACAAAAATAGTCCATGGTATCCCAGACTGTGCCGAACACATGATATTAGGTGAGAGGACGGTTGGTTTGAAATCACTTAAATGGATTATTTTGAATGTTAGATAGATTTCATGTTTGTATTCATTTATACAATATACGTTGAATTAGACAAATTGCAAAAATTAGTTGGAATTAATAAAAAGGTAAAAGAAGAAAAGAAAAAGGAAATACATTGATATGTATATATGATTGTAGATATGTATGTTATGTCTAAAGTTTCACCACAATACCCATCAACATATGTTATATGCTATGATGGAATGAATTGAAGTTTCAATTAATAACACACATACAAAATATGGATATGAGTCTTGAAGTTTGAATGAATGAAACTCAAATTAAGATCGGAAATGAGTCTTGCATTTCATTGTCTCTCCTCTATCAACAAATATATATATACATGTTCCCATTAGTGAATGTAACCTTAGTACATACTCTTGTCTATTTGAATTTTACAAGGAATTGAGGACTAATGTTCAACTTAAATTGCTTAAGCATACCGGACTGATTGTCCTATGAAGGCGTCTTAGAGTTCTCTTGTAATTCGGAAAGCCCATAAACCAGAAACTGTCATCATCCATGGTTACTAATTCCACATACTTGTTCGACAGCCTCTTCGAGTTCATGCTCTCACCTACTCCTTTTATCTTTTCCAATGGAATTGACACCTACAAACATGTACAGTTATATATGTCAAGATACTGCTCTAAAATCAAAGACGTGCACGGGATGTAAACATTTCTTTGAAGGGTCCCTAGCTACCTTATATTGAAACTTTAATAGCTCCCCTGTTGTAGAATACGTTTGGAGGGATTTCTCACTGCAAAATCCAAGCCTTTCTGTAGTCATGAAGAGGATACCTGCAATTGCACCAGCTGTAGTGTATATGTGGCATCGTGAGGCGTGCAACAACTTCTCATTATCCCTGGTACTGAAACTTTTCCTGAAGATTTTTGCTTCATGACCAACTGGTAGGATTTTGGCCCCATAACTCAACATTTGTTTCATTATTTCTATTAGTTTGGGTATTAAGCTCACTGCAATTATACAAAAAAGAAAATGCTGTTAGATTGAGGGAGAGAATTGAAATAGAACCATTCGTCGTCGTTGTATCAGTGTGGGACAATATCATTACAATGACTTCTAATCCGGACTGAAAAACTGTCTTTGTGTTCTATGCCTTTGATTTTGGAAGTATAAAGAGGAAAACGGGGTTCATAAGGTTTAGAAAGAAGTAGTCCCCTTGTTGATGTCATAGGAATGCCCATGACACTGCCTGATAATCTGTTTTCCATATTTTGATGTCGGATTGCTGGAATTTGGTTTTCTTGATGGTATGGAAGCTAAATGCTAAATTGCACTTGTTGAATAATATGTTCTGGATCATGATATTTATAAGCTTATAAAGATGGCTGAAATTAACACCATTTAGTTGGACGAGTCATCGATTTGTCATCGTTGCTGGTGGTTTGAAATTTTGAATGTGAGGATATAAAATAAAATCCTGATTTGAATAGATTCAGATCTTTTGACTTGTGTCTTCAGCTTTTTGTGGCTACTTTTCCTTTTATTTGTATCGGTCTCTTGATAAGGTTTATATATTAATACATATTTACTTTTTAGTCTATTGCTGATTGCTTAATTAATTCATAGATTTCCATTAATTGGTAATGCAGAAAAGCAAATTACAACTGACAAACCACATGCATATTACATCAGCAAGATAAAAAAATCTGAAATAGAATAGGTGAAACATGCAGTCTTGAATTAACTTTTTTGGATGATGAAATTCATAGGCATATATAAATTGATAACTTTTAGTTGGATGAGTCATCCATGTCTTATGGTTACTGGTGGTTGGTAGTTGAGTCTTTTCTGGGGCACTAATTTGCTTTCATGATGTCGTTGCTTTTGACTGTATATACTTAGATTTCTTGTCATACTGACGGTTTCTTTCAAATTAAGTTATTAAGTGTTTGGTAATTAATTAAGTTTACTGATTAATATTCATTAGTGGTATATTAAGGTAGATACAAGACATACCATCAAGTCACATTCAAGTTATTAAAGACCACCCCAGTTATTTATTAATCAAGTTTTTGAATTCAATCACACATGCATGTATGTCGTCTAATGGATTACTAGGAATATCATATGACAGCTGACACTCTTGCTTATGGATTACTAGGAATGTCATATCGTGCATTTTTGCCGAGTGGCTGCACTGTGGATCAGAGGCCCGCAAAGTCGCCCGATGTGTTTTTAGCCGAATTCCATCATTGTGAGGATTCTTTTTTTATGTTTTTTGATTGATTTCGAGATATTTTTTAAGTTTTTTTTTAATTTCGAGGGACTTTATCGGTTTTTTGGTTGATGTTCCTTATGTTTTCTAATATCCTCGAGCACCCCCTCATTGTTTAGCATATGCACCTTTTATACCCCAAAAGGTTCTACTTACCTAAAATTGGTTGAGCGGGTGCATGGGACCCCCTCGGCCCTTCATGGTCTTTGTTTAATTTGCTTAATCTGATTGAGGTGTAAAGTAGTGGGATGGTGGCTTTAATTCTTATATTTTAGTTCCTATATATGGATATATACAGACCATGGTTCCTTTAGGATCTTTTTTTCTCCATTGCCATGTCATGGATACAAACAACACGTGATATGCATCATAATCAGATATTTGACAGTATATTTTAATTTTTGTCTGGTATACTTTTTTCCTTGTCGATGGAATGATGGCAATTGACAAAGATTGTGATAAGATCTTTAATCAAGCAAAGTTTCATAAAACTGAGAAAAGTACATTGAATCGATTACATATGATTCCTATTTATACTAAGTGAAACGGTGCCAATGAACCATTGTGACTGTTCGGTTATGGTAGTTATCCGGTGGTTATGGTAGTTGGCGGTTGAAGATGAAAAGTCACACCTTTTCATCTATGCATTATTTATATATCTAGCACTAAACTTATAATCTTCTGAGGTATGATTGAGATTAACCCAACATTCACCCCCCCTAATCTTGGTCATGCTGAAGAAGGTTTCTAACTCCAAGTATTTGCCTCATTGTGACAAATCTTATCCTTGGTAGTGGTTTTGTAAGTATGTCGACTCTTTGTTGCTCTCCGCTGATGTGCTCGACCATTAAATCTGCTTCTCGATGCATTCTCGTATGAAGTGATACTTTGTATCAATATGTTTGCTTCTTCCATGAAATACCGGATTCTTCATAAGAGCTATTGCTGATTTGTTGTCAACATAGATCACAATCTTCTCTTCCTTTGTATTAGTAATATTACTGAGTAGCCTTTTTAACCAAAGTGCTTGTGTTGCTGTTGTTGCTGCAATAAATTCTGATTCGCATGAGGATAATGCTATTGTTCCTTGTTTTTTAGTGCTCCATCTAATAGGAGAGTTTCCATAGTAGAAAACTATTCCTGTTGTGCCTCTTCCTTCTTGCGTGTTAACACCGTAACTGTTGTCACTGTAGCCCTGTATCTTGTTTCCTCCTTCATGCCCATAAGTTATACCATAATCCTTTGTTCCTTTGATATAACACAGTACTTGCTTGATTGCTTTCATATGTTGTTCTTGTGGTTCATGCATGAAACGACTAATTAATCCAACTGAAAAACTTAGATCAGATCTTGTGTGTAGTAAGTACCGTAAACATTCAATTAAGCTTCGATATTTGGTGGCGTCTACGGATCTTTCTTTGGTTACTTTTGTCAACTTGAGACCTGGTTCCATGGGTATCTTTGCATCATTACAGTCTAGCATGCCTGTGTCTCTAAGTATCTTGTTTGCGTATCCAGTTTGCTTTATTGAGATTTCACTCCCGTTCTGTGTAACCTTAAAAGTTTCATCTCTACTTTTGGTGTTCCTGTGACTATCAAGTCATCAACGTATACTCCAACCAATAGAGTTGATGCCTTATTTGTTCTTGTGTAGACTGCTTGCTCTAATGCATATTTTTTGAAACCAAGTATTTTCAATGTGTTGTCCAACTTGGTATACCATGCTCGTGGAGCTTGTTTTAGCCTGTATAGTGCTTTTATGAGTCTGTAGACCTTTCCTGTGTCTTATTCTTTTATAAAGCCTTCAGGCTGTGAGACATAAGTTTCTTCCTTCAATTTGTCGTGTAGAAAGGCTGACTTTACATCTAGATGATGAACTTCCCATTTGTTATATGCAGCTAGAGCCAATATCAAACGTATTGTCTCAATTCGTGCTACTGGTACGAAGACTTTGTCAAAGTCTATGTCATGCTCTTGAATATATCCTTTGGCTACCAGTCGTGCTTTGTTCTTTAATACCCTTCCATTAGCATCCCTTTTAGTCTTGAACACCCATTTTAAACCAATTGCTTTATGATCTTTTGGTAGAGTAGTTAGTGTTAGGTCCCAAGGCTTGAGCTTCCCAGGAGGTCACCCATCCTAGGATTGCTCTCGCCCTAGCACGCTTAACTTGTTAGGTTCAAGCGCTTACCACTACACCAAAAGCAATTGCTTGTGGTGAAGGAGAAACTTTATTTCCTTAAACCATGGTAGCGCAAAGCCCCGTACTAAGCGACAGGCGGACATGAGGGGCTGCACCACTTTCGTGGAGCCAGCGGGTCGGGCTGTTAGTCCCGGCCAGTTACGTACTCCCGAGTCGAAGGTGAGGGCGCTGGATGCTTGTGGCATTCCCAGCAAATGTTGGGATTTCTCCTCAACAATCCCCCCCCCCCAACATTTGCACACTGGGAGACTCGAACCCGCGACCTTGCTCTGATACCAATTGTCGGTCCAACAATACTTATCAAGTTTATAGAAACAACGACACAATAACGATTACCAACCTGTATTGAATATATCAAACGCTTACAAGGTTGATCGATTAAGCTTTTGATGTGTTCTCTATGTTTTCTCTCAAATACACCTTTATGTGTGTTTTTGTGTGTGATGCTTTCTTAATCTGATCTTGTTAGAGAAGAGATATTAGAGACACAAAACCTACCAAGTGTGTTGAACACTCTAACTAACTTAATATCTAGATATTTGATCTAGATATTAAATTTAATAAACTAAGTTACTAGAAACTAACTAATAACTAACTAAACTAAATAAATAACAAAGTTAACTAAATATCTAACAAACTAGATATTAAGTTAACTATTACAATAACAAACAATTACAT
Organism: Arctium lappa; assembly: GCA_023525745.1. Classification (NCBI taxonomy): domain Eukaryota; kingdom Viridiplantae; phylum Streptophyta; class Magnoliopsida; order Asterales; family Asteraceae; genus Arctium; species Arctium lappa. The sequence continues at coordinate 23,428,031 of CM042051.1, read as the reverse complement.
TGAATTACATTGACATTTATTACAAATAGACATAGACTTTATTATCGAGAGTCGACGTTCCGGCTTTAGCTTCAGATTGCGATCTTCAGTTTGGATGATCTGGAATCCAATGAGACTGTGGTCTAACAATCTCCCCCTTTGGATCAAGATCATTTAATAAAAAGATTTATCCAATTCAGTCTTCTTGTTCAGCTCAGAAGATGCAATCTCTTTCTCTGAAATCAACATGTCTTCAATCTACTTTCTTTAGAAGAATTCAGTCTTTGACGTGATTCTTGAAACATGTGATCTTTGCCATTTCTTGTGTAGTCAGTTAGCCTCCTAGTATTGTTCTTGTTGATAGAATCAATTTCTGCTTTCATAGCTTCAATCCACCTATTATCCTTAGCTACTTCTTTATAGTTTCTTGGTTCGTCTTCTACTAGTAATAATTCATCCGTATTGGCATATATATCACTCAAGGCCCTATAACCTCTTATAGGTGTATGATCAATTCTTGAATCTTTTGTTGAAGGCATATCAGCTTCTGAATTTGGTGAATGGATGGTTGATTGTTGTGGGCTATACACATGAGTAGATATCTGGGAATTGGGTGTCGTAGGTACTTCTTCATCTGAATCATTGTTACCTTGTGTAACATCATTCTCGAAATCTTCACTTTCATTCAAGATATACTAAGTACCAGTTATTTCATTATTCCCTATAATGAAATTAGTCAATTCGGGTCTATCTGGATCCAAATCTTTGTTATATTCCTTCCAATTCCATGTCTCATTTTCCTTGAATTTGACGTCCCGACTGACACAAATTCTATTATTTATTGGATCAAACAGGCGGTATGCTTTTGATCCTGGCTCACTGCCTAAGTATAACATTCGTATACTTCTATCATCTAATTTCGTCAAGTGTTGTGAAGGTACATTTGCATATGTGATGCATCCAAAAATCCTTAGATGATGTTGGCTTGGCTTTCTTCCCTTCAATGCTTCATATGGAGTAATGTCATCAAGTGACTTTGTTGGTATGCAATTCAATATCAGTATGGCATGTCTAACTGCTTCTGCCCAAAAATTCTGTGGCAAATTCGTTGCCTTCATCATGCATCTTGTTGCTGAAAAAATTATCCTATTTTTTCGTTCAACAACTCCGTTTTGTTGAGGTGAGTATGGTGTAGTTAATTGTCTTGTGATGCCATTGTCTTTGAAGTATTGTAGGAATTCATTTGATGTGAATTCTCCTCCTCTGTCTGTTCTGAACATCTTTAACTTGATTCCATGTTCGTTTTCCACCCTTTGTTTAAATTCTTTGAAAATTTCAAATGCTTGATTTTTTTAATCTAGAAAGTATTCCCACATATATCTTGAGTAGTCGTCTACTAGTAGAAATATGTACCTTTTGCCCGTTGGTGTAGGTGGTGATATTGGACCACATAAATCTCCAAATACTAAATCCATCGGTGCTTCTGACCTTGATTTTAAGATCAGAAATGAGTTTTGCATTCTCATTGGCTCTCCTCTATCAACAAATATATATACATGTTCCCATTAGTGAATGTAACCTTACTACATAATCTTGTCTATTTGAAATTTACACGGAATTGAGGACTAATGTTCAACTTAAATTTCTCAAGCAGTCTGGACTCATTGTCCTATTAAGGTGTCTTAAAGTTCTCTTGTAATTCGGAAAGCCCATAAACCAGAAGCTGAAATCATCCATGGTTACTAATTCCACATACTTGTTTGACGGCTTCTTCGAGTTCATGCTCTCACCTACTCCTTTTATCTTTTCCAATGGAATTGACACCTACAAACACAGTTATATATGTCAAGATACTGCTATAAAATCAAAGACGTGCACGGGATGTAAATATTTCTTTGAAGGCTCCCTAGCTACCTTATATTGGAACTTTAATAGCTCCCCTGTTGTAGAATACGTTTGGAGGGATTTCTCACTGCAAAATCCAAGCCTTTCTGAAGTCATGAAGAGGATGCCTGCAATTGCACCAGCTGTAGTGTATATGTGGCATCGTGAGGCGTGCAACAACTTCTCACTATCCCTGGTACTGAAACTTTTCCTGAAGATTTTTGCTTCATGACCAAGTGGTAGGATTTTGGCCCCATAACTCAACTTTTGTTTCATTATTTCTATTAGTTTGGGTACCAAGCTCACTGCAATTATACAAAAATGAAAATGCTGTTAGATTGAGGGAGAGAATTGAAATAGAACCATTCGTCGTCATTGTATAAGTGTGGGACAAGATAATTACCATGACTTCTAATCCGGACTGAAAAACTGTCTTTGCGTTCTATGCCTTTGATTTTGGAAGTAGAAAGAGGAAAACCGGGTTCATAAGGTTTAGAAAGAAGTAGTCCCCTTGTTGATGTCATAGGAATGCCCATGGCACTGCCTGATAATCTGTTTTCCATATTTTGACGTCGGATTGCTGGAATTTGGTTTTCTTGATGGTATGGAAGCTAAATCCTGAATTGCACTTGTTGAGTAATATGTTCTGGATCATGATATTTATAAGCTTATAAAGGTGGCTTAAGTTAACACCTTTTAGTTGGACGAGTCATCGATTTGTCATCGTTGCTGGTGGTATGAATGTGAGGATATAAAATAAAATCCTGATTTGAATAGATTCAGATATTTTGACTTGTGTCTTCAGCTTTTTGTGGCTACTTTTCCTTTTATTTGTATCGGTCTCTTGATAAGGTTTATATACTTATACATATCTACTTTTTAGTGTATTGCTGACTGCTTAATTAATTCATAGATTTCCATTAAATGGTAATGCAGAAAAGCATATTACAATCGACATACAGACAAACCACATGCATATTACATCAGCAAGATAAAAAAATCTGAAATTGAATAGTGAAACATGCAGTCTTGATTTTACTTTTTTGGATGATGAAATTCATAGGCATATATAAATTGATTACTTTTAGTTGGATGAGTCATCCATGTCTTATGGTTACTGGTGGTTGGTAGTTGAGTCTTTTCTGGGGCACTATTTGCCTTCATGATGTCGTTGCTTTTGACAGTATATACTTAGCTTTCTTGTCATACTGACGGTTTCTTTAAAATTAAGTTATTAAGTGTTTGGTAATTAATTAAGTTTACTGATTAATATTCATTAGTGGTATATTAAGGTAGATACAAGACATACCATCAAGTCACATTCAAGTTATTAAAGACCACCCCAGTTATTTATTAATCAAGTTTTTGAATTCAATCACACATGCATGTATGTCGTCTAATGGATTACTAGGAATATCATATGACAGCTGACACTCTTGCTTATGGATTACTAGGGATGTCATGTCATGTCATGCATTTTTGCCGAGTGGCTGCACTATGGATCAAAGGCCCGCAAAGTCGACCGATGTGTTTTTAGCCGAATTCCATCATCGTTAGGATTTTTTTTTTAAGTTTTTTTGATTGATTTCAAAATATTTTTTAAGTTTTTTTGTTAATTTCGAGGGACTTTATCGTTTTTTTAGTTGATGTTCCTTATGTTTTCTAATATCCTCGAGCACCCCCTCATAGTGTAGCCGGTGCACCTTTCATACCCCAAAAAGGTTCTACTTACCTATAATTCTTTTTGTAGGTGCATGGGACCCCCTCGGCCCTTCATGGTCTTTATATTATTTGCTTAATCCGATTGAGGTGTAAAGTAGTGGGATGGTGGCTTTGATTCTTACATTTTAGTTCCTATACATGGATATATACAGATCATGGTTCCTTTAGGATCTTCTTTTCTCCATTGCCATGTCACGGTTACAAACAACACGTGATATGCAACATAATCCGACATTTGACAGTATATTTTAATTTCTGTCTGCTATATTTTTTTCCTTGTCGATGCGAATGCTTTTTTGTCTTAATTTTCTTATAAACTAAATACAAACCACTTTTTCTTGAATTATAAATCTGAATTAGGATGCAGGAGAGAGGAAGGCAAGAAAGAGTTGATGCAATTAAGATACAAGTAATGATTGCCCGAGGTTGAGGCAGAAAAACTACAGCCCAAATAAGTTGGCATATATTCTTCTGTTAAGAAATATCCCATTTTGACGTAGCCTTTTCAAAACACCTATGGATAAGCCAATTTTTTAGAATATGGTTAACGATTTGAAAAGGTGTTGTGTGTGGCTTTGGGAGTGTCATTAGTCGGACAGATGCATGGGACGTCTAGACAAGATACGAGGAGAGCTCATAAAACAAATTCTATTGAGGTTATTAGGAACGTATGGCAACTGAGTAAAAGAATTTGAGTACAGGAGTAAGTTTGTCTTGTAAGTTTGTTGAAAATAGAGGATTGGGAACATGATGGACCAAATGTGTAGGACAATTTACCGAATTACATAGATTTATCGTTTGGGCACTTTAGATTAGCTTTCTGTTGGTTTTGATTATTGTGATTGCAGTAAGTTGTATAATTGTATTGTAACAATCATGATAACGACCTTGTGGCAACAGTTAGCTAAAACAGATATTTCACCTATTATGTGTTAACTCAGATCAGATATAGCATTGATCTCAGGATCAACCTTATCAATTTCACTCATTGCATGTGAGAGTAAGAGCACATAGATTTTGGGTTCATCTCATACCCTATGTACATATCTATGGAAGAGAAATATGTGGAACCCCAAGGATTACTCACCAAAAGAGCCCTTGAGAAGAAAATGGAGGTTCCAACATATATATATATATATATATATATATATATATATATATATTGAAGAAGGATTATGCGAGAAGTTAAACATTTTACGAGAAGGCGAGAAGTGTTTGAACCTGCCCCTATATATATATGGAAAATAAATTATCCAAATTTAGCCGATGTGGGACTCTAACACGCCCACATCTTCTAGCGAGGATAGATGGGCACATAGACTCACTATGTAATTAGTGGTGCCATTAAAAGATAAAAAAAAATGTATTTTTCTTAGATTAAAAATAAAAAAACTGCCTTGAAATCAACCAAGAAGACCGAAATAGTCTCTCAAAATCGAAAAAAACTTAGAAATCCCTTGAAATCAACCAAGAAAACTTTAAAAATCTCTCGAAATGATGTAATATAATTAGGCTAAAAAACATATCGGACGACTTTACAGACCTTTAATATACGTTAAAGGTGCCCCAGTAGGGATGATTTTACCACTAGGCACATATTAACCCAAAGTGGCGATACGGGGCTATACGAGTACAAATTGCACCACAATGTCAAGTTCCTAAAGGGCAGATCTTGGCTCGCATATGATGTAAATTATTGATTTATTGATTTATCCTTGCCAGCCTTGTATTACACGATGGAATTTATAGAGTTTACATTTAAACCTAATTCTATACAAACTATGAATGGTAATACAAACTAAAAACGGTAAATGTAAGCAAATATTATATATATTTATTTATCTATTATTATATTTTGTAACATAACTTCAATCACAACTTATCACATGATCAGTTTTCCGATTTGGAGGATCTCTTAAATGGGTATGAGCACATTGTTGGATCGAAATACGTTTAATAAACAAAGTATTCTTATTTCTGAGAAATCACACTTGAAACATACATAGTTGATACATATTTATAAATACCAAAAAGGTACCATCGAACCATCGCACCCCTTCGCGTATAACTACCTATAACTATTTATAACTACCATATATATATATATATATATATACTATTTTGCATATTATTTACATAATAATCGAGATTAATCTAACATTCACCCCCTTAATCTCGATTGTGTTGAAGAAGCTCTTTTAACTCCGAGTAGTTGTCTCATAGTGACTAATCTTATCCATGGTAGTGGTTTTGTCAAGATGTCAACTCGTTGTAGTTCTCCATTGATATGCTCAACTGTTAATTCTTCTTTCTCGACACATTCACGTATAAAGTGATACTTTGCATCAATGTGTTTGCTTCTTCCATGAAATACTGGATTCTTCATTAGTGTTATTGCTGACTTATTGTCCACATAAATAGTAATCTTTTCCTCCTTTGTATCGGTAATCTTGAGTAGTCTTTTTAGCCAAATTGCCTGTGTTGCTACTATTGTTGCCGCAATAAACTCCGATTCACATGAGGATAGAGCCACTGTCCCTTGCTTCTGAGTGCTCCAAGTGATAGGTGAATTTCCAAAATAGAAAATTATTCCAGTTGTACCTTTTCCTTCTTGTGTGTTAACACCGTAACTGCTGTCACTATAGCCTTGTATCTTGTTTCCTCCTTCATGTCCATAAGTTATGCCATAGTCTTTTGTTCCCTTGATATAATGCAGCACTTGCTTGATTGCTTTCATATGCTGCTCTTGTGGATCTTGCATGAAACGGCTAAGTAATCCAACTGAAAAACTTAGATCAGGTCTTGTGTGTAGTAAGTATCGTAAACATCCAATTAGGGTCCGATATTCGGTGGTGTCTACGGACTTTCCTTCTGTTATTTTTGTAAGTTTGAGACCTGGTTCCATAGGTATCTTTGCTTCATTGCAGTCTAATGACCCTGTATCACTAAGTATCTTATTCACGTAGCCAGTTTGTTTTATTGAGATTTCACCCCTTTTCTGTGTAACCTCAATACCAAGATAATAAGCGAGTAATCCTAGATCACTCATGTTGAATTTTTCTTTCATTTGATCCTTGAAAACTTCAATATCTCTCTTTGATGATCCAGTAACTATTAGATCATCAACGTATACTCCGATCAGTAGCGTTGACGCCTTACTTATTCTTGTATAGACTGCTTGCTCTAATGCACATTTCTTGAAACCAAGTATCTTTAAAGTGTTATCCAACTTGGTGTACCATGCTCGTGGAGCTTGTCTTAATCCATAGAGTGCTTTCATGAGTCTGTAAACTTTTCTTTCGTCTCCTTCCTTTATAAAACCTTCTGGCTGTGAGACATAAACTTCTTCCTTCAATTCTCCTTGCAGAAATGCTGATTTTACATCTAGGTGATGTACTTCCCATCTGTTATATGCAGATAAAGCCAATATCAGTCGTATTGTTTCGATCCGTGCTACTGGTGCAAAGACTTCATCAAAGTCTATGACGTGTTCTTGAATATATCCTTTGGCTACTAGTCGTGATTTGTGCTTTAATATTCTTCCGTCAGCATCCCTTTTTGTCTTGAATACCCATTTTAAACCAATTGCTTTATGATCTTTTGGTAGGGTAGTTAGCCTCCAAGTATTGTTCTTGTTGATAGAATGAATTTCTGCTTTCATAGCTTCAATCCACTTGTCATCCTTTGCTGCTTCCTTGTAGTTTCTTGGTTCGTCTTCTACCAATAATAATTCATCTGTATTGGCATATATGTCACTTAAGGACCTGTAACCTCTTACAGGCGTATGATAAATTCTTGAATCTGTTGTAGAAGGTGTATCAACTTCTGAATCTAGAGGGTTTATGGTGGATTGTTGTGGGCTATGAGTAGACATCTGTGAATTGGGTGTAGTAGGTACTTCATCATTTAAATCATTGTTACCATGTGTAACATTATTCTCGAAGTCTTCACTTTCATTCAAGATATATTGAGTACAGTCGTTTCATTATTCCCTATAATGAAATCAGTCCATTCTGGTCTATCTAGATCGAAATCTTTGGTGAAATCTTCCCATTTCCATGTTTCATCTTCCTTGAATTTTACGTCTCGACTAACGCAAATTTTATTCTTTATTGGATCAAACAGGCGGTATGCTTTTGATCCTTGCTCACTGCCTAAGTATACCATTCGTATACTTCTATCATCTAATTTTGTCAAGTGTTGTGAAGGTACCCTTGCATATGCGATGCATCAAAAAATCCTTAGATGATGTAGATCTGGTTTTCTCCCCTTCAGTGCTTCGTATGGTGTAATGTCCTCAAGTGACTTTGTTGGTGTGCAATTCAATATAAGTATGGCATGTCTAATTGCTTCTGCCCAAAAAATTTGTGGCAGGTTCGTTGCCTTCATCATGCATCTTGTTGCTGAAAGAATTGTTCTATTTTTCCGTTCAACAACTCCGTTTTGTTGCGGCGAATATGGTGCAGTTAATTCCCTTGAGATGCCATTGTTTTTACAGTATTGTAGGAATTCATTTGATGTGAATTCCCCTCCTCTGTCTGTTCTGAACATCTTCAACTTGATTTCAAGTTCGTTTTCCAGCCTTTGCTTAAATACTCTAAAGATCTCAAAAGCCTGATCTTTTGATTCTAGAAAGTATTCCCACATATATCTTGAGTAATCATCTACTAGTAGGAATATATACCTTTTGCCGGTTGGTGTATGTGGTGACATTGGAGCACATAGATCTCCATATACTAAATCCAATGGTGCTTGTGACCTTGATTTTGCTTGATGTGGAAATGGAGATCTGCTGTGTTTTCCTTTTAAACATATATCACAAATATTTGACGTATGTTTGGTGGGAGGTATTCCATGAACCAATTTCCTTGAAACCATTTTCTTCATTGAGTCAAAGTTCAGATGACCCAACCTAGCATGCCATAACCATGCTTTGTCTTGAAGATTGGTTAATAAACAGACGGGTTTGCCTATCTTCAAATTGGCCTTGTAAAGGCGGTTCATTGATCGTGAGACTCTTAATAGAATTTTGTTGCTCGAGTCATATAGTAGTAGTAGTTCGTCTTCCCTGACTACCTTACAGCCATTTTCTGTCAATTGGCCTAGGCTTAGTATATTACTCTTTAGGCTTGGTACTCGCTGTTCTTTATTTTTGCATTCCAACAGTATAGATCCTTTCCCTTTGATCTCTACGTATGATCCATCTCCGAATCGTACGTTTTCGGTAGTCCTTTCGTCAATCTCGTTGAAATGATCCTTGATTCCTGTCATGTGATTACTTGCACCGTTGTCTAGATACCATAGACTTTCATCACTTGAATTCATTTTGCTTACTTCGAGATTTCTTTCGTTCAAGAGAATTTTTCTTGTCCTCTTTAATAGTCGCCATGAGTAGCGTTGGTTCTAAGTCTTCTTCAATGAGATTAGAATGTTCTGGTTCTTGAGTCTTCTGTGGGCATTGTCTGGCAAAATGTCCACTCCTTTTGCAATTATAGCATAATATCTTACTCTTATCAGGAGTAAATTTCTTTGTATTACCAATAGTTTCTCTTTTGAAACTATTTTGTGAGGGTTCCCAATTTTTTCTTTCTGATCTGAATCTGTTATACCCTCGTCCTCGTGATTGATTAAATTTTCCACGACTACGTCCTCTAAAAGGTTGGCCCCGTCCGACATGTTGTGTGAACATTAGTCCTTCCTGACTGTCCACCGGTTTTTCTTTCTTAAATTTTAGTCTTTCTTCAAAAGTCTTCAATCTCCCGATTGCTTCGTCTAATGACATAGTGTCTAGATCTGAGTATTGTTCAATGGATGTGACTATTTGAAGGAATCTGTCTGGTACGACATTTAGTAGTTTTCGTACGAGAACAGGGTCATCAAATGTCAATCCAATACTTGCTGCCTTGTTGATAATACTCGTTATCTTCGTAATGAATGGATCTATTGACTCATTGTCTTTCATCTGTAACATCTCAAATTCTGATTTGAGTGTTTGTTGCCTTGCTTTCTCGACACGATCTACCCCAACGTGTCTAGTCTTTAATGCATCCCAGATTGCCTTTGCGGTCTTGATGTGAAGCAGTTGATCTTCTGGTAGTGATTGGTAAAAGTATGCGGTAGCGGTTTTATCGTTCTTTATATCCGCTTTTGTTGTCGGTTGTGGTTTAATCATTTCCCAAAGACCATTTGCTTCCAGTATCACTTGCATTCGGATTGCCCAAATGTTGTACTTTGAACTTTTCAACATAGGACATTGGAAATGGGTATTTGACCCGATTTCCCTAATTTTGGAACTATCTTCAGGTTCTTGTCTTTTTCCCCCGTCATAATCTTATCTGATCTCTTTTAAAAAATTTCAAAATTTTATAATGGCTAGTTATAAAAATTGAAATAACTTTTGTTTTCTTTTAAATAAAACTTATTTTTTTTTTAAATATAAATGTTTTAAAGGAAACAATTATAGATAAAGGGTTAAAAAAAATTAGGTCAGAATTTGAAAGGGGAAAAATTTGAGACGTGCACCTTTGTGTGCGTGATGTGGGGAATAGAAGATAGGGTCGCGATTCCCTTCTTCTTCCTCGTTCGATTTTGGCCGATCTTCCTTCTGAACGGCGCTATTTGCCGATCTCCTTCTTCTGGCGGTGGTTGCCGATCTCCTTCTTTCGAGCGGCGGTTTACCGGTTTGAGTGGCGATTTACCGATTGTGGTATCCCCTTTTTCCGGTGACCGGTTTGCCAAGCCTTATGCTTGCCTTCGATTTTGCCAACTCGTATGGTTGTGATTGAGAGAGTTCTTCTCCAATTTCGAGACAGGTATGTTTGCCCCTGTTTCTGTTTCAGTGGGTGCCAGTGGTGGTAATATTTTATGAAATTTGGCCGCCCTAGCTAGGTATCCGATTTGAGAAATCTGATTAACCCCAATTGATCGATGATGATGGTGGCTGATCTCAATGTGATTTTCTTGGTGACTTTCTCTGGTTTGATTTCTAGGTAGATGATGAGAACTTGGTATTATGATAACCAATGCTCTGATACCAAAGGTTGGAACGAAATACGTTTAATAAACAAAGTATTCTTATTTATGAGAAATCACACTTGAAACATACATAGTTGATACATATTTATAGATACCGAAAAGATACCATCGAACCATCGCACCCCTTCACGTATAACTATTTATAACTACCATATATATATATATATATATATATACTATTTTGCAAATTATTTACATAATAATCGAGATTAATCTAAGACACATCTACTCTATTAAATAAGCCAAAACAGTCTTAAAGAGTTGAAGTTTAAACCAATTGAGTCCAAAAATGCCATGGACTAAGAGACATCGAAATCGTACACATACATTTTTTTTCTCATCAGAGAACCCAAATGTGGAAATAGCTACAAGACTTTACATTTTAAATTTACATATATGTTTTTCACATCAATTGCTTAAGCAGTCAAGACCCAAGTGTATGATGGAGGTATCTTAATGTTTTCTTATAATTTATAGATCCCATAAACCAGAAGTTGATATCATCAATGGTCACTAGCTCCACATAGTTGTCTAATTAACTCTTCATGTACATACAATCTCGTACTCCTTGTATCTTTCCTAGTGGGATTGACACCTGCACACAATGACTTACAAGTCAAGCCATTGTTTAAAGAACTGATGAATAATGTTGCACCATATGAAGTCTACGCAGATTCGATTCCACATTCTCAATTGAATCCAAACCAGCAAGAACAACTCATTTCTCTGCCGTCTCCAGCATTCTCTCACTAATTTTTCAAGAAAGGTTGTATGTAAATTTTACGACAGGTAGAAGATATACTGTCAAAACTCTGATTTATGATTTATATCACGTGTTCTTGTAATTAATCATATCATAACTTCTTTCAGGACAAATAGCATTTTGAACTTGGTTTTCTTTATGCGACAGAAGGGTATCTATCGTATATATTGAATCATAAATTAAGTATGTTTCGTGATATTTGTAGTATCGAATTTAATATTGGAGAAGACAAAAGATTTTTATTTTGCTTGGCATTTGGTGATTTGCCTTTTTGGCTTTGGCATTCCCTTCTCCACTTACATTTCTTCAACTAGACTCCAATATTTATAATACTCAAAGAGACATATGAAACTAATTAAGTAGACTTGTTGAATTATATTTAAATCTAGACCCATCAACTGATCTTGAAAACCAAAAGACTTCTGACATTATTTTTAATATAAATTCAATTAATTTACTCCATCAATATTTTGTATCCATGACATGGTGTATTTATTGGTGCTACAAACAGAGAAAAGGTCTAAAAGATCTCATATTTTTAACCCTGAACTGAGAATTATAAGATAAGAAAGCTACTGTCCCAACACTTCACACCTAAATTAAGAAAAGCATAATAAAGGATCATGCTGATGTAAGTTGCATGTGATTTGTTGGCATGTTGATTCTAATATGTATTTTTCTAACAACTGTTCATTACTAATTAATGGAAATTATGGTCGGAACAGTCAGCATGACACTAAAAGTAAATATATAAACCTTATCTAGAGAATCGATATCAATAAAAGGAAAAAAATCCACAAAAAACTGATCAGTACCTACCTTGTCGATCAATTGTGCCGACAAGTCAAAAGGGGTGATTCTATTCAATCAGGCTAATATTTTATGCCCCATCATTTCAAACTACCTAGCAACGATGACACATAGATGACTCATCCAACTAAAGGTGTTAACTTAGATCGCCTTTGTAAGCTTATAAATATCATGATCCCGAACACATTATCCAACAACTCAATCAGCATTAGCTTCCAGACCATCAAGACAACCAAATCACTTCAATCCAACGTCAAAATATGGATGCCAGATTATCAGACACTGTTTTGGGCATTCCGATGACATCAACAAGGGGACTACTTCTTTCTAAACCTTATGCACACCAATATACTGTTTCTACTTCCCACATCAACGGCATAAAAAGAAAAGGAAGTTTTGCAGTCCCGATAAAAAATCATGGTAAATATTTTCTCACACTGATACAATTACAGGAAAAAGTTCTATTTCTCTCGCTCAATCTAACAAAGTTTGCATTTTTGGAATTGCAGCGAGCTTAGTACCCAAACTAATAGAAATTGTGAAACAAAAGTTAAATTATTCTGCCAAAATCTTACCGGTACATGGTCGTGAAGCAAAAATCTTCAGGAAAAGTTTCAGTACTGGGGATGGTGAAAAGTTGTTACACACCTCCCACTGCTACCTATACACAACGGCTGGTGCGATTGCAGGCATCCTCTTCATGTCTACTGAAAGGGTTGGATTTTGCAGTGATAGATCCCTACAAACATATTCTACAACTGGGGAGCTCTTAAAGTTCCAATATAAGGTAGGGATCCGCCAAAGTATATATTTACATCCTGTACAACTTTGTTTTCATTTTAAAGGAGTATATTGACATGATTGTTTTTGTAGGTGTCAATCCCGTTGGGTAAGATAAAAGGGGTAGGTGAGAGCATGAACATGAAGAGACCGTCGAACAAGTATGTGGAATTAGTAACCATGGATGATTTCAGCTTCTGGTTTATGGGATTTCCAAATTACAGGAAAACTCTAAGACACCTTCGTAGGACAATCGATCCAGACTGCTTATAAGCAATTGATGTTGAACATTAGTCCTCAGTTCCATGTAAATTTCAAATAGACAACAGTTTGTAGTACGTTACCTTCACCAACGGGAACATGTATATTTGTTGATAGAGGAGAGACAATGAGAATGACTCGTTTCCCATCTTAATTATGGTTTTAATCGTTCAAACATGAAGACTAGTATTTCCTATATTTTGCTTGTATTATTAATTGAAATCGTAAGTTCATTCCATCAGAGCATATAATATATGTTGATGGCTACTGTGAAATCGATGATGAGAAAGTAGGGTAATACGCCGGTGCAACTGAACAAGAAAAACATAAATATCTACAATCGTACACATCTTTTTTAATGTACGAGCTATAGGAATAAATCTCTACATAACCTCAGCTCTACTGGTACTTATTTCTTGACCAATAGTATTTCTTCATCCTGATTTTGAAATAGAACTCTTTCTTCTGGATCATTAGAATTTTGGACCATCATGTATCAGTGGCAGTGGATCGTACTTCTATCTCTAGGTACATCATTTGCAGCTAACGCAATTTGGACTCATGACTGCGCAGGTCGCCGCTCCATCTCGTTATCAACTAAAAAACGTAACACGTTGACTTAGCAAGCCTTGCGACACCCGGCCGCCGGCTGAGGTTGCATACATGAATTGCCCAATAAGGGGCAGATTATTCTAGGGCTTATCCATTTAACTCATTTATTCCTTTCCCAATAAGGAACGTACTTCTGGCTATTTTGGTTGTATCGTTCGATCATTTGATCACATAAGTTGCTTGCAACTCCCATTTAATTTACACTATCATACCCATAGTGGAACCACACTAAAGGCCATATCAAAATTAAAGAAAGTCCATATCACTACTTTGATTTCACTACCTTCACACCACTTTACACCTCAATCGGATCATTAAACAAATTAGAGACCGTGTCACTACTTAGATTTCAGTTTGCTCATCTTCCACATGTATTTTGCTATGAAATGTTTCAATGTCGATTATAATAAGCCTTTTTCCAATTTATGTGCATTACAAACTAATGAATATCTTTGAAAGGAGTAGTCAACATGCACTACAAAACTGACAACTATTTCCGGCGGACAAATCTCCCGGAAATTGTTGTTTTCGGCAGATTTATGGCGGATTTGCCTACCGGGAAAAAAGTCGCCAGAAATACATTTTTTCGACTGATGTTTCGGCGGACCAAAATGTTTTCGGCGGGTACATCCGCCAAAAATTTGTTTGATTTTTTTTTAAATAATTAACCCGAAATAAATGTTTTCTAATTAAAAAAATTAATCCTATACCCATTTTCGGCGGATTTTCGGCGGTTTAATCCGCCGAAAACTTTTAAAAACTTTTTTTATTTTTTAATGAAAAAAAGTATTTTTGACGAGTTTTTTGGCCGATTTTATGCGGACTAATCCGCCGAAAATTATTAATTATCTAATTTATTTATATTAATTATTATTTATTTATTTACTTATTTTCGACGGATTAATCCGCCAAAAATATTGAAAATATCATAAACAGAAAACCTGTTTTTCATTAAAAAAATGTTGGAGTAAATTTTACATATAAAAGACATGCAGGTACATTACTGCATATAAATGAAGTCGGGCATATACTTCAAAAGAAAATTTATCTTTATTTACTCCACTCATTCATACATCTTGATATACACATATATATATACACACTTAAAAGACACCTCCAACCAACACAACATTTGGAATATAACCGACCCATGATTTACATGAAGACATACAAACTTTAATATAATTACATGAGACACCCTAGACTTAATATTCAATACAACTAAACCCCTAAAGTTTAGTTTACATTCTAACATTACCCCTTAAACTAAACTTTAGGTAAACATCAAGATTTGTTCTCTTGAAACCTTCAATCAAACAATCTTCAATCTTCAAAAAAAACACAAAACACATCGAACTTTTGGAAGTCAGCCATCCACCAAGATATTTTCACTTGGTAGGTAACATACTCTTTGAAGTATCACAATCATCTCCCCAAATCCTTTTATTGGAGATGGCATTACCAACTTTCATAAAGTCATTTTCTAAAACATCATTGTCCCGATTTTTTTTAACGAAAACGAGATCACCAACATTCAAAAAATCAAACTACTTCACTTTGGAAGTTTCACCGATCACAATTTTCTTCAATCTTCGATGCCATATGTTCTTGACATCAACTTCGGATCTACCGGGTAACCATTTACATATTTTCACCCATTGGTTCCCTAAATGTTTTTGTAGCCAAATCACCATTCGTTTTTCTTCCTCGCAGAATAGAATTCCTTTCTTTAAATTTGGTTGAAGCTTGCCAATCCACCGTGTTGTACAAGACTTTCCGGAACGCTTTAACAATCCTTGGGAGAGAAGAAGATTCCATTTTCTTGGTCCATGAATCTTGATGTGTTCTACAAAAATTTTGTCTTCAACGTCATTCCAAGGCCCTTTCTTGATTTTTCTTTTAACTCTTGTAGAATCAATCCATCCAACCTTTTTGATCATTCTAGTACATCTTTTTTTTTAATGTAGCCATAAAAATAACAATCTGCACACATTTGTTCTTCGGCTGCAAAAAACTAATCAACAAAGAAGAATTGTTCTCTTTTCTTCCTTTATTGCATACTGCAAGCTTTCTTTTCCCCTTTCCCCTTTTGTACCAAATACTTTCTCCTTTTCTTCTTTGTGGAATAACAACAGGAACAGAAGAGAGCTTCTTTACTACGTTTTTCTTTAAATCAATAGCCTAAATATCATGGCTATGATACCACTTTCTTGGAGTAATTTTTACATATAAAAGACATGCAGGAACATTACTGCATATAAATGAAGTCTGACATATACTTCAAAAAGAAATTTATCTTTATTTACTCCACTCATTCATACGTCAAGATATACACATATATATACACACTTAAAAGACACCTCCAACCAACACAACGGTTGGAATATAACCGACCCATAATTTACATGAAGACATACAAACTTTAATCTAATTACATGAGATACTGGAATTAATATTAAATACAACTAAACGCCAAAACTTTAGTTTACATTCTAACAAAAAACGTGCTACAAAACAGTAAAAACGTGTTGAAAGTTTAAAAACCCTATAAATTGTCAAAAACTGTAAAAAAACATAAAATACAACTAACTTGTTATAAATTAAGATCCTAAATCCCGATACATTGTTCAAATATTATTCTAAAATACGTTCCAACAACAAAATTCAACAAATTGTTAAAGATAAACAAATATCTCATCACATGGGTGGCGATGGCGAGGGCAGGGGAGGGGCGGGGGCTGACAGAACTAGCTCCGTTAAATCCCAACTCGAATCCAAATGGATCCATTAAAGCCCACTTTATTATACTCCTTGTAATACTTGATTAAACCATAATTTTTCTTCACGTAAAACGTCAATTAGAGCCTCTATTTCTTCTAAACACATCATTACCTCAATTGAAGCCCACTTTATTTTTATTGTTTTATTTATTTTATTTTATCTTTATTTTTTAAAAACCTTTTATTTTTTTATGTTCTTTTAAAAAAATAAAGTTTTCAGTGGATTTTCGGCGGATTTAATTATTTTTTATTATTATTTTTAATTATTTAAAGAGGAAAAGAAAAAAATGAATTTAATATTTTTTGCGGATTTTCGGCGGATCTAAATTTTATTTATTTATTTAAATTTTTAAAGAGAAAAAGACAAAAAAAAATTTAATTAATATTTTCGGCGGATCTAATATTTTTTTATTTTAAATACAAAAATATCCGCCGAAATTTCTTATACTTTTCTGGCGGTTTTTCGACGGTTTATTATTTTTTTATTTTTTAAATTCTTTTATGGAAAATAATTAATTAAAAGTTTCTGACGGATTTTAATTAATTATAATCCGCTATAAAGTTTGAATTGATTTTCTCTAATATCGAAAAAAAATTAAAAACGATCGGAAATCCTCCGAAAATAAAAGGTTTTTTTTTAAATAAAAAATAATTTTCCGACGGATTTCCGGCAAAAGTCACCGGGGTTTGACGTGTTTCACTTCCGCTAGAAAAACCCTTTTATCTAGTAGTGATGACAAGGAAAAGTAAAAGACCTTATTGAAAGGAATAGAGAAAAATATCTCAGAAGAAAAGAGGAAGCACCATCATCTCAATTGTGCTCACTAGTCAACATTGGTAAATCTATTTATCAGACTTTATTTTATCCCCTCGCATCCAAACCGCCAGTAACAATGACACATCTATGACTCATGCCGCTAAAAATCGCCAACTTCACCATCTTTAGAGGCTTATAAATGTCATGATGATCCATAACACATTACCCAACAACTTCCACATCGAGCTTCCAAACCTGCCCTACAAATCACAGCAATACAACAGAAGAGAATATTGATTCAAGCTTCAATTAAAAATTGTATTTCAGTCACGGGGCAAGGCTAAACAAATCCCAAGATCATCCCAAAATGAAACCCATGCATGGCGTGATTCATTTGGTATGTTTGATTAATTTGAAAGCGTAAACAGTGATTATTAATGAACATATAACAGATTGTTGGTGTTCAATGATAAAAGCTATGAAATTGGTTGATGTTTATTTATATCATTTGATGACAATACAAAACTAGTCCATGGTAACGCCAGACTATGCCGAAGACTATGCCGAACACAGGAGATTAGGTGAGAGGGCGGTTGGTTAATTTGAATAGGCATGGATTATTCCGAGTGTTGGATATAGATTTCTTGTTTGTATTCTCATTTATACAATATACGTTGAATGAGACAGATTGCTAAAATCACATGGAATTGATGAAAAAGGTAAAAGAAGAAACGAAAAGGGGAATACATGATTGATATATATATATGACTTTAGATATGTATGTCATGTCTGAAGTTTCACCACAATACCCATCAACATATGTTAATTAATATGAGTCTTGCATTCTCATTGGCTCTCCTCTATCAACAAATATATATACATGTTCCCATTAGTGAATGAAACCTTACTACATAATCTTGTCTATTTGAAATTTACATGGAATTGAGGACTAATGTTCAACTTAAATTTCTCAAGCAGTCTGGACTGATTGTCCTATGAAGGTGTCTTAAAGTTCTCTTGTAATTTGGAAAGCCCATAAACCAGAAGCTGAAATCATCCATGGTTACTAATTCCACATACTTGTTCGACGACTTCTTCGAGTTCATACTCTCACCTACTCCTTTTATCTTTTCCAATGGAATTGACACCTACAAACACAGTTATATATGTCAAGATACTGCTCTAAAATCAAAGACGTGCACGGGATGTAAATATTTCTTTGAAGGCTCCCTAGCTACCTTATATAGGAACTTTAATAGCTCCCCTGCTGTAGAATACGTTTGGAGGGATTTCTGACTGCAAAATCCAAGCCTTTCTCTAGTCATGAAGAAGATGCCTGCAATTGCACCAGTTGTAGTGTATATGTGGCATCGTGAGGCGTGCAACAACTTCTCATTATCCCTGGTACTGAAACTTTTCCTGAAGATTTTTGCTTCATGACCAACTGGTAGGATTTTGGCCCCATAACTCAACTTTTGTTTCATTATTTCTATTAGTTTGGGTACTAAGCTCACTGCAATTATACAAAAATGAAAATGCTGTTAGATTGAGGGAGAGAATTGAAATAGAACCATTCATCGTCGTTGTATCAGTGTGGGACAATATCATTACAATGACTTCTAATCCGGACTGAAAAACTGTCTTTGCGTTCTAGGCCTTTGATTTTGGAAGTATAAAGAGGAAAACGGGGTTCATAAGGTTTAGAAAGAAGTAGTCCCCTTGTTGATGTCATAGGAATGCCCATGACACTGCCTGATAATCTGTTTTCCATATTTTGATGTCGGATTGCTGGAATTTGGTTTTCTTGATGGTATGGAAGCTAAATGCTAAATTGCACTTGTTGAATAATATGTTCTGGATCATGATATTTATAAGCTTATAAAGATGGCTGAAATTAACACCATTTAGTTGGACGAGTCATCGATTTGTCATCGTTGCTGGTGGTTTGAAATTTTGAATGTGAGGATATAAAATAAAATCCTGATTTGAATAGATTCAGATCTTTTGACTTGTGTCTTCAGCTTTTTGTGGCTACTTTTCCTTTTATTTGTATCGGTCTCTTGATAAGGTTTATATATTCATACATATTTACTTTTTAGTCTATTGCTGATTGCTTAATTAATTCATAGATTTCCATTAATTGGTAATGCAGAAAAGCAAATTACAACTGACAAACCACATGCATATTACATCAGCAAGATAAAAAAATCTGAAATAGAATAGGTGAAACATGCAGTCTTGAATTTACTTTTTTGGATGATGAAATTCATAGGCATATATAAATTGATAACTTTTAGTTGGATGAGTCATCCATGTCTTTGGTTACTGGTGGTTGGTAGTTGAGTCTTTTCTGGGGCACTAATTTGCCTTCATGATGTCGTTGCTTTTGACTGTATATACTTAGCTTTCTTGTCATACTGACGGTTTCTTTCAAATTAAGTTATTAAGTGTTTGGTAATTAATTAAGTTTACTGATTAATATTCATTAGTGGTATATTAAGGTAGATACAAGACATATCATCAAGTCACATTCAAGTTATTAAAGACCACCCCAGTTATTTATTAATCAAGTTTTTGAATTCAATCACACATGCATGTATGTCGTCTAATGGATTACTAGGAATATCATATTGACAGCTGACACTCTTGCTTATGGATTACTAGGGATGTCATATCGTGCACTTTGGCCGAGCGGCTGCACTGTGGATCAAAGGCCTGCAAAGTCGCCCGATGTGTTTTTTGCCGAATTCCATCATTGTGAGGATTCTTTTTTTATGTTTTTTTGATTGATTTCGAGATATTTTTTAAGTTTTTTTGTTAATTTCGAGAGACTTTAACGGTTTTTTGGTTGATGTTCCTTATGTTTTCTAATATCCTCGAGCACCCTCATAGTTTAGCAGGTGCACCTTTTATACCCCAAAACGTTCTACTTACCTAAAATTGGTTGAGCGGGTGCATGGGACCTGCTCGGCCCTTCATGGTCTTTATTTAATTTGCTTAATCCGATTGAGGTGTAAAGTAGTGGGATGGTGGCTTTGATTCTTATATTTTAGTTCCTATACATGGATATATACAGATCATGGTTCCTTTAGGATCTTCTTTTCTCCATTGCCATGTCATGGTTACAAACAACACGTGATATGCATCATAATCAGACATTTGACAGTATATTTTAATTTCTGTCCGCTATATTTTTTTCCTTGTCGATGCGAATGCTTTTTTGTCTTAATTTTCTTATAAACTAAATACAAACCACTTTTTCTTGAATTATAAATCTGAATTAGGATGCAGGAGAGAGGAAGGCAAGAAAGAGTTTGCTGCAATTAAAACACCAGTAATGATTGCCCAAGGTTGAGGCAGAAAAACTCCAGCCCAAATAAGTTGGCATATATTCTTCTGTTAAGAAATATCCGGTTTTGACGTAGCCTTTTCAAAACAGCTATGGATAAGCCAATTTTTTAGAATATGGTTAACGATTTGGAAAGGTGTTGTGTGTGGCTTTGGGAGTGTCATTAGTCGGACAGATGCATGGGACGTCCAGACAAGATACGAGGAGTGCTCATAAAACAAATTCTATGGAGGTTATTAGGAACGTATGGCAACTGAGTAAAAGAATTTGAGTACAGGAGTAAGTTTGTCTTGTAAGTTTGTTGAAAATAGAGGATTGGGAACATGATGGACCAAATGTGTAGGTCAATTTACCGAATTACATAGATTTATCGTTTGGGCACTTTAGATTAGCTTTCTGTTG
Organism: Arctium lappa; assembly: GCA_023525745.1. Lineage (NCBI taxonomy): Eukaryota > Viridiplantae > Streptophyta > Magnoliopsida > Asterales > Asteraceae > Arctium > Arctium lappa. The sequence continues at coordinate 23,406,897 of CM042051.1, read as the reverse complement.
GTTTTGATTATTGTGATTGCAGTAAGTTGTATAATTGTATTGTAACAATCATGACAACTTGTTGCAACAGTTACAGATATTTCACCTACTATGTGTTAACTCAGATCAGATATAGCATTGATCTCAGGATCAACCTTATCAATTTCACTCATTGCATGTGAGAGTAAGAGCACATAGATTTTGGGTTCATCTCATACCCTATGTACATATCTATGGAAGAGAAATATGTGGAACCCCAAGGATTACTCACCAAAAGAGCCTTGGGAAGAAAAGGGAGGTTCCAACATATATATATATATATATATATATATATATAGACTTGGGATCACGTGAGACCAACCTGTTTTCGTGAGACCCGTGAGACCAAGATTTTACACTTGAAACTTCACAACAAACAATGTGTAAAAACCTTCACAGCAAAACACTGTGAAAGTTCGGATTTTTTTTACCTTCACAGTGTTTGCTGTGAAGTTTCAAGTGTAAAATTTTGGTCTCACGGGTCTCACGAAAACATGTTGGTCTCACGTGAACCCATGGAAAATAAATGATCCAAATTTAGCCGATGTGGGACTCTAACACGCCCACATCTTCTAGCGAGGATAGATGGGCACATAGACTCACTATGTAATTAGAGGTGCCATTAAAAGATAAAAAAAATGTATTTTTCTTAGATTAAAAACAAAAAAACTGTCTCGAAATCAACCAAGAAGACCGAAATAGTCTCTCAAAATCGAAAAAAAAACTTAGAAATCCCTTGAAATCAACCAAGAAAACTTTAAAAATCTCTCGAAACGATGTAATATAATTAGGTTAAAAAACATATCGGACGACTTTACAGACCTTTAATATACGTTAAAGGTGCCCCCAGTAGGGAAAAAATCATGGATCTACCACTGGGCACATATTAACCCAAAGTGGCGATACGGGGCTATACGAGTACAAATTGCACCACAATGTCAAGTTCCTAAAGGGCAGATCTTGGCTCTGATACGATGTAAATTATTGATTTATCCTTGCCAGCCTTGTATAGTTGTATTACACGATGGAATTTATAGATTTTACATTTAAACCTAATTCTATTTAAACTATGAATGGTAATACAAACTAAAAACGGTAAATGTAAGTAAATATTATATATATTTATTTATCTATTATTATATTTTGTAACATAACTTCAGTCACAACTTATCACATGATCAGTTTTCCGATTTGGAGGATCTCTTAAATGGGTATGAGCACATCTACTCTATTAAATAAGCCAAAACAGTCTTGAAGAGTTGAAGTTTAAACCAATTGAGTCCAAAAATGCCATGGACTAAGAGACATCGAAATCGTACACAAACATACATTTTTTTCCTCATCAGAGAACCCAAATGTGGAAATAGCTACAAGACTTTACATTTTAAATTTACATATATATTTTTCACATCAATTGCTTAAGCAGTCAAGACCCAAGTGTATGATGGAGGTATCTTAATGTTTTCTTATAATTTATAGATCCCATAAACCAGAAGTTGATATCATCAATGGTCACTAGCTCCACATAGTTGTCTAATTAACTCTTCATGTACATACAATCTCGTACTCCTTGTATCTTTCCTAGTGGGATTGACACCTGCACACAATGACTTACAAGTCAAGCCATTGTTTAAAGAACTGATGAATAATGTTGCACCATATGAAGTCTACGCAGATTCGATTCCACATTCTCAATTGAATCCAAACCAGCAAGAACAACTCATTTCTCTGCCGTCTCCAGCATTCTCTCACTAATTTTTCAAGAAACGGTTGTATGTAAATTTAACGACAGGGAGAAGATATACTGTCAAAACTCTGATTTATGATTTATATCACGTGTTCTTGTAATTAATCATATCATAACTTCTTTCAGGACAATTAGTATTTTGAACTTGGTTTTCTTTATGCGACAGAAGGGTATATATCGTATATATTGAATCATAAATTAAGTATGTTTTGTGATATTTGTGTTATCGAATTTAATATTGGAGAAGACAAAAGATTTTTATTTTGCTTGGCAATTGGTGATTTTCCTTTTTGGCTTTGGCATTCCCTTCTCCACTTACATTTTTTCAACTAGACTTTATAATACTCAAAGAGACATATGAAACTAATTAAGTAGACTTGCTGAATTATATTTAAATCTAGACCCATCAACTGATCTTGAAAACCAAAAGACTTCAGACATTATTTTTAATATAAATTCAATTAATTTACTCCATCAATATTTTGTATCCATGACATGGTGTATTTATTGGTGCTACAAACAGAGAAAAGGTCTAAAAGATCTCATATTTTTAAACTTGAACTGAGAATTATAAGATAAGAAAGCTACTGTCCCAACACTTTACACCTAAATTAAGAAAAGCATAATAAAGGATCTTGCTGATGTAAGTTGCATGTGATTTGTTGGCATGTTGATTCTAATATGTATTTTTCTAACAACTGTGCATTACTAATTAATGGAAATCTATGGTCGGAACAGTCAGCATGACACTAAAAGTAAATATATAAACCTTATCTAGAGAATCGATATCAATAAAAGGAAAAAAATCCACAAAAAACTGATCAGTACCTACCTTCTCGATCAATTGTGCCGACGAGTCAAAAGGGGTGATTCTATTCAATCAGGCTAATATTTTATGCCCCATCATTTCAAACTACCCAGCAACGATGACACATAGATGACTCATCCAACTAAAGGTGTTAACTTAGATCGCCTTTATAAGCTTATAAATATCATGATCCCGAACACATTACCCAACAACTCAATCAGCATTGGCTTCCAGACCATCAAGACAACCAAATCACTTCAATCCGACGTCAAAATATGGATGCCAGATTATCAGGCACTGTTTTGGGCATTCCGATGACATCAACAAGGGGACTACTTCTTTCTAAACCTTATGAACACCAATATCCTGTTTCTACTTCCAACATCAACGGCATAAAAAGAAAAGGAAGTTTTGCAGTCCCGATAAAAAATCATGGTAAATATTTTCTCACACTGATACAATTACAGGAAACAGTTCTATTTCTCTCGCTCAATCTAACAAAGTTTGCATTTTTGGAATTGCAGCGAGCTTAGTACCCAAACTAATAGAAATTGTGAAACAAAAGTTAAATTATGGTGCCAAAATCTTACCAGTACATGGTCGTGAAGCAAAAATCTTCAGGAAAAGTTTCAGTACTGGGGATGGTGAAAAGTTGTTACACACCTCCCACTGCTACCTATACACAACGGCTGGTGCGATTGCAGGCATCCTCTTCATGTCTACTGAAAGGGTTGGATTTTGCAGTGATAGATCCCTACAAACATATTCTACATCTGGGGAGCTCTTAAAGTTCCAATATAAGGTAGGGATCCGCCAAAGTATATATTTACATCCTGTACAACTTTGTTTTCATTTTAAAGGAGTATATTGACATGATTGTTTTTGTAGGTGTCAATCCCGTTGGGTAAGATAAAAGGGGTAGGTGAGAGCATGAACATGAAGAGACCGTCGAACAAGTATGTGGAATTAGTAACCATGGATGATTTCAGCTTCTGGTTTATGGGATTTCCAAATTACAGGAAAACTCTAAGACACCTTCGTAGGACAATCGATCCAGACTGCTTATAAGCAATTGATGTTGAACATTAGTCCTCAGTTCCATGTAAATTTCAAATAGACAACAGTTTGTAGTATGTTACCTTCACCAACGGGAACATGTATATTTGTTGATAGAGGAGAGACAATGAGAATGACTCGTTTCCCATCTTAATTATGGTTTTAATCGTTCAAACATGAAGACTAGTATTTCCTATATTTTGCTTGTATTATTAATTGAAATCGTAAGTTCATTCCATCAGAGCATATAATATATGTTGATGGCTACTGTGAAATCGATGATGAGAAAGTAGGGTAATACGCCGGTGCAACTGAACAAGAAAAACATAAATATCTACAATCGTACACATCTTTTTTAATGTATGAGCTATAGGAATAAATCTCTACATAACCTCAGCTCTACTGGTACTTATTTCTTGGCCAATAGTATTTCTTCATCCTGATTTTGAAATAGAACTTTTTCTTCTGGATCATTAGAATTTTGGACCATCATGTATCAGTGGCAGTGGATCGTACTTCTATCTCTAGGTACATCATTTGCAGCTAACGCAATTTGGACTCACGACTGCGCAGGTCGCCGCTCCATCTCGATATCAACTAAAAAACGTAACAGGTTGACTTAGCAAGCCTTGCGACACCCGGCCGCCGGCTGAGGTTGCATACATCAATTACCCAATAAGGGGAAGATTAATCTAGGGCTTATCTATTTTGGTTATATCGTTCGATCATTTGAACAGATAAGTTGCTTGCAACTCCCATTTAATTTACACTATCATACCGATAGTGGAACCACACTAAAGGCCATATCAAAATTAAAGAAAGGCCATATCACTACTTAGATTTCACTACCTTCACACCACTTTACACCTCAATCGGATCATTAAACAAATTAGAGACCGTGTCACTACTTAGATTTCAGTTTGCTCATCTTCCACATGTATTTTGCTATGAAATGTTTCAATGTCAATTATAATAAGCCTTTTTCCAATTTATGTGCATTACAAACTAATGAATATCTATGAAAGGAGTAGTCAACATGCACTACAAAACTGACTACTATTTCCGCCGGACAAATCTCCCGGAAATTGTTGTTTTCGGCGGATTTATGGTGGATTTGCCTACCCAGAAAAAAGTCGCTGGAAATACATTTTTTCGACTGATGTTTCGGCGGACCAAAATGTTTTCGGTGGGTACATCCGCCAAAAATTTGTCTGGATTTTTTTAAATAATTAACCCGAAATAATTGTTTACTAATTTAAAAAATAAATCTTACCCATTTTCGGCGGATTTTCGGCGGTTTAATCCGCCGAAAACTTTTAAAAGCTTTTTTTTTATTTTTTAATGAAAAAAAGTATTTTCGACGAGTTTTTTGGCGGATTTTATGCGGACTAATCCGCCGAAAATTATTAATTAATTAATTAATTTATATTAATTATTATTTATTTTTTTACTTATTTTCGACGGATTAATCCGCCGAAAATATTGAAAATATCATAAACAGAAAACCTTCATTAAAAAATGTTGGATATACACATATATATACATCTGGATATACACATATATATACACACTTAAAATACACCTCCAACCAACACAACGGTTGGAATATAACCGACCCATAATTTACATGAAGACATACAAACTTTAATATAATTACATGAGACACCCTAGACTTAATATTAAATACAACTAAACCCCTAAAGGTTAGTTTACATTCTAACATTACCCCTTAAACTAAACTTTAGGTAAACATCAAGATTTGTTCTCTTGAAACCTTCAATCAAACAATCTTCAATCTTCAAAAAAAACACAAAACACATCGAACTTTTGGATGTGAGCCATCCTCCAAGATCTTTTCACTAGGTTGGTAACATACTCTTTGAAGCATCACAATCATCTCCCCAAATCCTTTTATTGGAGATGGCATTACCAACTTTCATAAATTCATTTTCTAAAACATCATTGTCCCGATTTTTTTTTAACGAAGACGAAATCACCAACATTCATAAAATCAAACTACTTCACTTTCGAAGTTTCACCGATCACAATTTTCTTCAATCTTCGATGCCATATGTTCTTTACATCAACTTCGGATCTACCGGGTAACCATTTACATATTTTCACCCATTGGTTCCCTAAATGTTTTTGTAGCCAAATCACCATTCGTTTTTCTTTCTCGCAGAATAGAATTCCTTTCTTTAAATTTGGTTGAAGCTTGCCAATCCACCGTGTTCTACAAGACTTTCCGGAACGCTTTAACAATCCTTGGGAGAGAAGAAGATTCCATTTTCTTGGTCCATGAATCTTGATGTGTTCTACAAAAATTTTGTCTTCAACGTCATTCCAAGGCCCTTTCTTGATTTTTCTTTGAACTCTTGTAGAATCAATCCATCCAACCTTTTTTATCATACTAGTACTTCTTGTTTTTTTTTAATGTAGCCATAAAAATAACAATCTGCATACATTTGTTCTTCGGCTGCAAAAAACTAATCAACAAAGAAGAATTGTTCTCTTTTCCTCCTTTATTGCATACTGCAAGCTTTCTTTTCCCCTTTGCCCTTTTGTACTTTGCCCTTTTGTACCAAATACTTTCTCCTTTTCTTCTTTGTGGAATAACAACAGGAACAGAAGAGAGTTTCTTTACCACGTTTTTCTTTAAATCAATAGCCTAAATATCATGGCTATGATACCACTTTCTTGGAGTAAATTTTACATATAAAAGACATGCAGGAACATTACTGCATATAAATGAAGTCTGACATATACTTCAAAAGGAAATTTATCTTTATTTACTCCACTCATTCATACGTCTAGATATACACACACATATATATATATATACACACTTAAAAGACACCTCCAACCAACACAACGGTTGGAATATAACCGACCCATAATTTACATGAAGACATACAAACTTTAATCAAATTACATTAGATACTAGAATTAATATTAAATACAACTAAACGCCTAAACTTTAGTTTACATTCTAACAAAAAACGTGCTACAAAACAGTAAAAACGTGCGGAAAGTGTAAAAACCCTATAAATTGTCAAAAACTGTAAAAAACATAAAATACAACTAATTTGTCATAAATTAAGATCCTAAATCCCGATACATTGTTCAAATACAACACTATGAAGATGTCTTAAAGTTCTCTTGAAATTTGGAAAGCCCATAAACCAGAAGCTGAAATCATCCATGGTTACTAATTCCACATACTTGTTCGACGGCTTCTTCGAGTTCATACTCTCACCTACTCCTTTTATCTTTTCCAATGGAATTGACACCACTGCTCTAAAATCAAAGACGTGCACGGGATGTAAATATTTCTTTGAAGGCTCCCTAGCTACCTTATATTGGAACTTTAATAGCTCCCCTGCTGTAGAATACGTTTGGAGGAATTTCTGACTGCAAAATCCAAACCTTTCTCTAGTCATGAAGAAGATGCCTGCAATTGCACCAGTTGTAGTGTATATGTGGCATCGTGAAGCGTGCAACAACTTCTCATTATCCCTGGTACTGAAACTTTTCGTGAAGATTTTTGCTTCATGACCAACTGGTAGGATTTTGGCCCCATAACTGTGTAGGTCAATTTACCGAATTACATAGATTTATCGTTTGGGCACTTTAGATTAGCTTTCTGTTGGTTTTGATTATTGTGATTGCAGTAAGTTGTATAATTGTTGGGAACTGAAGATTCTATCAAGTATGGTTACTACTGCTAGTACAAGGGTGGTTAATGCTGCTAGTACAAAATTACTACTGCTAGTTCAGAGTTAGTACTGCCAGAGTACTTTGAAGGATAATACTGCTGAGTATTACTACTGCTAGTAGAATTACTACTGCTAGTCAAAGTTAGTGTTGCTTGAACAAAGTTAGTACTGCTTAGCTAGTTAGTACTGCTAGTAGTTAGTACTGCTGAGTAGTTAATACTGCTAGAAGAAGTTACTGCTGCTGAGCATAATTAGTGCTGCTTAAGAGATACGGATGGAACAAATAACAGCTGGATATTCTGAAGATACATATGGAAGCTTAGAGATATACATGGAAGATATACTGAAGATTTGTTTATTCTTTGTAATTATTTTTTGATCAGTATATGTATAGAATAGATAGAATTAACTTTTAATAAAATTTTTTTTTGATAGAAAGAAAAATCAACCTCAAGGCATAGATCCTAATTCTAGAGAAGTAGAATTCGTATTGGTGAGTCTGTTCATCAATATTGAGGTTGAGTGTGTAATCTTGTAACTTCAAGCATTCAATACAAGTTTACAGTTTGTTCTTCATATTTTCTGTGTTAATTTACTGTTTTATCAAATATCAAAGTGTTATTCCGCAAACTTCTTTGATATTAGTTTCTGAGAATTAATTCTTGTTAAGAATTCGATCCTGACAAGTGGTATTAGAGCCTTTTCTCTCAGAAACATCTATCTATCATGGAAAATCTTACAAAATCAAGCAGTACTTTGGTCTCCAAGGTTCCAATGCTCAAACCCAGTGAGTTTGACATGTGGAAGATAAGAATCAGACAATATATTATTCTCACTGACTACTCAATGTGGGATATCATTGAGAATGGTCCGTCTGAAGCTGGAAGGATAGGACCAGATGGAAAAAGACCTCCACCAAAGACAGATGGTGAAAGAAAGATCAGACAGACAGAGATGAAGGCCTTGAGCACTCTGCTCTTGGCAATCCCCAATGAATATCAGCATCAATTTTGCAATTGCACTGATGCTCAAATTCTCTGGAATGCTCTAGAGAAAAGATTTGCTGGAACTAAGAGTATCAAAAGGAATCAAAGAGATGTTCTAAAGCAGCAATATGAGAATTTTACTTCCTCAAATAATGAGTCTATGACTCAAACTTTTGATAGGTTCAACAAACTCATTGGTGAACTGGCTACTGTTGGAGTGAAGATGGATCAAGATGACATCAACAGGAAGTTCCTCAGATCTCTTGGGGATGAATGGACTATGTATACTGTCTCTTATAGGCAGAGTGACAATCTGGAAGAGAAAGAACTTGATGATCTATACAATGATCTAAGAGTTTTTGAAACTGAGGTAGAGATCAAGAAGAAGCCTACCGGTTATGTCCACAATTCTGCACTTCTTTCAGCAGCCACTGATACTACTGCATCCCTGAAGCAGTTAGTACTGCTGGTGGAGCAAGTTCAGAAAAAGGATCTGAAACAATCTTTGAAGCCTTCTTGTCTAGTCATAGTAACAATTCATTAATCAATAATGATCTGGATCAACTTCACCCTGATGACCTGGAGGAGATGGATATCAAATGGCAGATGGCCATGCTATCCATGAGGGTGAAGAAGTTTATTAAAAGAACAGGAAGGAATAACTTCTCTCAAAGAAGAGAAGATGGAGCTGGTTTCGACAAGACCAAAGTGGAATGTTATAAGTGTCACATGAAAGGACACTTTGCTAGAGAATGCAGGAGTGTTGTTCCTAACAACAACCACCAACAAGCTCAGAATGGAGGCTACACTCAGAACAAGAATCCTGCTCAAGCCCTTGTTTCTCAACAAGGAATGGGATTTGACTGGAGTGATCAAGCTGAGGAAGCCATTCAGAATCAAGCCCTTATGGCAGAAGTGTCTGATCTCTCTTCTGAGGTAATTTCTAACCTTTGCACTAAAACTTGCATTGACACTGTCAAAAGATACAGGGATCACAATCAAAGTATGTGTGATGACCTCAAAAGGTTAGAAAAGGATAGAAGAGATTATGTGCTAATAGTTGAGAGATTTGAAGAACAAATCAAAGGCTTTCAAGCTAATGAACTTCAACACTCTTATGACACTAACTACTGGAAGTGGGAAAAGAATGAGTTAGAGACCAAACTGTCTAAATCCTTAGAAGAGAGTGATAAGCTAAAGGAGGAATTGTCTAAAGTTAAACTTGACATAGAGAAGTTTTCATATGCTTCAAAAGCAATGGATTCTCTTCTAAAGGCTCAGATACATGATAAGATGAAGCCTGGTATTGGATACAACAGTACACCTCCTCCTTATAACAACAATTATATCTCTCCTACTTCAGACTTGTTAGAAACCAAGGAGAAAAAGGACTTATCTGAAAAAGCCTTTAAGATAGACCCTTTGGATGAAGTAGTAATTAAGGATCTAACTGAGAAAGAAGCCAGTAAGAAGAGAGATAATGATATAAGTAAAGAAATGCATGTAGAAAACAATATAATCACCAATGAAGGATGTGGGAAAAACTGGATAAAGTCCAAGGAGATAGAAAAGACCAAAGGAAAAGACAACAAGGTCCATTACAAACAAACCGCAGTTGTGAATCCTGCATCTTGTACACAGTGTGATTGCAGTAAAGCCAAGAGCCTAAATTCTGGTTTAAAAAGAGGAAATCAAAGAAACTGGAATAATCAATGGGCTCAGAAGCAAGGAGTTGATCTGAGTAAAATCAATAGACCAAAACCTTGCTTCATATGTGGCAAGTTAAATCATCTGGCTAAATATTGTTTCTTCAATCCTATTAATCAACAGATGACCTTTCAAAGATGTAAGCAAAAATCTGTTGATTATAGGAAGGCTGGAAAGAAACATGGTGAAAAGAAAGGCCCTATGAAGAAAAGGATTTTAAAAGAAAGCATTAAAATGTGGGTGCCCAAAAGCACTAAAACTGTTAGTGCTGCTGACAGGGTTAGTGCTGCTGGAAGTATTACTGCTACCACCTGTGTTAGTACTGCTAAAAATATTAATGCTGCTAATACAGTTAGTACCTCTTCAAAGGTTAACACTGCCAACACAGTTACTGCTGCTAACACAGTTACTACTGCTAACAAGGTTGATACTGCTAAGCATGCAAGTGCTGCTAAGGCAGTTAGTACATCTAAAACTAGTACTGTTACTAGCACACATGTTTCCAAGCCTTTTATTGTGACAAAGTACTCCAAGCATGAGGACTTAAAATTCAAAAATCTTGTCAAGAAGGAATGCAAGTATTTTGATGAGAAAGGGGTACCCAAGACCACTTTGGCTTGGGTTCCTAATTCATACTAACTGATCTATCTTATGTGTAGGGCAACCAACAGCTCAAGGGAAGGAGCATATGGCATGTTGATAGTGGTTGCTCAAGGCACATGACAGGCAACATGTCATGCCTTCAGGATTTCAAGCATATCAATGGAGGACATGTTGCTTTTGGAGACAATCTTACTGGTGGTAAGATAAGTGGAAAAGGTAATGTCACCAAAGGTAAGATGACATTTGAGGATGTCTACTATGTTGATCAATTAAAATACAACCTGTTAAGTGTATCACAGGTTTGTGACAAACAACATAGTATATTATTTACAAATACTGAGTGTATGATCCTTGCTCCAGGGTTCAAGGTAGTTGATGAAAGCATGATACTACTTAGAACTCCAAGAAAGGAAAATGTTTACTGTCTAGATATGGACAATGTTGAAAGTGATTCATCTCTAAATTGTCTTGTTTCAAAAGCTTCTGTAGATGAATCCTCTCTTTGGCACAGAAGGATGTGTCACATGAATTTTAAGACTATGAACAAACTTGTTAAAAACAACCTTGTAAGAGGTTTACCTTCTAAAGTCTTTTCATGTGATGATCATTGTGTTGCTTGTCTCAAAGGCAAACAGCATAAAACTTCTCATAAGACCAAAGAGATAAATTCTATTTCTTCTTGTCTCCAGCTATTGCACATGGATCTGTTTGGTCCTACAAATGTTATGAGTATAGGCAAGAAATCTTACTGCTTGGTTATTGTTGATGATTACTCTAGATTCACCTGGGTATATTTTCTAAGGACTAAGGATGAGACAAGTGAACTGATCAAGTCCTTTATCCTGAGAATTGAAAACCAAACTAATCAAAAAGTAAAAGTCATTAGATCAGATAATGGGACTGAATTCAAAAATTTTGATCTAAACACCTTTTGTGAAGAGAAAGGAATTGAGAAACAGTATAGTGCTCCTAGGACTCCTCAACAGAATGGTGTTGCTGAAAGGAGAAATAGGACATTAATAGAGGCTGCTAGATCTCTGTTGGCTGATTCAAAACTACCAATTACCTTCTGGGCTGAAGCAGTTAATATTGCCTGTTATGTCCAAAATAGAGTTCTAGTAGTTAAGCCAAAGAACAAGACACCATATGAGCTTTTAAATAAAAGAAAACCCTTTATTGGATTTTTCAAACCTTTTGGGTGTCCTTGTACCATTCTCAATACCAAAACTCACTTAGGTAAGTTTGATAGCAAAGCAGATGATGGATTTCTTGTTGGTTATTCATCTCAAAGTAAGGCCTACAGAGTGTTCAATTCATCTTCAAGAATAATTGAAGAAAGTGACAATGTCAAATGCAATGAGAACACATCAAATCCTATTGGAACTGGTCCTCAATGGCTATTTGACATTGATTCACTAACTAACTCCTTTGGTTTCAGTAGTGATGATCATGCAGGTTCAGGATGTGAAGGATCAGGGACTACACAAGTTCAAGAAAGTATATCTAAATCAGTGATCTTTCCCACACCCACAGTGAATTCTTTTGAAGACTGTGAAAAGGAACCATCTACTGGACCAAGTCAGAGTAGAGATGAAGAGAATCAAGAAGATAAAGAATCAGAAGTAGCTGCTGAAAACACTTCAGTTGAGTTAAACGACTCTAATCTAGAGGCTGAAGTTAATGAAGAACCTGGTCATAACACCAGAGTTCAAAAGAATCATCCTCCACAGCTGGTAATAGGAGATATATCATCTCCTATGATGACTAGACATCAGAGCAGACTTCAAGAAATGCAAGATCAACAGCATACAGTGCTTTCTTGCTTTCTATCCCAGCTTGAGCCTAAAAAGGCACATGATGCAATGAAAGAATCCAGCTGGATAGAAGCAATGCAAGAAGAATTGTTGCAGTTCAAACTACAAGATGTATGGGATCTGGTAGACCTTCCTAAAGGTCACAGAGCAATTGGCACAAAGTGGATCTTCAGGAACAAGAGAGATGAAAGAGGAATTGTCATAAGGAACAAAGCAAGGCTAGTGGCTCAAGGGTATACTCAAGAAGAGGGTATAGATTATGAAGAAGTTTTTGCACCTGTGGCTAGGATAGAAGCAATCAGATTATTCCTAGCCTATGCTTCTTACATGAACTTCAAAGTCTATCAAATGGATGTAAAGAGTGCTTTTCTCTATGGTTCAATTGAAGAAGAGGTATATGTCTGTCAACCACCAGGGTTTGAAAACCCATGCTATCCAGACAGAGTATACAAATTGAAGAAAGCTCTTTATGGACTGCATCAAGCTCCAAGAGCATGGTATGACACTCTGTCATCCTATCTCTTGGAAAATGGCTTTGAAAGAGGAGTCATTGATAAGACTCTATTTATCAAGAGAAAGAAGAAGGATATCTTGTTGGTCCAAGTTTATGTTGATGACATTATCTTTGGATCTACAAGAGATAACATGTGCAAGGAGTTTGAGGATCTAATGCATCAAAGGTTTAAAATGAGTTCCATGGGGGAACTTACTTTCTTCCTTGGACTCCAAGTTCAACAGAAGTCAGATGGTATCTTCATATGTCAATCCAAGTATGTGCAGGACATTCTAACTAAGTTTGGTTTCTCAGATTCAAAACCTGCTAGCACACCTATGGAGACTCACAAACAGATAACAGCAGATCTTGAGGGGGAGGATATGGATGTGCATCATTACAGATCCATGATTGGCTCTCTCATGTATCTCACAGCATCAAGGCCAGATATAATGTTTCCAGTCTGTGTTTGTGCAAGATTCCAAGTTAGGCCAAAGCAATCTCACTTTCAAGCTGTTAAGAGGATATTCAGATATCTCAAAGGACAACCCAGATTGGGACTTTGGTATCCTCATGACTCACCCTTTGACCTAATAGCATACTCAGACAGTGATCTAGGTGGGGCAAACTTAGACAGAAAGTCTACTTCTGGAGGATGTCAGTTCTTGGGTGCTAGACTAGTTTCATGGCAGTGCAAGAAACAAACCACAGTGTCCACATCTACAACAGAGGCAGAGTACATCGCAGCTGCAAGTTGCTGTTTTCAAGTCTTATGGATTCAGAATCAAATGATGGACTATGGGTAACCTTTCTACACACTCCCATCTTTATTGATAATAGCAGTGCTATCAGCATTGTAAATAATCCAGTCAAGCACTCTAAGACAAAGCACATTGAGATCAGGTATCACTTTATAAGAGACTGTAATGAAAAGAAACTTGTTCAAGTTGTAAAAGTTCATACTGACAACCAGTTTGCTGATCTATTCACCAAAGCCTTTGATGTGGGTAGATTCACTTTCTTGGTAACAAGTGTGGGAATGATCAACTCTGAATAAGCATTATCTCAAAAAGTGGATAAATATCTGAATATTATAGATTCTTGGTGTTACTAATCTATCTTTGCAGGACATACATAGCAGTACTCAATTCAGCCTAAGCTTCAATGAGTAAGTACAGTTAATACTGCTAGTTGGTTAATACTGCTAGTTGGTTAATACTGCTAGTTGGTTAATACTGCTAGTTGGTTAATACTGCTAGTTGGTTAATACTGCTCGCGGTTAATACTGCTCGCAGTTAATACTGCTAGTCAGTTAATACTGCTCGCGGTTAATACTGCTCGCAGTTAATACTGCTAGTTAGTTAATACTGCTCGCGGTTAATACTGCTCACAGTTAATACTGCTAGGTAGTTAATACTGCTCTAGGTTAATACTGCTTATGTTACAAATACTATAAATACCCTTTGCCCGCCTAAACGTTCATAACGACTCTTTGCATACTGTTCACTTGTGCACTAAATCTTTTTCTCTCAAGTACCTAGTCTTCCAGGCAAGAACAACCCAGTTCAATGGCATCCATGGCGTTTATCGACGAGCACAATGAGATCGCAATGCTACAAAAGCCAAAGCAAGCTGCAGGATTTCATCAAATTGTGGATTTTCTCAAGTCGAGCCATATTGCTCATGCTCTTACAGTTGCTCCTATAATCTACATTGAGCATCAAAGGCAGTTCTGGGCTAATGCCACCATTGTTGCTGAGAATGGTGTGCAGATGATCAAGACCAGGGTGTGTGACCAACCCTTAACTGTTTCTGAAGACGTTATTCGCATCAGTCTACGTCTAGACGATGCTTCTGGTATAACTTCTATTCCCAATGATGAACTGTTCTCTTCCCTTACAAGAATGGGGTATGGAGGCCCATTGGGTGTTTTCAAATTCTCAAAGCAAAATTTTCACCCCAATGGCGTTTTCTTGTTCATACCTTGATGCATTGCATCTCCAAAAAGACTACTGGATGGAGTGAGTTCAGCAGTCCCATTGCCTATGCTTTGGTCTGTTTGGCTACAGCCAGAAGGTATAATTTTTCAAAAATGATATTCAATGATCTTGTATCAAACATGGGAAACAAAAAGAGTTTCTTTATGTATCCCAGGTTTGTCCAAGAAGTTATTACTAATGAATTGATGGATATACCACAACCTGTTGGGGTATATGTACCTAAACCCCCCAAAGGCAAGGTTTTCTCAAATATGAGAAGATCTGCTGGGGACTCGGAAGGAGTTGACACCCCATTGTTCTCTACAATGATGGTGGTGTCCCAAACCACTGAAGGTATGGCAGCAGGGTCAAGGCCCCCATTAGACCATCCCACTGCTAGCCAAGCCCAACCTTCCCACTCAAAAACAATTCCCCAGTCCCTTCTTGCAAAACCAACCTCTCCTATTACCCAAACTTACAAGAGGAAACAGGTAAATAAGGCTCCTTCCCTTCTTGTACCATCACCCCCCAAGCCTTTAAGCCCTCTAAAGGAGAATTCTCCTTTAGAGAATATCCATAGGGAAACCACAGGGGTGTCTCCCAGCCCCAAGGAGGTGCTCTCTGAGGAGGAGGAGGAAGAGTATATGGGTGATGAGGCTGCCACTACTCCTGCTAGCACAGAGGAGGAAAGTGGTAACATCAATAAGACCTCCCCTATGACAACTTCAAATGAGCAATCATTTGAAGGTCCCTGGTGCCAAGAAACCAAGGGGGTGGATAGTGCTTCTGCTAGGCAGAAGACTTCCACTACTAAAAGATCCAATGATCCTTCAAAGGAGGGTAACACTTCCAGAGAAGGTGAGGACAGTTATAACTATTATGAATTGATGGAAACCATGGGAAACATCAACATGGATGTAATCAAACAGGGTAAGGATATAGAAGAACTTAAACTCATAGTTCTGTCACAACAAGAACAAATCATCAATCTGAAGCAAATGGTAAGGAAACTGATTATGCAAAGGAAGAAGAAACAATTTGTGCTCAGAAGGAGGAAACCAGTGACTGATGCTCCCAAAAAGGGGGAGTCAGAAGCTGAGGCCAAAGCTAAGGGGGAGCAAGAGGAAAAACATGAAGTTGAGGGGGAGAATGAGCAAGCAGCAGAAACAGAGCCAGCAGCAGAAACCATTAATACTGCCAGTTCAAGTAAAGCAGCAGAAATGGTTAATACTGCTGATCTGAAAGAAGCAGCAGAAACCATTAATACTGCCAGTTCAAGTAAAGCAGCAGAAATGGTTAATACTGCTGATCTGAAAGATGCAGCAGAAACAGTAAAAGAGGTCCATACAGAGCTTGAGATTGCAGAAACACTCATCAAAGCCAAGCATGATACTCCCAAGGTCATATCAAAGGCCAAAGGAGTTGTCATAAAAGAAAGAGGTGATGCAGCAAAGAACTCCAGCACTGAGAAAGTGATGGGTAAAGAGAAAGGTAAGGCAAAGCTAGTTGAATCAGATCAACCAATGAAAAGGCAGAAGTTGATTGACTCAGATGAAGCTCTAGCCAGGAAGATTCAGCTTGAACTTGAAGAAGCAGAATTTGAGCAAGTATCAAAGGATAGAGAAATAGCTAAAGCAATGGCTGCAGAGTTAAACAAAGCCTACCAACAGAGTTTAGCAACTGAGCAAGCCAAACAGAAAGCCACATTTTTGAATAAGCCTACCAAGATCAAAATGGCTGCGAGAAAAAGACAACCTTCAAAGACATATCTTGGTGCTCAAGAGAGAAAGAAAATGATTACTTTCCTCAAGGGTGCAGTAGGTGTCAAGGTGGAGATGTTTTCTAAAATGTCTTTTGAGAACCTTAAGAAGATGTATGATGCTGAGATGACAAAGCTCCAAGGGGATGATACTGCAAGGGTTGAAATGGAGAAAAGAATGAAAGAGAGCAATGATTTTTTACAAAAACCATTTCCTGATGAGCAAGAAACCCCAGAAAAGGAAACTAAAATTGGTGAAAGTGTAAGATCTTTAAAAAGAACAAAGATGATGGCTAGGAGAAAGTCAACTAAGAAGCCTAGAGTATCTGAAGGAGAAGCTGAGAAGGTTGCTGAAGAAGAAGTGGCACCTGAGTCATCTAAACAGCAAGAGCCATCAACCGAAGATGATGTAAGTTTGTATATGGTAGTGATGGACAAAGTGCCTGAACCAATTTCTGCAGAACCTGTAGGAGTTAAGCCTCCTGAGGTCATTCACTGGGATACATTGACAGTAGATGGAAAGGAGTACATCAGACTGAAGAGAAAAGATGAGAAATATGAAGTGTACAGCACTTGGAGTAAGATTGTCAGAACCTGTTCAAGGTCTGATATTGAAGAAATGTTTGCAATAGGGATGAAGTCATATGCAGATGAACTGAAAGCTCCAGAGATTTCAATTAAAAAGCTGGTAATGGAGTATATGTGTATGATGTTCAAACCTGATGAAGTAGAGGACGTAATAAGAAATGTTTTTCAAACAGTGAATAATTGGACTCTATATGAAACTAGTGGAGTATATGCAGTGACTTTGGATTTAAATCACACTGAGTACTTCCTAGTGGATAGAGTGTACAATCATAGCAGATTGAAGCTTCATGCCATGCTGAAGAAAAAGCTAGGGTGTATTCCAGATTCAGAAATGGCTAAATACTTGATCCAAAGAACCATCAATCAGAGTTTGGGATTGGATGTAAATACTGGAATGTAGGCCACTATGAAGTTTTGGGAGCATCTTGGAGAGCTTCTGAAAGAGTATCTGAAGAACTTGACTTCTCTTCTAAAAGTCAAGTTAGGGGGAGATTGTTGGGAACTGAAGATTCTATCAAGTATGGTTACTACTGCTAGTACAAGGGTGGTTAATGCTGCTAGTACAAAATTACTACTTCTAGTTCAGAGTTAGTACTGCCAGAGTATTTTGAAGGATAATACTGCTGAGTATTACTACTGCTAGTCAAAGTTAGTGCTGCTTGAACAAAGTTAGTACTGCTTAGCTAGTTAGTACTGCTAGTAGTTAGTACTGCTGAGTAGTTAATATTGCTAGAAGAAGTTATTGCTGCTGAGCATAATTAGTGCTGCTTAAGAGATACGGATGGAACAAATAACAGCTGGATATTCTGAAGATACATATGGAAGCTTAGAGATATACATGGAAGATATACTGAAGATTTGTTTATTCTTTGTAATTATTTTTTGATCAGTATATGTATAGAATAGATAGAATTAACTTTTAATAATTTTTTTTTTGATAGAAAGAAAAATCAACCTCAAGGCATAGATCCTAATTCTAGAGAATTAGAATTCGTATTGGTGAGTCTGTTCATCAATATTGAGGTTGAGTGTGTAATCTTGTAACTTCAAGCATTCAATACAAGTTTACAGTTTGTTCTTCATATTTTCTGTGTTAATTTACTGTTTTATTAAATATCAAAGTGTTATTCCGCAAACTTCTTTGATATTAGTTTCTGAGAATTAATTCTTGATAAGAATTCGATCCTGACAATAATTGTATTGTAACAATCATGTTAACCAGCTTTTTGCAACAGTTAGCTAAAACAGATATTTCACCTACTATGTGTTAACTCAGATCAGATATAGCATTGATCTCAGGATCAACCTTATCAATTTCACTCATTGCATGTGAGAGTAAGAGCACATAGATTTTGGGTTCATCTCATACCCTATGTACATATCTATGGAAGAGAAATATGTGGAACCCCAAGGATTACTCACCAAAAGAGCCCTTGAGAAGAAAAGGGAGGTTCCGACATATATATATATATATATATATATATATATATTGTGTAATAACCGGGCTTTAATTATGCATTTTTAGAGATTTGGGCTAAGAAGTAGAAGGGGCCCATTAGGGAAAGGCCCAATGTGTAGCTGAAATTTAGGGGTTTTGCTTGTGTGTGTGTGGAGGGGCGGCTTAGTCTCGAAGAATTGGAGAAAAGTTAGAGCAAGAGACCGAGAGAGAAGGAAAGATTTCAGACTCCAGGTGGAAGTTTTGGTTTCTCATTGAGGTAAATCTTCTGTTAATCTTTCAGCTAGCATCATTGTTAATTCATTTTCGGTAATAGTTTAATTTAGAATTCTGGGTCTTCTGGGTTTGGGGCTGTTTGAGAGCCGATGTCGGTCTTCTCGATGTTTAATGGAGTTTTGGTAAAATCAATTAAGTGTTTGCCATGGAACCTGCTCTAAATAGCAATCGATTTCAAGTATTGAGCGAGAATTTCAGTCTTGAGTTATAATCTTCTGGGTTTATTCGTTCTTGGAGTATCGGTCGATTTGTTGGATATCGGTCGAACCCTTCATATCGGTCGAACCCTTCATATCGGTCGAACCTTTTCATATTGGTCGACCTGCTAATGCCGGTCGAATATGAATCGTAACCTCCGGTCGATACTGTTTAATCCCGGTCGTTTTGTGAATTGATTATTTAAGGGGAGAGAGAGAGTCCATAGCAAAGTGAGGCTTTAATTGTGTGGTGGGCCAGCCCATGTGGCTTGGACGGTTTTAGATGTTAAGTGGGCTTTATTTTAAATATTGGTGGGTTCATTGGGTTTTAATTCAATTAGGGTGTTAATTGTTGGTTAATAAGTTAGAGATTAAGTCGGTGTTGGGGGTTCGATGTCAAGGTCAACTTCTTTTTATAAATTAGAAAGTTGAGAGAGTTCACCAATCGATATTTCCTTTATAGGTTTCAATTCGAATCTTAGAGGTAGACGAAGAGTTTGAGCTAAGGGGACGCCAGGTGAGTTTTTCTAAACTAAACCTTTTGATGATGAAATCATGTGAAGTTTATTTTCAAACTTTGATTTATTATGATGGCATGATTTTATTAACTGTTCAAGTGTGTTATAATATGTTGTTGATTATATGTATGCATACATTAATTGTGAGTTGTGTGGCCTAAGTCGGGGAGTGTGGCCCGCCTACTCGTGTCGGGGAGTGTGGCCCGTTTATGTTGTTGGGGGTGTGTCCCAACATTAAGGCAGCGCGAGTTAGACACATCGTCTTGGACGGTCGTGTGGTCCGTAACGTGTTTTATTTAAATGCCATTACTAACTGATGCTTCAAATTCTGGAAAGTATATTTTGTTGCTTAATTGTTAGAGGGAACTCACTAGACCTATGGTCTAACCCTCGCTCTTTCAAAACTAAAAATCTTTTCAGGCCGTCGTGAATTAGGCTGTGCGGCTAAAGGCAAGGAGAAGGTCTAGCGGGAACGGATAGAAGACCGTCATTTAGCTTTTAGTTAATAATTAATCTCAGTTGTGTATAGGTTGTTGTTATGGCAAACCTTGATTTATGTATTGTAAGTTTGGGGACCGTTATGGCGTGGATTATTATTCTATCGTTGAATTTTTTTTTATGAGTTGTTATTTTTTGGTTGGGTTGTTACAGTTGGTATCAGAGCCATAGTTTAAGGGATCTAGGCGACCATTTGGGCTTAGACTTAAACTTAGTGCGTGAATCACAACTGAGATAATAGGATGACCGTAGGGAGTCGGGTAATAGAGTGGTGAGGACTAACATGTAAGGTAAATTTAGAATTACATTTGGCCAGTGTAATTGTAAATTTACAGGTACATGTGTGTGCTTAACTTGCTTTATTGCTTTAGGGTTACCTTAATGGGGTTTTTATTGGTGTTTATTTGTAGCTATGTCGGAAAGAGTTACTAGGAGCAGATCGGTGCCAGCAGTTGAGGTAGCACCTATTAATGAAGTGGTTGAGGATGGACCTGTTGCTCCTCCTCATGCAGCTGCTAACCGAGGGAAGGGTCGCGGACGACCCAAATGGAAGACAACAAAGAAAGCGACCACGCAAGTTGATGAGCCAACTAAGAGGACTAGAGGTGGGAAAACACCTGGTGTTGTTTGGCGAGCAATAAGTGTTGATGTGAGAACTGAATTGGAAACCTCTCATCAAGAAAGTTCAGCCTCAGTGAGGGGTCGGAGGCAGAATAGAAATCGTGGCGGGGGACGAACGCAGGGGTTTGTCACACAAGAAACCTTTGCGGCTGAGATGGGGAAGCTGCAAGAAACCTTGAACGTGTTGTTGACGCAGCGATCCAATGAGGCATCGGCAAGTAAGGAGAAGAGTGGAACAAAGAAACAACTGAAGTGGCGGATTCACCAGTAACTATGGTAGGGAGTCACTCTCAGACAACTCCTGCAGTAGTGACCAAATAGATGGGTGGAAAAGGTTGTAGCCTCAAGGAGTTTGCTACTTGCAAACCTCCTACCTACAAAGGTGAATGTGACCCGATCCTAGCAATGAAATGGGTAAAAGGAATGGAACTAGCTTTTGACACCAGCAAGTGCTTGGAAGAGGACAAGGTTGTTTACGCCTTGGCTATGCTGAAAGACGAGGCAGTCATGTGGTGGGATGTAGAGTCCAACGGTCAGGGTTCAGCGGTAGCTAGGGAGATGTCGTGGACCGAGTTTGTAAAAAGGTTCAAGGCGCAGTTTTGCCCTCTGGCGGCAATTAAAAGGTTGGAGGAGGAATTTTTAAGCTTGGAACAGAGAGACATGACTGTTCGAGAATATACAACCAAGTTCATCGAGAAATCCAGGTTTGCTGAAATATATGTGCCTAACGAAGAAATGCGGGTGGAACGCTATATCTATGGGTTAAGAGGTAACATCCGAGAGTCTGTCTCAAACAAGGATCCAACAACATTTCAGGCGGCGGTAAATGCAGCCGAGCTGTGTGAGAAGGAGAAGAATCGTCAGACCACCGAGAGAAGTGGAGACAAACGAAAATGGGAAGGGCCTAATCGTGATTCCAAGTCATTCAAATTGGCAAAACCTGATCATCGGAGTAATACAAAGTTTGAGAGCAAGCCTTGTGGTAAGTGTAATAGGGTTCACAAAGGGGAATGTATGATGGAATGAGAAGGGTGCTACAAATGTGGAAAGGTGGGGCATATGGCTCGGGACTACCGTGGGTCAAGGTCGTGTTACCAGTACGGATCTCCTGATCATATCAGGACTGATTGCCCTCAGCTAAAGAAGGGAACTGTTGGGGTACCTGGTGATAAAGGGAATGAGAGGAAAGTGGAGCCAGCTCGGGCAAGAGCAAGGGATTTCAACATGACAGCTGAGGAGGCGGTCGAAACACCAGATGTGGTAACAGGTACTTTTCCCATAGACTCGATTTTTGCTAAAGTTTTGTTCGATTCGGGTGCAAACCGTTCGTTTGTGTCACCGAATTTTGTGCACAGACTGCTAGTGAAACCCACGAAGCTTAGTCAAGGGTTCGAAGTAGAAGTAGCCGATGATAGTCGGGTCTTAGTGGGAGAAGTATATGATGGGTGTAGTATAGACATTGACGGTCATACCTTCCCATTGCGATTATATCCAATGGGTATGGGGGAATTTGACATCATTGTGGGGATGGATTGGTTAGCGTCTAACAATGCCAACATCGTTTGTAATAAGAAGATAATCCGCATATCTTTGTCGGATCAGAAGGAAGTCATAGTTTATGGGGATCGTCGGGATAGAAAGTCTTGCTTTATCTCGATGATCAAGGCTAGGCGTTGTCTGGTGAAAGGGTGTGTGGGGTTCATCGCGTATGTGGTAGACGCTAAGAAAGAGAAGAAAGGAATAGAATCTGTTCCAATAGTGTGTGAGTACCCGGAAGTGTTTCCCGAAGATTTAACCACTCTGCCACCGGATAGGCAAGTGGAATTCAGGATAGATTTGATGTCGGGGGCGGCACCAGTAGCAAGGGCTCCTTATCGTTTGGCTCCGGCCGAGATAAAGGAGATGATGACTCAATTGAAGGAATTATTGGATAAGGGTTTTATCCGACCCAGTACGTCGCCGTGGGGAGCACCGGTACTGTTCGTCAAGAAGAAGGACGGGTCGATGAGAATGTGTATAGATTATCGAGAGCTCAACAAGTTAACAGTTAAGAATAGGTACCCGCTTCCTAGGATTGATGATCTCTTCGATCAGTTGCAGGGAGCGAGTTACTTCTCGAAGATAGATCTGCGATCGGGTTATCATCAGCTGAAGGTTAGAGAGGAGCATGTACCTAAGACTGCGTTTCGTACAAGGTACGGACACTTCGAGTTTTAGTCATGCCATTTGGGCTGACGAACGCACCGGCAGCGTTCATGGATCTGATGAATAGAGTATGTAGTCCCTTCTTGGACAAGTGTGTCATCGTCTTCATTGATGACATACTGATCTACTCACAGTCCAGGAGTGACCATGAAATTCATCTACGAGCTGTGTTGGAGTTGCTTAAGCGAGAGAAATTGTACGCCAAATTCTCGAAGTGCGAATTTTGGCTAAGAGAAGTGCAGTTCTTAGGACACGTGGTGTCGGAAGACGGAATCAAGGTGGATCCAGCGAAGATTAAGGCAATCGAAGAGTGGGAGGCACCAAAAACGCTGTCCGAAGTAAGAAGTTTTCTTGGCTTGGCGGGCTATTATCGAAGGTTCATCCAGGACTTCTCAAGAATAGCCATGCCGTTAACCGCTCTAACAAGGAAAAATGTTAAGTTTGCGTGGAAGGAATCTCAGGAGGAAGCATTCAGTGAATTGAAGAAAAGATTGAGTAGTGCACCGATCCTGTCATTACCCAAAGGTACAGAGGGATTTGTAATTTACAGCGATGCCTCAAAGTTTGGTTTGGGGTGTGTATTGATGCAAGAGGGAAAGGTAATAGCCTACGCGTCTCGGCAATTGAAGGAGCATGAAAGGAATTATCCGACGCACGATCTGGAACTGGCAGCCGTGGTATTCGTGTTGAAGATCTGGAGGCATTACTTATATGGAGTTAAGTGTCAAATTTATACCGACCATAAGAGCCTCCAACACCTATTCAATCAGAAGGAGTTAAACATGAGGCAGCGGCGGTGGATGGAATTGTTGAGCGACTATGACTGTGAGATTTTATATCACCCAGGTAAAGCTAACGTGGTAGCGGACGCCTTAAGTCGGAAAGAGCATGGTTCGGCATCCAAAGTAGTAGCGTTTCGAGTTGAGGCGACTTCAAGCTTTCTAGAAGAAGTCAAGCAATATCAAGAGAAAGTCGTGTCGAGCGAAGATTTGAAAAGCGAAAGAATCGTGGGAATCATCGACTTGTTAACGATCGACAGTCATGGGGTCAGATGTTATGATCAAAGGGTGTGGATTCCAAAGCGGGGAGATCTTAGGAAGAGAATTTTGGAAGAAGCTCACATGTCGCGATACTCAATACATCCGGGAACCAATAAGATGTACCGAGATCTGAAGCGGAGTTATTGGTGGCCAGGTTTGAAGAAGGATATATAGCTTATTTTGTGGAAAGGTGTCTCACGTGTTTAAAGGTGAAAGCGGAGCATCAAAGGCCGTACGGGAATCTACAACCGTTGGAAATACCGGTATGGAAGTGGGATGATATAACAATGGACTTCGTGACGGGATTGCCATGATCACCTACGGGACACGATGCGATTTGGGTGATAGTGGATCGACTCACCAAATCGGCTCACTTTCTACCGATCAAGGAGACTTATCCGCTAGAGAAGCTGGCTAAATTGTATATTGATGAAATCGTATCCAGGCATGGAGTGTCGACTTCTATTGTGTCAGATCAAGATGCTCGCTTCACATCGATGTTTTGGAAAAGTCATCAAAGAGAGTTGGGATCGCAACTTAGGTTGAGTACGTCGTATCACCCTCAGACGGATGGCCAGAGTGAAAGAACTATTCAGACCCTGGAAGATATGCTCCGAGCATGCGTGATCGATTTCAAAGGTTCATGGGAGACTAATCTACCTCTGATAGAGTTTTCGTATAACAATAGTTATCACGCTAGTATTCAATCTGCCCCATTTGAAGCGTTGTATGGGCGAAAATGTAGAACTCCTTTATGTTGGAACGAGGTGGGTGAGAAGCGATTAGCAGGACCAGAAATCGTACAAGTGACGGCCGACAAGGTTAGTCAGATTCGAGAACGGTTGAAAATGGCTCAAGATCGCCAGAAAATGTATGCAAACAAGCGAAGGAAACCGATAGAATTTCAAATAGGAGATATGGTGATGCTAAAAGTTTCACCATGGAAGGGGGTAGTCCGTTTTGGCAAGAAAGGCAAGTTGAGACCAAGATATGTAGGACCTTTTCCAATAACGAAGCGTGTTGGAGAAGTAGCTTATAGATTGGAATTACCGGAGGAATTACGGGGAGTTCACCCTGTTTTTCATGTATCCAACCTGAAAAGGTGTTTAGCAGAATGTGACGTTGTAATACCATTTGAAGATGTCCAAATAGACGAAAGAATAAGTTTTGTTGAAGAGCCAATTGCGATTTTGGATCGTAAGGTGAAAAAGTTAAGGAACAAAGAAATTTCCTTGGTAAAGGTTCAGTGGCAATTTCACAGAGGTCAAGAAGCGACTTGGGAACTAGAGTCGGTTATGAGGGAGCAATACCTCAGTCTGTTCAACGAAGGAATTCCGGGGACGGAATTCTTTTGAGGGGGGGATATTGTAATAACCGGACTTTAATTATGCATTTTTAGAGATTTGGGCTAAGAAGTAGAAGGGGCCCATTAGGGAAAGGCCAATGTTTAGCTGAAATTTAGGGGTTTTGCTTGTGTGTGTGTGGAGGGGCGGCTTAGTCTCGAAGAATTGGAGAAAAGTTAGAGCAAGAGACCGAGAGAGAAGGAAAGATTTCAGACTCCAGGTGGAAGTTTTGGTTTCTCATTGAGGTAAATCTTCTGTTAATCTTTCAGCTAGCATCATTGTTAATTCATTTTCGGTAATAGTTTAATTTAGAATTCTGGGTCTTCTGGGTTTGGGGATGTTTGAGAGCCGATGTCGGTCTTCTCGATGTTTAATGGAGTTTTGGTAAAATCAATTAAGTGTTTGCCATGGAACCTGCTCTAAATAGCAATCGATTTCAAGTATTGAGCGAGAATTTCAGTCTTGAGTTATAATCTTCTGGGTTTATTCGTTCTTGGAGTATCGGTCGATTTGTTGGATATCGGTCGAACCCTTCATATCGGTCGAACCCTTCATATCGGTCGAACCTTTTCATATTGGTCGACCTGCTAATGCCGGTCGAATATGAATCGTAACCTCCGGTCGATACTGTTTAATCCCGGTCGTTTTGTGAATTGATTATTTAAGGGGAGAGAGAGAGTCCATAGCAAAGTGAGGCTTTAATTGTGTGGTGGGCCAGCCCATGTGGCTTGGACGGTTTTAGATGTTAAGTGGGCTTTATTTTAAATATTGGTGGGTTCATTGGGTTTTAATTCAATTAGGGTGTTAATTGTTGGTTAATAAGTTAGAGATTAAGTCGGTGTTGGAGGTTCGATGTCAAGGTCAACTTCTTTTTATAAATCAGAAAGTTGAGAGAGTTCACCAATCGATATTTCCTTTATAGGTTTCAATTCGAATCTTAGAGGTAGACGAAGAGTTTGAGCTAAGGGGACGCCAGGTGAGTTTTTCTAAACTAAACCTTTTGATGATGAAATCATGTGAAGTTTATTTTCAAACTTTGATTTATTATGATGGCATGATTTTATTAACTGTTCAAGTGTGTTATAATATGTTGTTGATTATATGTATGCATACATTAATAGTGAGTTGTGTGGCCTAAGTCGGGGAGTGTGGCCCGCCTACTCGTGCCGGGGAATGTGGCCCGTTTATGTCGTTGGGGTGTGTCCCAACATTAAGTCAACGCGAGTTAGACACATCGTCTTGGACGGTCGTGTGGTCCGTAACGTGTTTTATTTAAATGTCATTACTAACTGATGCTTCAAATTCTGGAAAGTATATTTTGTTGCTTAATTGTTAGAGGGAACTCACTAGACCTACGGTCTAACCCTCGCTCTTTCAAAACTAAAAATCTTTTCAGGCCGTCATGAATTAGGCTGTGCGGCTAAAGGCAAGGAGAAGGTCTAGCGGGAACGGATAGAAGACCGTCATTTAGCTTTTAGTTAATAATTGATCTTAGTTGTGTATAGGTTGTTGTTATGGCAAACCTTCATTTATGTATTGTAAGTTTGGGGACCGTTATGGCGTGGATTTTTATTCTATCGTTGAATTTTTTTTTTATGAGTTGTTATTTTTTGGTTGGGTTGTTACATATATATATATGGAAAATAAATGATCCAAATTTAGCCGATGTGGGACTCTAACACGCCCACATCTTCTAGTGAGGATAGATGGGCACATAGACTCACTATGTAATTAGAGGTGCCATTAAAAGATAAAAAAATATATTTTTCTTAGATTAAAAATAAAAAAACTGCCTTGAAATCAACCAAGAAGACCGAAATAGTCTCTCAAAATCGAAAAAAAACTTAGAAATCTCTTGAAATCAACCAAGAAAACTTTAAAAATCTCTCGAAACGATGTAATATAATTAGGCTAAAAACCATATCGGACGACTTTACAGACCTTTAATATACGTTAATGGTGCCCCCAGTCGGGAAAAAATCATGGATCTACCACTGGGCACATATTAACCCAAAGTGGCGATACGGGGCTATACGAGTACAAATTGCACCACAATGTCAAGTTCCTAAAGGGCAGATCTTGGCTCTGATACGATGTCAATTATTGATTTATCCTTGCGAGCCTTGTATTTAGGGCTGGCAATGGGTAAGGGTAAACCCGTTATCCGGTATGTTTCGACCCGTTGGATAAGGGTATGGATAAAGAAAATTTTATCAATTTATCCACTTATCCATTACCCGTTTACCCGAAATTTTAGTGGGTAGGGTATGGATAAACGGTTTTTCGTGATCCATTACCCATTACCCGTTACCCGTTACGATATAATATATATGTATGTATAATTATATAAAACTAAATGTAAGTATATATACACATAATTATATTAAGTTAATTATTAGTATTTTTTTATAATATTGTCGTATATTAACGTGTACTTTAATTTATTTTTTATATTTATCGAGTAAAAGATTTCATTTGATTAAATGAGAAACAAGACAGATTTAAAAAAATAAATAAAACGAAAAGTGTTAGTCTTTCAATTTTCATATTGTTTTTAAAAATATTATACTATGATTAAATTTAGATTAATAAAATGTTTACTACAACAAATTAGATATAAAATAATAACTATATTTATGAACTTATGTTTTATTTATATGTTTGAGGTTTAACAATATCAATTGTAGTCCAAAATGAAATTTTGTTTTACCATTTATCCATTACCCGTTTCATTACCCGCAACTTTTAATGGGTAGGGTAGGATACGGATAAGGGTTTTATGAGATGGATAATTACCCGTTTCGTTACCCGCTATTTTAAATGGATTGGATAACGGATTAACCCTTACCCTACCCATACCCTACCCGTTGCCAACCCTACTTGTTGGGAATTCAGAATTATACAAGTTACTACTTCTGAAGTTACTACTGTTGAGAAAGATTAATGTTGCTTGTCAAAATTAATACTGCTTGATGAAGTTACTACTGCTAAACAATTTTAGTACTGCTAGTAGTTAGTACTGCTGAACTTAATACTGCTCAAAATATTAATGTTGCTGAAGACTTAATACTGCTTATGAGATGAAGACTTCGGATGGCAAGGATGACAGCTGTGCTGAATGGAGATATTCATGGAAAGCTTGGAGATAACTTTGGAAGATTATACTGAAGATCTTTTATTCTTTGTAATTATCTCTTATCTTCAGTATTTGTATAGAATAGTTTGTAACTTTAGAATAGAGAATTAATTCTGAGTTTTTGCTTTCATAGAGAGAATCAACCTCAAGGTTTATAATCCTAGTTCTAGAGAAGTATAATTCGTATTGGTGAGCATGTTCATCAATATTGAGGTTGTGTGTGAAATCTTGTAGTTTTACAATCATTCAATAAAGTTTACAAGTTGAGATTCTGATTCACTGTTTCATTGATCTTTGAATATTAAAGTGTTATTCCGCAAACTTCTTTAATATTGTTTCTGAGTATTTATTCTTGTTAAGAATTCAGATCCTGACACTACATGTATTACACGATGGAATTTATTGAGTTTACATTTAAACCTAATTCTATTTAAACTATGAATGGTAATACAAACTAAAAACGGTAAATGTAAGCAAATATTATATATATTTATTTATCTATTATTATATTTTGTAACATAACTTCAGTCACAACTTATCACATGATCAGTTTTCCGATTTGGAGGATCTCTTAAATGGGTATGAGCACATCTACTCTATTAAATAAGCCAAAACAGTCTTAGAGTTGAAGTTTTAACCAATTGAGTCCAAAAATGCCATGGACTAAGAGACATCGAAATCGTACACAAACATACATTTTTTTTCTCATCAGAGAACCCAAATGTGGAAATAGCTACAAGACTTTACATTTTAAATATACATATATATTTTTCACATCAATTGCTTAAGCAGTCAAGACCCAAGTGTATGATGGAGGTATCTGAATGTTTTCTTATAATTTATAGATCCCATAAACTAGAAGATGATATCATAAATGGTCACTAGCTCCACATAGTTGTCTAATTAACTCTTCATGTACATACAATCTCGTACTCCTTGTATCTTTCCTAGTAGGATTGACACCTGCACACAATGACTTACAAGTCAAGCCATTGTTTAAAGAAATGATGAATAATGTTGCATCATATGAAGTCTACGGAGATTCGATTCCACATTCTCAATTGAATCCAAACCAGCAAGAACAACTCATTTCTCTGCCGTCTCCAGCATTCTCTCACTAATTTTTCAAGAAACGGTTGTATGTAAATTTTATGACAGGGAGAAGATATACTGTCAAAACTCTGATTTATGATTTATATCACGTGTTCTTGTAATTAATCATATCATAACTTCTTTCAGGACAATTAGGGGGTGTTTGGTTCGCAGATTCTGATGGAATTGGAATGTCCAATTCCTTTGACCAAATTCAATTCCCTTGTTTGGTTCATTCTTTTCTATGGAAGGAATGTGTAAATTCCACCAAATTCCACAAATGAAGGATTTGAACATTCCATCCTAAAACCTAAGGATTTCAATGGAATGGAATCTTATATTTTGATAATTCCAAATTTACCCTTACTCCAAACTAAACCCTACTAATATTGATTATCAACAAACACCAACTATCTCTCTCATCTCTATCTCCCTCTCTCTGCTCTCGCTATCTCTCTCTCCTCCCTCTCTCTCTCCTCTCTCTCTTCCCTCTCTCTCCTCTCTTTATCTCTCTCTCCCTCTCTCCTCTCCTCTCTCTTCCCTCTCTCTCCTCTCTCTCTCTCTCTCTCCTCCTCTCTCCTCCTCTCTCTCCCTCTATCCTCTATCTCTCCTCTCTCTCTCTCCTCCACTCTCTCCTCTCTCCTCTCTCTCACCTCCACTCTCTCTTCCCTCTCTCTCCTCCACTCTCTCCTCTCTCTCCCTCTATCATCTATCTCTCCTCTCTTTATCTCTCTCTCCTCCATCTCTCCTCTCTCACCTCCACTCTCTCCTCCCTCTCTCTCCTCTCCCTCTCTATTCCCTCTCTCCTCTCTCTCTCTCCTCTCTCTTTCTCTTCCCTCTCTCTTTATCTCTCCTCTCTCTCCTATCCTCTATCTCTCCTCCACTCTATCCTCTCTCTCTCCTCCACTCTCTCCTCTCTCTCTCCCTCTCTCTCTCCTCTCTCTCTCTCCTCCACTCTCTCCTCTCTCTCTCTCTCTCCCTCTCTCCTCTCTCTCTCGGCATCATTCATGTGCTAAAATAATAAAAACAATTTTTGTTAAAAATTAAACTATTAAATGACTATTTTATTAAAGTAATTTTTGTTTAAAAAATTAAAATAATTAAAAAGGGTATTTTGGTCATTTACCAAAATTTCATTCCAATTCCGAAGCTACAATCTGTGAACCAAACAGAAAAATTCCAATTCATTTAACAGATTTCATTCAAATTCTGTCAACGAAACAGGTGGTCAAACCTAACAACATTTCATTCCAATACCATCAAAGTCAAATTCGTTTCACAGATTCCATTCCATTCAAAAACATTCTGTGAACCAAACGCCCCCTTAGTATTTTGAACTTGGTTTTCTTTATGCGACAGAAGGGTATATATCGTATATATTGAATCATAAATTAAGTATGTTTTGTGATATTTGTATTATCGAATTTAATATTGGAGAAGACAAAAGATTTTTATTTTGCTTGGCATTTGGTGATTTGTCTTTTTGTCTTTGGCATTCCCTTCTCCACTTACATTTCTTCAACTAGACTTCAATTTTTATAATACTCAAAGAGACATATGAAACTAATTAAGTAGACTTGTTGAATTATATTTAAATCTAGACCCATCAACTGATCTTGAAAACCAAAAGACTTCAGACATTATTTTTAATATAAATTCAATTAATTTACTCCATCAATATTTTGTATCCATGACATGGTGTATTTATTGGTGCTACAAACAGAGAAAAGGTCTAAAAGATCTCATATTTTTAAACTTGAACTGAGAATTATAAGATAAGAAAGCTACGTAGTGTCCCAACACTAAAAGTAAATATATAAACCTTATCTAGAGAATCGATATCAATAAAAGGAAAAAAATCCACAAAAAACTGATCAGTACCTACCTTCTCGATCAATTGTGCCGACGAGTCAAAAGGGGTGATTCTATTCAATCAGACTAATATTTTATGCCCCATCATTTCAAACTACCCAGCAACGATGACACATAGATGACTCATCCAACTAAAGGTGTTAACTTAGATCGCCTTTATAAGCTTATAAATATCATGATCCCGAACACATTACCCAACAACTCAATCAGCATTTGCTTCCAGACCATCAAGACAACCAAATCACTTCAATCCGACGTCAAAATATGGATGCCAGATTATCAGACACTGTTTTGGGCATTCCGATGACATCAACAAGGGGACTACTTCTTTCTAAACCTTATGAACACCAATATCCTGTTTCTACTTCCAACATCAACGGCATAAAAAGAAAAGGTAGTTTTGCAGTCCCGATAAAAAATCATGGTAAATATTTTCTCACACTGATACAATTACAGGAACAGTTCTATTTCTCTCGCTCAATCTAACAAAGTTTGCATTTTTGGAATTGCAGCGAGCTTAGTACCCAAACTAATAGAAATTGTGAAACAAAAGTTAAATTATGGTGCCAAAATCTTACCAGTACTTGGTCGTGAAGCAAAAATCTTCAGGAAAAGTTTCAGTACTGGGGATGGTGAAAAGTTGTTACACACCTCCCACTGCTACCTATACACAACGGCTGGTGCGATTGCAGGCATCCTCTTCATGTCTACTGAAAGGGTTGGATTTTGCAGTGATAGATCCCTACACACATATTCTACATCTGGGGAGCTCTTAAAGTTCCAATATAAGGTAGGGATCCTCCAAAGTATATATTTACATCCTGTACAACTTTGTTTTCATTTTAAAGGAGTATATTGACATGATTGTTTTTGTAGGTGTCAATCCCGTTGGGTAAGATAAAAGGGGTAGGTGAGAGCATGAACATGAAGAGACCGTCGAACAAGTATGTGGAATTAGTAACCATGGATTATTTCAGCTTCTGGTTTATGGGATTTCCAAATTACAGGAAAACTCTAAGACACCTTCGTAGGACAATCGGTCCAGACTGCTTATAAGCAATTGATGTTGAACATTAGTCCTCAGTTCCATGTAAATTTCAAATAGACAACAGTTTTTAGTACGTTACCTTCACCAACGGGAACATGTATATTTGTTGATAGAGGAGAGACAATGAGAATGACTCGTTTCCCATCTTAATTATGGTTTTAATCGTTCAAACATGAAGACTAGTATTTCCTATATTTTGCTTGTATTATTAATTGAAATCGTAAGTTCATTCCATCAGAGCATATAATATATGTTGATGGCTACTGTGAAATCGATGATGAGAAAGTAGGGTAATACGCCGGTGCAACTGAACAAGAAAAACATAAATATCTACAATCGTACACATCTTTTTTAATGTATGAGCTATAGGAATAAATCTCTACATAACCTCAGCTCTACTGGTACTTATTTCTTGGCCAATAGTATTTCTTCATCCTGATTTTGAAATAGAACTCTTTCTTCTGGATCATTAGAATTTTGGACCATCATGTATCAGGGGCAGTGGATCGTAATTATCTTCTATCTCTAGGTACATCATTTCCAGCTAACGCAATTTGGACTCACGACTGCGCAGGTCCGGCCGCCGGCTGAGGTTGCATACATCAATTACCCAATAAGGGGCAGATTAATCTAGGGCTTATCCATTTAACTCATTTATTCCTTTCCCAATAAGGAACATACTTCTGGCTATTTTGGTTATATCGTTCGATCATTTGAACAGATAAGTTGCTTGCAACTCCCATTTAATTTACACTATCATACCGATAGTGGAACCACACTAAAGGCCATATCAAAATTAAAGAAAGGCCATATCACTACTTAGATTTCACTACCTTCACACCACTTTACACCTCAATCGGATCATTAAACAAATTAGAGACCGTGTCACTACTTAGATTTCAGTTTGCTCATCTTCCACATGTATTTTGCTATGAAATGTTTCAATGTCAATTATAATAAGCCTTTTTCCAATTTATGTGCATTACAAACTAATGAATATCTATGAAAGGAGTAGTCAACATGCACTACAAAACTGACAACTATTTCCGGCGGACAAATCTCCCTGAAATTGTTGTTTTCGGCGGATTTATGGCGGATTTGCCTACCCGGAAAAAGTCGCCAGAAATACATTTTTTCGACTTATGTTTCGGCAGACCAAAATGTTTTCGGTGGGTACATCCGCCAAAAATTTGTCTGGATTTTTTTAAATAATTAACCCGAAATAATTGTTTTTTAATTAAAAAAAGTAATCCTACCCATTTTTGGCGGATTTTCGGCGGTTTTATCCTCCGAAAACTTTTAAAAACTTTTTTTTTAATGAAAAAAAGTATTTTCGACGAGTTTTTTTGGCGGATTTTATGCGGACTAATCCGCCGAAAATTATTAATTAATTAATTTATTTATATTAATTATTATTTATTTTTTTACTTATTTTCGACGGATTAATCCACCAAAAATATTGAAAATATTATAAACAGAAAACCTGTTTTTCATTAAAAAATGTTGGAGTAAATTTTACATATAAAAGACATGCACGAACATTACTGCATATAAATGAAGTCGGGCATATACTTCAAAAGGAAATTTATCTTTATTTACTCCACTCATTCATACATCTGGATATACACATATATATACACACTTAAAAGACAGGAATATAACCGACCCATAATTTACATGAAGACATACAAACTTTAATATAATTACATGAGACACCCTAGACTTAATATCAAATACAACTAAACCCCTTTAGTTTACATTCTAACATTACCCATTAAACTAAAATTTAGGTAAACATCAAGATTTGTTCTCTTGAAACCTTCAAATAAACAATCTTCAATCTTCAAAAAAAACACAAAACACATCGAACTTTTGGAAGTCAGCCATCCACCAAGATCTTTTCACTTGGTAGGTAACATACTCTTTGAAGCATCACAATCATCTCCCCAAATCCTTTTATTGGAGATGGCATTACCAGCTTTCATAAAGTCAATTTCTAAAACATCATTGTCCCGATTTTTTTTAACGAAGACGAAATCACCAACATTCATAAAATCAAACTACTTCACTTTCGAAGTTTCACCGATCACAATTTTCTTCAATCTTCGATGCCATATGTTCTTGACATCAACTTCGGATCTACCGGGTAACCATTTACATATTTTAACCCATTGGTTCCCTAAATGTTTTTGTCGCCAAATCACCATTCGTTTTTCTTTCTCGCATAATATAATTCCTTTCTTTAAATTTGGTTGAAGCTTGCCAATCCACCGTATTCTACAAGACTTTCCGAAACGCTTTAACAATCCTTGAGAGAGAAGAAGATTCCATTTTCTTGGTCCATGAATCTTGATGTGTTCTACCAAAATTATGTCTTCAACGTCATTCTAAGGCCCTTTCTTGATTTTTCTTTGAACTCTTGTAGAAGCAATCCATCCAACCTTTTTGATCATTCTAGTACTTCATGTTTTTTTTAATGTAGCCATAAAAATAACAATCTGCACAACATTTGTTCTTCAGCTGCAAAAAACTAATCAACAAAGAAGAATTGTTCTCTTTTCTTCCTTTATTGCATAGTGCACACTTTCTTTTCTCCTTTCCCCATTTGTACCAAATACTTTCTCCTTTTCTTCTTTGTGGAATAACAACAGGAACATAAGAGAGTTTCTTTACTACGTTTTTCTATAAATCAATAGCCTAAATATCATGGCTCTGATACCACTTTGTTGGAGTAAATTTTACATATAAAAGACATGTAGGAACATTAGTGCATATAAATGAAGTCTGACATATACTTCAAAAGGAAATTTATCTTTATTTACTCCACTCATTCATACGTCTAGATATACACATATATATACACACTTAAAAGACACCTCCAACCAACACAACGGTTGGAATATAACCGACCCATAATTTACATGAAGACATACAAACATTAATCTAATTACATGAGATACTAGAATTAATATTAAATACAACTAAACCCCTAAACTTTAGTTTACATTCTAACAAAAAACGTGCTACAAAACAGTAAAAACGTGTTGAAAGTGTAAAAACCCTATAAATTGTCAAAAACTGTAAAAAAAACATAAAGTATAACTAACTTGTCATAAATTAGGGTGCGTTTGGTACACAGGACAGGACAGGACAAAATGGAACAGGACGGGACATAACAGAGCAGGACGTCCAGCGTTTGGCAAGACATGACAGAACTGGACAGAACATGACTATACTGATTAAATGACGAATTTACCCCTGATGAAAAATTATAGATTACATCACATAAAACTAATTTACATTACTAATACATAGTGCAATGGATTATAAAAAACATACAACTAATTTATTACGATTGGATTTTAGATATGGAAATCAAAATCCAAATTTTAAGTTTCGGATTTTAGGTTGTTTCGGATTTGGGTTGGTCGGGTTTTGGATTGATGTCGGTCGGGTTCGGGTATTATATAATGCAAAAGTTAGATATGAATTCAATCGTTTTTTAGGATGATTAGAATCGATTGATAGATTGATGAAATCGATAGCAAGTTTAAAATTTAGAAAATATTTCAACAGACTATAATTTACGATTTTCAAAAGATAATTAAATATATATATATATATATATATATATATATAATATTTAAAATATATATGTATGTTATTTCGGGTTTTTGGATGGGTCGGGTGGCCAACGATCAAACCCAATCTGAGCCTAGATATCCTCCCAAATGTCGGGTTTCGGATTATCGGATTTCGGGATATTCGGGTTTTGTAAAAACACCTTATTTTTGGTTTGGATTCGGATTTTGGACTATTCGGGTTTAAGGTTTTGGTTTTTAACAAAGTGTATATTAGTCAAAATATTGTTGTTCTACTTAGTTCTAGGGGGTTGGAGTGGGACAAGTGTCCCATGCTTGTTCCACTTAGTTCTAGCGTGTCCCACAAATGATCATGCCAAACATGTGACAAGTCTGTTCTGTTCTGTCTTGTTCCTCCCTGTTCTGCGTACCAAACGCACCCTTAAGATCCTAAATCCCGATACATTGTTCAAATATTATTCTAAAATACGTTCCAATAACAAAATTCAACAAATTGTTCAAGATAAACAAATATCTCATCACATGGGTGGCGATGGCGGTGGCAGGGGAGGGGAGGGGAGGGGGCAGGGCCTGGGCTGACAGAAACACCCAACTAGCTCCATTAAATCCCAACTCGAATCCAAATGGATCCATTAAAGCTCACTTTATTATACTCCTTGTAATACTTGATTAAACCATAATTTTTCTTCACGTAAAACGTCAATGGGAGCCTCTATTTCTTCTAAACACATCATTACCTCAATTAAAGCCCACTTTATTTTTATTGTTTTATTTTTTTATTTTATCTTTATTTTTTTATGTTCTTTTAAAAAAATAAAGTTTTCAGTAGATTTTCGGCGGATTTAATTATTATTTTTAATTATTTAAAGAGAAAAAGAAAAAAATGAATTTAATATTTCTTGCGGATTTTCGGCGGATCTAAATTTTATTTATTTATTTAAATTTTTAAAGGGAAAAAGACAAAAAAAAAATTAATTTAATATTTTCGGCGGATCTAATATTTTTTTATTTTAAATACAAAAATATCCGCCGAAAGTTCTTATACTTTTCTGGCGGTTTTTCGGCGGTTTATTTATTTATTTTTTATTTTTTAAATTCTTTTATGGAAAATAATTAATTAAAAGTTTCCAGCGGATTTTAATTGCTATAAAGTTTGAATTGATTTTCTCTAATATCGAAAAAATAAAAAACGGTCGGAAATCCTCCGAAAATAAAAGGGTTTTTTTTTAAATAAAAAATAAATTTCCGGCGGATTTCCGGCAAAAGTCACCGGGGTTTGACGTGTTTTACTGCCGCCAGAAAAGCCCTTTTATCTAGTAGTGATGGCAAGGAAAAGTAAAAGACCTTATTCAAAGGAATAGAGAAAAATATCTCAGAAGAAAAGAGACCATCATCTCAATTGTGCTCACTAGTCAACATTGGTAAATCTATTTATCAGGCTTTATTTTATCCCCTCGCATCCAAACAGCCCGTAACAATGACACGTCTATGACTCATGCCGCTAAAAATCGCCAACTTCACCGTCTTTAGAGGCTTATAAATGTCATGATGATCTATAACACATTACCCAACAACTTCCACATCGAGCTTCCATACCTGCCCTACAAATCACAGCAATACAGCAGAAGAGAATATTGATTCAAGCTTCAATTAAAAAGTGTTTTTCAGTCACGCGGCAAGGCTAAACAAATCCCAAGATCATCCCGAAATGAAACCCATGCATGGCGTGATTCATTTGGTATGTTTGATTAATTTGAAAGCGTAAACAGTGATTATTAATGAACATATAACAGATTGTTGGTGTTCAATGATAAAAGCTATGAAATTGGTTGATGTTTATTTATATCATTTGATGACAATACAAAACTAGTCCATGGTAACGCTAGACTATGCCGAACACAGGAGATTAGGTGAGAGGGCGGTTGGTTAATTTGAATAGGCCGGCATGGATTATTCCGAGTGTTGGATATAGATTTCTTGTTTGTATTCTCATTTATACAATATACGTTGAATGAGACAGATTGCTAAAATCACATGGAATTGATGAAAAAGGTAAAAGAAGAAACGAAAAGGGGAATACATGATTGATATGTATATGACTTTAGATATGTATGTCATGTCTGAAGTTTCACCACAATACCCATCAACATATGTTAATTAATAAATTAATAACACACACGCAAAAATGGAAATTACTCTAGAAGTTTGAACGAATAAAACCCAAATTAAGATCAGAAATGAGTCTTGCATTCTCATTGGCTCACCTCTATCAACAAATATATATACATGTTCCCATTAGTGAATGTAACCTTACTACATAATCTTGTCTATTTGAAATTTACACGGAATTGAGGACTAATGTTCAACTTAAATTTCTCAAGCAGTCTGGACTCATTGTCCTATGAAGGTGTCTTAAAGTTCTCTTGTAATTTGGAAAGCCCATAAACCAGAAGCTGAAATCATCCATGGTTACTAATTCCACATACTTGTTCGACGGCTTCTTCGAGTTCATACTCTCACCTACTCCCTTTATCTTTTCCAATGGAATTGACACCTACAAACACAGTTATATATGTCAAGATACTGCTCTAAAATCAAAGACGTGCACGGGATGTAAATATTTCTTTGAAGGATCCCTAGCTACCTTATATTGGAACTTTAATAGCTCCCCTGTTGTAGAATACGTTTGGAGGGATTTCTCACTGCAAAATCCAAGCCTTTCTCTAGTCATGAAGAAGATGTCTGCAATTGCACCAGTTGTAGTGTATATGTGGCATCGTGAGGCGTGCAACAACTTCTCATTATCCCTGGTACTGAAACTTTTCCTGAAGATTTTTGCTTCATGACCAACTGGTAGGATTTTGGCCCCATAACTCAACATTTGTTTCATTATTTCTATTAGTTTGGGTATTAAGCTCACTGCAATTATACAAAAAAGAAAATGCTGTTAGATTGAGGGAGAGAATTGAAATAGAACCATTCGTCGTCGTTGTATCAGTGTGGGACAATATCATTACAATGACTTCTAATCCGGACTGAAAAACTGTCTTTGTGTTCTATGCCTTTGATTTTGGAAGTATAAAGAGGAAAACGGGGTTCATAAGGTTTAGAAAGAAGTAGTCCCCTTGTTGATGTCATAGGAATGCCCATGACACTGCCTGATAATCTGTTTTCCATATTTTGATGTCGGATTGCTGGAATTTGGTTTTCTTGATGGTATGGAAGCTAAATGCTAAATTGCACTTGTTGAATAATATGTTCTGGATCATGATATTTATAAGCTTATAAAGATGGCTGAAATTAACACCATTTAGTTGGACGAGTCATCGATTTGTCATCGTTGCTGGTGGTTTGAAATTTTGAATGTGAGGATATAAAATAAAATCCTGATTTGAATAGATTCAGATCTTTTGACTTGTGTCTTCAGCTTTTTGTGGCTACTTTTCCTTTTATTTGTATCGGTCTCTTGATAAGGTTTATATATTAATACATATTTACTTTTTAGTCTATTGCTGATTGCTTAATTAATTCATAGATTTCCATTAATTGGTAATGCAGAAAAGCAAATTACAACTGACAAACCACATGCATATTACATCAGCAAGATAAAAAAATCTGAAATAGAATAGGTGAAACATGCAGTCTTGAATTAACTTTTTTGGATGATGAAATTCATAGGCATATATAAATTGATAACTTTTAGTTGGATGAGTCATCCATGTCTTATGGTTACTGGTGGTTGGTAGTTGAGTCTTTTCTGGGGCACTAATTTGCTTTCATGATGTCGTTGCTTTTGACTGTATATACTTAGATTTCTTGTCATACTGACGGTTTCTTTCAAATTAAGTTATTAAGTGTTTGGTAATTAATTAAGTTTACTGATTAATATTCATTAGTGGTATATTAAGGTAGATACAAGACATACCATCAAGTCACATTCAAGTTATTAAAGACCACCCCAGTTATTTATTAATCAAGTTTTTGAATTCAATCACACATGCATGTATGTCGTCTAATGGATTACTAGGAATATCATATGACAGCTGACACTCTTGCTTATGGATTACTAGGAATGTCATATCGTGCATTTTTGCCGAGTGGCTGCACTGTGGATCAGAGGCCCGCAAAGTCGCCCGATGTGTTTTTAGCCGAATTCCATCATTGTGAGGATTCTTTTTTTATGTTTTTTGATTGATTTCGAGATATTTTTTAAGTTTTTTTGTTAATTTCGAGGGACTTTATCGGTTTTTTGGTTGATGTTCCTTATGTTTTCTAATATCCTCGAGCACCCCCTCATTGTTTAGCATATGCACCTTTTATACCCCAAAAGGTTCTACTTACCTAAAATTGGTTGAGCGGGTGCATGGGACCCCCTCGGCCCTTCATGGTCTTTGTTTAATTTGCTTAATCTGATTGAGGTGTAAAGTAGTGGGATGGTGGCTTTAATTCTTATATTTTAGTTCCTATATATGGATATATACAGACCATGGTTCCTTTAGGATCTTTTTTTCTCCATTGCCATGTCATGGATACAAACAACACGTGATATGCATCATAATCAGATATTTGACAGTATATTTTAATTTTTGTCTGGTATACTTTTTTCCTTGTCGATGGAATGATGGCAATTGACAAAGATTGTGATAAGATCTTTAATCAAGCAAAGTTTCATAAAACTGAGAAAAGTACATTGAATCGATTACATATGATTCCTATTTATACTAAGTGAAACGGTGCCAATGAACCATTGTGACTGTTCGGTTATGGTAGTTATCCGGTGGTTATGGTAGTTGGCGGTTGAAGATGAAAAGTCACACCTTTTCATCTATGCATTATTTATATATCTAGCACTAAACTTATAATCTTCTGAGGTATGATTGAGATTAACCCAACATTCACCCCCCCTAATCTTGGTCATGCTGAAGAAGGTTTCTAACTCCAAGTATTTGCCTCATTGTGACAAATCTTATCCTTGGTAGTGGTTTTGTAAGTATGTCGACTCTTTGTTGCTCTCCGCTGATGTGCTCGACCATTAAATCTGCTTCTCGATGCATTCTCGTATGAAGTGATACTTTGTATCAATATGTTTGCTTCTTCCATGAAATACCGGATTCTTCATAAGAGCTATTGCTGATTTGTTGTCAACATAGATCACAATCTTCTCTTCCTTTGTATTAGTAATATTACTGAGTAGCCTTTTTAACCAAAGTGCTTGTGTTGCTGTTGTTGCTGCAATAAATTCTGATTCGCATGAGGATAATGCTATTGTTCCTTGTTTTTTAGTGCTCCATCTAATAGGAGAGTTTCCATAGTAGAAAACTATTCCTGTTGTGCCTCTTCCTTCTTGCGTGTTAACACCGTAACTGTTGTCACTGTAGCCCTGTATCTTGTTTCCTCCTTCATGCCCATAAGTTATACCATAATCCTTTGTTCCTTTGATATAACACAGTACTTGCTTGATTGCTTTCATATGTTGTTCTTGTGGTTCATGCATGAAACGACTAATTAATCCAACTGAAAAACTTAGATCAGATCTTGTGTGTAGTAAGTACCGTAAACATTCAATTAAGCTTCGATATTTGGTGGCGTCTACGGATCTTTCTTTGGTTACTTTTGTCAACTTGAGACCTGGTTCCATGGGTATCTTTGCATCATTACAGTCTAGCATGCCTGTGTCTCTAAGTATCTTGTTTGCGTATCCAGTTTGCTTTATTGAGATTTCACTCCCGTTCTGTGTAACCTTAAAAGTTTCATCTCTACTTTTGGTGTTCCTGTGACTATCAAGTCATCAACGTATACTCCAACCAATAGAGTTGATGCCTTATTTGTTCTTGTGTAGACTGCTTGCTCTAATGCATATTTTTTGAAACCAAGTATTTTCAATGTGTTGTCCAACTTGGTATACCATGCTCGTGGAGCTTGTTTTAGCCTGTATAGTGCTTTTATGAGTCTGTAGACCTTTCCTGTGTCTTATTCTTTTATAAAGCCTTCAGGCTGTGAGACATAAGTTTCTTCCTTCAATTTGTCGTGTAGAAAGGCTGACTTTACATCTAGATGATGAACTTCCCATTTGTTATATGCAGCTAGAGCCAATATCAAACGTATTGTCTCAATTCGTGCTACTGGTACGAAGACTTTGTCAAAGTCTATGTCATGCTCTTGAATATATCCTTTGGCTACCAGTCGTGCTTTGTTCTTTAATACCCTTCCATTAGCATCCCTTTTAGTCTTGAACACCCATTTTAAACCAATTGCTTTATGATCTTTTGGTAGAGTAGTTAGTGTTAGGTCCCAAGGCTTGAGCTTCCCAGGAGGTCACCCATCCTAGGATTGCTCTCGCCCTAGCACGCT
Source organism: Arctium lappa (assembly GCA_023525745.1). Classification (NCBI taxonomy): domain Eukaryota; kingdom Viridiplantae; phylum Streptophyta; class Magnoliopsida; order Asterales; family Asteraceae; genus Arctium; species Arctium lappa. Next base: position 23,364,368 of record CM042051.1, on the reverse strand, counting down.
TAACTTGTTAGGTTCAAGCGCTTACCACTACACCAAAAGCAATTGCTTGTGGTGAAGGAGAAACTTTATTTCCTTAAACCATGGTAGCGCAAAGCCCCGTACTAAGCGACAGGCGGACATGAGGGGCTGCACCACTTTCGTGGAGCCAGCGGGTCGGGCTGTTAGTCCCGGCCAGTTACGTACTCCCGAGTCGAAGGTGAGGGCGCTGGATGCTTGTGGCATTCCCAGCAAATGTTGGGATTTCTCCTCAACAATCCCCCCCCCCCAACATTTGCACACTGGGAGACTCGAACCCGCGACCTTGCTCTGATACCAATTGTCGGTCCAACAATACTTATCAAGTTTATAGAAACAACGACACAATAACGATTACCAACCTGTATTGAATATATCAAACGCTTACAAGGTTGATCGATTAAGCTTTTGATGTGTTCTCTATGTTTTCTCTCAAATACACCTTTATGTGTGTTTTTGTGTGTGATGCTTTCTTAATCTGATCTTGTTAGAGAAGAGATATTAGAGACACAAAACCTACCAAGTGTGTTGAACACTCTAACTAACTTAATATCTAGATATTTGATCTAGATATTAAATTTAATAAACTAAGTTACTAGAAACTAACTAATAACTAACTAAACTAAATAAATAACAAAGTTAACTAAATATCTAACAAACTAGATATTAAGTTAACTATTACAATAACAAACAATTACATTGAATTACATTGACATTTATTACAAATAGACATAGACTTTATTATCGAGAGTCGACGTTCCGGCTTTAGCTTCAGATTGCGATCTTCAGTTTGGATGATCTGGAATCCAATGAGACTGTGGTCTAACAATCTCCCCCTTTGGATCAAGATCATTTAATAAAAAGATTTATCCAATTCAGTCTTCTTGTTCAGCTCAGAAGATGCAATCTCTTTCTCTGAAATCAACATGTCTTCAATCTACTTTCTTTAGAAGAATTCAGTCTTTGACGTGATTCTTGAAACATGTGATCTTTGCCATTTCTTGTGTAGTCAGTTAGCCTCCTAGTATTGTTCTTGTTGATAGAATCAATTTCTGCTTTCATAGCTTCAATCCACCTATTATCCTTAGCTACTTCTTTATAGTTTCTTGGTTCGTCTTCTACTAGTAATAATTCATCCGTATTGGCATATATATCACTCAAGGCCCTATAACCTCTTATAGGTGTATGATCAATTCTTGAATCTTTTGTTGAAGGCATATCAGCTTCTGAATTTGGTGAATGGATGGTTGATTGTTGTGGGCTATACACATGAGTAGATATCTGGGAATTGGGTGTCGTAGGTACTTCTTCATCTGAATCATTGTTACCTTGTGTAACATCATTCTCGAAATCTTCACTTTCATTCAAGATATACTAAGTACCAGTTATTTCATTATTCCCTATAATGAAATTAGTCAATTCGGGTCTATCTGGATCCAAATCTTTGTTATATTCCTTCCAATTCCATGTCTCATTTTCCTTGAATTTGACGTCCCGACTGACACAAATTCTATTATTTATTGGATCAAACAGGCGGTATGCTTTTGATCCTGGCTCACTGCCTAAGTATAACATTCGTATACTTCTATCATCTAATTTCGTCAAGTGTTGTGAAGGTACATTTGCATATGTGATGCATCCAAAAATCCTTAGATGATGTTGGCTTGGCTTTCTTCCCTTCAATGCTTCATATGGAGTAATGTCATCAAGTGACTTTGTTGGTATGCAATTCAATATCAGTATGGCATGTCTAACTGCTTCTGCCCAAAAATTCTGTGGCAAATTCGTTGCCTTCATCATGCATCTTGTTGCTGAAAAAATTATCCTATTTTTTCGTTCAACAACTCCGTTTTGTTGAGGTGAGTATGGTGTAGTTAATTGTCTTGTGATGCCATTGTCTTTGAAGTATTGTAGGAATTCATTTGATGTGAATTCTCCTCCTCTGTCTGTTCTGAACATCTTTAACTTGATTCCATGTTCGTTTTCCACCCTTTGTTTAAATTCTTTGAAAATTTCAAATGCTTGATTTTTTTAATCTAGAAAGTATTCCCACATATATCTTGAGTAGTCGTCTACTAGTAGAAATATGTACCTTTTGCCCGTTGGTGTAGGTGGTGATATTGGACCACATAAATCTCCAAATACTAAATCCATCGGTGCTTCTGACCTTGATTTTGCTTGTTGTGGGAATGGTGCTCTGCTATGCTTTCCTATTAAGCATATGTCACAAATACTGGACATATGTTTAATGGGTGGTATACCATGAACCAACTCCTTCGATAACATTTTCCTCAGTGAGCCAAAATTCAAATGACCCATCCTTGCATGCCATAACCATGCCTTATCATGTAGATTGGCTAATAAAAAACAGGTTTACCGATTCTCAAATTTGCCTTGTATAGTCTATTCTTTGATCGCGTGACTCTTAGTAGAATGTTGTTGCTTGAATCATATAGTAGTAATAGATCTTCTTCCATGACTACTTTGCAACCTTTCTCTGTCAATTGTCCTAGGCTCAGTAGTATACCTGTGAGATAACCCGTTGTTCTTTGTTTTTGCATTCCAATAATATAGATCATTTTCCTTTGATCTCTATGTATGATCCATCCCCGAATCTTACGTTTCTAGTAATCTTCTCGTCAATCTCCTTGAAATGGTTTTTGACTCCTGTCATGTGATTGCTTGCACCATTGTCTAACTACCATAGACTTTCATCATTTGTAGTTGTCTTGCTTGATTCGAGATTCTTCTCGTTTAAAAAAACTTTCTGGTGCTCTTCAATAGTTTCCATAAGTAGCGTTGGTTCTAAATCTTCTTCAATGACATTTGACTTTTCCCTTTCTTGATTCTTCTGTGGACATTTGGTTGCAAAATGTCCGTACTTCTTACAGTTGAAGCATTGTATTTTACTTTTATCGGGAGTAAATTTCCTTGTAGTGCTGTTTGGTTCTTTCTTGAAATTGTTCTGTGAGAGTTCCCAGTTCTTTCTTTCTGGTTTGAATCTGTTATTCCCTCGGCCTCGTGATTGGTTAAATCTACCATGACCATGTCCTCTGTAAGGTTGGCCTTGACCTTCATGTTGTGTGAACATTAGTTTCTCCTGATTGTCCACTGGTCTTTCTTTCTTGTACTTCAATCTTTCTTCAAAAGTCTTCAATCTCCCGATTGCTTCGTCTAATGACATAGTGTCTAGAACTGAGTATTGTTCAATGGATGCGACTATTTGAAGAAATCTATCGGGTACTGCATTTAGTAGTTTATGTACGAGAACAGGGTCTTCATATGTCAATCCAACGCTTGCTGCTCTATTGATAATACTCGTTATCTTTGTAATGAATGAATCTAATGCTTCATTATCTTTCATCTGTAACATCTCAAATTCTGATTTGAGTGTCTATTGCTTTGCTTGCTGGACATGGTTTACTCCGACGTGTCTAATATTTAATGCATCCCAGACTGCCTTTGCGGTCTTGTATTTTGAGATGTGAAGCAGTTGATCTTCTGGTAATGATTGGTAAAGGTATGCGATAGCGGTTTTATCCTTCTTTATATCTGGTTTAGTTTTTGGCTTTGGTTCAATCATTTCCCAAAGATCATTTGCTTCCGGTATTACTTGCATTCGGATTGCCCAAATGTTGTAGTTTGATCCTTTCAACATAAGACACTGGAAATGGGTATTTGACCCAATTTCCCTGATCTTGGAACTATCTCCAGGTTCCTTGTCTTTTTTCCCCGTCATAATTTTATTTGTTCCTTTTGATTGATTTTTTTTCCAAAGTTTTATAATTGGCCGGTTATAAAAGTTTTGAAAAATTTGTTATTTGTTTTCCTTTTAAATAAAACAAATAATAATAATAAAAATCTTATGTTTGAAGGAAAATAAAATTATATATATAAAAGGTTAGTTCCTTTTATTTTTCTTTAATTAACCCAAATAGAAATTAAGTCAAAAGGGAAAAAAGGGAAAAACGGTTCATACACTTTCTGTGTGTGTACTGCGAGAACAGAGACTAGGATCGCGATCTGTCTTTTCTTCCCCGTTCGATTTTGCCGATCTTCTTCTTGAGCGGCGGTCTTCCAGTGTTGGTATCTCCTTCTCCGGTGATTGATTTTGTCGATCTTCTTCTTGAGCGGCGGTCTTCCGGTGTTGGTATCTCCTTCTCCGGTGACTGATTTTGCCGATCTGTATGATTGCTTTCGATTTCTGCTAACCCGTTTGGTTGCGGTTGAAAACTTCTTCTCCGATTTCCGAGACAGGTATGTTAACCTTTGTTTCGGTGGGTGCCAGATAGTGGTAAAATTCCTTCTGGAGTTTGGCCGCCCTAGGTATCCCCTAGTAGATTCTGATTAGCCCTAAATGAACAATAGTGATGGTGGTTGATCGTTAATCTCCGACGGGTTTTTGGTGACTTTCTCTAGTTTGATTTTTGGGTATATGATGAGAACTTTGGTATGATGATAACCAAGGCTCTGATACCAATTGATGGCAATTGACAAAGATTATAATAAGATCTTTAATCAAACAAATTCCTATTTATACTAAGTGAAAGGGTGCCAATGAACCATTGTGAATGTTCGGTTATGGTAGTTATCCAGCGGTTATGGTAGTTGGCGGTTGAAGATGAAAAGTCACACCTTTTCATCTAGTCACACCTTTTCATCTATGCATTATTTATATATCTAGCACTAAACTTATAATCTTCTGAGGTATGATTGAGATTAACCCAACATGCAATGCTTTTTTGTCTTAATTTTCTTATAAACTAAATACAAACCACTTTTTCATGAATTATAAATCTGAATTAGGATGCAGGAGAGAGGAAGGCAAGAAAGAGTTTGCTGCAATTAAAACACAAGTAATGATTGCCCAAGGTTGAGGCAGAAAAACTCCAGCCAAAATAAGTTGGCATATATTCTTCTGTTAAGAAATATCCCGTTTTGAAGTAGCCTTTTGAACAGATATGGAAGCAGCCATTTTTTTAGAATATGGTTCACGATTTGGAAAGGTGTTGTGTGTGGCTTTGGGAGTGTCATTAGTCGGACAGATGCATGGGACGTCCAGACAAGATACGAGGAGAGCTCATAAAACAAATTCTATTGAGGTTAGTAGGAACGTATGGCAACTGAGTAAAAGAATTTGAGTACAGGAGTAAGTTTGTCTTGTAAGTTTGTTGAAAATAGAGGTTTGGGAACATGATGGACCAAATGTAGGTCAATTTCTTGAATTACATAGATTTGTCGTTTGGGCACTTTAGATTAGCTTTCTGTTGGTTTTGATTATTGTGATTGTAGTAAGTTGTATAATTGTATTGTAACAATCAGGAAAACGAGCTTGTTGCAACAGTTAGCTAAAGCAGATATTTCACCTACCATGTGTTAACTTAGATCAGATAGATTTTGGGTTCATCTCATACCGTATGTACATATCCATGGAAGAGAAATATGTGGAACCCCAAGGATTACTCACAAAAAGAGTCCTTGAGAAGAAAAAGGAGGTTCCAACATATATGGAAGATAAATGATCCAAATTTAGCCGGTGTGGGACTCTAACACACCCCTTCTAGCGAGGATAGATGGGCACATAGATCACTATGTAATTTGAGGTGTCATTAAAAGATAAAAAATGTATTTTTCTTAGGTTAAAAATAAAAAAACTGCCTCGAAATCAACCAAAAAAACAAAAAAAAAACTCCCGAAATCAACCAAGAAGACCGAAATAGTCTCTCAAAATCGAAAAAAAACTTAGAAATCCCTTGAAATCAACCAAGAAAACTTTAAAAATCTCTCGAAACGATGTAATATAATTAGGCTAAAAAACATATCGGACGACTTTACAGACCTTTAATATACGTTAAAGGTGCCCCCAGTAGGGAAAAAATCATGGATCTACCACTGGGCACATATTAACCCAAAGTGGCGATACTGGGCTATACGAGTACAAATTGCACCAGAATGTCAAGTTCCTAAAGGGGCAGATCTTGGCTCTGATACGATGTATATTATTGATTTATCCTTGCCAGCCATGTATTACACGATGGAATTTATAGAGTTTACATTTAAACCTAATTCTATACAAACTATGAATGGTAATACAAACTAAAAACCGTAAATGTAAGCCAATATTTTACATATTTATTTATCTATTATTATATTTTGTAACATAATTTCAGTCACAACTTATCACTTAATCAGTTTTCCGATTTGGTGCATCGCTTAAATGGGTATGAGCACATCTACTCTATTAAATAAGCCAAAACATTCTTGAAGAGTTGAAGTTTTAACCAATTGAGTCCAAAAAAAAATTTCTCATCAGAGAACCCAAATGTGGAAATATCTCCAAGACTTTACATTTTAAATTTACATATATATTTTTCACATCAATTGCTTAAGCAGTCAAGACCCAAGTGTATGATGGAGGTATCTTAATGTTTTCTTATAATTTATAGATCCCGTAAACCAGAAGTTGATATCATCAATGGTCACTAGCTCCACATAGTTGTCTAATAACCTCTTCATGTACATACAATCTCGTACTCCTTGTATCTTTCCTAGTGGGATTGACACCTGCACACAATGATTTACATGTCAAGCCATTGTTTAAAGAACTGATGAATAATGTTGCACCATATGAAGTCTCCGCAGATGATCCAAACCATGTCCGTGATGCCCTGCACTACTGCCCAGATTTGATTCCACATTCGCAATTGAATCCAAACCAGCAAGAACAACTCATTTCTCTGCCGTCTCCAGCATTCTCTCACTAATTTTTCAAGACCCGGTTGTATGTAAATTTAACGACAGGGAGAAGATATACAGTCAAATGTCTGATTTATGATTCATATCATAACTTCTTTCAGGACAATTAGTATTTTGAACTTGGTTTTCTTTATGGGACAGAAGGGTATATATATCGTATATATTGAATCATAAAGTATGTTTCGTGATATTTGTAGGATCAAATATTTGAGAAGACAAAAGATTTTTATTTTGCTTCGAATTTGGTGATTTGCATTTTTGGCTTTGGCATTCCCTTCTCCACTTACATTTCTTCAACTAGACTCCTATTTTTATAATACTCAAAAAGACATGAAACTAATTAAGTAGACTTATTGAATTATATTTAAATCTAGACCCATCAACTGATCTTGAAAACCAAAAGACTTCTGACATTATTTTTAATATAAATTCAATTAATTTACTCCATCAATATTTTGTATCCATGACATGGTGTATTTATTGGTGCTACAAACAGAGAAAAGGTCTAAAAGATCTCATATTTTTAAACTTGAACTGAGAATTATAAGATAAGAAAGCTACTGTCCCAACACTTTACACCTAAATTAAGAAAAGCATAATAAAGGATCTTGCTGATGTAAGTTGCATGTGATTTGTTGGCATGTTGATTCTAATATGTATTTTTCTAACAACTGTGCATTACTAATTAATGGAAATCTATGGTCGGAACAGTCAGCATGACACTAAAAGTAAATATATAAACCTTATCTAGAGAATCGATATCAATAAAAGGAAAACAATCCACAAAAAACTGATCAGTACCTACCTTCTCGATCAATTGTGCCGACAAGTCAAAAGGGGTGATTCTATTCAATGAGGCTAATATTTTATGCCCCATCATTTCAAACTACCCAGCAACGATGACACATAGATGACTCATCCAACTAAAGGTGTTAACTTAGATCGCCTTTATAAGCTTATAAATATCATGATCCAGAACACATTACCCAACAACTCAATCAGCATTAGCTTCCAGACCATCAAGACAACCAAATCACTTCAATCCGACGTCAAAATATGGATCCCAGATTATCGGGCACTGTTTTGGGCATTCCGATGACATCAACAAGGGGACTACTTCTTTCTAAACCTTATGAACACCAATATCCTGTTTCTACTTCCAACATCAACGGCATAGAAAGAAAAGGAAGTTTTGCAGTCCCGATAAAAAATCATGGTAAATATTTTCTCACACTGATACAATTACAGGAACAGTTCTATTTCTCTCGCTCAATCTAACAAAGTTTGCATTTTTGGAATTGCAGCGAGCTTAGTACGCAAACTAATAGAAATTGTGAAACAAAAGTTAAATTATGGTGCCAAAATCCTACCAGTACTTGGTCGTGAAGCAAAAATCTACAGGAAAAGTTTCAGTACTGGGGATGGTGAAAAGTTGTTACACACCTCCCACCGCTACCTATGTGCGATTGCAGGCATCCTCTTCATGTCTACTGGAAGGGTTGGAATTTGCAGTGATAGATCCCTACAAACATATTCTACATCTGGGGAGCTCTTAAAGTTCCAATATAAGGTAGGGATCCTCCAAAGTATATATTTACATCCTGTACAACTTTGTTTTCATTTTAAAGGAGTAAATGGACATGATTGTTTTTGTAGGTGTCAATCCCGTTGGGAAAGATAAAAGGGGTAGGTGAGAGCATGAACATGAAGATACCGTCGAACATGTATGTGGAATTAGTAACCATGGATGATTTCAGCTTCTGGTTTATGGGATTTCCAAATTACAGGAAAACTCTAAGACACCTTCAAAGGACAATCGGTCGAGACTGCTTATAAGCAATTGATGTTGAACATTAGTCCTCAGTTCCATGTAAATTTCAAATAGACAACAGTTTGTAGTACCGTTACCTTCACCAACGGGAACATGTATATTTGTTGATAGAGGAGAGACAATGAGAATGACTCGTTTCCCATCTTAATATTGGTTTTAATCGTTCAAACATGAAGACTAGTATTTCCTATATTTTGCTTGTATTATTAATTGAAATCGTAAGTTCATTCCATCAGAGCATATAATATATGTTGATGGCTACAGTGAAATCGATGATGAGAAAGTAGGGTAATACGCCGGCGCAACTGAATAAGAAAAACATAAATATCTACAATCGTACACATATTTTTTAATGTATGAGCTATAGGAATAAATCTCTACATAACCTCAGCTCTACCGGTACTTATTTCTTGGCCAATAGTATTTCTTCATCCTGATTTTGAAATAGAACTCTTTCTTCTCGATCATTAGAATTTTGGATCATCATTTATCAGCGGTAGTGGATCGTAATTATCTTCTAACTCTAGGTACATCATTTGCAACTAATGCAATTTGACGAGTTTTTATTTTTTTAATGAAAAGAACATTATTTTTGACGAGTTTTTTTGGCGGATTTTCTGCGGACTAATCCGCCGAAAATTATTAATTAATTAATTTATTTATTTTAATTATTATTTATTTGTTTAATTATTTAATTATTTTCGGCGGATTAATCCGCCAAAAATCCCCCAAAATATTCAAAAAAATCAAAAACAAAAAACCTATTTTTTGATTAAAAAACATGCTACAAAACAGTAAAAACCAGTTGTAAAAATCGTAGAAACTGCCAAAAAAAGGTCAAAAAAACCATAAAATACAACAAACTTGTCATAAACTAAGGTCCTAAATGCCGATACATTGTTCAAATATTGTTCCAAAACACGTTCCGACAACAAAATTCAACAAATTGTTCAAGCTAAACAAAATTTTCACATGGGTGGCGGTGGCGGTGGTGGGGACAGCCCAACTGGATCCATTAAATCTTATTCGGAACCATTAAAGCCCAATTGGATCGATTAAAACCCAGCAGGAACATTAAAAGCCCAACTGGACTCCTTAAAGCCCAAGTGGGTCCATTAAAGCCCAATTGGATCCATTAAGGCGCAACTAGATCCATTACAGCATAAGTGGAACCATTAAAGCCCAAATGAGTCCATTACAGCCCCAAATGGGTCCATTAAGCCCATGTGGATCCATTAAATCCAAGTAGATCCATTATAGTCCAACTAGGTCCATTAAAGCCCAATTGGATCAATTAAAGCCCAAGTGGATCCATTAAAGCCCAAGTGGATCCATTAAAGCCCAAATGGGTCCATTAAAGACCTAGTGGATCCATTAAAACCCAACTAGATCCATTAAAGCCCAAGAGGAACCATTAAAGCCCAACTGGATCGCTTAAAGCCCAAATGGGTCCATTAAAGCCAAACCGATCCATAAACACTCATGTGGATCCGTTAAAGCCCAAATGGATCCTGGGATCCATTAAAGCCCAACTGGACTTCTTAGTGCCTGACAAGAACCATTAACGCCCAACTGGACCCTTAATGCCTCAAGTGGATCCATTAACGCCCAACTCGAACCAAAATGGGTCCATTAAAGCCCACTTTATTATACTCCTTGTAATACTTAATTAAACCATAAATTTTTCACGTAAAACGTCAATGTGAGCCTCTATTTCTTCTATACTCATCATTACCTCAAGTAAACCCACTTTATTTTTATTATTTTATTATTTTATTTTATCTTTATTTTCAAAAAACCTTTTATTTTTTTATTTTCTTTTAAAAAATTAAAGATTCCAACGGATTTTCGACGGATTTAAATAATTTTTATTATGTTTTTTAATTATTTAAAGAGCAAAAGGAAAAAAATTAATTTAATATTTCAGGTGGATCTAATAATTTTTTTATTTATTTTTTAAAGTGAAAAAGACAAAAAAAATTGATTTAATATTTTCGGCAGATTTTTGGCAGATCTAATATTTTTTTATTTTAAATACAAAAATATCCGCCATAAATTCTGATACTTTTCGGTGGTTTTTGGCGATTTTTTTTATTTTATTTTATTTTTAAATTCTTTTATGGAAAACAATTAATTAAAATTTTCCGGCAGATTTTAATTAATTAAAATCCGCCAGAAAATTTTAATTGATTTTCTAATATGGAAAAAAAAATTTAAAAATTTAAAAACCGTCGGAAATCCACCGAAAATAAAACGTTTTTTAAAAAAAATAAAAAATAATTTTCCGACGGATTTCCGACAAAGTCAAAGGGTTTGACCCAAAGCACCAACCATCTCTATTGTGCTCACTAGTCAAATTTGGTAAATCTATTTATCAGGCTTTATTTTATCCCCTCGCATCCAAACCGCCAGTAACGATGACACATCTATAACTCTTGCCGCTAAAAGTCGCCAACTTCACCGTCTTTATAGGCTTATAAATGTCATGATCCATAACACATTACCCAACAACTTCCACATCGAGCTTCCATACCTGCCCTACAAATCACAACAATACCAACCGAAGAGAATATTGATTCAAGCTTCAATTAAAAAGGGTATTTCAGTCACGCGGCAAGGCTAAGCAAATCCCAAGATCATCCCGAAATGAAACCCATGCGTGGCGTGATTCATTTGGTTGATTTTCTTTGTTATGTTTGATTAATTTGAAAGCGTAAATACTTATTATTAATGAACATATGTATAACATATTGTTGGTGTTCAATGATAAAATCTATGAAATTATTATATTTGTTTGAATGTTTATTTGTATCATTTGATTGATAATACAAAAATAGTCCATGGTATCCCAGACTGTGCCGAACTCATGAAATTAGGTGAGAGGACGGTTGGTTTGAATATGCATGGATTATTCTGAATGTTAGATAGATTTCATGTGTTTGTAATCGTTTATACAATACACGTTGAATTAGACAAATTGCAAAAGTTAGTTGGAATTAATAAAAAGGTAAAAGAAGAAAAGAAAAACCGAATACATTGATATGTATATATGATTGTAGTTTGCAGATATGTATGTCTTGTATTTCGCCAAAACACCCATCAACATATGTTATATGCTCTGATGGAATGAATTGAAGTTTCAATTAATAACACACATACAAAATATGGATATTCTTGAAATTTATACTCAAGTTATTATTCAAAATATTACAATTAGAATACAAAATCTAACACATCTTCAAAAGGTTTGAAGATGTTTTAAGAACAATCTCTAAAACTTGAAAGAGAACCGAGAGGAAATTTTAGATGAAAAAAAATAAAATGAATTCTTCTTGTAACTATTTTCAGCAGAAAAAATATTTATAATTCCTTCTGTTTACAAAATAGCCCTTCTCCATCTTTCATTTAATTGCTCCGCTACTCCTATACTTTCAACATCTTTCAAAATAAACCCTCAACTTCCTGAAAATATAAAACACCCATATTAAATTAAATCTGATGACAAGATTGATAGATATTTAAAAACATATTTTAACACCCTCCCTCAATCTTGACATCTAAACATATCAAGCATGTTTAATTTAGTAATGAGATAATTGTGTTGATTAACCCCAAAAGATTTAGTAAAAATATGTGCAGGGTTTTCTGTGGATAAAACCTTTTCTGTTTTCAGTAAACCAGAAGCAACTTTATCTCTTACTTGATGAATATCAATCTCGATATGTTTAGCTCTCTCATGAAATACTGGGTTATTAGCTATTTGTATTGCTGACTTATTATCACAATTCAAATTTACTGGAAGTAAATTTTCTAACTTTAAATCAGCCAATATACTAAGTACCCACAATATTTCACACAGAGCAGATGCCATGGCTCTGTACTCAGATTCAGCTGAGGAGCGAGAAACAGTTGACTGTTTCTTACTTCTCCATGACACCATACAATTTCCCAAAAACAAACAATAACCTGTAACTGATCTCCTAGTTGACAAACACTTACCCCAGTCGGCGTCAACAAACACAGATAACTTGAAATCAGAAACAGAACAAGAAGAGAAGTTTATACCTTTTCCAGGAGAAGCCTTTAAATACCGCAAAACACGTAAGGCTAATTTTAAATGAGACTGGCGTGGAGAATGCATGAATTGTCTTAAACAATGGACAACAAATGAAATGTCAGGTCTAATAGCTAACAAATAAATCAGTCTACCTATTAGTCTTTGATAACCTGTAGAATCTTTCAAAGGAGGATCCTTTTCAGCAGACCCAACATGATCAGTAACAATTAAATTAATATCCATTGGTGTATTGATTGGTTTACATCCCAAATAACCAAAATCATTTAAAAGCTCAAGATAATATTTTCTTTGAGACATGCATAAACCATTGTCAGTTTCTAAAATTTCAATCCCTAAGAAAAATTTAAGTAAACCAAGATCTTTTATTTTGAAATTTGATTGTAAATAACCTTTTACCCTTTGAACCTCAGAATTACAATTACCAGTAATGACTATATCATCAACATAAACAAGAAGAACAAGAAAGATATTACCAGAATTCTTAGTGAATAAAGAGTAGTCACTAGAACTTTGAATGAAGCCACAATTTAGAAGACATTTAGACAATTTTTCATACCACTGTCGAGGAGCTTGTTTCAATCCATAAAGGGATTTAACTAGCTTAAAACTCGACTATCATTGGGTGAAAAATATCCAGGAGGTAAACACATATAGACGTCTTCAACTAAGTCACCGTATAAAAAAGCATTATTTACATCTAACTGATACATGGGCCAATTATTTTAAATAGCTAAAGCAACAACACATCTTACGGTAACCATTTTTACAACAGGCGAAAAAAAAGCATTATTTACATCTAACTGATACATGGGCCAGTTATTTTGAACAGCTAAAGCAACAACACATCTTACGGTAACCATTTTTACAACAGGCTAAAAAGTCTCTTCGTAGTCTAAATGTTCTCGTTGACTATACCCTTTTGCTACGAGACGATCTTTATAACGTTCAATTTCACCAGTGGACTTATATTTAACTTTATAAATCCATCTACACCCTATGGCTTTTCTACCGGGTGGTAATTCAGTCAAGATCCAAGTATCATTCCTATACAAGGCTTCCATTTCATCATTCATGGCATCAACCCATTTTTGATCCTTACTAGCCTCAGAAAAACTATTAGGTTCAAACGATTTATTTAATGACGATGTGAAACAAACATTATTAACACTAAGGAAAGAATAGTTAACAACCTTTTCTATATTGTATTTAACTTTTCCTTCAACAACATAATCATCAAAACGTTTAGGAAAATTTGAGAGGCGACTAGATTTTCTAACAGATGAAATACTTTGTTCAGATTGATTTGAGACATTACCCTCAGAAGGGGACCCCAAATGTTCATCATTTTGATGTTCATTATCAGATTGTCGAACACTTAATCTAGGAAAATTAGCAGCTTGTGACCGACTGGCAGCCTCAGTACTACCAGAATCATTTGATCCGGCAGCTCTGTTTGAATCACTAGATGCAGCCTCAGTACTACCAGGAGCATTTGATCTGGCAGCTCTGTTTGAATCACTAGATACAGTACTACCAGGACCATTTGATCTGGCAGCTCTGTTTGAGTCACTAAATGCAGTACCACCAGAATGATCACAGTTAGTAGTATCATTTGATGGGTTCACCCTAACTTCATGATTGGTCACACCAAAAATTAGATCATCGGTTTGAAAAATAACAGTATCAAAAAAGTTCAAGGAATTTATACCACTAGATTCATTAGTAAACTGATTTGAACTCATTTTGAATGGAAATATGGTTTCGTAAAACATAACGTCTCTTGAGACAACTATTTGTTTTGATTCCAGGCTATAGAGTCTATAGCCCTTTTTTGAATTTGAATATCCCAAAAGAACACATTTTTCGGACCGTGAAGAAAATTTATCTGTAATATTAGGTTTGACAGAAAACCATAAACAACCAAAATTTCTAAGATGAGTCAAAACAGGAGCAAATCCAAAAACTAACTCATAAGGACACTTTCCTTTCAAAACAGAAGAAGGAGTGCGATTAATAAGATACGTAGCTATCAAAATGCACTCAGTCCACATATTCAAAGGAAGATTTCCTTGAAACATTAAAGCTCTAGCTACATTTAAAAGATGTCGATGCTTGCGTTCAACTACCCCATTTTGTAGGGGAGTGTAAACAAAAGTGGTTTGATGTAAAATCCCTTTAGACTTAAAGAAATCTCCTAACCTGTTATTAACGAATTCCGTCCCATTATCACTTCTAAAAATTTTCACATGTTTCCCAAACTGGGTAAGCAGCAAACTGTGAAAAGCAACAATGTTGTCAAAGACTTCATCTTTACTTTTCAACAAGTACACCCACACAGACCTAGTGTAGTCATCCACTATAGTTAAAAAATACCTATACCCTTCTCTACTAGGAACACGGTAAGGTCCCCAGAGATCCAAATGAATTAATTCCCCGAGGACCTGTGAAGTGTGAATACTAACATTGAATTTGTCCCTGGTTTGTTTAGCTAAATGACAAATGTCACACGGAGAAGACACATGTTCATGTTCAATATTCAGAGTTTCTTTTAGAACTCCTAGTACTTGATCAGCTGGATGTCCCAGACTCCAAGCCGACTGTGCCACAATTGACGAGAAACATAGCAGGTAATAGACATATTAGATTTGTTAACAAAATTCCTACTAACACCTTGAGACAAAAATTGATCAAAGAAATAGAGACCACCTTGCTCGCTACCAGTCCCCATAATTCTCTTTTGAAGAGAACCCTGAAGAAGGTAACTCTTACATTCATCAAATCCAATAAAAATTTTGCTATCTCTAGCTATTTTATGAACAGATAACAAATTTACATGAAAATCAGGAACAACAAGAACATCAAACAGAATCACTTTATCATTCAGTCTATAATTCCCAATTTGATTGATTTTTGCTTCTTCCCCATTAGGTTGAGTCACTTTGAGATTTAAATCGGAAATATCAAAAATATTTTCGAGAAGAGAGGAGGAGCAAGTCATATGTTGATTTTCTCCCGAATCAATAATCCAACCAGACTGAGAATTAGAAGAACTTCCTATATCGACAGACCGCATACCTGCCATATTGACAGAAATGTTGTCTGTCTGCTTTTGGTCAAGGAGAGAAAGGAGCTTGTTTATTTGATCTTTAGTGAGGGATCCAGTAGTATTTGAACCATGACCAGTAAGTAACATCTGTGGTACAAACATTACTAGAAGATGGCTTAACACCTTGATTAGTTTTAGATTTGGTGAATTGAAAATCTTTGGGAAATCCAATCAATTTATAACACCTTTCTATCGTATGACGAGATAGACCACAATGCTTACAGATAAGGGGAGACCTCCCCAATTTTTTCTTATCATTAGTTTTACCAAAAAAAAGCAGTATGCTGGCCTCCCTTGGTATCTGAGGATCGAGTCACACCTCTGTGTGATTCTTCTCTGGATACCAAAGAGAAAGCAGTTTTAACAGATGATGGTAAGGGGTCTGTTGTTAAAATGCTACTTCGAATATGGACATAATTGTCATCCAGACCCATTAGAAACTGCATAAGCTTCAATAACTGATTATGTTTAGAAAACTCATGGCAGCATTACAAGTTGTGAACTTAAGATCTTAAGATTCTAGAGAGAGAAAGCTAGAGAGAGAAAGTGAATGTGGAGCCAAAAGTAGTATTGTATTCAAGATATGCAAAAGTAATCTGTTGTTCTCAAAAACAACTAAGACAAGGGTTTATATACCCTCAAAGTAAAATAAATACAAAGGTTACAACTAAATTGATCTAACAATCTCCCCCTTTGTAACCTTTGGCACCGAGCTCTAAAATCAAGAAAATTTTCTGATATCCACTTGAGCTTCAAGGCGACGTAAAGCATTTCAAAAGTTGATTCTGTCTTGAATTACATCAATTGCCTTCTCCAATCTCAGTAACTCTTTGTTTCCTTCCTTTTGTGGATAAAAATTGAATCTCTGTCTGTTTGCCACATTCTGCTTTTCATAATTCAACTTCTGAATTAGATGCATCTTGATAAGCTTCAAAGTTCCATCAGAATACTTGCAGACTTCTTCAAATCTCATAAAACAATGACGACCCTTCAAGTTTCTGTACACCACACCATACGGTTCATCAACAACAGTATATAATAAGAAACTTTTAATGTTGTCGAGCTTCTGTTTTGGCTTGTGCAAGTTGACCGTAGGTTGATGATTTTCGACACCCAACTGAAAATCAAATAAGCTATAAAAGCGAATTGTTCTGATAATATGTCTTCTGACAGTGTTGAAGGCTCTATTCATATCATCTGATCGTTCATTGAGAGAGCTGAAGAAATTGAATAAAAACTCAATATCATCCACATGAACTTCATTAAAATCTGCTTCTGTGTAGGTATAGTCTTTGCAGTCTCTTCGTTGAACAGTGAAATTAGAAACCCAGATGTTGAATATGTTGAACATGGAAACACATTTAACTTGTACAATCCCCTTCTCAGAATATACTGTTTCTTTCCCTTGTCTCAAATACCTCATGGCCATCAAATAGTTCTGTTTAACAAGATCAGACTCTTTTTCAATGCCCAAGAAAAACTCAAAACTCAAAGCAGTCTTGTGTTTCACAAAAATACTTCTGTGAGTATCTTCAAGGTATACATTTCGAAACACCTGTCTCATATCTCTAGCCTCAAACCTTTGTCGTCTATGCTCCCTTGAAATAGGAATTCCTGAAGATCTAAGATTTTCTGGAATAAAATCAGGAGCCATAAAATTAGGATCCACTGACTTACCAGATTTACTTGTTGGAGCACGAGGAATCTTGGTAGGTGGAATCACAACTGGAATAGACACATTAGAAACAATTGCCGGAGGCTCAGAGACAACTGATGTAGAAGATATAAGAGTTGTAGAGACAAATAGAGGATTTGAAACTGCTTCAGACTGAATCTGAGAAGAATCATCTTGTGGAGAATTCTGTTCATCTTGAAAAGGAAATCTAACTTCTTGAGATGAAAGATCTGCATACAATACATCAGCATCACTATCATCATCATCTTCTTCTTCTTCTTCTTTGACTTTCCAAAAGCTTTCAAACTTGGCATCAATTTCATTTTCAGAATCCACATCAATAATATTTTCGTAAGATGCTCTGAAATTTTCAAACGCTTCAGCCTCAGTCATATTCACAGATTTTGGTATAACAGAAGAAACTGGCTCAGAATCTGGATCAACATAAAGTACCAGTTGTAAATTGTTTTCTGTAGAAATGTTAGTCTCTGGAAGATTTACTTTGCTCAACATGTCTTCAAACATAGACTGCATTTCTATTTCTGCTTCTTTAGGCTTTTCTTTATCAGCAGAGCATGTTTCACTTGGAGCAGTTTCTGCTTTATTTTCTTTAGAAAGATCAGCTGCAGACTCATCTAAGCGTCTCTTTTTCTCCCCCTCATGATCAGGTTGAGAATCATCATGATCATGTGAACGCTTGTTAGATGGTCCAGCTTCAGCACGACACGAGACATTTGGAACCTGCAAGTGTTGAGCAATAGCAAAAACAGTGGATTGCAATTGACCCAAACCTAACTGTACCTCATTTCTAAATTTCTCAAAGTCTGATCGTAAAGTAGAGAGAGAATCTTCAGTTGTAGGTGGTCGAAATGATGGCTGAAAAGATCTGAGAAGAGACAAAAGATCGATCGACTGTTGATTTACTGGAGCCATAGATGCAAGTCGAGCTCTTAAGTGCTCAGCTACTTCCTGAACAGAAAGATCATCAATACGAGGACCTGCAGGAGTAAAAGAAGAAGATGCACCCGCAAAAGTTGATGACATAGTAGCACATGAAGCCATTTGAGCAGAAGAAGATAGAAGACCCGATGACATAGTAGAAGACAAAAAAATCGGTGCAGATAGTGAAGGTGCAGAACCCAGAGCTGCTGAGTGAGAAAGATGAAGTTCTATGGGTTTGCCGGTCAATAACTGTGGAGGAATAATAGAAGGATCAATATTTGACAGATTTCCTTGCAAAAACGCCTCCATCCTGGCTAATTGAGTATCCCTTTCTGCATCCATAGAAGCCTTTGTTGTCCGTAAAAGATTATGAACAATGTCTAATTTTGAAGAAGAGTGCAAACCAGAAGAAGTGAACCCCATAGTCAATGCTGAATCAGTTGTAGATACAACAACAGTAGAAGATTCATGAGCAGCAGAAAATTTCTTCAGTGAAAGATCAAGCTCGTCTACAGCAAGATGGCCAACAATTGGATTTATTGGAACAGACTCATCATCAGAACCTTCTTGATTGGATTGAAAATCAACAAACTCTTGATTATCATCATCAGCATGTAATTCCTCAAGTTCATCTTCAATGACAAAGTGAATATCTGAACCTGATTCAGGGATTGCCTGAACCAAACGAGAACCAACAGGGAATGCCTGTTGTTGTTTCTGAATTTGCTCTGCAACTTCTTGAACTTCATCAACATGTTCCTCTGCAACCTGGTCTTGAACTTGTTGTTGTAATTGAGCAACTTGAACATCTGTATCAGCATTCGCAGACTGTGGAATTTCGTAATCATGATCTAGCATGTATTCTACCACAGCTTCATTTGTCAAATCTGCATAATTGACAATAAGAATTGTTGGAATGGGCATCCATTGATCTTCATTCGTAAACGTATGCTTTTGAATCTGGAAGTATTTACACTGATAATCAGCAATGCGAGGCCACTGTTTACGAGCAGGAAAATTCTCTGTGCTATCCATAATGCTCCGAACAAAGATCTTCAAAAATCGCAAAAACGGCACAAACTTTCTTCTATTGTTTGTCGCTTTAGCATATACAACTTCTGAAAGACCAGTCCAGATGGCCAAAGTATAATCGATATGAAGATCGTGAATAACACAGTAGAATAGCTTCAGAATCGGCATGCTTGTGCTATCTGTACCAGTAGCCTTTGAAGTTAAGCACCGATTGAATATAGAGAAGAAATCATACCAGAGAGGTGGAAGCTTAGCCTTGTGAAACTGAGTCACTTTCCTGAGTTCACCATTATAACCAAGTGCAATAATGCCATCAAGAACAGTTTGATCAGAAGGGAACGGATCATAAGCAACTTTGCCTGGTCTGGAATCAGGGCCTGGAAATTGTAGAAGCACACGTAACCTTCTGAAAGTAAGCCGAGATTCAAACTGATCTACATTTATCAGGAAATGTGGAGGATTTACTTTATCATTCTTTGTAATATAGTGCCAGGCTTGCTGCACATATACCTCAGGAACATCAACTGTTTTTGTCAACGCATAAGCAATGGGATGTCCTCTTAAAATTTCTTTCACCACTCCACGTATGTTCAGATGTCCAAAATCAACATAATGATTATTGCCCTTGTAAGGAAGGAAGTGAGAATGATGCAGAAAATCATCCGGAACTAGTCCTTGAGCAGATTGATCAGCTGTTGTTGAAGGCTGAGAAGGCATAGGACGAAGCCTAGAAATATGTTCTTGATCATTAAGATGATCCAAGAGATCATTCTCATCTTGTTGTACTTGAACATCAGCCATTAAGTCTGAAAAGTAAGCATAGTTAAAAAGTTAGGACATAATCAATCTGAAAGAACCAAGTGAGGTTTTCGGTTGTAGAACAAACCGAAAAGGGTAAAATTCGGTTGAAACAAGAACCGAAAAGCAAGGTTCTCGGTTGCACCAAGAACCGAGAATAGAGGTTCTCGGTTATAACATAGACCGAGAAATGAGCTTCTCGGGTATGGATTGAACCGAGAAGCAAAGATGGCAAAAATATATAGTGAACCAAGGTTGAAGTACTCGGTTGAATGGAAGAAACCGAGAAATGAAGTTTAGTTAGTGAACCGAGAGTTGAAGTTCTCGGTTGGTGAGAGAACCGAGAAGTGAAGTTATCGGTTGATGAAAGAACCGAGAAGTGAAGTTCTCGGTTATGAGTGAACCGAGAAGTGAAGTTCTCGGTTATGAGTGAACCGAGAAGTGAAGTTCTCGGTTATGAGTGAACCGAGAAGTGAAATACTCATTCCAGATTATAATCGAAAGAACTTCCTTTGCTCCCCCTACAAAAATGCATACATAAAACCTTTCAATCGAAGCATAAGAGTAGAAAAACATACCTGTAATGCGGAATTTGTTAAAAAAAAATCGACTTAAAATCTAGAAGAACCAGTCGATTCGAATACTCCCCCTGAACTTCACCACCACCGAAATGAGAAAATCGATTCGTAGAAGAATCGGCGAACCACGAAACACATAAGTGAAATGAAAATGAGTCGAAGACAATCTGAAAGTTGAAAAGAGATCTGGAACCCAAAGAGACCGAATGAAAGAGAAAATGAAGAAGAAGATGAATAGTGACCTTTGGGAAAAGTGAAAATTTGAAAAAAAAAAAAAACAAACAAACCGGGTTTTCAAGAAAAAACACAAAAAAAATATTTAAAATATTGAGAAAAGAAAATCATTTCATATTTCATCAACATTTTTAGAAAATAAAATTGAACAAGATTTTGTAATTACTGAGTATTTTAAAGAATAAAAAATAATTGACAAACAAAATTTGACCTAATAAAATTTTCATAAAGTAAACCATCTAATGAAATCCTATGCATGCTTTTGGAACTATAGACATGTATTATTGCATAAAGAGTTTATATAAGTTCGAAAACAAAGATTTTCATCCTTCTAATAGGTGGACAAACATGAGAAAAAATGAACCGTCTTAAGAAAAATGTATTTCACTATATAAGAGTAAAATCAGCTGTTACTCACACTAAAAAAATAGAACTTTCATAGATTTACAGGCTTATCACATCTTAGCAGTTTTACCAAGTATCATGAGATGTTGTGCTCATTGGCATCTTTTTGTACAGTGTGCACATTGGCATCTTCAAATGAGTGTGCTCTTATAGCATCTTTTGCATTTGTGCACTATGGCATCTTTTTAACCAGAGAGTTTAGTAAGCCTGGAAAACATCGTAAACATAACTTTCTATCTGATCCTATAGCAGGTTTTCTGATCAGCCGCTCCCAGACCATAGCCTTAGGGGACTAGGTGACAAGCACCCCACAGAACTTACTTACCCAGATCAGAAAGGCTATATCGATATTCCCTAAGCCCATTCATATAAGTAGAACGTGACTTTCTAACTGGTTTTATAGCAGAATTTCTGATCGACCGCTCCCAAACCGTAGCCTTAGGGGGTCAGATGTCAAGCACCCCGCGGATCTTACTCTTCCAAACCAGAAAGGTCACAGATATGAACTATCAAACTAAATGATTTTTGTATTACGAAATATGAATTATTTTATCATCTCAATCACTAGGATTAACTAACTAATTAGTTTAGCCTATATCTCCATAATCATCCATAAAATTTGAAAAATAAAGCCTTGATGACTATTATATATTGACCTACATATCTTAAAACACATATCAAAATTTTCATGAAGTGGACCATTCGAGATCAGAAAATTTTGAAATTTGAACAAATAACACTCATTTATAAACAATAAACTTGTAAATATTTCCTAGGCATGCACAGGCAATCAAAAAATAGAAAATTTATAAAAATTCTATTCTGTTAAACAATATTTGTTAATCATTTTGAATCTTTAAATTAAGCATTCCAATTTTCGTCAGAAGAAAATTAAAGCGTTTTTCATCCAATGCTTTAGTAAAGATATCAGCTAATTGATACTCAGTAGGTACAAAATAAAGTTCAATCGTACCTTCTTCGACGTGATGCTTTATAAAGTGATATCTCATATCAATATGCTTTGTTTTAGTGTGTTGAACCGGGTTTACAGAAATAGCAATGGCAGATTTGCTATCACAATAGATTGGAATCTTGTTGTAATTCATCCCATAGTCCCGCAGCTGTGTTTTCATCCATAACACTTGAGCACAGCAGCTTGCAGCGGCCACATATTCTGCTTCAGCAGTACTGATTGACACACAGTTCTGTTTCTTTGATGACCAGCTAATCAAACGATCTCCCAAAAACTGGATATGCCCGAAAGTGCTTTTGCGATCAAGCTGATTTCCTCCGTAATCTGCATCTGAAAAAGCTGTTAATGAATAATCAGAAGATTTAGGATACCACAAACCTAGATATGGTGTTCCCTTGATGTAACGAAAGATCCGTTTTACAGCTAACAGATGATATTCCTTTGGATTCGCCTGAAATCGTGCAAGTAAGCATGTTGAAAACATGATGTCCGGTCTACTGGCAGTTAAATACATTAGAGATCCTATCATGGCTCTGTAAGTCTTGATGTCAACAGTTTTTCCATCTGGGTCCAAGCCTATATTTGCACCATGAGCCATTGGAGTTCCAATGCTTGTAGATTTATCCATATTGAACTTCTTCAGAATGTCAAAGACATATTTGGCTTGATTGATAAAAATCCCATCTGAAAGTTGCTGAACATTCAGTCCGAGAAAGAATTTAATCTCTCCCATCATACTCATCTGAAATCTAGAAGTCATGAGATCGGAAAACCAAGTACAAAGTGAAGGATTAGTAGCGCCGAAAATAATGTCATCAACATAAATTTGAACTAAGCAAATATCAGAATCTTTTCTAAAAACAAACAGAGTAGTATCGATTAAACCTTTTGTGAAACCTGAGCTTAGCAGAAATGCAGACAATTCGTCATACCACGCTCTTGGAGCTTGTTTCAAGCCATACAATACTTTGTCGAGGATGTAAACATGATTTGGATGATCTTTGTCCATAAAGCCTTCCGGTTGAGAGACATAAACCTCTTCTTTTAGACGACCGTTAAGAAACGCTGTCTTTACATCCATCTGATAAACTTTAAAGTTCTGATAAGCAGCAAAAGCAAGAAACATTCGAATAGCTTCAAGACGTGCAACGGGAGCAAATGTCTCATCATAGTCTATCTCTTATTGTTGACGATAGCCTTTTGCAACAAGTCTTGCTTTGTTTCTGACAACAATACCCTCTGAATCTTTCTTGTTTTTAAAGATCCACTTCGTTCCGATAATGCTCTTTCCTCGTGGTTTTGGAACAAGACGCCATACCTTTAATGCCTTGAACTGATTCAGTTCTTCTTGCATTGCAATGATCCAGTCTGGGTCGGCCAATGCTTCAGAAACTTTTGTAGGTTCAAGCTTTCTTAGAAAACAAGTGAACAAACATTCATTTGAAGAAGCAACTTTTGACCTAGTTGATACCGAAGAAGCAGGATCACCAATGATTTGATGAAGAGGATGTGCCTTTGTCCATTTTGTCGTATGAGGTAGAGGAATTATTTCATCTTGAACACTTTGAATATCATGAGATGAAATTATGAGAGGTTCTGAATCAGAAGAGATAATCTGTGTAGTATTAATTGTTGGAGGAGGGACTACTTCAACTGATTCAGATAAAGTAACATCTGGAAATGTTGTTTGAGAGTCATCAGAAATAGCTGGAGCATCTTCAGATTGAACTGGTGGAGAAAAATTCAGCTCTATAACAATGGATGGTTCCAGTTGAGATGTAGTTTCAACTGCTGATGTAGGAAGTTCAGTCACAGGAACATCTGGAATTGCATCATCAGAATTTTGTGTAGCAGCGGAAGAACTTGTAGAAGCAATGCCAGGTTCCTGTAATACAGCAGTAGAACCATTAGAAGAATTAGTTTTAGGTGCATCATCATAAAAATTTTCAAATAATAAATCAAGATCAGTAAGAATAATAGATGAAGTATTAGATGAAAAATCTTGATTATCAGAAATCTTCACTGGTTCTGATCTTGATTTATCAGAAGCATTCTTAATAACACCGGGTTCTGATCCAGACTGGTCAGAAGCCAAACCAGCAGCTTCATCAAATCTGACATTGACACTTTCGATGACTTTGCGCGAAGAAGTAAGATATACTCGATAAGAAACTGAAGAAATTGAATAACCAAGAAAAATTGCTTCATCAGCCTTTGGTGCAAACTTGTTGAGGTTATCTCGATCGTTCAGAACATAACATTTTGACCCAAACGCTTTGAAGTATTTGATATTGGGCTTGATTCCATTCATCAATTCGTATGGAGTCTTATTGAATCTGCGATGAAGAATCGAACGGTTCTGAGTATAACATGCAGTAGAGATAGCCTCGGCCCAAAGAGAGATAGGAAGTTCAGAGTAAGCAAGCATGGAACGAGCAGCTTCTACAAGCGTACGATTGCGGCGTTCAACAACTCCGTTCTGTTGTGGTGTACGTGCGGCAGAAAACTGTTGTTGGATGCCATGTTCATTATAAAAAGCTTGTAAAATGCTGTTCTTGAATTCTGTACCATTGTCTGATCGGACAATCTTGACTGGCTTTTGCTTGTTAGTCTGAGTAGTCTTGATGAGAGTGATAAGTATCTCCGGGGTTTCGTCTTTGGATTTCAGAAAACGAACCCAAGTGTATCTTGAATAATCATCAACAACGACCAATACATAGCGTTTCTAACCAATGCTCTTTGTCTTCATTGGGCCACACAAGTCTACATGAAGGATTTCTAGAATATCCTTTGTGCAAAAATCAGGCTTTGGCTTGTGTGCAACTTTCTTCATTTTGCCTTTCTCACAATCTCGGCAAAGTTTGTCTGTTTGAAATCGAAGAGTCGGAAGACCACGAACTGAGTCGTTTTTAGCAAGACGATCAATGTACTTGAAATTGAGATGAACTAGCCGTCTATGCCACAACCAGCTTTCTTGGACTGAAGCCTTTGAAAGAAGACAAGTCTTGGAAGGGAACTTGGCTGTTGAAAAATCAATAGTGTAAAGATTTGACCGTCTTCTACCAATGAGAAGTTCCTTACCACTGTCATCTTTGACTGTAACTCTTTTTGATTTAAAATTGACTCCCAAATTCTTATCACAGAATTGCCCAATACTAAAGATATTGAAGTCGAGGCCTTCAACATAGCTAACTCTTTTAATCGTTATGTTGCCTTGTACAAGATCGCCATAGCCAAGAATAGGAGAAGTATCTTTGTTTCCGAACCTCACACGACCTCCAGACTGTTCTTTAAAATTTGACAATAAAGATTTATTTCCAGTCATATGTTTTGAACATCCAGAGTCCATATACCAGAGATGACTAGGCTGCATTCATGTAGAAAAAAAAAACTCACAAAGATTTAGGAACCCACTTCATAATGGGTCCCTTTTTATTAGAACATTCCATGAGTTTGTTAAAGAAAAATGTACTTTTCACAAAAGATTTTACATAGTGAAACAAATAAGAGTTAGTACATTTAGATGAAATGTGTAAAGCAATAGAAGATAGATCACATGGAGAAGATAAACATGAGATATCATGTTGAAGAATCAACATTTGCTCACGAGAATATTTTTGAACATTATTCAAACTAGCAAATGTGTTTTTATTACAAGTATCATCACATTTATCTAATACATGTATATCATCTATTTTTCTATTCTTCACCCGCCATTCCATCTTGATTTCCTTTCTCAAAGGCCGATCTGAAAAGGAAGAATCAGAATCAGATTTATCAGACTCATCCTTATCTTTCTTCTTAGACTTTCTTGACCGTCTTCTTTTTCTTTTCTTTGAAAAATAAAAATCATTGAAAGTCAAAGAATCATCCATTTGATCAGACAACTTATATGATTCACCTTCAGTAGCATAAGTCGTAAAATTATCACAATGATAAGAGTAAGAATCTGGTTTTCGTTCCAAGGATGAACCGAAAACTGATGTTTTCGTTTCTAACTGAGACCGAGAAAGTCCAGTTTTCGTTTCCAACTGAGACCGAGAATATTCAGTTTTCGTTTCTAACTTGGACCGAGAACCAACACTTGATGAAAATCCCATTTTATTTTCAACTGAAACTTCAGAAAATCCAGAAACTTGTTTTTCAGAAATAACATTCTTTTTAAAACTAGATTTAAAAACAGTAAAAATGATATCTTTTTCCAAACTGTTTTGAATAAAATCATCATCTATCTTATCTTCCAACTCAACAATTTTAGATTCTAAAATCAAAGGAGGAACGTATTTCTTAGTATTATAAGATGTTTTAGAAACACTATCCTCATTTTTGTTTACAATATA
Source organism: Arctium lappa (assembly GCA_023525745.1). NCBI lineage: Eukaryota > Viridiplantae > Streptophyta > Magnoliopsida > Asterales > Asteraceae > Arctium > Arctium lappa. Next base: position 23,337,605 of record CM042051.1, on the reverse strand, counting down.
AGAATCAAAATAGTCGTTTGATAAAGTTGTTTCGTTAGATGAGTTTGTATTTAAAAATATCCCAGATTTCTTTTTCTTTTGAGGATCAGGAAAATATTTTGCATTTTCACGCGAATAAACAAATGGGAGTTCCATTCTAGTGTTTTCCGTTCTTCTCTTAGCCTCATTATCTAAGATTTGCTGTTCATTCATCCAATCTATTATAAATTGGGGAGCATAACGAGCAAGTCTCAAATATTCAAAGTGATATATAGTAGGGGATTTGTTAATGGCTAAATTTAAATATTTAGGACTTTCATATCCAAGCCCCCACTTTTCTTTAATGGACTCATAACTACGAGGTTTATTCATATTAATTGTTTGTTCAGATTGAGCTCTCATATATAATTTTTCTTCTAAATCAACAATGTTATTTGAAAGCTCATTTTTAGAATTGGTCAAGCTAGTCAATGAATCAAGATAAGTCTTGTTTGAACTTTCCAACTCATTTATTTTATTTTGCAAATTTTCTTTGGTATCATTTAGAATCAATTTTTGATCTTCCAAAGAAATTTGTAATTTTTCAATTTTATAAGACTTTTCTTGATTCACTTCCTTTTCAGATTTAAGCATTCGAAAATTTTGCAAGGCAGAAATGATAATATCAAACTGAGAGTTAATGAATTTAATTTCTAAGTCAGAATATACCTCAGACTCATCAGTTGAATCATCATCTTCATCATCAGTTTGATCATCACCGATAAAGCACATTGCTGAAGTTTCCTCTTTTTCTTCTTCATTATCAGAGAAATCAATAAATGATTCTTCCTCAGCTAAGAGAACAGCTCCATTTTCCTTCTTTTTCAACATATCAGCCTTCTTTTGATAGTAGGTAGAATCACGAACCACCTTTGTTTGGCATTCTTTAGAGTAATGACCTACTTTACCACAGTTGTAGCATGTGGGAGGTTTCTTCTCATCCCTCTTTTCTTCCACAAGCTTTGGATGATCAGGCTTTGGATAGATAGTCTTTGACCCAGAAAAATCCACCTTCCTTGACCCAGATGAAAGTCGAAGATTGTTGTTGGAGCTGGCCTGGTTAGGAAACTTTCGTGCAAATTGCTGAGAAAGTAAGATTATTGCTTTTTGAAGAGCTTCTCCTTCATCATCAATATTCCCATCATAAGTATTCTCAAAAGCTTGCTCAGTAAATTTTGCAGTCATTAGAGCAATAGGATCTACATCTTTTCCTTTCTTCTTCTTTTCTTGCTTTTCTTTCTTTGCCACAATAAGATTTTCTTCATTCAGGAGAATTTCAAACATTTCTTGAATTGGCATGATTGAAATCTTTGGATCAATACGAAGTCTATGACATGCCTTTGTCCATTCAGGTTGAAGAGCGTTCAGAAACTTTAAGTTTGTTTCCAACGGGGACTTTTCCACACTAATCTTGTATAAATCATTTATCACAGCACAGAATCTATCAAAGACAGTCTTCAAATCCTCCCCACTCTTTGCTTTGAACTCCTCAAAACTGTTCATGTATCTCGTTTTTCGAAGTTGAGTAGCCACCACTGAGCCAAGCATGATTTTATCCAAATGAGTCCACATAAGCTTTAGATTGTTCTTGTAACAATCTACACGATTATATATGTGATTTGGCAAGGCAAGAATGAGATTAGACTTAGCAATTCTTTCTCCGTTGTACTTTAAAGATTCTTCTTCATTGTACTCATCAACTGGCTTTAGTATTGTGGATTGTTCAGTATTAGCAGTGGCTGGAATGATCTTGACAGGTCTCTCAAAAGGAGGATTGGTTAAAGCATGAACCATGTAATCCCCATTTTGTTGTCTCTCAAGAAAATTAATAAATCGATCTCTCCATTGAGAATACTCATTCTCATTAATAAGCACAGGGGGACGTGTATCTGTCCCGAGAGACATCATCAACTCATTCTTATAAACTTGAGATTGAAGAGACATGCTGAATAGTAGCAGAGAGCTTTTTGGCTGAAGAAAATAAGAACCGAAAACCACGCTTTACAGTTGTTGAGGAAACCGAAAACCAAACTTTTCGGTTATATAAGAGACCGAAAACTTAGCTTCTCGGTTGAAGATGATACTGAAAAGAACGAAAACCCTTAGCCGAAAACCTTATTCGAAAACCTTAGCCGAAAAGAACAAAATCCAGATGAATTAACTGAAAAACTTGAAGAAAGAACCGAAAACCCTGATGAATAACCCGAAAACTCTTATGAATGAACCGAAAATCGATTCTGTCCAGTTTACGAACGAAGAAAATCACACAAGTCCAAAATTTCTCAAAACACTCTCACGGAATTCACTTAGAAACAGGTTCATTATCCAAAACTAATCCAAATATAGATCAAACACCAAAAATCAGCAAGAATTCGCGAAGAACAGAAAAAAACTCGAGAACTTTTCTGGAATATTCAAAATTGACAAATTCGATTACAAAATGATCAAATCTTTGCACGAATCAAGAACAAAACATGTTCTACACTGAATTCCGAAGCAATTGAATCCAAATTCACTGAAAATCGTTCAGAAAATCAACATAGATCTAGAAAAAATGTCAAGAAAACTATTTTCTTGAAAAAAAATTTCTGACGAATTAGAAATCGATTGAACTGATTAACACGAAATTTAGTACTCTACTCTCAAATCTCTCAAAATCTAACCTGCTCTGATACCAATTGTGAACTTAAGATCTTAAGATTCTAGAGAGAGAAAGCTAGAGAGAGAAAGTGAATGTGGAGCCAAAAGTAGTATTGTATTCAAGATATGCAAAAGTAATCTGTTGTTCTCAAAAACAACTAAGACAAGGGTTTATATACCCTCAAAGTAAAATAAATACAAAGGTTACAACTAAATTGATCTAACACAAGTGCATGAAGGTAATTTGACTAAAGCATCGAATTATTTCCATAGAGCATTTAACTTGTGGTAATAATCTGAGACAGCAGCACCATTTTGAGTAAGAGAGTTTATTTTCTGATGCAAGTTATATGTCACAGAACCATCAATCTTATCATATGTTTCTTTTAATTCTAGCCATACTTCAGAAGCAACTCTAGAAAACACTTGACTCATAAAAAGATCTTCAGAAACAGAATTTAAAATCCAGGACAAGACAACAGAATTACATCTATCCCATTGTTTACCCAAAACATCATTATCAACAGAGCGAATAACCGTACCATCAATAAAGCCAAGTTTGTTTTTGGTTTCAAGAGCCAAGATCATAGCACAAGACCAGACTTTATAGTTATCGGTACCAGTAAGCTTCAAGGTTAAAATTGAAGCACCAGAAGTGTCACTAGGATGGAGATAGAGCGGATCTCCAAAGTCCAGTTTCGCGATCAAAGACCGTTCCTCTGAGACTTTGGATGGTTCAGCTCCAGTGATAGTAACAACCCAAAGAAAAACAAACAAGACACACAAACAAAAACCGAGAGACTTAGAGACAGGATTCCTTGCCACTCAAGAGGTGGTAGGTCAAGCCAATCCCTCAGTTGTCAAAAAACAACCACACAGAAGAGAAGATAACTTACAGTGCGGTTAGATGAGAATCAGAACGGACTTACAGAGAAAACCTTAGTAACAGATGCAGCGGAAGAGGAGGCTAACAGATCTGAGCCGAAAAGAGGAGGTCCAGAGGCCGGTCCACAGTCAACCTCAAGAATAACCGGAACAAATAAGAAAAAAAAATGTAGGGATCCAAGATATCTCATGGAAACCATGCACACCACACAACAGCCGAGGAAGCAAGAAAAAAGACAGTAAACAATTACAGAGAAGCCAACAGATACTAAGGAAGACACAACAGATCTTCAGTGTATGATGAATCAGAAGAGATCTCAAAGATCAATCCTGGTAATACACTTCATGAGATTTCTCCCTTAGATTTGTAAAAAAAAATAACAACCAGATTTTAAAACACAAAATGATAACAGATATAAGACAGAAACCGATAACTGAGCTTAAAAGGAAAACAGATCTTAAATCATCCTTTAAACAGAAAAGGATAACATATCTAATACAAAATTCGATAACAGATCTTCAAAGGAAAACATATTCTTACATCATCCCTCAAACAGAAAATGATAACAGCTTTTAAAAAACAAAGACTCTCAAACACACAAGATCTACACAGATCAAATCTAGAAGTTTGAGCATTCGTTCAAAGACAAGGTGAAAGAAAATAAACTCAAGACCAGATCTACATAGATCAGATCTAGAGAACGATGATATGAATGAAATGTAAAGAAGATATGAACAGCAAACAAACCTCAAGACCAGATCTATATGCAGATCAGATCTCAAGGTCGTCGATATGAACGAAATGTAAAAAAAAAATAACAAACAAAGGTCAAGACCAGATCTATACGCAGATCAGATCTCAAGGTCGTTTATCAGATCTCAAAGTCGATAGAAAAGAAAACCACAGAGATAGACGATAGGAGAATACCTTTCAGTTGTGTAGAAGATGAACGACCGTCGGCCTTGAAGCTCTGATACCATCTTGAAATTTATACTCAAGTTATTATTCAAAATATTACAATTAGAATACAAAATCTAACACATCTTCAAAAGGTTTGAAGATGTTTTAAGAACAATATCTAAAACTTGAGAGAGAACCGAGAGGAAATTTTAGATGAAAAAAAATAAAATGAATTCTTCTTGTAACTATTTTCAACAGAAAAAATATTTATAATTCCTTCTGTTTACAAAATAGCCCTTCTCCATCTTTCATTTAATTGCTCCGCTACTCCTATACTTTCAACATCTTTCAAAATAAACCCTCAACTTCCTGAAAATATTAAACACCCATATTAAATTAAATCTGATGACAAGATTGATAGATATTTAAAAACATATTTTAACAGATATGAGTCTTGAAGTTTGAATGAATGAAACCCAAATTAAGATTGGACATGAGTCTTGCATTTCATTGTCTCTCCTCTATCAACAAATATATATACATGTTCCCATTAGTGAATGTAACCTTAGTACATACTCTTGTCTATTTGAATTTTACATGGAATTGAGGACTAATGTTCAACTTAAATTGCTTAAGCAGACTGGACTGATTGTCCAATGAAGGCGTCTTAGAGTTCTCTTGTAATTCGGAAAGCCCATAAACCAGAACTGTAATCATCCATGGTTACTAATTCCACATACTTGTTCGACAGCCTCTTCGAGTTCATGCTCTCACCTACACCTTTTATCTTTTCCAATGGAATTGACACCTACAAACACAGTTATATATGTCAAGATACTGCTCTAAAATCAAAGACGTGCACGCGATGTAAATATTTCTTTGAAGGCTCCCTAGCTACCTTATATTGGATCTTTAATAGCTCCCCTGTTGTAGAATACGTTTGGAGGGATTTCTCACTGCAAAATCCAAGCCTTTCTGTAGTCATGAAGAGGATGCCTGCAATTGCACCAGCTGTAGTGTATATGTGGCATCGTGATGCCTTCAACAACTTCTCACTATCCCTGGTACTGAAACTTTTCGTGAAGATTTTTGCTTCATGACCAAGTGGTAGGATTTTGGCACCATAACTTAACTTTTGTTTGATTATTTCTATTAGTTTGGGTACTAAGCTCACTGCAATTATACAAAAATGAAAATGCTGGTAGATTGAGGGAGAGAATTGAAATAGAACCATTCGTCATCATTTATACAATATACGTTGAATCAGACAGATTGCTAAAATCAGATGGAATTGATGAAAAAGGTAAAAGAAGAAACGAAAAGGGAATACATGATTGATATGTATATGATTTTAGATATGTATGTCATGTCTGGAGTTTCACCACAATACCCATCAACATATGTTAATTAATAAATTAATAACACACGCAAAAATGGAAATTACTCTAGAAGTTTGAACAAATAAAACCCAAATTAAGATAAGAAATGAGTCTTGCATTCTCATTGGTTCTCCTCTATCACAAATATATATACATGTTCCCATTACTACATAATCTTGTCTATTTGAAATTTACACGGAATTGAGGACTAATGTTCAACTTAAATTTCTCAAGCAGTCTGGACTGATTGTCCTATGAAGGTGTCTTAAAGTTCTCTTGTAATGTGGAAAGCCCATAAACCAGAAGCTGAAATCATCCATGGTTGCTAATTCCACAAACTTTTTCGACGGCTTCTTAGAGTTCATGCTCTCACCTACTCCTTTTATCTTTTCCAATGGAATTGACACCTACAAACACAGTTATATATCTCAAGATACTGCTCTAAAATCAAAGACGTCCATGGGATGTAAATATTTCTTTGAAGGCTCCCTAGCTACCATATATTGGAACTTTAATAGCTCCCCTGTTGTGGAATACGTTTGGAGGGATTTCTCACTGCAAAATCCAAGCCTTTCAGTAGTCATGAAGAGGATGCCTGCAATTGCACCAGCTGTAGTGTATATGTGGCATCGTGAGGCGTGCAACAACTTCTCACTATCCCGGGTACTGAAACTTTTCCTGAAGATTTTTGCTTGGTAGGATTTTGGCACCATAACTCAACTTTTGTTTCATTATTTCTATTAGTTTGGGTACTAAGCTCGCTGCAATTATACAAAAATGAAAATGCTGTAAGATTGAGGGAGAGAATTGAAATAGAACCATTCGTCATCATTGTATATGAGTGTGGGACAATATAATTACCATGACTTCTAATCCGGACTGAAAAACAGTCTTTGCGTTCTATGCCTTTGATTTTGGAAGTAGAATGAGGAAAATGGGGTTCATAAGGTTTAGAAAGTAGTAGTCCCGTTGTTGATATTGGAATGCTCATGACACTGCCTGATAATCTGTTTTCCATATTTTGACGTCGGATTGTTGGAATTTGGTTTTCTTGATGGTATGGAAGTTAAATGTTGAAGCACTAGTTGAGTAATGTGATCTGGATCATGATATTTATAAGCTTATAATGATGGCTTAAGTTAACACCTTTTAGATGGACGATCGAGTCATCTATTTGTCGCTTTTAGATGGTTTGAATGTGAGGATATAAAATAAAATCCTGATTTGAATAGATTCAGATGTTTTGACTTGTGTCTACAGCTTTTTGTGGCTACTTTTACTTTTTTTTGTATCGGTCCTCTTGATAAGGTTTAAATATTTACATATTTCACTACTGAAAAATTGCTTATTTTCGACCACATTTACCGACGGATTTAATCCGTCGGTAATTACCGACGGATCACCGACGGTAAAGAAAATTTTGCGACGGATAGACTATCCGTCGGTAAATGTACAAATTACCGACGGATATTAATTTTTTTTATTTTTTTTTATTTTTAAATCCGTCGGTATTTCGTCGGTAATTTATATAATTTAATAAATATTTATTTTTTTGACGTCCGTCGGTAAGTTTACTAATTTAATAAATATTTATTTTTTCTGTGATCATGTATATATATATATATATATATATATGTATGTTTGTGAATCCGTCGGTAAGTTTAATAATTTAATAAATATTTATTTTTTCTGTGATCATGTATGTATATATATGTATATATATATATATATGTATGTTTGTATGTATGTAGATACACAAGTACGTATGTGATCATCAATGTATGTACACCTTGTATATATAAAGTATGTATACATCATGCATGTATATGTATAGTATGTATGTACATCCTGTATATGTATAGTACGTATGTGATCATGTATGTATATACATGTACGTATGTGATCATGTATATACAAGTACGTATGTGATCATGTATATACAAGTACGTATGTGATCATGTATAGTATGTATGTTAAAGCCCAACTGTGTATGTTAAAACCCAATTGGATACGTTAAAGCCCAGCTGGGAACGTTAAAGCTCCACTAAATCCATTAAAGCCCAACTGGATCTGTTAAAGCCCAACTAAATCCATTAAATCCCAAATGGATCTATTAAAACCCAACTGGTAACGTTAAAGCCCAACTAAATCCATTAAAGCCCAACTAGGTACGTTAAAACCCAATCCATTTATAGATATTTTGTACACTTTAAGAATTAGTAATATTTAAAATTTGGCAGGTTTTGTATGGGATAAAAAACTGGAAAATTTTAATTTTTAATTATTTTTTTTTAAAAAAAATTAAATTACCGACGGATTATCCGTCGGTAATCCGTCGGAAAGTATTTAATTTTTATTTAATAAATATCCGTCGGAAATCCGTCGGAAAGAATCCGTCGGTAATCCGTCGCTAAAGGAAAACCGTCGGTGATCCGTCGGAAATAACCTCGCCGTCGGAGATCCGTCGGAAAACATAACCGTCGGTGATCCGTCGGTAATTTGAATGCCAACCACTTCTTTACCGACGGCTAGTTACCGACGGATCACCGACGGATTTCCATTTTACCGACGGATCACCGACGGATGAATCCGTCGGTGATAAGCCTCTGTTTTGTAGTGTTTACTTTTTAGTGTCTAAATATATACATATTTACTTTTTAGTGTCTTGCTGACTGCTTAATTAATTCATAGATTTCTATTAATTGGAAATGTAAAAAAGCATATTACAATTGACATACCAACAAATCACATGCATATCATAGGTCCACACCTGGCCATATGAACTTCCGGTTGCTTATGGTTGTTTTTGTCCAATATATATGCAAGTGGTAAGATGTGGTCTTTATTTAATTTGCTTAATCAGATTGAGGTGTAAATTAGTGGGATGGTGGCTTTAATTCTTATATTTTAGTTCGTATATATGGAGATATATATACAGACCATGGCTCCTTTAGGATCTTCTTTAATCTATTGCTATGTTATGGTTACAAACAACACGTGATATGACTTTTTTTAATCTGTCTCCTATATTTTTTCCGTGTCGATGCGTTGATTTTTTCTCTTAATTTTCTTATAAACTAAATACAAACCACTTTTTCATGAATTATAAATCTGAATTAGGATGCAGGAGAGAGGAAGGCAAGAAAGAGTTTGCTGCAATTAAGACACAAGTAATGATTGCCCGAGGTTGAGGCAGAAAAACTCCAGCCCAAATATGTTGGCATATATTTTTCTGTTAAGAAATATCCCGTTTTGACGTAGCCTTTTGAAAACAGATATGGAAGCGGACAATTTTTTAGAATATGGTTCACGATTTGGAAAGGTGTTGTGTGTGGCTTTGGGAGTGTCATTAGTCGGACAGATGCATGGGACGTCCAGACAAGGTACGAGGAGAGCTCATAAAACAAATTCTATTGAGGTTATTAGGAGCGTATGGCAACTGAGTAAAAGAATTTGAGTACAGGAGTAAGTTTGTTGAAAATAGAGGATTGGGAACATGATGGACCAAATGTAGGTCAATTTACTGAATTACATAAATTTATCGTTTGGGCACTTTAGATTAGCTTTCTGTTGGTTTTGATTATTGTGATTGCAGTAAGTTGTATAATTGTATTGGAACAATCATGATAACGAGCTTGTTGCAACAGTTAGCTAAAACATATATTTCACCTACCATGTGTTATATCTATGGAAGAGAAATATGTGGAACCCCAAGGATTACTCACCAAAAGAGCCCTTTCACTACTGGAAAATTACTTATTTCCGACCAAGATTTCCGACGGAAGTTTAATTTTTGCGACGGATAGACTATTCGTCGGTAAATATATATATTTACCGACGGATTACCGACGGATATTTAATTATTTATTTATTTATTTTTATTTTCAAATCCGTCGGTAATTCATATAATTTAATAAATATTTATTTTTTTCTGACGTCCGTCGATGATCCGTCGGTAATACCGACGGCTTACCGACGGCATTTAAGAGTCCGTTGGTAAATATAATAATTTAATAAATACTAATTTTTTCTGTGATCATGTATGTATATATATATGTTTGTATGTATGTATGTGATCATGTATGTATATACACATGTACGTATGTGATCATGAATGTATGTACACCATGTATGTATGTACATGTACATATGTGATCATGTTTGTAATATGTATGTATGTAGATGTACGTATGTGATCATGTATGTATGTACATCATGTATAGTATGTATGTGATCGTGTATGTATGTACATGTACATATGTGATCATGTATGTATATACACATGTACGTATGTGATCAAATGTATGTACACCATGTATAGTATGTATGTGATCATGTATGTATTTACATGTACATATGTGATCATGTATGTATGTACATCATGTATAGTACGTATGTGATCATGTATGTAATATGTATGTATGTACATGCACGTATGTGATCATGTATGTACCATTAAAGCCCAACTAGATATGTTAAAGCCCCACTGAATCCATTAAAGCCCAACTGGTAACGTTAAAGCCCAACTAAATCCATTAAAGCCCAACCAGATCCATTAAAGCCCAACCGGATGCGTTTAAAGCCCAATTGGGTACGTTAAAGCCCAACTGGATCCATTAAAAGCAACTGGATATATTAAAGCCCAACTGGATCCATTAAAGCCCAATTGGATACGTTAAAGCCTAACTGGGAACGTTAAAGCCCACTGAATCCATTAAAGCCCAATTGGATCTGTTAAAACCCAACTGGTAACGTTAAAGCCCAACTAAATCCATTAAAGACCAACCAGATCCATTAAAGCCCAACCGGATGTGTTTAAAGCCCAACTGGGTACGTTAAAGCCCAACTGGATCCATTAAAAGCAACTGGATATATTAAAGCCTAACCGGGTCCATTAAAGCACAACTGGGTCCATTAAAGCCCAACCGGGTCCATTAAAACCCAACTGGATCCATTAAAGCCCAACTGGATATATTAAAGCCCAACCGGGTCCATTAAAGCCCAACTGGATCCATTAAATCCCAATTGGATACGTTAAAGCCCAACTGGGAACGTTAAAGCCCACTGAATCCATTAAAGCCCAACTGGTAACGTTAAAGCCCAACTAAATCCATTAAAGCCCAACCAGATCCATTAAAGCCCAACCGGATTTGTTTAAAGCCCTGGGTACGTTAAAGCCTAACTGATCACATTTGGTCCTTGATCTAACTAGAATTAACGGGAAAAGATAACGACCGTTAATTGTTTTCATTAAGTCCAATTACTTCAGGGGTATTTTAGTCAATTTAAATATAATTTGATAAATTAATTAATAATTTTAAATATAATTTGATAAATTAATTAATAATTTTAAATATTATTTGATAAATTAATTTATAATTTATTTATTAATTTTAATATTAAATAATAAATTATTTAACAATTTTAATTTTAAATATAATTTTAATTTAAAAGTAATTTATTTAATAAAAAAAATTATCCGTCAGTAATCCGTCGGTAATCACCAACGGATATAATCCGTCGGCAACGGATATAATCCGTCCGTAAATACCGACGGAAATGGATTGGTTTTATTTACTGTATGCAACAGGTACATTGGATTAAAAATGCAATGTTAAATAATAACAGTAGGGTTAAAGCTGCTTAATCCCTTTTGAGTTATGTATTAAATTTTTTATATATGTGTAGCATTAAGATCCATGTGTGTGTATAAACACGTAATGAATTGAAAAGGCAAACTTGGCTTTATCATAAAGTCAGAACAAACATGACTGTTGGAAGGTAGATATCTTATTCAACGTACAATTTATGATGAATAAATATATATGTCTATTTCACCTTGGCTAAGTTATTGATCTTGTTTGAAACTGTCAAAGTAATCAAAATGAATGGTTTGTGGCAAGAATTTTCTTTTACATAAAAAAATATAAACATGTAACAATCATTTTTCGAGCATAGTGTTGGTTTTGCATTTTCTAATATTAAGAATTTGAGATATATGTATGTATGTATGTATGTATGTATGTATGTATGTATGTATGTATGTATGTATGTATGTATGTATGTATGTATGTATGTATGTATGTATGTATGTATGTATGTATGTAATTATATGTATGTATTTAATTGTATACATGTGCATTGATGATATATGTATGCGCTATTTATTTATTTATTTTAGTTGGGTTGCCAATTGTTGGGGCAAACATTAGGTTGATATATGGAAATATTCATTTTATAGCCGTTATGCCGCCGAAATTTTAAAAAACATATGTTTGACTTTCCAATAATCAAACCATTACATTTAGAGTTTTAAAAAACATATGCTTGATTTTCAAGAAGGCAAACCATTACCTGTAGTGTTCAATAGACTTCTAACTTCGTTGATATCTACAATTTGACTTTTCAATACTGAAAACACCTTTCTTTCATTGTAACCTACGATTTTGACTTTCCAATAGTCAAACCATTACACTTAGAGTTTTAGAGTCATCGAAAACTCCTCTACACCTATGATCTGACTTTCAAGAAGGCAAACCATTACATGAAGTGTTCAATAGACTTCTAACTTCGTTGACACCTACGGTTTGACTTTTTCAATAGTCAAAACACCTTTCTTTGATTGTAACCTACGGTTTTGACTTTCCAATAGTCAAACCATTACACTTAGAGTTTTAGAGTCATCGAATACTCCTCTATACCTATGATCTGACTTTCAAGAAGGCAAACCATTACATGTAGTGTTCAACAGACTTCTAACTTCGTTGACACCTACGGTTTGACTTTTTCAATAGTCAAAACACCTTTCTTTGATTGTAACCTACGGTTTTGACTTTCCAATAGTCAAACCATTACACTTAGAGTTTTAGAGTCATCGAAAACTCCTCTATACCTATGGTCTGACTTTCATGAAGGTAAACCATTACATGTAGTGTTCAACAGACTTCTAACTTCGTTGACACCTACGGTTTGACTTTTCAATAGTCAAACCATTACACGTAGGGTTTTAAAGTCATCCAAAGCTCATCTAAACCTACGGTGTTACACCACCTCTATCTTGATTATGTCGATTAACTACTTATTTCTTTGTTGTAGTGGTTGAATATGTCGACAGATAGAGGATGGATGTATAGAAAGAACGACAGTCGGGGGTTTCTTAGCGTCGACTATATTGTTGCAATGGACAGTTTTTTTGGACTATGCATATGCCGATGAAAGGACTGTTGAAAGGAAACCTACACGTGATGGGATAGTGCTTCGTATTAGATGCCCTTGTAAGAAGTGTCAAAACTTACGCTATAAAGAAAGGACTGATGTGAGGCTGCATTTGATGAAGCACATTTTCTACTTGGTTCGAACAACACGTGAGTACAAACATATGAAATTTACGTATGTAATGTTACACATATGTAATTTATTTCTTATTTGTGGTTTTATAGGTCATGCTCGGATCAGGCGATTTCTCCGACCATTTGAAATCCCTAGCACGTGGACCAGGCCGATATGCTTGGTCGCATAATGGACATTTTGTCAATGGTTACAAGTTTCATACGGTAACACATGTTGTTGAGCATGTCACACATAATAGTGGCATATGTGTGAGAGGATCTTGTTATGACGACTCCGAGTTTGACTATTACGGATTGTTGGACAACGTGTTAGAGGTGGAGTATTACGGTGTGGGCTATTGTGTTGTATGGGTTGGTTGATATCAAATACAAGTCTAGACTCAGAGGTGAGGACTATTACGTCCTAGCATCACAAGCGGAACAAGTGTATTACACACCCTATCCTTCAGGAAGTAATGATTTAAAGGACTAGTGGGCAATTGTGAAGACCAAAGCCCGTGGAATATATGAAGTTGCAGAAAGGGTTATCGATGTGTTGGATGATGATAACGTGGATGGAGAACCGTTCTTTCAAACCAACGAACGGGTAACTCATAATACAAACAACTGGGTAAATGAGGACCTCGATTTCGTCCCTCTTGTCACTGGGGAGCTCAACGTAGTCGCCACAAATGACGAAGCTAGCAAGGAAGATGCATCAGATCATGAAGCTAGCGACGAGGAAGAAAAATTTGAAGATATGGATGATGATGAAGATAACGAAGATGAACTTATGTTATTTGATCACTCGTCTGATAACTAGTGTGTCTTTCTTATGTAGATATTTTCGTGTTAAACATTCTCTATTTTGCCGTTCTTATGTAGACATTTTTCGTGTTAAACATTCTCTATTTTGCTGTTCTTATGTAGACATTTTTGGGTCTTATGATTTATGTACACTTATATCATTTTGTGTTAACCATTCTCTATTTTTAGATGTCTGGACGCCCTTCTAGGGTAGTAGGGGTAGTAGGAGTTATAGGGGTAGGGGCAGTAGCAGCTCCGATGGGTGTGGTGACCCCCAGGCCGATGAGTTCACCGGCGACGCACTAGATCAGATCCAGTCCGATGACAGAGCAGCGGGCTCGAGGGTTAGAGGCCCGAATGTGGCATAACAGACGCCCAGCCGAGTCAGCGACTGCCACTTTTGTTGTCTGAAGCGGGCGGGTAAGTAGATGTGATATATTATTTATTCTAGTACATAATAAACCGATCCTAATGTTTTTATGTTGTATATTTTACAATTGTGAAGGTTTAAGGACAAGTCGGCAGTCCGGAGGGTCATTGCCGTCTTTAAGTCCATGTTTGATGGTCCTTGGGCTCATTTTAGGGATGTCCCTAATGAGCACTATCCACAGTTGCTGGATCGATTTCGGGTAGGTATTTTACTCTATTTAATTTATTGAGTAGATTTATTTTACTTAATCTAAACAATGTGTTTGCAGTTGTATTATAGTTGGCCTCCTGAGATGGACGCCGACGTAGTAGTTGCATTCCGGCTTCACCTAAATAATAGGTACGCCGACATGATGAGAGATGCACGTGTCTTCGCCAAGGAAAGGGATTTAGTCATTGATGTTGTCCAGTTCGATAGACGTGAGTACAAGATTCTTGCACCACACCCTCCAAAATGGATCCGGAGTGAGTTTTGGGTCCAGATGATTGAGCAGGTTTGTTTTGTTTTGAATACTTGTATCTGGTTATACTAGGATTTATATTGATTTATGTCTTCTTTTTAACAGATATGGAACACCGACGCGTTCCGGCGTGTAGTTGCAGCCAATACGGCCAATCGGGCCACCAAGTATGGGGGGATGACATCCAGACACTGTACTGGATCTATTAGTACCGCTATGCATCGGGACCGCATGGTAATTTATCATACACTAGACTAAATGTATATAATTGATGAATATATGTACTATATACATGATTTTATTACCTACTAACAATTTAAGTTGTGTATTGTAGACAGATGCATGGGGTCATGAGCCTACCAACGACGAGGTTGGGGAGGCTACACACTGCACCAACAGGAAGCTTGTTCTGGGTGCGACTGGTCCGTCCATGGATCCTCCGATCTACATTTATTCAAAGGCGACTCATATGATTGTAAGTTCAATTATGCATGACTAGATATTTGTTTGTTTTATAAGATAGATAGAAATTATAACAAACTTAGTTTGGGTTGCCATTGTTGGGCAGACGATAGGATTGTTTTGATAAAAGCAGGTCATGGATATATGTTCAAATCACAGTTGAAATGCTGCCGAATTTTCTATAGGTTAGTTGAATTGACAATGTCTAATTTGGTAAACTGTAGGAAGCCTACCATCGGATTAGGGATGAGGAGTACCCGGACTTACCTTCCGGCACTGTACCTCCCAATGACGCCGAGTTGTGGGAGCATAGTATCGGAGGACGGCGTAAGGGCCGTCTTTTTGGATGGGACCAGTCAGGATCCCTATTATGCTATGACCGGTGATTCAGGTGCCAGTTCGAGCGGGAGCACGCGCGACCGTCGTGATGAGGAAGTATGCTTGTCAAATGCTGTTTAACATTGTTAATCATATGTTTGTTAAATGTTGTCTGACATTGTTCTATATATGTTTGTCAAATGTTGAATTTCAGTTGGAGGAGCTGAGGCAGAGGTTAGAGAGAGAGGAAGCAGAGAGGATCCACTTGCAGGAGCGACTACAGAGAGAAGAAGCAGAGAGGATTCAGATTCAAGAGCGAATGGATAGAGATGAAGTAGAGAAGAGACAGATGCAGGAACGAATGACTCAGTTTGACGCGTTCATGATCAAGTTTAACAGTCAGCACCCTTTTCCCCCCTTTCCCCCTCCGTAGGTTTATGTTTATGTATTTATAGATATTTTGTACACCTTAAGAATTAGTAATATTTAAAAATTGGTAGGTTTTGTACAGGATAAAAACTGGAAAATTTTAATTTCTAATTATTTTTATAAAAACAAATTAAATTACCGACGGATTATCCGTCGGTAATCCGTCGGCAATTTTTTTAATTTAATTTTTATTTAATTAATATCCGTCCGAAATACGTTGCTAAATCCGTCGGTGAGTAGCCGTCGGTAATCCGTCGCTAAAAGTAGACCGTCGGTGATCCGTCGGAAAATTAAACCGTCGATGATCTATCGATGATCTGAACGCCGACCACATTTATACCGACGGATCACCGACGGATTTCGATTTTACCGACGGATCACCGACGGATGAATCCGTCGGCGATAAGCCTCTGTTTTGTAGTGTAAGAAGAAAAGGGAGGTTCCAACATATAGAGAAATGATCCAAATTTAGCCGATGTGGGACTCTAACACGCCCCTTCTACCGAGGATAGATGGGCACATAGACACACTATGTAATTAGAGGTGCCATTAAAAGACAAAAAAATATATTTTTCTTAAGTTAAAAGTAAAAAAAAACTGTCTCGAAATCAACCAAAAAACCAAAAAGAAATCTCGAAATCTACCAAGAAGACCGAAAAAGTCTCTAAATCGACAAAAAAAACTTAGAAACCCTTGAAATCAACCAAAAAAACTTTAAAAATCTCTCAAAATGGTGTAATATAATTAGGCTAAAAAACATATCGGAGGACATTACAGACCTTTAATATACCTTAAAGGTGCCCCTAGTAGGGAAAATTCATGGATCCACCACTAGGCACATATTAACCCAAAGTGGCGATACGGGGCTATACGAGTACAAATTACCCCAGAGTGTGAAGTTCCTAACGGGGCAGATCTAGGCTCTGATACGATGTAAATGGTGGATTTATCCTTGCCAGTCTTGTATTACACGATGGAATTTATAGAGTTTACATTTAAACCTAATTCTATACAAACTTTGAAAGGTAATACAAACTAAAATTAAAACGGTAAATGTAAGCCAATATTTTACATATTTATTTATCTATTATTATATTTTGTAACATAATTTCAGTCACAACTTATCACTTAATCAGTTTTCCGATTTGGTGCATCGCTTAAATGGGTATGAGCACATCTACTCTATTAAATAAGCCAAAACAGTCTTGAAAAGTAGAAGTTTAAACCAATTGAGTCCAAAAATGCCACGGACTAAGAGACATCGAAATCGTATACAAACATACAATTTTTTTATCTCATCAGAGAACCCAAATGTCGAAATACCTACAAGACTTACATTTTAAATTTACATATTTTGCACATCAATTGCTTAAGCAGTCAAGACCCAAGTGTATGATGGAGGTATCTTAATGTTTACTTATAATTTATAGAAGCCATAAACCAGAAGTTGATATCATCAATGTTCACTAGCTCCACATAGTTGTCTAATAACCTCTTCATGTTCATACAATCTTGTACTCCTTGTATATTTCCTAGTGGGATTGATACCTGCACACAATGATTTACATGTTAAGCCATTGTTTAAAGAACTGATGAATAATGTTGCACCATATGAAGTCTCCGCAGATGATCCAAACCGTGTCCGCGATGCCCTGCACTACAGCCGAGATTTGATTCCACATTCTCTATTGAATCCAAACCAGCAAGAACAACTCATTTCTCTGCCGTCGGCCTGCATTCTCTCACTAATTTTTCAAGAAACAGTTGTACGTATAAAATTTACGACAGGGGGAAGATATACAGTCAAAAGTCTGTATATCATAACTCATCTTTCAGGACCATTACTATGTTGAACTTGGTTTTCTGTATAGGACAGAAGGGTATACCGTATATATCGAATCATTAAGTATGTTTCGTGATATTAGGATCGAATATTTGAGAAGACAAAAGATTTTTCTTTTGCTTGGAATTTGGTGATTTGCCTTTTTGGCTGTGTCATTCCCTTCTCCACTTCCATTTCTTCAACTACCTCCTATTTTTATAATACTCAAAGAGACATATGAAACTAATTAAGGATACTTATTGAATTATATTTAAATCTAGATCCATCAACTAATCTAGAAAACCAAAAGACATTATTTTTAATATAAATTCAATTAATTTACTCCATCAATATTTTCTATCCATGACACGGTGTATTAATGGAAATCTATGGTCGGAACAGTCAGCATGACACTAAAAGTAAATATATAAACCTTATCTAGAGTATCGCTATCTATAAAAGGAAAAGTAGCCATAAAAAACTGAGGTACCTACCTTCTCAATTGTGCCGACAAGTCAAAAGGGGTGATTCTGTTCAATCAGGCTAATATTTTATGCCCCAACATTTCAAACTACCAGCAAGGATGCCACATAGATGACTCATCCAACTAAAGGTGTTAACTTAAACCACCTTTATAAGCTTATAAATATATCATGATCCAGAACACATTACCCAACAACTCAATCTGCATTAGCTTCCAGACCATCAAGACAACCAAATCACTTCAATCCGACGTCAAAATATGGATACCAGATTATCAGGCACTGTTTTGGGCACTCCGATGACATCAACAAGGGGACTACTTCTTTCTAAACCTTATGAACCACCATATCCTCTTTCTACTTCCAAAATCAACGGCGTAGAAAGAAAAGGCAGTTTTGCAGTCCGGATTAAAAATCATGGTAAATGTTTACTCACACTGATACAATTGCAAGAAACAGTTCTATTTCTCTCGCTCAATCTTACAAAGTTTTCATTTTTTTAAATTACAGAGAGCTTAGTACCCAAACTAATAGAAATTGTGAAACAAAAGTTGAATTATGGTGCAAAAATCCTACCCCTTGTCCGTGAAGCAAAAATCTTCAGGAAAAGTTTCAGTATCAAGGATGGTGAGAAGTTGTTGCACGCCTCCCACTGCTACATATACACAACGGCCGGTGCGATTGCAGGCATCCTCTTCATGTCTACTGAAAGGGTTGGATTTTGCAGTGATAGATCCCTCCAAACGTATTCTACATCTGGGGAGCTCTTAAAGTTCCAATATAAGGTAGGGAACCTCCAAAGTATATATTTACATCCGTGCAAGTTTGTTTTTAGTTTAAACGAGTATATTGACATGATTGTTTTTGTAGGTGTCAATCCCGTTGGGAAAGGTAAAAGGGGTAGGTGAGAGCATGAACATGAAGAGACCGTCGAACAAGTATGTGGAATTAGTAACCATGGATGATTTCAGCTTCTGGTTTCTGGGCTTTCCAAATTACAGGAAAACTCTAAGACACCTTCATAGGACAATTAGCCCAGACTTCTTAAGCAACTGATGTCGAAAATTAGCCCTCAATTCCATGTAAATTTCAAATAGACAACATGTAGTACCGTTACATTCCCCAAAGGGAACATGTATATTTGTTGATAGAGGAGAGACAATGAGAATGACTCATTTCCCATCTTAATTCGGGTAGCATTTCCTATATTTTGCTTGTATTATTAAGTGAAACGCCAGTTCATTACATCAGAGCATATAACATATGTTGATGGCTACTGAGATATCGATGATGAGTAATATGCCGATGAAACTATACAAGAAAAACATAAATATCTACAATCATGCACATCTTTTTTAATGAGTTACTGCAACATGCATGAGCTATAGGAGTAAATTGTTAGGAGTAATCAATCACTTGAACAATTATCGTATATATATTGACAAAATTATAATGAATAAATAGAAATTCTTATATATAATATCTATGTAATTCACAAAGTACAACAACAATCAATCATAAAACACAAATTAAATCCTTACTTGAATAGAAGATTCGTGTTGGAATAGATATCGATTGAGGCCAGCACGTTAGCAGTGTCCTAATACAAAATTTCGCCCGTATAGCGTCCGTCTAGGGGATACAATAATCGTATTCAAGTATGAACTTGAATCTATCGAATCATGTATGTTTGGAGATGAATTAAGACGAGAAACCCAGAAAAAATTGAAAGAAAATTGATGAATTTCGTGGGAAATAAGAGGGAAAAATGTGCAGGTTTTATAGTTTGTAGCGCCGGCGCCAGTTAACCTGCATCACAGTTTTCACCGTCAATCTATCTCGACCCCATCGAGACCCCAAGAGGCCCAAGGCCCATCTTTGACATGTAATATATATATATATATATATATATATATATATATATATATATATATATATATTAATGTCAAGGAAAGCCCACCAATCACACCACAATCCAAGCCAAGCAATTAAATGATTCATTTAATGCTCAATGGTTTGGATTTATTAAGTGATGTGTAGTTTGTCTTGGCTCCTATGTGAGACAAAGTTTCACTCTTTCTCAACTAAGTTCCAACAATACCCCACATTTTCTATTCAAACCCAAATAATACCCCACATTTGAATAGAAAATAAGCAATATTATGGAACTTATGTTTCTATCACCAAGCTAGTTATAATATGCATCGGAAGAGGTGTCTTTTAGACCTGAACCTTTCCTAGTGAATACCTATCGGATCTACTTTGTGGATAGTGAACTGAGGTCTTGAACTAGCCACTTTTTGTAGTAAATCGAGACAATAGGTAACACACATATTATATCTATACATACATAGATTCTTACCGTTGTGTTCATTTCGGTCGTGAACAAATCCTTTCTTCATGAGAGTTTTAGAAGACGTAGCCATATCCGTCCGCAAAGATGCGACCACACATCAGTCTCACATAGGTAATGTCGATCAAGAATATTCCGTAGTATTCTACTAAGAAGCTACCAGCATTATTAAGAATATAAAATTCAACCTTAAATCATCAACGGAAAAAGACAAAGGAAACATCATAGGAATAGGCATACCTTTGTTTGGTTGTTGCTTGAGTTGACCCCGACTAGTTTGCCTATTGAACCTAGACCATGGGATCTCCAATTTCGCTAGGTTAGGTTGTCGCCGAGGAAACTCATTGTATTGGCTTTAAGCCCATTCCCCTCGATGAAAAGGATGCTTGCTCTCTACTTAGGCCTTTTGTCAAGGGATCAACAATATTCTCCTTTGACTTTACGTAGTCAATGGAAATGATTCCATTTTTTAGCAAGTCCTTAATTGTATTATGGCGTCTTCTTATATGTCGAGACTTGCCATTGTAGATTTGGTTCTTTGCTCTCATGAGAGCAGTCATACTATCACAATGGATACAAATGGCAGTCACGGGTTTTGGCCACAATGGAATACCTTCTAGGAAGCTCTTTAGCCATTCGGCTTCTTCAGCGGCTTTGTCTAATGCGACAAATTTTTCTTCCATAGTTGATCTTGTATTCACAGTTTGTTTAGATGATTTCCATGAGACCGATGCACCACCAAGTGTAAACACATATCCACTTGTGGACTTACTCTCTGAATGGTTGGAAATCCAATTGGCATCACAATACCCTTCTATTACTACTGGAGGATATTTGGTATAATGTAACCCGTAATTCATTGTGTATTTCAAGTATCTAAACACTCTTACTAGTGCATACCAATGATTTTTTCCCGGGTTATGTGAGTACCGACTAAGTCTACTCACACTGTATGCTATATCCGGTCACGTGCAATTCATGATATACATCAAGCTTCCAAGAACTTGAGTGTATTCTAATTAATTGAGCCACACTTTCTCCTTGATTCTTCTTCAATTGACTAGAAGGATCAAATGGAGTCACTACCGGTTTGTCATCATAGTGACCGAACTTACGAAGTACCTTCTCAATATAGTGAGATTGGGTAAGGATGTAACCATTTGGATTTCTTTGAATCTTTATACCAAGGATTACATCTGCTACTCCCAAGTCCTTCATGTCAAACGAGGAGTGCAACATCTTCTTGGTTTGATTGATTACATCAAAGTTCGATCCTAAGATTAGCATATCATCTACATACAAACATATAATGACATAGACATTTTTGTATTGCTTCACATAGACACACTTATCACACTCGTTTATTTGATACCCATTTGATATCAAAGTGTTATCAAACTTTTCGTGCCATTGCTTTGGCGCTTGCTTAAGTCCATAAAGAGACTTGATCAATTTACATACTTTATTTTCTTGACCTTTAACAACAAACCCTTCCGGTTGTTGCATATAAATCTCCTCATCTAACTCTCCATTCAAGAAAGCAGTTTTCACATCCATTTGGTGGATTTCCAAATTATGAATTGATGCTATGGCCATCAACGTTCGTATAGACGTTATTCTTGTGACCGGAGAGTAGGTATCAAAGAAGTCTTGTCCTTCCTTTTTCCGATATCCTTTGGCAACTAGTTGAGCTTTGTATTTCTCAATAGTGCCATCGGGTCTCAACTTCTTCTTGAATATCCATTTATAGCCTATTACTTTGTGACCCGGAGGTAGGTCAACCAATCTCCAAGTATTGTTTTGTACTATGGAGTCTATCTCACTTTGGATTGCCTCTTCCCAATAAGGTGCCTCGGATGATTCCATGGCAGCCTTATATGATAGAGGTTCTCCTTCAACATTAAAGGCCATAAAATCAGGTCCAAAGTCTTTGGCTATTCTACCACGTTTACTTTTCCTTGGTTCCAAATATTCTTGAAACTTGGAGGTTTCACCTCTATATGTTGGATCAAGTTCAATTGATTCATCTAGAGTGTGTGTGTCATCATGTAATATTTTCCTTGAATTAGAGGCTTGATCCTCTTTTTCTTTGTAAGGAAAGATCGTCTCAAAGAATTCTGCTTCTGCAGATTCTATGATTGTGTTGTTACTTATGTCATTTACACTAGATTTATATACTAGGAATCTATACGCATCACTATTATGAGCAGGTCCAATATATACACAATCAATGGTTTTAGGTTTAAGTTTAGTCCTTTTTGGCAAAGGCACTTGAACCTTGGCAAGGCAACCCCACACTTTCATCCTTTTGTAAGATGGTAACTTTTCTTTCCATTGTTGATATGGAGTTTGGTCACTCTTCTTGTGGGGGATCCTATTTAGGATCATATTTTCAGTAAGGCACGCCTCACCCCATAAATGATATGGAGCTCCGGACGTAATCAACATTGAATTTATCATGTTCTTCAATGTTCTATTTTTGCGCTCGGCCACTCCATTTTGTTGAGGTGTGTATAGAGCGGTCATTTGATGAACAATACCATGTGTAGCACAAAATTCTGCAAAGTCATGGGATTCGTATTCTCCTTCCCGATCAGACCTTAGAATCTTGATTTTCTTGTCGAGTTGGTTCTCGACTTCGGCCTTATAAGTCTTAAACATATTTAAGGCATCATCCTTTGTAGGGATTAAATACACATAGCAATACTTACTGCAATCATCTATGAAGGTAATGTAATAATTCTTACCTCCTCGTGAAGGTGTTGCCTTGAAATCACATAAGTCAATGTGGATCAACCCAAGTATTTCATTTAATTTTTCAACAGACTTGTGTGGATGGTTTGTGTATTTAGCCTCTACACAAACCTCACACTTAGTTGATTTGTCAATGGAACATTTAGGTATCATGTCAAGTTTGATCATTCTTTGAATGGATCTAAAGTTAACATGTCCTAATCTAGAATGCCAAAGATTAGAAGGAACAATCATGTACATGGAACTAGTAATGCTAGGGCCTGCCTTATTATTATTTACATTGGCGGCATCCAAAGTTTTTACAATGCTAAGTTTGAAGAGCCCCTCATTGAGGTAGCCCTTCCTAACATATACACCACCCTTGGTGATGACAATATTATCAGATTCGATTACAACTTTGAACCCTTTCTTACTTAGAACAGGGCTAGAAATCAAATTTTTAGTTATGCTAGGTACATGTACAACATCAGTCAAAAATAAGATCTTTGCCGGAAGTCAGCTTCAAGTTGACCTTCCCTTTTCCTTCAACCCTTGCAGTCGTGGCGTTCCCCATGAACATTGGCTCCCCATTGCTCACCTTTTGGTAATATGAAAACAAGCTTTCCGAATTGTAAATGTGTTTGGTTTCCCCAGTGTCGAACCACCAATCCACCATATTTGTAACCATGTGAGTTTCAATAACACCAATGAACTCATTCGGGGAATGGGTGAGATGGGCATAACTAGAAGATGCCCCATGTCCTCCACCACAACTTCCTCTGGTGCTACCATGGTCACGCTTGTATCGGCAGTCTTTGGCTCGGTGTCCCAGCTTACCACATACCCAACAATAAGTCATCCTCTTAAATTGTTTCTTTTGTGGGACCAAGGGGCCCTTTCCGGTATTGAAAGGCCTCTTGGTAGTAATTGGCTTTCCCTTAAATTTTGGGAACTTAGGCTTGGATGAACTTCCTTCCACCATGTTGGCATGCGGTTCATTTGGAATGGTATCAGCTTTGTCATTTTGTCGGTTATCCTCCTCAACTCGGATTTTGAGAAACAACTGTTCAAAAGTGATTTCCTCCGTGAGATGCTTCAAATACAGCTTGAAGATCTTCCACGAAGGAGGTAGCTTTTCAATGATAGAACCGACCACAAAATTGGTATTCAAGCCCATACCCTCAACTTCGAGCTCGTGGACAAGTACTTGCAATTCTTCCACTTGCTTTACCACTGGCTTTGCATCAATCATCCGGAAATTCAGAAATTTTCCCACTGCGAACCTTTTGGAACACGCCACTTTAGTTTTGTACTTGGCATCCAAGGATTCCCAAATCTCCCTTGCCATTTGGACGGTAGAATATATGTCGTAGAGGGAATCGTCGAGAGCATGGAGTGTATAGTTTCTTCAACCATACTCATTCGATCTCTAATTCTCGACCGTTCTGTTATGTGCGGACACCTGAATTTACGTTGGCGCAGT
This sequence comes from Arctium lappa, assembly GCA_023525745.1. Classification (NCBI taxonomy): domain Eukaryota; kingdom Viridiplantae; phylum Streptophyta; class Magnoliopsida; order Asterales; family Asteraceae; genus Arctium; species Arctium lappa. Next base: position 23,312,675 of record CM042051.1, on the reverse strand, counting down.
CCCGTTCGCCCCTTTCGAAAGATTTGTCGGTGGCTCTTCCTCAGTGAGCACGTTGGCAACCCTAAGTGTTGTCAAATAGAACAACATCTTTTGTTGCCAGCGGCGAAAGTCTGAACCCTTGAACTTCTCGGGTTTCTCCACATGACTTTTCAACAATTGTGATTAATCCATCGCTCCCTAACAGAGAAATTCTGTCTTAGATTGTTAGGAGTAATCAATCACTTGAACAATTATCGTATATATATTGACAAAATTATAATGAATAAATAGAAATTCTTATATATAATATCTATGTAATTCACAAAGTACAACAACAATCAATCATAAAACACAAATTAAATCCTTACTTGAATAGAAGATTCGTGTTGGAATAGATATCGATTGAGGCCTGCACGTTAGCAGTGTCCTAAGACAGAATTTTGCCCGTATAGCGTCCGTCTAGAGGATACAACAATCGTATTCAAGTATGAACTTCAATCTATCGAATCATGTATGTTTGGAAATGAATTAAGAGGAGAAACCCAGAAAAAATTGAAAGAAATTTGATGAATTTCGTGGGAAATAAGAGGGAAAAATGTGCACGTTTTATCTCGACCCCATCGAGACCCCAAGAGCCCCAAGGCCCAAGGCCCATCTTTGACATTTAGTATATATATTTATATATATATATATATATATATATATATATATATATTAATGTCAAGGAAAGCCCACCAATCACACCACCATCCAAGCCATGCAATTAAATGATTCATTTAATGCTCAATGGTTTGGATTTATTAAGTGATGTGTAGATTGTCTTGGCTCCTATGTGGGACAAAGTTTCACTCTATCTCAACTAAGTTCCAACATAAATATGTACATAACCTCAGCTGCTCTACCGGTACTTATTTCTTGGACAATAGTACTTCTTCATCCTGATTTTGAAATATAACTCTTTCTTCAGGATCATTAGAATTTTGGACCATCATGTATCAAATGCTACACAGTCCCCTAGGCATTGTTGGTGATTTTAGTGAAATTATCGGTCATTTTATGTAATTGGATTCACAAGATAATAATGGGGTTGATAGCTAAGCTATAACACAAGTTAGGAGGTGTGGAGTACACACTCGTGTAAGCTAACTATGACCCGGGATAGTTGGACGGTCGTTTGGTGGTTTATCAGTTTGTTACTGAAATAGTGCACCGGGCGGGTTATATCGCGAGTTAACCTGTGTGGCTACCCGCGTCGTGCACTGGACTGTGGGTTGAAACAGTGCACCGGGCGGTTTATGCCGCGGGTTAACCCACACCGTGCACTGTTTGTGGGGTTGAAACAGTGGCTCGGGCGGGTTATGGCACGGGTTAACCCACGCGGCTACCCGCGCCGAATACTGTTGCAGATTTCATTTTGTAACCCCCAAAATCTCTTTGTAACTCCCACCATAATTCCAACAATTAATACCATTAAATGGGTAATTATTATCGGTTTTCATATAGCATCGGTTACGATTCTCTTGGTGTTTAAATAGGATCGATTTTTGCCAGAATCGATACCGGTGAATTGAGATTATCCTCGAGTGAATTTCGTGATACCCTGGCAGAATAGGGTCGAAATATCACTTAAGAAAAGTGAGCTCTCCCGCGATCTCAGATTCATATCCAAGTTCAGATCACTCTCTCTTCTCTCCCTCTACCCATCGATTTCTGCACATACTCCCCAACAATCTTAAGTGATATTTGTCCTTCGTGAGAGATGGCGAGTGATTAATCCGTGAGAGATATGACAACCAAGTTCACGAAACTGGAGAAGTTCGAAGGCGTCGACTTTCGGCGATGGCAAAAGAAGATGCACTTCTTGTTGACCACGTTGAAGGTCGTGTACGTGTTAAGCACGTCGGTGCAAGAAGTGATGAACCACGAGACGTTGGAGATGACCCGACATCGCGGGAAATGAGAAAACGACGACTACATATGTCGTGGCCACATCTTAAACGGTATGTGTGACTCCCTCTTCGATATTTATCAAAATGTTGAATCCGCTAAAGAGCTATTGAGTCCAAATACATGGCGGAGGATGCTTCTAGTAAGAAGTTCCTCGTTAGTAATTTTAATAATTACAAAATGGTGGATTCAAGGCCTGTGATGGAGCAATATAATGAGCTCCTACGCATTCTAGGCCAATATGCTCAACATGATATGAAGATGGAAGAATCCATCTCCGTATCGAGCATAATTGATAAATTGCCTCCCTCTTGGAAAGATTTCAAACACATGTTGAAACACAAGAAGAAAGAGTTGTCTCTTGTACAACTTGGTAGTCACTTGCGCATAGAGGAATCTCTTCGGGCACAAGAGGCTGAGAAACCTAAGATGAAAGAGGTTTCTGCACCTTCGGTGAACATGGTGGAAGAGGGAAGATCCAACAATTTCAAGGGAAAACGTAAGTTCAATGAAGCCAAGAAAGGTCCCAACAAAAAGGTTAAATTAACCTGTTGGACTTGTGGGATGACTGGCCATCTCAAGCGGGATTGTCGAGTTGTCAAGAATAAGAATGGATCAAGCTCAAGTGGTGGTGGGCAAAGATCCAATGATCAAAACCCACGGCAAGGTCAGTTTCTTGACTTTGGTGTTAATTCAAATTTGAATTATGTACCACTAATATCCGAATCATTTTATGTACAGGATGATGATGATGCTTGGTGGATTGACACGGGTGCCTCGAGTCATGTGTGCAAGGATCGACGTTGTTTCACCTATTTGGAACCGGTTGAAGATGGATCTGTGCTACACATGGGGAATGAGTCAAATTCTCCCATTCTTGGACGCGGCTTAGTTAGGCTAGAATTTAGTTCTAGTAAAATAATTGAACTTATTGACGTTTTGTTTGTACCACAAATTCGAAAGAATTTGATTTCCGGTAGTACCTTGAATAAGTTAGGATATAGGCAAGTTTTTGAGTCCAGAAACTTTACCTTGTCAAAAGGTGACTCTTTTGTAGGATTTGGCTATTTGATGAATGATATGTTTATGTTGAGTTTAAATAAAAAGAACTTTGTTTCGAATTCTATTTATGTTGCAAATGAAGTTCTTGTTGATTCTAGTTTATGGCATGCAAGGCTTGGTCATGTTAATTTTAAAAGAATGGTTGAAATGTCAAAAGACGGTCTTATTCCGGCTTTTGACGTTAAAACTGAAAAATGTAAAACTTGCATGTTGACGAAGATCACTAGGCAACCGTTTCCCAATGTGAAAAGGGATTCGTTGGGCTTGAATTAATTCATAGTGATCTTTGTGATTTGCATTCAACTCCGTCTTTTGGTAATAAAAAGTATGTAGTTACTTTTATTGACGACGCTTCACGATTTTGTTATATTTATTTATTGCACTCAAAAGATGAAGCGTTAGAAAATTTTAAGATTTATAAAATGGAGGTTGAATTGCAAATGAACGGTCTTATTAAATGTTTACGCACCGATCGTGGTGGGGAATATTACGACCCCACATTTTTCCAATCCGTAGGAATTATCCATGAGACTATGACGCCTTATACACCACAACAAAATGGTGTGGCGGAACGGAAAAATAGAGTTATCAAATAAATGGTGAACTCTATGTTGTCCTACTCGGGATTTAGTGATGGATTTTGGGGTGAAGCCATGTTAACGGCTTGTTATCTATTAAATCGAGTTCCCAATAAAATGAACAAGATTACCCCATATGAACTTTGGTTCAAGAAAAGGCCTAACTTGAATTATATTTGAGTTTGGGGTTGTCGAGTGATTGTTCGACTACCCGAACCCAAAAGGAAAACCTTGGGTGAGAAAGGTATTGATTGCATCTTTGTTGGATATGCCGAGCATTCCAAGGCATATAGGTTATATGTTATTGAACCTAATGATTTTATAGTGATTCACACCGTTATAGAATCGAGAGATGTTTTATTTGGTGAGAATAGATTCTCTTCAATACCTAGGCCGAAGGACCTTGTTCCAAGTACTAGTGTAACTAGTGAGGTTGAAGAACAAGCAATTGTTCCAACCGAATCTCTGATGCTTCGAAGGAGCAAAAGAGGAAGGATTGGAAAATACTTTGGCCCCGATTTCCAAGTATACTTGGTAGAGGGATCAAGACATGAGATTGGGTCACAATTCTCTTACTGTTATAGTATTGAGGAAGATCCAAAATCATTTGATGAGGCTATGAATTCTCATGATATTGCTTTTTGGAAAGAAGCAATAAATGAGGAGATGGATTCCATCATGGGGAATAATACTTGGGTATTATCGGACTTGCCACCGGGTTGCAAACCATTGGAATGCAAGTGGATCTTCAAAAGGAAGATGAAAGCCGATGGATCAATCGAGAAGTTCAAAGCTCGATTAGTAATCCAAGGCTTTAGACAACGGGAAGGTATCGATTATTTTGATACATATGCCCCGGTTGCAAGGATCTCCACGATTAGATTGTTGATAGCCTTAGGAGCTATCCACAATTTAGTTATTCACAAATGGATGTCAAAACGACATTCTTGAATGGTGACTTGGAGGAAGAAGTTTACATGAAAAAACCGGAAGGTTTCATTATGCACGGAATGGAGCATAAGGTGTGTAAACTTGTAAAATCATTGTATGGGTTGAAACAAGCACCTAAACAATGACATCAAAAATTTGATGAGGTTATCTTGTCGAAAGGTTTTATGTTAAACCAAGCGGACAAGTGTGTATATATCAAATTTGACACATCCGGAAACGGAGTAATCATTTGCTTATACGTCGATGACATGTTGATCTTTGGCACCGACCAAAATCAAGTTGATAAAACCAAAGAGTTTTTGTCATCAAGTTTCTCCATGAAAGATATGGGAGAAGCGGGCGTGATCCTTGGAATTAGGATCAAGCGTGAGAACAAAGGGATTGTAATTACCCAATCTCATTACATTGAGAAAGTGTTAAAGAAATTTAATTACTTTGATTGTTCTCCGGTGAGTACTCCATTTGATCCGAGTGTGAAGCTTATGCTCAATTCGGGTGAAGCGGTGTCACAACTCGAGTACTCAAAGGCTATTGGATGCTTGAGGTATGCCATGACAAGCACTAGGCCGGACATCTCTTTTGTCGTAGGCAATTAAGTAGGTATACTAATAATCCTAGTATACATCATTGGCAAGCGATAAGACGAGTATTTAAATACTTGAGGAAAACCATTGATTATGGTTTTTCATATGTCGGGTTTCCTTCGGTTTTAGAGGGATATTCGGATGCAAGTTGGCTTACCAACTTAGAAGATCACTCTTCTACAAGTGGTTGGGTGTACTTTCTTGGGGGAGGTGCCATCTCATGGGCTTCCAAGTTCGACAATGGAGTCGGAAATTGTGGCATTAGCCGCTGCCGTTAAAGAGGCGGAGTGGCTAAGGAATTTAGTCCATGAAATTCTGTTATGGCCGAAACCAATATCACCTATTTCTATCTGTTGTGATAGTGCGACTACCTTGGCTAAAGCTTATAGTCAAGTGTATAATGGCAAGTCTAGACACTTAGGTGTTAGACATAGCATGATTCATGAGCTATTCACGAATGGGGTAATTTCGGTTGAATTTGTTCGGTCGCAACAAAATCTAGCGGACCACTTGACGAAGGGGTTAGCTAGGGACTTGGTTCACAAGTCGGTGATCGGGATGGATTAAAGTCCATTTGAATCTCTAACGGTGAGATACCCAATTCCCTTCTAATACAACGTTAGAAGTTGAATTCAATGGGAAAACTCACTCTAAGGGATTGGAGCACAAGATGATCATCCCAAGGAATGTGCTCGGTACTGCAAACGAGGAGTAATTGTTCTTTTGTAAAAGTGCATGTGCAGGTGCATGATGAAAGGAACTACCTATATGAGTGCGAAGTGTGGTCGCTTCAAGAATCTTGGACTTGGCTTTGATGCACTCACGAATGGATAAGGACACATGGCCTGTATAGTGTCAAGTTTAAACTTTAGAGAATTTTAAATTCATGTGTATGTTATCTTCTGGTACTCAAATGGGTTGAAGGGTTTAATCCATAGGACACCCGGATTCTCGAGTATTTGAAATGTGTAATGTACTTAGATGGAAATTCAATCTTTTAGATATTTTCATTTATGCATGAGTTTGTTTTGCTATATTAATTTTGTTTGTGAATCAAGGATTGCACTAAAATGGGCGAGGAATGTTGGTGATTTTAGTGAAATCATCGGTCATTTTGTGTAATTAGATTCACAAGATAATAATTGGGTTAATAGCTAAGGTATAAAACGAGTTAGGAGGTGTGGAGTGCACACTCGTGTAAGCTAACTATGACTCGGGATAGTTGGACTGTCGTTTGGTGGTTTATCAGTTTGTTACTGAAACAGTGCACCGGCGCGGGTTATGCCGCGGGTTAACCCGCGTGTCTACCCGCGTCGTGCACTGGATTGTGGGTTGAAACAGTGCACCGGGTGTGTTATGCCACGGGTTAACCCGCGCGGCTACCCGCGCTGTGCACTGTTTGTGGGGTTGAAACAGTGGCTCGGGTGGGTTATGGCGCGGGTTAACCCGTGCGGCTACCCGCGTCGAGCACTGTTGCAGATTTCGTTTTGTAACCCCCAAAATCTCTTTGTAACTCCCACCATAATATCCAACAATTAATACCATTAAATGGGTAATTATTATCGGTTTTAATATAGCGCCGGTTACGATTCTCTTGGTGTTTAAATTGGATTGATTTATGTCAGAATCGATACCGGTGAATTGAGATTATCCTCGAGTGAATTTTGTGATACCCTAGCAGAATAGGGTCGAAATATCACTTAAGGAAAGCGAGCTCTCACGCGATCTCAGATTCATATCCAAGTTCAGATCACTCTCTCTTCTCTCCCTCTACCCATCGATTTCTACACACACTCCCCAACAGGCATGTGACCAATGCCTAAGGGGCCGTTTACTCAAATGCTTACCCAGTAACCAATTACCGATAGGAGTCAACACTATAATTTGTTTTATCGGATAAGATTGTGGTACATCAAAATGATATCATATTCATCAATTTACCCTGTAAGCATTTACCCGAGTAAGAATCGTCACCCTCACTTACCGGGCAAGACTCTCCATCCTTATCATTGCTCTGATCGGGTAAGATTTTTGGCCCATTGCCATCTTCATCACGTGAGGAAAACCATAGCGCTTACCACCACCACCGGTAGGTAGGCGGCTACCACTGGCGCTTACCACCACCAGGTAGGCGCTTACCACCAGGTAGGCGCTTACCACCAGGTAGGCGCTTACCACCAGGTAGGCGCTTACCACCAGGTAGGCGCTTACCACCAGGTAGGCGCTTACCACCAGGTAGGCGCTTACCACCAGGTAAAAACGGCCCCTAAGTCGCCAGGTACAACATCGAGTAGTAGCAGGAAAGTGGGTGTTCGTGATGCCATGTTGTGTAGCTTGGTCGATTGGCTCAGTGGCAGTGGATCGTAATTATCTTCTAACTCTAGGTACATCATTTGCAACTTACGCAATTTGGACTCGCGACTATGTCGGTCGCCGCTCCATCTTGTTATCAGCTAAAACGGAATAGGTTGACCTAGCAAGCCTTGCGAGACCCGGCCGCCGACATAGGTTGCATACGTGAATTGACCAATAAGGGGAAAGATTAATCTAGGGTTTATCCATTTACCTCTTTTATACCTTTATGTTATATTTCTAGAAATATAAATTAAGGAACGTACTTCAGGCTATTTTGGTTGTATCGTTTGAGCATTTGAACATATAAGTTGCTTGTAACTCCCTTTTAAATTACATTATCACACCGATAGTGTAAGCACGTTAAAGGCCATATTAAAGTTAAAGAAAGGCCATATCACTACTTAGATATCATTATCTTCACACCACTTTACACCTCAATCTCAAATTAAAGGGCATATCAGTAAGATTTCGGTTTGTTCATCTTGCACATGTATTTTGCTATGAAAATGTTCCGATGTCGATTATAATATGCCTTTTTCCAATTTCTATGCATTACAAACTAATGAATATCTATGAAAGAGGTAGTCTGAATGATAAGGAAAAGTAAAAGAACCTATTGTAAGGAATAGAGGAAAAGTATCCAAGAAAAGAGGAAGCACCAACCATCTCAATTGTGCTCACTAGTCAAAATTGGTAAATCTATTTATCGGGATTTATTTTATCCCCTCGCATCTAAACCACCGGTTACGATGACACATCTATGACTCATGCAACTAAAAATCGTCAACTTACACCATCTTTATAGGCTTATAAATGTCACTATCCATAACACATTACCCAACAACTTCCGCATCAAGCTTCCATACCTGCCCTGCGAATCACAACAATACAACCGAAGAGGAGTTGATTCAAGCTTCAATTATAAAAGGTATTTAAGTCATGCGGCAAGGCTAAACAAATCCCAAGTTCATCCCAAAATGAAACCCATGCATGGCGTGATTCATTTTAGTTGATTTTCTTTGGTATGTTTTATTAATATGAAAGCATAAACAGTGATTATTAATGAACATATATATGTATAACAGATTGTTGGTGTTCAATGATAAAATCTATGAAATTTGTTTGAATGTTTATTTGTATCATTTGATTGACAATACAAAAAAGTCCATGGTATCGCTAGACTGTGACTGTGCTGAACACAGGAGATTAGGTGACAGAACGGTTGGTTAATTTGAATAGGCATGGATTATTCTGAGTGTTGGATAGATTTCTTGTTTGTATTCATTTATACAATATACGTTGAATTAGACAGATTGCTAAAATGTTACACCCCTAAAACCAACCGGGTCGTAACGAAAAGTGAATACTTAAAACATACATTTTCTAAAATAAGTCGCAGTGGAATATTAAACATTACATCAAATAGTCTTTTAAGAAAGACACGAAATACTAAACAACAACTCAAGAACACAAACTTAAATCCAACATAAGTAGTCTGCTAACATAAACAATCCTCAAGTCGAACCTTTGCCCTCATCAACCCCGATCTTTCCTGACCTTGAGATACACGCTAAGGTTAGCTTTACGCTAAGTGAGTTCATGGTTTTCGTAACTTCATCCATTAATCATGAAAATAAATCAAATACAAATAGACATATCATAATTTACTCACAAAATGTCATGCATTTTAAAACATATCTTGCAAATATTAGAAAAATGCATCTTGCCATCACTTTAGAGATTTATGTCCATTGGCATGGTGAGGCTCCGTCATTCTGTCCATCTCAAGTCAAGCTTAGAGGTACCCTCAAGCACATGACTTAACTTCCGTCCCATAATTCAGTCTCAGAGGTACCCCTTCCGGCATATGTACTGACTATTATCATCGTATGCGGTTTCCCGCCTCCCGGTAATGAGCCCCACACTTATTGCCACATCACCTCATTCCAAATCAATCATTTAAAACACATATCGTACATAGCATGCATTACATTCAATATTTAAATTAATAACAAAGTCAAAAACATTCCCCGTCATTAAACGTTCAACATCATCAAACACACAAACATATTTTTTTATGAAGTGTAACATGTTTACCATTCCCAACATAATATTGCATATTCATGTAATCGTACTTTTACACATCGTCCAACATACTAGCATGCATATCGTATTTAACAAAAACATAGCATGCTAAAAATAATCGTAATCATATCAAGAATATACTTACATAGTTGCATGTATCTCAATTAAAAATCACATGAGACTCACCTCGTTTAATGTAGGTTTACCCGTTACTTGATTGTCCTGAATCCTACACGACATCATAGCATTTTCTAAGTTTTCACGTTTTAAATAAACACTTCGGTCAATTATCGAACTCTTGAACGGGTTGTTAAAACTCGATCCCATTATTTCTAAATCGATAAATTAATGAGACATTCTCACCCCTTCATCCCCTTTTACTGTCACCTAAAAGAATTATGTATACCCCCACACATAATTATACAATATATATATATATATATAGTATATATATACGTGTGTGGTACTGTGTACCTACAACCACAAAACCCATTTGGGTTTTGTTCCCTAAAACTAGAATGTGGTGTATTATAATATATATATATATATATATATATATATATATATATATATATATATATATATATATATATATATATATATATCATCTAGAATGAGTCATTCCTAATACCTACTGCACATGAGATCCAAGTCCATATATATTTCCTATACACTTGTCCTCTTGTAAGAATATAATACTAAAATAAGCATTAGGTTCCAAATGTCTTTTAGACCACCGGACAAACCTCCACATCCATGGTCTCTCTCATATATATATATATATATATATATATATATATATATATATATATATATATATATATATATATATATATATATTATATAATACATTTATGTAGTGCCACACACATGTATATACATATATATACACATATATAATTGCAACCATAATCAAGTTTGACCCACCTACAACTTGTAAATTACTTGACAGAACATAGGTGGCCTGTAGTGTCGAAAAAAAAGTGGCCAAACAGATCCTTTCATCTTCTGTCCACACCATGGCCATACACAGAACACATCTGATGGATTTCCACCGGCACATAGCCCCTCCCTTTTCCATCCTAGTCTCATTTACTTTGACACGTCCACTTCATAACTCCAAATATAATCAAACCACGTTAAGAATCGTCGATTTTTACCCAAAATCTCACATTAAGCCATAGACCATACAAATTTAAAGATTTAGTTTTTGAACACCCAGAAAGTATTCTCTTCTACTATCGAATCATGATACCAACTGATGGCCTACACATCGACCTCTAATCGACTCACACGATACAAAACACGTTAAGCATCATTTAGAGAGTATTAATTCGTGATTTCATCGGAAATTCTTACCTCTCGTCGCTGGTAGTCGGCTCCCTCCTCTACGATTCGTTTCTCCCCTTGCTATGTGCTCTTCTTGCCCTCTATCTCTCGAACCTCTCTGTTGTCCAAGTGAGGCATAAATGGGGTATCAACCCCCCTTTCGTCCCATTGTATAACCCCTCTTCCAACCGTTCCCTCCCTCTATAATCCTAGCCCTAACCCTCCCCACGTTCTAATTGAACGTGAGATTAAAGTTTCCAGATTGCCAAATCCCACCCTCTTTCTTTCAAGATGTAATATATCCTCTTATTTCCAAGTTATTTCGAGAACAACCCTTGTCCTTTATTATTATTATTATTATTATTATTATTATTATTATTATTATTATTATTATTATTATTATTATTATTATTATTATATATTGGTCAAAACTCTTGGGGTGTTACAATTCCTTCCCCCTTATAAGAATTTCGTCCTCGTAATTTATGTTGTATGAAATAAGTAGGGGTGGTTCACCCTCATCTCAACCTCAAGTTCCCATGTCATCTCTGAACCTCTATGAAACTTCCATTTAACCAACACTAAAGCGATACTCATATTCCTGAGTTTTTTAACCTTTCGATCAAACACTTGAACTGATTCTTCTACATAACTCAACTTATCGTCTAGATGAACATCGTTCAATGCCACTATGATCGTCTTATCGGCTAAACATTTTCTCATATTTGAAACATGAAATGTGTTATAGATTCTTTTCAACTCCTCTGGTAACTTGAGTCTATATGCCACTTTGCTTACTCTGGCTACAATTTCAAATGGGCCAACATATCTAGAACTTAGTTTTCCTCTCTTACCAAATCTGACTATCCCCTTCCACGGAGATATTTTTAACATCACACTATCCCCGACCTGAAATTGTCTTCTCTTGTCTGCGTAACTCTTCTGATAGTCTTGGGCAGCTTCTAGCCTATTTCTTATTTGAACTACCTTGTCGGTCTTCTGTTGAATGATTTCTGCCCAGCGAGTTGCCTTTCTCCAATGTCGGTCCAACATATCGGTGTTCTACATTTTCGTCCATACAACACTTCAAAAGGTGTTGCTTGGATGCTAGTGTGATAGATATTATTGTAGGAGAATTCTACCAACGGTATGTGGCGAATTCTACCAACCGTAGGTGGTTATCCCAATTGCCTCCAAAATCTATCACACAAGACTGTAACATGTCTTCTACTGTTTGAATCATTCGTTCACTTTGTCCATCTGTCTGTGGGTGATAAGTTGTACTCATGTTCAATCTCGTACCCATCTCTTTTTGAAAGGTCGTCCAAAATCTTGACGTGAACCTCGTATCTCTATCAGATATAATGGATAACGGCACTCCGTGCCTTATCACAATCTCATTGACGTATAACTGGGTTAACTTTTCTAACGAATATGATTCTTTGATCGGCAAAAAGTGCGCAGACTTTGTCAAACGGTCCACGATTACCCATATCGCATCATGACCTCTCAACGTTCCTGGTATCTTGGTGACAAAATCCATGGTAACCCGATCCCACTTCCAAACGGGAATTTCTATCTGTTGCAAGCTACCAGAAGGTTTTTGGTGTTCTGTTTTTACCTTCAAACACGTGAAACACTTCTCTACGTATCCGTCCACTGATTTCTTCATTCCTGGACACCAATAGCTTTCCTTAATGCTTTTGTACATCTTATCACTTCCGGGGTACATAGTATACTTAGACTTGTGTGCCTCGCCAAGCACCGTTTCCCTCACATCTCCTAACTTTGGGATCCAAATCATATCCTTAAATCTCCTAATTCCCTCTTTCCCAATCTCGAGTAACTTAATTTTCCCAACCATTCTTTCGCCTTTAACATTCTCATCTAGAAGAGCCTTTTGTTGCCATTCTCGAATCTGATCAACTAGATCTACTTTCATGTCTATCCTCATAGCACGTACTCTCAATGGTCCAGCTCTCTATTTCCTGCTTAAAGCATCGACGACCACGTTTTCCATACCGGGGTGGTAATAGATCTCGCAATCGTAGTCCTTCAATAATTCCATCCATCTTTCTTGTCTCATGTTCAGTTATTTCTGGTCGAATAGGTATTTTAGGCTCTTGTGATCTGTAAAGATCATATATTTCGTCCCATATAGGTAGTTCCGTCATATCTTTAATGCGAACACCACTTGCCAATTCCCATGTCGTGCGTTGGGTACCTCTTCTTGTGTTCCTTCAACTGTCGAGATGCATAGGCTATCACCTTTCCTCGCTTCATCAAGACACATCCCAGCCCTTGTTTTAAGGCATCACTATACACGATGAAATCTTCCATCCCATCTGGTAGTGACAACACTGGTGCACTACTCAATCTTTCTTTCAGTTCCTGAAATGCTTCATCCTACTTATGGCTCCATTCAAATTTTGTAGCTTTCTTCGTCAACATTGTTAACGGTGTAGCTAACTTTGAGAAGTCTTGAATGAACCTTCTATAGTATTCAGTCATTCCTAAAAAGCTTTGAATCTCCGATGCTGACCTCGGAGGTTCCCATTCCATCACTGCTTGGATTTTCGCTGGATCTACTTTTATACCGTCTGTAATTACAACATGGCCTAAAAATTATACTTCTCTAATCTAGAAATCACACTTTGAAAACTTAGCATACAACATTTCCCTCTTTAGCAACTCTAAGATTATTCTTATGTGCCCTTCATGTTCCGTTCGACTCTTTGAATAAATAAGGAGGTCCTCTATGAATACAATCACAAACTTATCCAAGTATGGTCTGGACACTCGATTCATCAAGTCCATAAACACTGCAGGGGTGTTGGTCAACCCAAAAGGCATGACCAGAAATTCGTAGTGACCGTACCTCGTTCTGAAGGTCATCTTCAGAATATATGTTTCTGACACCCTTAACTGATGGTAACCCGGCCTTAGATCAATTTTGGAGAAATAACTTGACCCCTGAAGTTGATCGAATAGATCGCCGATCCTTGGTAGTGGTACTTATTCTTTATTGTGACTTTATTCAACTCACGATAATCGATGTATCATTCGCGTCGTGTCATCCTTCTTCTTGACGAACAGGATCAGAGTTCCCCATGGTGAAGAACTTAGCCGAATGAATCCCTTTTCCATCAGTTCTTGTAGTTGTTTCATCAGCTCTTGCATCTCGGTAGGTGCTAGCCAATATGGTGTCTTTGCAATTGGCATTGCTCCCGACACCAAGTCGATCTTGAACTCAACTTGGCTTTCTAGCGGAATTCCAGGAAAATCTTCCGGAAACACTTCTGGATACTCCCTCACAATAGGAACATACTCCAATTTCCATTCTTGAATCATGTTGATAGCATAAGCCAAATAGGCATCACATCTTTTTCTCATACACTTACTAGCCTTAATCATTGAGATAATTCCTATCTCACCTTTCTTTCTTTTGCCATAAACAGGCAACATGTTTCCATTCAGAGTCGGTATATTAATCAATTTCTTATTACAAACAATTTGGGCCTCGTGGTTAGAAAACCAATGCATGCCCAGAACCAAATCAAACCTACCTAGGTTCATAGGCATTATGTTGGGAACTGAAGATGTGACCAAGTCATTAATGCTGCCAGTTCAGAATTAGTACTGCCAGAGCATGTCGAAGATAATACTGCTAGGTATTACTACTTCTAGTATAATTAATACTGCTACTCACAGTTAGTGCTGCTTGAACAAAGTTAGTACTGCTTAGCTAGTTAGTACTGCTTAGTAGTTAATGCTGCCAAGAATCAGTTAATACTTCCAAGGTAATTAATGCTGCTTCTGAGATAAACTGAAGATAATATTGAAGAGATCGCGTCTGAAGATATACGTGGAAAGCTTGAAGATAATTATGAAGATTATCTTGAAGATCTTTTTAAGTTTTGTAATTATCTTTTATTATTCAGTATATATATAATTGCTTAGAATAGTTAGATAGAAAATTGATTCTAAGTTTTTTTTTCAAGAAAAAATCAACCTCAAGGCATAGTTCCTAATTCTAGAGAAGTAGAATTCGTCTTGAAAGAGCATGTTCTTCAAGATTGAGGTTGTGTGTGTAATCTTGTGATTTAAAGCATTCAATACAAGTTTACTAGTTGTTTATCAAATATTTATTGTTTGTTTACTGTTTCATTGAATATCAAAGTGTTATTCCGCAAACTTCTTTGATATTGTTTCTGAGTATTCATAATTCTTGTTGAGAATTCGATCCTTACACATTAACTTAACTAAAAACTCGTTACCGTCAATATTGATCATGCAATCCTCAACAATCTCATTTATTTTTATCCGACCCCCATCACACTACTAGAAAAGCGAGTTTCAGAGACGGGCATTTAGCGAAAAGATGTTTCAGCAAGAGGCTATTGCGACGACATCTCGTCTCTATAAATTATTTTTGACGATAAATTGACTTTTAGTGACGACAAAATTCGTTGCTAAAACCCCTGTTTCTCGTCAGCATTTTCTACAACATAACTTTTATCTAACCTCTTGGCATCTCTATTCAAATAAGGGAGAAAAGTAGTGGAAACAAAACTTCTAATGGAACCATAATCAAACAGTACATGTGCATAATTGTCATTGACATGAAACATACCTGATACGATGTCAGGTAGCCTCATCGAGTGTCATAGTGTATGCTCGTCCCTTAGCCCACGGTATTTCCTTCTTATCGTTACCACTTTTATTTGAACCTCCCTCGACTGACTTTAAACTTCCTATTAGACCCTTCTGAAGCTTCGGACAGTTAACTCGAATATGCCCTGATGCTCCACATTCATAACATGCTCATTGGTTTGGGCATTCACGTTGTGTATGCCCTGGTTTCTACATTTATAGCAACTGGTGCTACCCACTTGACAATCTACCAAATGCCATTTGTTGCACTTGTTACATGGGGGACTCCTCATCTCATTTCTCTTAGGTCTCAATCTAGATCCCAACTTGCTAACCTTCAATCCTTTACTCGACCCTTCACACTTGCGTTTCATATCGTTCTTTGTCTCAGTTGGGGCATCACTACTCTTCTCAGATATTTTTGTCGTCTCAACTGCTTGAAAAAATGTCTTTGGATGTGTTACTTCCACATAACGTTTGATATCCTTCTGAAGACCATGAATGAAGCGATCTACTTTTCGTTGCTCGGTTTCAACTTGATGGATCGCGAACCTCGATTTCTCCGTGAACTTATTTATGTATTCCTGCACCGAATTTGGATCATGTTCCAACTGTAGGAACTCTGTCTCTAGATTCATCACGTCAATCCTCGAACAATACCTTTCAGTCATCAATTCCTTCAAGCTTTCCCAAGTCATCGAGGTTGCCTCTACAATTCCTCTAACGTCTTGTTTCGAGCTCCACCAGTGTAAAGTTGTGGTCTTGAAGGTGGTAACAACAAAATGCACCTTCTGTTCAGGTGAACATTGGCATGTCTCGAAACAGTTTTCCATCTTATTGAACCAATCCATCAAGTCAAGTGGACCCTCCTTACAAGTAAACTCTTGTGGGCATGTGCTCAAGAATGTTTTATAAGTACATCATCTCTTCCCATAACTGTCAACCTTGTCCTTTACTAGGTCACCTTGTTTGTTTTAGGTCTCATCCGACCCTTCCTTACTCTTATCATCATTCTCCCCCCTTACGTCTCATCTCATCAATGTTCAACATCAGTGTTGACAAGGCATTTTGCAGAGCCTCGGCAATTTCATTTGATAGGTTAATTAGCACAGGTAACGGGTTCATTATCTTGCCTCTCACCCTGTCCCCGACCTCGTCCACGACCACGACCAGATGTTGAGCTCGCCTGCATTGAGAGGGTTGCACCCTCACTTGTACCCCGACCTCTGCCTCCTCCCTTGCCTTTGCCCCTCCCTCATCCTACTAGCACACTCAGTTCGGGCTCGTTCATACCCACATTAGCATTCATGTTTGTAACACCCTAATTTCGATCATTTCAAGTTAATACAGAAATCGGTAATTTTAAGAGAAAAATAAGATATAGAATTTTGGACTTGAATCCTAGATTTTATAGTTTTGTTGGATGAAGGATTCAATTATGAGTCCAACGGTTCTTTCCGGAGAAAAATCGGAGCTAAAACGAAGAAGTTATGGCCAAAACAGTTATCGGGCATGAAAAATGAAGAAAATCGGACGAGCAGTGCACGGGGAGACTTAGGGTCATCCAGGCGACTTGTGGAGCGACTTAGGCCGCCCGGTAACTCGCGTGGAGCCCTGTTCAAGCATAAAACCCGATTTTCAACCCTAGAACTTCATTTCTTCATAACTTTTGCATCACAACTTCGTTTTTGGTGATTCAAGTTGCCATAGTTTCGTTTTTGAGAGATATTCAAGGATATAGCAAGATATTTTAAGTCTATTGGAGAATACAAGAGTATTTTTTGGTGGTAAGCTCCTCATCTCTTTCAATATTAAGCTAGGGTTTGATGATTTAATCATTTTCCCTTTCATCCTTCAACTTGGGTATGATTTTGATGACTTGTGTGGTGAAGGTGATCTTGTAGATGTGTTGGATCTAAGATCTAGGGTGGTTTCTTGGTGATTCAAGCCTTAATCAACGGTGATTCAAGTTTTGGGGGTAAAATCTAGATTTAGCCTAAATCTAGCAAGGTGAGTTCAAGTTGATTTGTGAAAATGTTGTACATGCCAAAATGTCCATTTTAAAGTGTTTATGTGTTTTACATGAAATTATCAATTGTTGAGTTTTTTGGTAATATCTGATTATTTGAAGTATTTAACTTTATAAACTTTGTAAAAGACCCACATTCAGGATTTTTGGGCATTTTGTTAAATGTGTCATAAATGAATGTGCTTTGATGATTTATTTCATAAAAGGATATTGGTCAAAATGCATTTTTAGTGTTTGTTGGGTTTTATGCATCATTCATGTAATGGGACATTTTAAAAGTAAGAGTGTGCGAGTCATTTGGGTTGGATCATTCCCGACCTTGGGAACATTTCAGAAATAATAATCTTTTTGGGTTTTGGGCCAAAGGCCAAAGGGTGATTTTAGAAACAAATGTTTTAGGGAAAGATGTAATTTGGTTTATGTAACCCTATTGGCTCTCGTGTTTTAGCCAAACGTCTATTAAGCCTTTTGGGGCTTGATTTGTACTCGGTTGAGTCTTTGGAAACATTTGTTCAGTTTTGGTAGCTCGTTAAGGAGCCTTGGACGTATGGTGTACTTAGTTGCACCTTATTTGAGAGTTACATGTTTTGAATGTATTAGTTCATTCGTTTGAATCATGTAACGTTTTAGACTGTAATGCATTGGATCCATAGGCATATGAGTCAGTCAGTTGGTTTAGTTAGGGACTTTACCCCCGTTTTGGGATTGGATATTGTTTATGGCTAGCGGGAGCTCGAGGTATAGATCGTGGGTGGTTAAACTCGATAACCGCGTAACCTTTATTGAAGGGCTCGAGGTATATATCATGGGTGGTTGAACTCGATGCCCGTTTGTAATCCTGGTTACTTATCGTGGAATTTAGTGTCCGCATTTGAAGTCTAATGAGTGGTCCCCAAGTCATGTTGTTATATAAGCTTGCGGTGGTGCTCTTGGAGAGTCGTATACGGAGCTAAGTCATGCGGTGGTTCTCTTGGATAGCCGTATACGGAGACTTGTGGCTTTTGTGGTCACAATCATTTAGAGGTCGAGTAGACACTAGGGTCATTTGGGTATCCTGCGGTGGTAGCTCGGTTGGGAGCCATATACGGGGATCCATGGCTCTATGTAAAGCTCGAGAACATTGATAAGTGGCTTAACTTTGTGTGCCCGCCACTTTCGATGGAATTCCGGTATCCCCCGTCACCGAAAGGTGTTGTTTTTGGGTATTGAGTTTTATTATCCAAGTTTCGGTGATGTTTTGTATAAATGGATCTTATCCATGATTTATGGATTGAGTATTATGCCTCACTAACTTTTTGGGTGTTTCGGGATATAAAGTTTTAAGCGCATTTTCATAAATGGAGAGTTAGATTTCTATTCACGTTTTGAGTGAGTTTGGGTTGAAATTAATTTACGAAAGAACGTTATATGTTGGGACCTTGTCCCCGAAGTATTTTGGATTCGAAAACGTTTATATTGGTGTTTCTTTGCCCAAAATGCATATTATTGCCAAACGAGTCGTTTTCATATTCAAAGCATATCATTTTGAAAGATTGTGATCTAAACTGCATTACCTCTTTTCAACGATATCTTTATTCATGTGGAAAAACTCTTGAACTCACTAGGAGTTAGCCTAACCTTTTTATTTTTCGGCATGTGCAACAGGTTCCAGTTGGGAATAGCTCTAGTGACACTGTGCTGAGAGGAGTGCTAGTCGTGTGCTCAAGAGGTGGATATCTTAGTGAAATCTTCCACACTTGTTTTCGGGAAGAGCAACTTATAGTTGGAATTAAGTAACACCGACTTTGGTCTAGTTCTTGTATAAGACTGGAGTTTATATTTGTTGAGGTTAAATAGAAAGTTTTATTTTGGAGAGTTATCTTCTACTTGATGTAATGTTGAAATTTTTAATTAGTTGCTCTTACCAAATTTGAGGGTGTTACAATGTTTTCCTCACTGACCAATGTTGTCCTGCCCGATCGTCTAGACATATTGAGTTACTGAAAAAGGTAACATATACTTTATTTCATAACCAATCCTATCTCATGGTTCTAAAGAACATTATAACACAAAATCGCATACTCAAAACAACATTTCTATTACACATAACTCATAAATAGTTGTACATCGAACACAAATAATAAGAAAATACATCCAAGAAACTAAACAGTTTAACATTGATGACCAAACACCTAAACTAGAAACTAACCACAAGGTTGTGGCGTGGTGGTAAGAGCCTGGGGACTTCATAGCGGTTGCCCGGGTTCGAGCCCCACTCGCAGCATTGTGGCCACGGGATGAATGCCCGCAGGCCATAGGCCTGTTTTCCAGGAGATTAGTCCGGGACCAAAGTGGTCTGGGATACTCCTTTACCAAAAAAACATCTCCTACTGAAATTGTAAAGACAGAAAATCTATCGACACTATCTTATATAATCTATCACCATCTGTCATGCTCGTCCTTATCATCATCATCATCCTCATCGTCCTGTTTCCCTGGAACGTCGGCTCCTCAACTCGGTAGTATCGTATGTTGAGCCATTGCTCGTAAGGCTGAACTGGGTTGTACAAGTATGCAAACTCCGCATGGGGTCCCTATTGGAACCAATCAATCCATTGACCGACAAATATTTCCGTCATTGAGTATGCATCCCGTACAACCTCTCTAAGGTACCGAAACCAATCAACAACCCTGGCCAACAGTGACCTTGCCGCTATGTGTGCCTCTCTCCTCGCCATCCGATAAGCCACAACAACCATAAAGTTGTGAAACTGCAACTCTTCTATGTAGTCATTATAATTTTGGATCACATTTACAGGGACCAAAATCCTCCTTGCCTCATTCTCGATTGGCTGGTCTACAGCCTCGTACTCGTTACCGGCCTCTATATGCTTCTCCAAGGTCTACCCCTCTGAGCTATCCGCCGAGTGAGTCGTGCCTACCATTTTTCCCACAAAAGAAGGTAAATTATGTCACTAACTTGATTAAGACTTAATTTGATCACTATCAGAGTCATCAAACTCAAGTCATAAGGTTTAAGCTTAGGCTAGATCATAACCAATTTCCCTTAAACCTAGGCTCTGATACTAACTTGTTACACGCCTAAAACCAATCGGGTCGTAATGAAAAGTCAATACTTAAAACATACGTCTTCTGAAGTAAGTAGCAGCGAAATATTAAACATTACATCAAATAGTCTTTTAAGAAAGACAAGAAATACTAAACAACAACTCAAGAACACAAACTTAAATCCAACATAAGTAGTCTGCTAACATAAACAATCCTCAAGCCGAACCTTTGCTCTTATCAACCCCGATCTTCCTGACCCTGAGATACACGCTAAGGTTAGCTTTACGCTAAGTGAGTTCATGGTTTTCGCAACTTCATCCATCAATCATGAAAGTAAATCAAATACAAATAGACATATCATAATTTACTCACAAAATGCCATGCATTTTAAAACATATCTTGCAAATATCAGAAAAATGCGTCTTGCCATCACTTTAGAGATTTACGTCCATTGGCATGGTGGGGCTCTGTCATTCCGTCCATCTTAAGTCAAGCTCAGAGGTGCCCTTAAGCACATGACTTAACTTCCATCCAATAGTTCAGTGTCAGAGGTACCCCTTCGGGCACATGTACTAACTATCATCATCGTATGCGGTTTCCCACCATCCAATACCGGCGTCCCGGTAATGAGCCCCACACTTATTGCCACATCACCTCATTCCAAACGATCATTTAAAACACATATCATACATAACATGCATTACATTCAACATTTAAATTAATGGCAGGCTTAAAAACATTTCCCGTCATTAAACTTCCAACATCATCAAACACACAAACATATTTTTATATGAAGTGTAACATGTTTACCATTCCCAACATAATATTGCATATTCATGTAATCGTACTTTTACACATCTTCCAACATACTAGCATGCATATCGTATTTAACAAAAACATAACATGCTAAAAATAATCGCAATCATATAAAGAATATACTTACATACTTGTGTGTATCTCAGTTAAAAATCACATGAGACTCACCTCGTTTAGCGTAGGTTTACCCGCTACTTGATAGTCCCAAATCCTACACGACATCATAGCATTTTCTAAGTGTTCATGTTTTAAAAAAACACTTCGGTCAATTATCGAACTCTTGAACGGGTTCTTAAAAATCGATCCCATTATTTCTAAATCGGTAAATTAACGAGACATTCTCACCCCTTCATCCCCATTTAGTGTCACCTACAAAAAATATGTATACCTCCACACATAATTATACAACATTGTAACATGTAATATATATATATATATATAGTATATATACGTGTGTGGTACTATGTATCTACAACCACAAAACCCATTTGGGTTTTCTTCTCAAAAACTAGAATGTGGTGTATTATATATATCATCTAGAATGAGTCATTCCTAATACCTATGCACATGAGATCTAAGTCCATATTTCCTATACACTTGTCCTCTTCTAAGAATATAATAATAAAATAAGCATTAGGTTCCAAATTTCTTTTAGACCACTGAACAAACCTCCACATCCATGGTCTCTCTCTCATATATATATATATATATATATATATATATATATATATATATATACATATATATATATATATATATAATACATTTGTGTAGTGCCACACACATGTACATACATACATATATATATATATATATATACATATATAATTGCAACCATAATCAAGTTTGACCCACCTACAACATGTAAATTACTTGACATAACATAGGTGGCCTGCATTGTGGAAAAAAAGTGGCCGAACAGAGCCTTTCATCTTCTGTCCACGCTATGGCCATACACAGAACACATCTGATGGAACACATCTGATGGATTTCCACCGGCACATAGCCCCTCCCTTTTCCATCCCATTCTCATTTACCTAGCCACATCCACTTCATAAATCCAAATATAATCAAACCACGTTAAGAATCGTCGATTTTTACCCAAAATCTCACATTAAGCCATAAACCATACAAATATAAAGATTTAGTTTTTTGAACACCCATAAAGTATTCTCTTCTACTATCGAATTATGATACCAACTGATGGCCTACACATGGACCTCTATTCGACTCATACGATACAACACACGTTAAGCATCATTGAGAAAGTATTAATTCATGATTTCATCGGAAAATCTTACCTCTCGTCGCTGGTAGTCGGCTCCATTCGTTTCTCCCCGTGCTATGTGCTCTTCTTGCTCTCTATCTCTCGAACTTCTCCATTGTCCAAGTGAGGCGTAAATGGGGTTTCACACTACAAAAAAAACGGCATTTCCGACGGCCAAAATCCGCCGAAAATCCGCCGGAAAATCACTGTTTAGGTGGATTTGGCCGGACGGGGCGCCGCAAAAAAAGTTTTTCGACGGCATTTTCGGCGGAATTTGTGTTTTCGGCGGATTTTTCCGCCGGAAGCTTTTCCGATTTTTTTTAATTTTTAAATAAGTCGATTAATTAAATAAAAAATATAAACATTTTCGGCGGATTTTCGGCGGAATATTCCGCCGAAAATTTTAATATTAATTTTTTTATTTATTTTTAATTAATTTAAAAAAACATATTTCGGTGAAAAAGTTTTGGCATATTTTCAGCGGAATATTCCGCCGAAAATTATTTATATATATATATATTTATTTATTTAATTATTTATTTATTTATTTCGGCGGAATATTCCGTCGAAAATTTTAAAAATCAACAACAGAAAAACCAGTTTTTTTTCATTAAAAACCCTGCTTTATAACTACTAAAAACAGTAAAAACCTGCTGAAAGCTGTAAAAACTGCCAAAACTATAAATAAACATAAAATACAACAAAAACATAAAATACATTGTTCAAGTGTTAAAGTGTTGTTCCAAAATACATTCCATATTTTCAAATATTAAACAGCTCTGGCTCTGGCTCTGGCTCTGGCTCTGGCTCTGGCTCTGGCTCTGGCTCTGGCTCTGGCTCTGGCTCTGGCTCTGGAGGACAGAAACGCTTTATCAATTCACACATATGCTCGTACTGGGCATCACGTCTCTCTTCCCGCTCCTTCAACTCCTGAATTTGGGTCTTTAAATCATCAATTTCCTATAAAATAAAATAAAAGACATTAGAAGAAGTTTAACATGAATTATAAAATAAATTGTTAAAGCTCATATAATGAAATGTGGTACGCACCTGTCGGGAAGAAGAAGAAGAAGCACCACCCGAGGATGTCCCACTCAAGATCGCATTGGGATCTTTGTGGTACCCGAACCCAAACGTACGACCTTTCTTCACTCCCCCAGAAACCTCCTGCCACAACTCGGTATCAAAAGTCGGATGCTGGCTGGGATCATCGCCATACCTCTGGTGACACTGGTCGAATACCCACCCTGTGGTTTTTACAAAATACATACAAGTCAATTTCGACAGCATAACGACTGTAAATGGGACAAACCTATTGGGCTACTTGAAACCCAAACCCTGTATATAGAACATGTAAGGTTGGGTTTGTGCGCATAAAAGCCCTAAATGCACATATTAGGTTACTTGAAACCAAAACAATGCATATATAACATCTAAGGTTGGGTTTGTGCGCATAAAGGCCCTAAATGCACATATTAGGCTACTTGAAACCAAAACAATGCATATATAACATGTAAGGTTGGGTTTGTGCGCATAAAGGCCCTAAATTCCCCTATTAGGCTACTTGAAACCAAAACAATGCATATAGAACATGTAAGGTTGGGTTTGTGCGCATAAAGGCCCTAAATGCCCCTATTAGGCTACTTGAAACCAAAACAATGCATATAGAACATGTAAGGTTGGGTTTATGCGCATAAAGGCCCTAAATGCACATATTGGGCTACTTGAAACCCAAACCATGCATATAGAACATGTAAGGTTGGGTTTATGCGCATAAAGGCCCTAAATGCACATATTAGGCTACTTGAAACCCAAACCATGCATATAGAACATGTAAGGTTGGGTTTGTGCACATAAAGGCCCTAAATGCACATATTAGGCTACTTGAAACCCAAACAATGCATATAGAACATGTAAGGTTGGGTTTGTGCGCATAAAGGCCCTAAATGCACATATTGGGCTAATTGAAACCCAAACCATGCATATAGAACATGTAAGGTTGGGTTTGTGCGCATAAAGGCCCTAAATGCCCCTATTAGGCTACTTGAAACCCAAACCATACATATAGAACATGTAAGGTTGGGTTTGTGCGCATAAAGGCCCTAAATGCCCCTATTAGGCTACTTGAAACCCAAACCCTGTATATAGAACATGTAAGGTTGGGTTTGTGCGCATAAAGGCCCTAAATGCACATATTAGGCTACTTGAAACCAAAACAATGCATATATAACAGCTAAGGTTGGGTTTGTGCGCATAAAGGCCCTAAATGCACATATTAGGCTACTTGAAACCAAAACAATGCATATATAACATGTAAGGTTGGGTTTGTGCGCATAAAGGCCCTAAATGCCCTTATTAAACCAAAACAATGTAAGGTTGGGTTTGTGCACATAAAGGCCCTAAATGTACATATTGGGCTACTTGAAACCCAAACCATGCATATAGAACATGTAAGGTTGGGTTTGTGCGCATAAAGGCCCTAAATGCCCCTATTAGGCTACTTGAAACCCAAACCCTGTATATAGAACATGTAAGGTTGGGTTTGTGCGCATAAAGGCCCTAAATGCACATATTAGGCTACTTAAAACCAAAACAATGCATATATAACATCTAAGGACTTGAAAACTGTTAGGACTTAGACTTGCAGATTAGTTAAGCTAAAACTCACAAATCACTCAAATTCAAAACTTGCAGGTCCTGTTAAAAACTGAAAATTACAGATCCTTTAAACTTGCAAATGCTTGGAACCAAAAATCACAGCTTAGACACACAGATCAAAATTCACGGATGCTTGAACTTCACAGATGTTTGCAGGCTGTGTTCATGAACTAGCAAAGCAAAATGAGTCTGAACTCACAGATTGATTGAAATTGAAAATCATAGAATGAGTCAATCAAAATTTGCAAGCTTCTTGAATTAGAACCAAACATATTTGAAACTACAAGCTATATGTTTTTCAAAACCTTTCAGACCATATAAGCTTTAAAAACACAGATCACAACAATTAAAATAGGGTTGTGTGTAACTCAGTTAGAACTTCAACCCTGTATTTTGCATTGCATTCACATATTTCACAGATTGCATTGGCTTGAAAAAATTGTAGATCAAATGAACTTTAAGTTAAACTTCACAGACTGCTTTTTTTTTTAAATTCACAGATCATAAAAAACTTACAAAACACAGATCATAAAAAACTCACAAAACACAGTTTATCGGTACCCTTCATAAACTCAGAGTTCTTTAATTTAGAATAAAAAGAAATCAAAAATTCCTAAATCAACTTTCATAAACTCATACCGGTGGTCGTGACTGGTGGTGGTGGTGGTTGCTGCTGCTGGTCGTGACTGTTGGTGGTGGTTGCTGGTTGTGGTGGTCGTGACTGTTGGTGGTGGTTGCTACTGTTGTTGGTGGTGGCTGTTGTTGCTGCTGGTGATGGCTGGTGGTGGTGGCAGATCGGCCGATGAAGGGGACGACAATGGTGGTGGGGTGGTCGATCCGCCTATGCTTTTGATTTGGGGGGAACCATTTTAGGGAAAATGTTAGAATGATTTGGTACAAGTGATGTGGTGAAATTAATTTGGGTGGAAGTTTGGGAGGGAAATAAAATTGTCAAGTAAATCATGTTTATATTATATTTTCAATTTTTTTATATGTTAAGTAAATCATGTTTTTATATTTATGTATCATTAAAAAAAATTTGAAAATATTTTTGTTTTATACATTTTGGTATATGTAATCTTAGATGAGATTTTAAAACCTAACTGGGTATTATAACCCAATTGGATCCGTTAAAGACCAACTGAGTACGTTAAAACCCAACCGGATCCATTAAAGTCTAACTGGATCCGTTAAAGCCCAACTAGGTACGTTAAAGTCCAACTTGTACGTTAAAGCCCAAGTGGATCCATTAAAGCCCAATTGTATCCGTTAAAGCTCAACTGGATCAATTGAAGCCCAACTGTGAACGTTAAAGCCCAACCGGAACTGTTAGAGCCAAATCAGATCGATTAAAGCTCAACTATACCCATTAAAGCCCCAATGGGTACGTTAAAGCCCAAACGGATCAATTAAAGACCAACTGGGTACGATAAAGACCAACTGTGTACGTTAAAGCTCAAATGGTTCCATTGAAGCCCAACTAGGAACGTTAAAGCCCAACTGTATCCATTAAATCTCAACTGTACCCATTAAAGCCCCACTGGGTACGTTAAAGCCCAACCGGATCCATTAAAGTCCACTGGATTCGTTAAAGCCCAACTAGGTACGTTAAAGCCCAACTGGATCCATTAAAAACCAACTGGGTACGCTAAAGCTTAATTGGATCCATTGAAGCCCAACTATGAACGTTAAAGACCATGTGGGTACGTTAAAGAAACAACTGGATTCATTAAAACTCAACTAGATTTGTTAAAGCCCAAATAGGTACGTTAAAGCCTAACTATGTACGTTAAAACCCAACTGGATCTGTTAAAGCCTGACTAAATCCATTAAAGACTAAATGGATCATTTAAATACTAACCGGATACGTTATAGCTCAATTGGGAACGTCAAATCCTAAATGAGTACATTAAAGACCAACTGGATCCGTTAAAGCCCAACTAGATCTGTTAAAGCCCAATCGGATCCATTAAAGGCCAACGAGATCCATTAAAGATCAATTGGATCCGTTAAAACCCACTGGGTACGTCAAAGCCCAACTGGATCCATTAAAGCCTAACTAGATACGCTAAAGACCAACTATATCCATTAAAGCTCAACTAGGAACGTTAAAGCCCAACCGGAACCGTTAAAGCCCAACCGGAACCGTTAGAGCCCAATCGAATCGATTAAAGCTCAACTATACCCATTAAAGCCCCAATGGGTACGTTAAAGCCCAAACGGATCAATTAAAGACCAACTGGTTACGATAAAGACCAACTGTGTACGTTAAAGCTCAAATGGTTCCATTGAAGCCCAACTAGGAACGTTAAAGCCCAACTGTATCCATTAAAGCTCAACTGTACCCATTAAAGCCCCACTGGGTACGTTAAAGCCCAACCGGATCCATTAAAGTCCACTGGATTCGTTAAAGCCCAACTAGGTACGTTAAAGCCCAACTGGATCCATTAAAGACCAACTGGGTACGCTAAAGCTTAATTGCATCCATTGAAGCCCAACTATGAACGTTAAAGACCATGTGGGTACGTTAAAGAACAACTGGATCCATTAAAACTCAACTAGATCTGTTAAAGCCCAAATAGGTACGTTAAAGCCCAACTATGTACGTTAAAACCCAACTGGATCTGTTAAAGCCTGACTAAATCCATTAAAGACTAAATGGATCATTTAAATACTAATTGGATACGTTATAGCCCAATTGGGAACGTCAAATCCTAAATGGGTACATTAAAGACCAACTGGATCCGTTAAAGCCCAACCAGATCTGTTAAAGCCCAATCGGATCCATTAAAGGCCAACGGGATCCATTAAAGATCAATTGGATCCGTTAAAATCCACTGGGTACGTTAAAGCCCAACTGGATCCATTAAAGCCCAACTAGATACGTTAAAGACCAACTATATCCATTAAAGCTCAACTGGGAACGTTAAAGCCCAACCGGAACCGTTATAGCTCAACTGGATCGATTAAAGCTCAACTATACCCATTAAAGCCCTATTGGGTACGTTAAACCCCAAACGGATCAGTTAAAGACCAACTGGTAAAATTTTCTAAGGAATAAATAAATATTTAAAATTTCTAGCGTTTTCGGCGGAATCAAAAATTTTTATTATTTTTTTTTTAAATTTTTCGAAGAAATAAATAAAAATTTAAAAATTTTAGCGTTTTCGGTGGAATCAAAACTTTTTGTTTTTTTTTAATTTTCTAAGGAATAAAGAAATATTTAAAATTTATAGCGTTTTCGGCAGAATCAAAAATTTTTATTATTTTTTAAATTTTTTTAAGAAATAAATAAATATCTAAAAATTTTATAGTTTTCGGCAGATTTTCGGCGGAATCAAAATTTTTTATTTTTTTTATAAAAATTTTCTAAGAAATAGATAAATATTTAAAAAAATTATCGTTTTCGGCGGATTTTCGGCGAAATCAAAAATGTTTATAATTTTTTTAAAATTTTCTAAGAATTAAATAAATATTTAAAAAATTTAGCGTTTTCGGCGGAATCAGTTATTAAGAACGTAACTCCTCAAGAGGCTTGGAGTGGAATTAAGCCTTGCGTTTCTCATTTGAGGATTTTTAGATGTATCGCCTACTCACACATTCCAAAAGAAAAACGTGGTAAGCTTGATGATAAATCTGAAAAGTGTGTGTTCATTGGTTATAGTGAAGTTGCCAAAGCATATAAATTGTTCAATCCGATTACGAGCAAAGTGATTATCAGTAGAGACGTAATCTTTGCTGAAGACAAGGCATGGACCTGGTCAGCAACAAAGAAGAAGCATTTGTGGTAATTAGCGATGTACAAGACCCTCAAGTTCAAGATAACGTAGATGATGTTGATATAAATCTGGTACCTACTCCCACGGTAAGTCCTTGACTACAGAACCTACAACTCCTGTTTCTCCATCATCAACTTCATCTTCTTCTCTTGACTCTACTGATTCACTGCCTAGAAAGATGAGGAGTATAAATGATTTATATTCAAGTACACAACAATTAGATCATGATGATTTGGTTGATTTCGCATTATTTGCTGATGCGGATCCGGTAGAATTCGAAATTGCCGTTAAAGATAGTAAGTGGAAAAAAGCTATGGATCAAGAGATTGATTCCATTCAAAAAAATAATACATGGGATCTAGTCTCTCTTCCACAGGGGCATAAACCAATCGGAGTAAAATGGGTTTATAAAACAAAATTGAAGGAGAATGGAGATGTAGATAAATACAAGGCGCGTTTGGTTGTAAAAGGCTACAAGCAAAAGTTTGGAGTAGACTACAATGAAGTTTTTGCCCCGGTGGTATGTTTGGAAACTATCCGCCTGGTTATTGCATTAGCAGCTCAAAACGATTGGAAAATTCATCAAATGGATGTTAAATCCACGTTTTTAAACGGGTATCTAAATGAGGAAGTCTACGTTGAACAGCCTCGAGGGTATATCAAGAAGAACGAAGAGAATAAAGTATACAGATTGAAGAAGGCGCTATACGGACTAAAACAAGCACCGCGTGCTTGGTATAGTCGTATAGACGAGTATTTTATGAAGAACAAATTCAAGAAGTGTCCTTATGAACATACAGTTTACATCCAAGTTATTTCGAGAACAACCCTTGTCCTTTATTATTATTATTATTATTATTATTATTATTATTATTATTATTATTATTATTATTATATATTGGTCGAAACTCTTGGGGTGTTACATAAAATCAGTTGGAATTGATAAAAAATGTAAAAGAAGAAAAGAAAAAGGAAATACATGATTGATATGTATATTATTGTAGATATGTATGTCATGTCTGAAGTTTCACCACAATACCCATTAACATATGTTATATGCTATGATGGAACGAATTGAAGTTGATAAATTTAGAGAAACAAGTTTATTGATTTCTTGATTTAGGGAGAAACAAGAACCAAAATATATAGCTAAACAAAGGACCTATCAAGAATGAAAGGATATTGGTCATCAATAAGGACCAAAAATAAAAGCATAAAATAAGGAAGAGATATGTATCTCAAAATAAGGAAGAGATATGTATCTCAACACTCCCCTTCAAGTTGGATTGTGAAGGTTACGAACACTCAACTTGTCGCGTAAGGATTTGAAACGATCAGACCTAAGAGCTTTAATGAAAATGTCTGCCGATTGGGACACAGAGCAATTGGCACATTGTGTTATTTTTCCACTGTGTAAGCGTTCTTGGATGGTAACATTCCATTTCTACATGCTTTGTGCGCTCATGATAGACCGGATTTACGGCAATGTGGCGTGCTACCTGATTGTCACACATTATCCGAGTTGCATGCATTTGTGTAGCATTGAGATCTTGAAGAAGCCATGGCAAACACATAAATTCACAAACAGTGGTTGCCATGGCTCGGTACTCCGCTTCGGTCGATGAGCGGGCGACCACACTTTGTTTCTTCGTTCTCCATGAGATCGGCGTTCTACCAAGATTGATGATGGGCAGCTAAGCCAACTAGCATCACAATAAGCCACAAGTTCTAAATTTCCTTTTGAAGGCAAAAATAGACCTTGTCCCAGCATGGCTTTTAGGTATCGCGGGAGACGACACGCAACATCCATGTGGGTTTGTCGCGGGTTACTCAAGAACTAACTGAGTTGGTTCACAGAATAAACGATGTCAGGTCTTATGATGGTGAGATAAAGCAATCGTCCCACTAGTTGTCGGTATCATGAGGCATCAACTTCAGGGCTATCGTCATCCTTTCGAAGACGAAGGTTTTGCTCCATAGGAAAAGTACTGGGATGACATACTTGAACTCCACAATCCTCCAATATGTCCAGAGTGTATTTTCGTTGACTAATCACAAAACCTTCAGCACATCGTGCAACCTCGATTCCCAAAAAGTATTTAAGTGGACCCAAATCTTTGATGTTAAAGTGTGCATGTAAATGTTCTTTGACATCTTCAATCCTTTTATTATCATTTCCCATCAGTAAAACATCATCCACATAAATGAGGGTGATGATATGAGTGACACCTTTCCGAAAGACAAACATTGAGTAATCTGCTTTGGAATGTCGGAACCCGGTTTTGACAAGTGCTTTGGTGAATTTTTTTTATACCAATTTCGTGATGTCTGTCGTAACCTGGACTTTTGTAGTCTGCACACACGATTTCTAGCAGCTTTGACGATTCCTTTGGGAACTTTCATGTACACTTCGTCATCGAGGTCACTATGAAAGAATGCATTGTTTACATCTAGTTGGTGAACTTCCCGTTGCTTGTTGGTTGCTACTGCTAAAGCGCATCGAACCGTGACCAACTTTGCTACTGGGGCAAAGGTTTCGTGGAAGTCTATGCCTTCAATTTGGGTGTAGCCTTTTGCTACCAAATGTGCCTCGTACTGCTGCACTCCTCCATTGAGTTTATATTTTATCTTATAAACCCACTTTGACTCAATCGCCTTCTTTCTGGGAGGAAGCTCGGTTAGAGTCCAAGTTCCTTTTTTCTCAAGAGCTTGAATCTCTTTACTCATAGCTTCACGCCATTTTTCATCCTTTACTACCTGTGAAAAAATTTTGGGCCCATCTTGAGACGTGATGGCCGCTAAGAAAGCACGGTGAATTTTTGAAAATCTGTTATATGACTTGTATTAAGATAGAGGATGTACCATGGAAGAACCTGAAATGGGCTTGGGTTGTGCATGTTCAAGTGAGGTTGGCAAGTCAGATATGTATTCTTCAAGGTGCTTCGGCCTTACCTTTGCACGGGTGCTTTGTCTCATTGTCGTTCTTTCTTGTTGCGGTGTTTCCCACCACTATTTTGTTGGGGAACCGATTTTGCAACATTTTGTTCATTGGCATCTGGTTCAGACTGATCTGTTGGAGAATTTTGCCCTTGTGGGCTATTTGGTTCTCCCCGTTCAACACTCATATCTTCTTGGGCTTGTTTGTAGGTTGGTTGAACCATGGACAACGAATCAGCAAGATTTTCATGCTCGATGGTTTTGTGACCTTCATAAGTTTCACCAAAAAGGAAACTTTTTTTGGCAAAAGTGACATTGCAACCTCTTTATCCTTTTGTCAAATTGTGTTTCTATCATATTAAAAAATGCTGTCAGAAAATGAGCAGCCTCATATTTGTTTTTCATCAAATATACCCAAACTCCACGACTATAATGATCAACAATGGATAAGAAGTAATGACCTCCATTCATAGAAGCATGATGGTAACGACCCCAAATATCAACGTGTATTAAATCAAAACAATTAAGCGTCTTGGAAAAACTGATAGGAAAAGGAAGTTTGCTTTGTTTTGCATGGATACACGAATCAGAGAATTGATTGCTATTACTGATGTTCTTTATTTGCTGAATTTTTCTAACCACCGTCTTCAAAGCATGTCCCAATCTTCTATGCCAAACTTCTTGCTGACTCAGTACTGACATTGCCACTCCTCCATGATTGAATGGCTCTAGATAGTACAAGCCATTGTGTTCCTTACCGGAACACTCGTCCCAATCAGGTTCCTCGAATGTAAGTCATGTATTAAACACGTGTTCGGAAAGAAAGTTAGTGAACATCTCAAATCTCGAGTCAATTTACTTACGGACAGCAAGTTGCACTTTAAATCTAGCACATTTAATACACGTTTTAAATCAAACCCATCCGATAAATGGATGTTGTCGATTCCCTTTACGGTTATGGAATCCCCGTTGGGTATCGTTACGGCTGAAAAGTCTTCATGGTCGTTGGTTGTTTTCAACCATTCCTAGTGATGTGTGATATGTTCACTAGCACCAGAATCAATTACCCAAGACTTGTGTGAATTTTCCTTACCAGTCATGTTTGCCATTGATGGTTGTTCTTTTACTTTCATTCCTTGTATCATATGTAGTAGTCGGTCATACTCCTCCTTAGTGAAACTCGAAGTACAATCGTCTTCTTTAACCTCGGTTGCTCGAGATTGAGTTTTGGACTTGTTAGGTTGAGTTTTGGAAGTGGTGGTTTTCATCGTCCACCATTCCGGATAACCTACTAGTTCAAAACACCATAGATCATGTGGCTTGATTTGTGACAATGACTGCACCATCGGTCGTCCGGTTTTCCACGTTCATCTCTCTTGTTCTCGATTTGGGAATTGTTCTTACCGGTCGATCAAGAAACACTTTTCTTGATAGCTTGGAACGTTGTTACCTTTGTGCTGGAATTGCGTGCAATGCCAATCTGTCTTTGTTGTTCATCTTGGCTAACAAGGTGGTAAGCCTCTCCTAGTGTGGGAAGAGGTTGCTACTTAGAATATAAGTTTTGACGGCTCCATATTCTTCGTTTAAGCCCATCAAGAAATCATATAGACGTTATTTATCTCGATTCGTTACGATTTCTTTTGCTAACCCACAACTGCAGCACCCGTTACAATTAGACATTGGAGTTGGACTTATGGATTGGATCTCATCCCACACCCCTCTCAGTTTGGTGTAGTAGGCTGAGATCGTCATGTTTTCTTGACGTATTGTAGTGATGGTTCTTCGCAATTCGTACGCATGAGGTGCGTTTTCTTTGTTGAATCTTTCTTCAAGATCAAGCCATATGTTTCGGGCAGTGATGGCATATTTCACGTTGCTTTTGATCTCCTTTTCCATCACACTAACCAACCATCCTTGCACCATTACCTTTCAACGTTTCAAACTCATAAGATCATTGGAATTGTTAATGTATATAGAGGCCCAGGCCCATGTTAGGGCCCAAGCCCATTTAGTCTTCGTATATATTTGTTGTATTCTATAGTTTAGGTTAAGATTACTCTCATAATTTTCACTTTCATATTGTACGTTTTCTCTCAATCAATATATCGAGGTTTCAAACCTTCAGCATATTCATCGTGTTCTTCAACCATATTCATCTTCTAACATGGTATCAGAGTTGTAGGTTTGTTCATCGTTCTTTTACTGTTCATCATCACAATCGATTCGTCACCGCCGCTGTTCTTGACATCACCGCCGCTGCTCTCGTCATCGTTTTTCTTGAATCGATCGATCGATTGCTCTTGTTTATCGATTCTGTGTGTTTGCATTGTCGCCGCCGCTGAACCCTTTGTTTATTCGGTCGAATAACCCCACCGGTCGAATAACCCCACCGGTCGAACAACCCCACCGGTCGAACAACCCCACCGGTCGAACACCCCACCGGTCGAATAACCCCACCGGTCGAAAGCCCCACCGGTCGAACGCCCCACCGGTCGAACACCCCACCGGTCGAACAACCCCACCGGTCGAACACCCCACCGATCGAACGCCGCACCGGTCGAACACCCAACCGGTCTAATCTACTATCGGTCGAACTCTACCGGTCGTTAACACCGGTCATTAATACTGTTTCTCAGTATCTTTTCCTCAACTCATGGCTACCAATTTCAGTTACTCAAATCCCATCTCAGTTGTTTTCAATGGTAGCAACTATGTTCTTTGGCATCATCATATGACTATCCTGTTGAAGTCCCATGGCCTTTACACCTATGTTACTGGTGCATCTAAAGTTCCTGTCCAAGTAACAGCTGAGAACGCTGTTGACTTTGCAAAACGCATGAACGAGTGGGACATCAATAATGCTCGCATCTTGGGCTTTATTAATGCCTCCACTACTCCCGAAATCAACCAACAATTTCTTGGCTATGTCACCGCCAAAAGTCTCTGGGATTTTCTTGCCAAGAGATACACATCATCGGGTCTGTCTCATCAGTATCAACTGTGGACTACTTTTCAGAGCAAACGCCAGCTTCCTGATCAATCCATAAACTCTTATATCTCTGAAATGCAGTCTCTCAGAGATCATATCAGTCTTGGAGCACCACAGATCTTTGATGAAACGGCTCAACAGTTCACAGCTTACTTCAACCAGCTACATTTGATCACCATTTTGATGGGACTTACAGACAAATTTGAGAATGTTCGTGCTTCGCTTCTTCATAGGCAACCCCTACCCACTCTTGAAGAAGCCATCTCAGAATTGCTCAGTGAAGAAACTCGTCTTCACATGCGCTCACCGGTACCTACTACTGATAGTGTTCTTTACACATCTCATCCCAAGTCCAAGGGTAAATGGACCAAAAGCAACCAGTCTAAATCTGTGGGAAAGACAAATCCATCCGAATGTGCTTTTTGTCACTCTACTGCTCATCTTCTCCTTGATTGTCCTGTTCGCAAATGTCGTAGATGTGGTATCACTCATCCACGCCATTATGAGTCTGACTGTCCTAAGAACTCAAAGCACACTGCCTCTCAGAACCGAACGCACGTTGTTTCTGGATCTACTATTGTTGATACTGAGGTTTCTACAGCTCCCTCACCTGACCTAATGGAACTGATGCGTCGCAATCAGGAACTCATGGAGCAGATCATGTCTGGTGCTATGGGTATGAATTCTCCTCACTCATCTGCATCAGGTAACGTATGGATTTTTGATTCTGGGTGTTGCAATCATATGACACCTTGCCCTGATGGTTTCATCTCTAAGAAACCACCTCAGCATTTTACGTCAGTGAGAACTGCTGACAACACTGGTCTACCGGTATCTTTTAGTGGAAATGTTTCCACTCCTCTTATACAACTACCAGATGTTCTAAGTGTTCCAAAGCTATCTCTGAGCTTAGTTTCAATTGCACAACTTCTTGAATCTAATTTGATCATATTATTTCATTCCTCTGGTTGTGTTGTACAGGATCCAAAGACCAAGCAGATCCTTGGACTCGGCCGTAAAGTTGGACGGATGATTGAAGTGGTCTACCTACGTCTTCCCTTACCCTCTTCAAGTTTTGTTGCCTCGGTTTCTAGCACTTCTTCTCTTGAGTTGTGGCATGCTCGACTGGGTCATTTATCTCTCGCAAGATTAAAGTCATTAGCTCATTTAGGGGTGTTAGGAAATTGTGTACCAACTGACAATATTTCTTGTTTATCTTGCAAACTGGGCAAACACCATGCTTTACCTTTTGAAATGAATGAATTTAATTCTACTTCTTCCTTTGATATTATTCATTCTGATGTATGGGGACCAGCACCACATCCATCCATGGGTGGTGCTCGATATTTTGTTATTTTTATTGATGACCATACCCGTTTCACATGGATATATCTTATGAAACATCGTTCGGAATTACCTCAAATCTATACTATGTTTGCTCGGATGATTCACACCCAGTTCTCAAAATCTATAAAGATTCTTCGAGCTGATAATGCTATGGAATACAAAGAGTCATCTCTTCTCTCCTTTCTTCAATCTCAGGGGACTCTCTCTCAGTATTCCTGTCCTGGCACTTCTCCTCAAAATGGTCGTGCCGAACGCAAACACCGTCATATCCTTGATACGGTTCGCACTCTTCTCATCTCTGCTAAATGTCCGGAACGTTTTTGGGGTGAAGCTGCTTTTACTGCTGTTTATACTATCAATCGTCACCCCACTCCCATACTTCAAAATAAATCTCCTTATGAGGCTCTTTATGAGGTCAATCCTGCCTATGAACTTCTAAAAGTTTGGGGTAGTGCTTGTTTTGTTCAACTACAATCTCATGAACATACCAAACTTGAACCTCGCTCCAGACTGTGCTGCTTTCTTGGATATGGGATTGAGCACAAGGGTTATCGCTGCTGGGATCCTATCTCTCAGCGTCTTCGTATTTCTCGACATGTTACCTTCTGGGAACATGTTCTTTTCTCTTCTATATCCAAGTTTCGTGAGTCTCCTAATCTCACACCTCCATTTTTCACCGATGCTTCCGTCTCATTGGACTCACTCCAATCTGACATTATATCACCTTCACCTATTGTTCCAACCCCTTCTGAGTCAGTCTCTCCAAGTCTTCCTGATCATCATCAATCATCTACTCCATCTGCACAACCAACATCTGAGGTGCCTGTTGAGTCTTTGGCTCCTGAAACTACTCAATCTCAGAATGTTAGACAATCAGAACGGGTAAGACAAGTTCCTTCTCATCTTCGTGATTATCATGTTTATGCTACTCTGCTGTCAAATCACGAACCTACTTCCTACAAGGAAGCCTCTTCTAACTCTGATTGGCAGCAAGCTATGGATGAGGAACTTCAGGCACTTGACAAAGCTCAGACTTGGGATTCTGTCCCTCTTCCACTAGGCAAGAAACCCATTGGTTCCAAATGGGTATTCAAAATCAAAACCAAATCGGATGGCTCTATTGATCGGTATAAAGCTCGACTTGTAGCCAAGGGCTTTAATCAAGAATATGGTATTGATTATGAGGAGACTTTTGCACTTGTTTCTCGTGTCACATATGTTCGCAGTCTTCTTGCCATTGCTGCTACAAAACAATGGCCTCTTTTTCAGATGGATGTTAAGAATGCCTTTTTGAATGGTGACTTATCTGAGGAAGTCTACATGACACCTCCTCCAGGCGTTCGACTTCCACAAGGTCATGTTTGTCGACTTCGGAAGGC
This sequence comes from Arctium lappa, assembly GCA_023525745.1. Taxonomy (NCBI): domain Eukaryota; kingdom Viridiplantae; phylum Streptophyta; class Magnoliopsida; order Asterales; family Asteraceae; genus Arctium; species Arctium lappa. The sequence continues at coordinate 23,274,903 of CM042051.1, read as the reverse complement.
TCTTTATGGCCTCAAGCACGCTCCACAAGCTTGGTTTGAGAAATTCAGTTCCACTGTCACCTCTTTGGGCTTCGCACCCAGCAACTATGACTCAGGACTGTTTACTCAGACCACTGAAGCTGGCATAATATTACTCCTCCTGTATGTGGATGATATGATCATTACTGGCAGTGACTCTACAGGCATAGCCAATCTGAAGTCATCTCTCAGCTCTTGTTTTGAGATGAAGGATCTTGGTTCCTTACACTATTTTCTTGATCTTGAGGTGCTCTCTGATCCATCGGGTCTTTATCTGTGTCAAGCCAAATACACCTCAGATCTTTTGTCGAAAGCTGGGATTACTGACAACAAAACAGCATCCACTCCTCTTGAACACAACCTTCATTTGGCTCCAAATGCTGGTCCACCTCTTCGTGATCCTACTCTATATCGCCAGTTAGTGGGGTCACTTGTCTATCTGACAGTGACTCGACCTGATATTGCCTATGTTGTTCATACTGTTAGTCAGTTCATGTCTGCACCTTGTTCTGATCACTATGCTGCTGTCCTGCGCATTCTTCGATATTTAAAAGGGACTATGTTTCATGGTCTTCATTTTCCATCCACCTCATCGTTGATTTTGCGAGGTTTTTCTGATGCTGATTGGGACAGTGACATGACTGATCGTCGCTCCACTACTGGCTATTGTTTCTTTCTTGGAGACTCTCTTATATCCTGGCGAAGCAAGAAACAATTTCTCACAGCTCGATCCAGCACTGAAGCTGAATATCGAGCACTAGCTGACACAGCTCAAGAACTTGTGTTGTTACGCTGGCTTCTTTCTGACATGGGGGCTCCTCAACAGTCTCCAACTTCATTGTGGTGTGATAACAACAGTGCCATTCAGATTGCCCACAATGATGTCTTCCACGAGCGCACGAAGCATATTGAAATTGATTGTCACTTTGTTCGTCAACATGTGACTCGTAAGACTATTCAGATGCTTCCTATTTCGACTCTTGATCAACCGGCTGATATTTTTACTAAAGCTCATTCACCAGGACGGTTTCGTGATCTTGTTTCCAAACTCCATCTGGCTCATTCTTCTCCCGATTGAGTTTGAGGGGGGATGTTAATGTATATAGAGGCCCAGGCCCATGTTAGGGCCCAAGCCCATTTAGTCTTCGTATATATTTGTTGTATTCTGTAGTTTAGGTTAAGATTACTCTCATAATTTTCACTTTCATATTGTACATTTTCTCTCAATCAATATATCGAGGTTTCAAACCTTCAGCATATTCATCGTGTTCTTCAACCATATTCATCTTCTAACAGGAATCTTCTTTCGGCATGGGAATGGTGCCATCGACAAAGCCAATTTTGTTTTTGGTGAATAATGCATTCGTCATCTCACTTTTGCCAATCGTTATAATTCCCATCCCTAAGAAGATTTTCGCCGACGAAGTTCTGTCCCGGGTGATCGGTAGGAGTGAGAAAATACGACGATGAAATATCCATGATGGATTTGTCACCCACGGATTGATCACTCTTGCCGGCGTTGCTTGTCATTCTTTTGGTGGATTAATCCAGGGTTACGGTTCCCAGATTTCTCTCTGATACCATGATAAATTTAGATAAACAAGTTTCTTGATTTAGGGAGAAACAAGAAGAGAAATATATTGTTAAACAAAGGATCTATATATCAAGAATGAAATGATATTGGTCATCAATAAGGACCAATAATAAAAGCATAAAATAAGGAAGAGATATGTATCTCAAAATAAGGAAGAGATGTGTATCTCAAAATAAGGAAGAGATATGTATCTCAACAGAAGTTTCAATTAATTGTTAAATAGCAATAATTAATCTAGACTTGTTAACTGATAAAAGGTTGTTAATAACTGTTAAGGGTAGTTAAATAACTGTTTATTAGTTATTATAATGATGTATATATACCTGTAAATTTGTTGATAATGCATTGGACGTATGATATTGTTAGTACCCTCTGTGTGAAACTTTTATCCAATATGAACAACCCTTAATTGCAGCAATCTTCCTGCAGTGTAATAACATATTGTTTATTGCAACAAAGTGGTATCAGAGCCACCGATCATTAACGGAAACCTTACGAAGAAATCGACGAGAAAATCCAGTCAGGCTTCTTAAAACAACAATCCATTACAGCCCCAACTTCCAAAATTGAATGGCAGAAACTATCACCATTGGAGCATACAGATGAAGGTTCTGTATGAATCCCAAGACTTGTGGGACATTGTGGAGCATGGCGTAAATGAACCTGCAAATCCCACTGCACAACAGATAACAGAATTGAAGGAAAATAAAAAGAAAGACAGGAAAGATTTATTCTTCATTTATCAGGCAGTAGATGAAGCCATATTTGAGAGGATCTCAACATCACTTTCAGCAAAGGAGGCGTGGGATATGTTATACAAGACCTATAGGGGAGAGGATAGAGTTAAGACCATACGTTTACAAACCTTACGCTGCGAATTGGACAATCTGAGAATGAAAGACTCTGAATCAATTGAGGAGTTTTACAATCGGGTTATTGTCTTGATAAATCAGATGAGATTGAATGGAGAAACCATTGAATATAAACGTATCGTTGAAAAAATATTAAGAAGTCTGACCCGAAAGTTTGAGTATGTTGTAGTAGCAATCGAAGAATCCAAAGACTTGTCTACACTCTCCCTAGAAAGTCTGTTAGGAACATTGCAGTCCCATGAATTGCGTATGAAACAGTTTGACATGCCTCAAGTTGATCAGACATTTCACACTTAGACTCCATCAAAGGGGATCTCGAATGAAAAGGGAAAAGGAAAGAACTTTAGTAAATGGAAGGGACAAGGAAGAGGACGTGGAAGAGGTTCAAATGGAGAGCATTTTCAAGACGATCATGGTGAGGGATCTTTACGAGGAAGAGGAAGAGGAAGACCCATGTCCCAAGTACAGTGTTACCATTGCCTAAGATATGGTCACACCACTAGATTCTGCAAAAAGAAGCAAATAGAAGAGGGTAAGGAAGCAATTCTTATGCACAGGGAAGAAAGTAACAATGATGAGATGATGTTTATGACTCGTGAAGTGCAAGATACATCTCTAGATGAGATATGGTATCTTGATAGTGGCTGTAGTAATCACATGACAGGTAATAGAAAACTATTTGTGACATTGGATGATACTCTCCATAGTGAAGTAAGAACCGGTGAAGAAAGGAAGCATGAAATTCAAGGTTGCGGTGATATTCTCGTAAGAACAAAAAACGGAGATAAGAGAATATCCGACGTGTACTATGTGCCAGCACTTAAACACAATCTTCTGAGTGTTGGGCAACTTCTATTAAAGAAATATGATGTACACTTCATTGACGGTGCTTGTCTAATCAAGGACAAGGAAGGTAATATCCTTGACAAGGTACGTATGACTTCAAATAAAATGTTTCCTTTAAGGTTCAAGGACATTTTGTCTTCATTTAATATGTCGATATTCGATAAATCTTGGCTATGGCATCAACGGTTTGGGCACTTAAGCTTTGGATCCTTAACCCACATATGTAAAAGCCATATGGTACGTGGGATGCCAAACATCACCAAAACTGATGAGATTTGTGAAGGGTGCACTTTAGGGAAACATTCACGTGATTCTTTCCCACGAGACCAGACTTGGAGGGCATCAAGGCCTCTCGAACTCGTACATTCAGATGTGTGCGGGCCTATGAAAACCGTATCGATTGGGGGCAGCCGCTATATTCTGACATTTATTGATGACTTTAGCCGAAAAACCTGGGGATATTTCCTCAAAGAAAAGGATGAAGTGTTTGATGTATTCAAAGCATTCAAATTAATGGTTGAAAAACAAAGCAATTGTGAGATCAAGACCTTACGATTAGATGGTGGAGGAGAGTACAACTCTCATCATTTTGAAAGTTTTTTGAGAAATAATGGCATAAGACATCAACGAACAACCAGATACACGCCCCAGCAGAATGGCGTTGCAGAGAGAAAGAACCGAACAATTATGGAACTCGCAAGAAGTATGTTGAAAAATAAAGGTCTACCGCACAGGTTCTGGGCAGAAGCAGTTGCATGTGCCATCTATATTCTAAATCGTGCAACCACTAGAAGTGTTAAGAACGTAACTCCTCAAGAGGCTTGGAGTGGAATTAAGCCTTGCGTTTCTCATTTGAGGATTTTTAGATGTATCGCCTACTCACACATTCCAAAAGAAAAACGTGGTAAGCTTGATGATAAATCTGAAAAGTGTGTGTTCATTGGTTATAGTGAAGTTGCCAAAGCATATAAATTGTTCAATCCGATTACGAGCAAAGTGATTATCAGTAGAGACGTAATCTTTGCTGAAGACAAGGCATGGACCTGGTCAGCAACAAAGAAGAAGCATTTGTGGTAATTAGCGATGTACAAGACCCTCAAGTTCAAGATAACGTAGATGATGTTGATATAAATCTGGTACCTACTCCCACGGTAAGTCCTTGACTACAGAACCTACAACTCCTGTTTCTCCATCATCAACTTCATCTTCTTCTCTTGACTCTACTGATTCACTGCCTAGAAAGATGAGGAGTATAAATGATTTATATTCAAGTACACAACAATTAGATCATGATGATTTGGTTGATTTCGCATTATTTGCTGATGCGGATCCGGTAGAATTCGAAATTGCCGTTAAAGATAGTAAGTGGAAAAAAGCTATGGATCAAGAGATTGATTCCATTCAAAAAAATAATACATGGGATCTAGTCTCTCTTCCACAGGGGCATAAACCAATCGGAGTAAAATGGGTTTATAAAACAAAATTGAAGGAGAATGGAGATGTAGATAAATACAAGGCGCGTTTGGTTGTAAAAGGCTACAAGCAAAAGTTTGGAGTAGACTACAATGAAGTTTTTGCCCCGGTGGTATGTTTGGAAACTATCCGCCTGGTTATTGCATTAGCAGCTCAAAACGATTGGAAAATTCATCAAATGGATGTTAAATCCACGTTTTTAAACGGGTATCTAAATGAGGAAGTCTACGTTGAACAGCCTCGAGGGTATATCAAGAAGAACGAAGAGAATAAAGTATACAGATTGAAGAAGGCGCTATACGGACTAAAACAAGCACCGCGTGCTTGGTATAGTCGTATAGACGAGTATTTTATGAAGAACAAATTCAAGAAGTGTCCTTATGAACATACAGTTTACATCCAAGTTATTTCGAGAACAACCCTTGTCCTTTATTATTATTATTATTATTATTATTATTATTATTATTATTATTATTATTATTATTATATATTGGTCGAAACTCTTGGGGTGTTACATAAAATCAGTTGGAATTGATAAAAAATGTAAAAGAAGAAAAGAAAAAGGAAATACATGATTGATATGTATATTATTGTAGATATGTATGTCATGTCTGAAGTTTCACCACAATACCCATTAACATATGTTATATGCTATGATGGAACGAATTGAAGTTGATAAATTTAGAGAAACAAGTTTATTGATTTCTTGATTTAGGGAGAAACAAGAACCAAAATATATAGCTAAACAAAGGACCTATCAAGAATGAAAGGATATTGGTCATCAATAAGGACCAAAAATAAAAGCATAAAATAAGGAAGAGATATGTATCTCAAAATAAGGAAGAGATATGTATCTCAACACTCCCCTTCAAGTTGGATTGTGAAGGTTACGAACACTCAACTTGTCGCGTAAGGATTTGAAACGATCAGACCTAAGAGCTTTAATGAAAATGTCTGCCGATTGGGACACAGAGCAATTGGCACATTGTGTTATTTTTCCACTGTGTAAGCGTTCTTGGATGGTAACATTCCATTTCTACATGCTTTGTGCGCTCATGATAGACCGGATTTACGGCAATGTGGCGTGCTACCTGATTGTCACACATTATCCGAGTTGCATGCATTTGTGTAGCATTGAGATCTTGAAGAAGCCATGGCAAACACATAAATTCACAAACAGTGGTTGCCATGGCTCGGTACTCCGCTTCGGTCGATGAGCGGGCGACCACACTTTGTTTCTTCGTTCTCCATGAGATCGGCGTTCTACCAAGATTGATGATGGGCAGCTAAGCCAACTAGCATCACAATAAGCCACAAGTTCTAAATTTCCTTTTGAAGGCAAAAATAGACCTTGTCCCAGCATGGCTTTTAGGTATCGCGGGAGACGACACGCAACATCCATGTGGGTTTGTCGCGGGTTACTCAAGAACTAACTGAGTTGGTTCACAGAATAAACGATGTCAGGTCTTATGATGGTGAGATAAAGCAATCGTCCCACTAGTTGTCGGTATCATGAGGCATCAACTTCAGGGCTATCGTCATCCTTTCGAAGACGAAGGTTTTGCTCCATAGGAAAAGTACTGGGATGACATACTTGAACTCCACAATCCTCCAATATGTCCAGAGTGTATTTTCGTTGACTAATCACAAAACCTTCAGCACATCGTGCAACCTCGATTCCCAAAAAGTATTTAAGTGGACCCAAATCTTTGATGTTAAAGTGTGCATGTAAATGTTCTTTGACATCTTCAATCCTTTTATTATCATTTCCCATCAATAAAACATCATCCACATAAATGAGGGTGATGATATGAGTGACACCTTTCCGAAAGACAAACATTGAGTAATCTGCTTTGGAATGTCGGAACCCGGTTTTGACAAGTGCTTTGGTGAATTTTTTTTATACCAATTTCGTGATGTCTGTCGTAACCTGGACTTTTGTAGTCTGCACACACGATTTCTAGCAGCTTTGACGATTCCTTTGGGAACTTTCATGTACACTTCGTCATCGAGGTCACTATGAAAGAATGCATTGTTTACATCTAGTTGGTGAACTTCCCGTTGCTTGTTGGTTGCTACTGCTAAAGCGCATCGAACCGTGACCAACTTTGCTACTGGGGCAAAGGTTTCGTGGAAGTCTATGCCTTCAATTTGGGTGTAGCCTTTTGCTACCAAATGTGCCTCGTACTGCTGCACTCCTCCATTGAGTTTATATTTTATCTTATAAACCCACTTTGACTCAATCGCCTTCTTTCTGGGAGGAAGCTCGGTTAGAGTCCAAGTTCCTTTTTTCTCAAGAGCTTGAATCTCTTTACTCATAGCTTCACGCCATTTTTCATCCTTTACTACCTGTGAAAAAATTTTGGGCCCATCTTGAGACGTGATGGCCGCTAAGAAAGCACGGTGAATTTTTGAAAATCTGTTATATGACTTGTATTAAGATAGAGGATGTACCATGGAAGAACCTGAAATGGGCTTGGGTTGTGCATGTTCAAGTGAGGTTGGCAAGTCAGATATGTATTCTTCAAGGTGCTTCGGCCTTACCTTTGCACGGGTGCTTTGTCTCATTGTCGTTCTTTCTTGTTGCGGTGTTTCCCACCACTATTTTGTTGGGGAACCGATTTTGCAACATTTTGTTCATTGGCATCTGGTTCAGACTGATCTGTTGGAGAATTTTGCCCTTGTGGGCTATTTGGTTCTCCCCGTTCAACACTCATATCTTCTTGGGCTTGTTTGTAGGTTGGTTGAACCATGGACAACGAATCAGCAAGATTTTCATGCTCGATGGTTTTGTGACCTTCATAAGTTTCACCAAAAAGGAAACTTTTTTTGGCAAAAGTGACATTGCAACCTCTTTATCCTTTTGTCAAATTGTGTTTCTATCATATTAAAAAATGCTGTCAGAAAATGAGCAGCCTCATATTTGTTTTTCATCAAATATACCCAAACTCCACGACTATAATGATCAACAATGGATAAGAAGTAATGACCTCCATTCATAGAAGCATGATGGTAACGACCCCAAATATCAACGTGTATTAAATCAAAACAATTAAGCGTCTTGGAAAAACTGATAGGAAAAGGAAGTTTGCTTTGTTTTGCATGGATACACGAATCAGAGAATTGATTGCTATTACTGATGTTCTTTATTTGCTGAATTTTTCTAACCACCGTCTTCAAAGCATGTCCCAATCTTCTATGCCAAACTTCTTGCTGACTCAGTACTGACATTGCCACTCCTCCATGATTGAATGGCTCTAGATAGTACAAGCCATTGTGTTCCTTACCGGAACACTCGTCCCAATCAGGTTCCTCGAATGTAAGTCATGTATTAAACACGTGTTCGGAAAGAAAGTTAGTGAACATCTCAAATCTCGAGTCAATTTACTTACGGACAGCAAGTTGCACTTTAAATCTAGCACATTTAATACACGTTTTAAATCAAACCCATCCGATAAATGGATGTTGTCGAACCCCTTTACGGTTATGGAATCCCCGTTGGGTATCGTTACGGCTGAAAAGTCTTCATGGTCGTTGGTTGTTTTCAACCATTCCTAGTGATGTGTGATATGTTCACTAGCACCAGAATCAATTACCCAAGACTTGTGTGAATTTTCCTTACCAGTCATGTTTGCCATTGATGGTTGTTCTTTTACTTTCATTCCTTGTATCATATGTAGTAGTCGGTCATACTCCTCCTTAGTGAAACTCGAAGTACAATCGTCTTCTTTAACCTCGGTTGCTCGAGATTGAGTTTTGGACTTGTTAGGTTGAGTTTTGGAAGTGGTGGTTTTCATCGTCCACCATTCCGGATAACCTACTAGTTCAAAACACCATAGATCATGTGGCTTGATTTGTGACAATGACTGCACCATCGGTCGTCCGGTTTTCCACGTTCATCTCTCTTGTTCTCGATTTGGGAATTGTTCTTACCGGTCGATCAAGAAACACTTTTCTTGATAGCTTGGAACGTTGTTACCTTTGTGCTGGAATTGCGTGCAATGCCAATCTGTCTTTGTTGTTCATCTTGGCTAACAAGGTGGTAAGCCTCTCCTAGTGTGGGAAGAGGTTGCTACTTAGAATATAAGTTTTGACGGCTCCATATTCTTCGTTTAAGCCCATCAAGAAATCATATAGACGTTATTTATCTCGATTCGTTACGATTTCTTTTGCTAACCCACAACTGCAGCACCCGTTACAATTAGACATTGGAGTTGGACTTATGGATTGGATCTCATCCCACACCCCTCTCAGTTTGGTGTAGTAGGCTGAGATCGTCATGTTTTCTTGACGTATTGTAGTGATGGTTCTTCGCAATTCGTACGCATGAGGTGCGTTTTCTTTGTTGAATCTTTCTTCAAGATCAAGCCATATGTTTCGGGCAGTGATGGCATATTTCACGTTGCTTTTGATCTCCTTTTCCATCACACTAACCAACCATCCTTGCACCATTACCTTTCAACGTTTCAAACTCATAAGATCATTGGAATTGTTAATGTATATAGAGGCCCAGGCCCATGTTAGGGCCCAAGCCCATTTAGTCTTCGTATATATTTGTTGTATTCTATAGTTTAGGTTAAGATTACTCTCATAATTTTCACTTTCATATTGTACGTTTTCTCTCAATCAATATATCGAGGTTTCAAACCTTCAGCATATTCATCGTGTTCTTCAACCATATTCATCTTCTAACATGGTATCAGAGTTGTAGGTTTGTTCATCGTTCTTTTACTGTTCATCATCACAATCGATTCGTCACCGCCGCTGTTCTTGACATCACCGCCGCTGCTCTCGTCATCGTTTTTCTTGAATCGATCGATCGATTGCTCTTGTTTATCGATTCTGTGTGTTTGCATTGTCGCCGCCGCTGAACCCTTTGTTTATTCGGTCGAATAACCCCACCGGTCGAATAACCCCACCGGTCGAACAACCCCACCGGTCGAACAACCCCACCGGTCGAACACCCCACCGGTCGAATAACCCCACCGGTCGAAAGCCCCACCGGTCGAACGCCCCACCGGTCGAACACCCCACCGGTCGAACAACCCCACCGGTCGAACACCCCACCGATCGAACGCCGCACCGGTCGAACACCCAACCGGTCTAATCTACTATCGGTCGAACTCTACCGGTCGTTAACACCGGTCATTAATACTGTTTCTCAGTATCTTTTCCTCAACTCATGGCTACCAATTTCAGTTACTCAAATCCCATCTCAGTTGTTTTCAATGGTAGCAACTATGTTCTTTGGCATCATCATATGACTATCCTGTTGAAGTCCCATGGCCTTTACACCTATGTTACTGGTGCATCTAAAGTTCCTGTCCAAGTAACAGCTGAGAACGCTGTTGACTTTGCAAAACGCATGAACGAGTGGGACATCAATAATGCTCGCATCTTGGGCTTTATTAATGCCTCCACTACTCCCGAAATCAACCAACAATTTCTTGGCTATGTCACCGCCAAAAGTCTCTGGGATTTTCTTGCCAAGAGATACACATCATCGGGTCTGTCTCATCAGTATCAACTGTGGACTACTTTTCAGAGCAAACGCCAGCTTCCTGATCAATCCATAAACTCTTATATCTCTGAAATGCAGTCTCTCAGAGATCATATCAGTCTTGGAGCACCACAGATCTTTGATGAAACGGCTCAACAGTTCACAGCTTACTTCAACCAGCTACATTTGATCACCATTTTGATGGGACTTACAGACAAATTTGAGAATGTTCGTGCTTCGCTTCTTCATAGGCAACCCCTACCCACTCTTGAAGAAGCCATCTCAGAATTGCTCAGTGAAGAAACTCGTCTTCACATGCGCTCACCGGTACCTACTACTGATAGTGTTCTTTACACATCTCATCCCAAGTCCAAGGGTAAATGGACCAAAAGCAACCAGTCTAAATCTGTGGGAAAGACAAATCCATCCGAATGTGCTTTTTGTCACTCTACTGCTCATCTTCTCCTTGATTGTCCTGTTCGCAAATGTCGTAGATGTGGTATCACTCATCCACGCCATTATGAGTCTGACTGTCCTAAGAACTCAAAGCACACTGCCTCTCAGAACCGAACGCACGTTGTTTCTGGATCTACTATTGTTGATACTGAGGTTTCTACAGCTCCCTCACCTGACCTAATGGAACTGATGCGTCGCAATCAGGAACTCATGGAGCAGATCATGTCTGGTGCTATGGGTATGAATTCTCCTCACTCATCTGCATCAGGTAACGTATGGATTTTTGATTCTGGGTGTTGCAATCATATGACACCTTGCCCTGATGGTTTCATCTCTAAGAAACCACCTCAGCATTTTACGTCAGTGAGAACTGCTGACAACACTGGTCTACCGGTATCTTTTAGTGGAAATGTTTCCACTCCTCTTATACAACTACCAGATGTTCTAAGTGTTCCAAAGCTATCTCTGAGCTTAGTTTCAATTGCACAACTTCTTGAATCTAATTTGATCATATTATTTCATTCCTCTGGTTGTGTTGTACAGGATCCAAAGACCAAGCAGATCCTTGGACTCGGCCGTAAAGTTGGACGGATGATTGAAGTGGTCTACCTACGTCTTCCCTTACCCTCTTCAAGTTTTGTTGCCTCGGTTTCTAGCACTTCTTCTCTTGAGTTGTGGCATGCTCGACTGGGTCATTTATCTCTCGCAAGATTAAAGTCATTAGCTCATTTAGGGGTGTTAGGAAATTGTGTACCAACTGACAATATTTCTTGTTTATCTTGCAAACTGGGCAAACACCATGCTTTACCTTTTGAAATGAATGAATTTAATTCTACTTCTTCCTTTGATATTATTCATTCTGATGTATGGGGACCAGCACCACATCCATCCATGGGTGGTGCTCGATATTTTGTTATTTTTATTGATGACCATACCCGTTTCACATGGATATATCTTATGAAACATCGTTCGGAATTACCTCAAATCTATACTATGTTTGCTCGGATGATTCACACCCAGTTCTCAAAATCTATAAAGATTCTTCGAGCTGATAATGCTATGGAATACAAAGAGTCATCTCTTCTCTCCTTTCTTCAATCTCAGGGGACTCTCTCTCAGTATTCCTGTCCTGGCACTTCTCCTCAAAATGGTCGTGCCGAACGCAAACACCGTCATATCCTTGATACGGTTCGCACTCTTCTCATCTCTGCTAAATGTCCGGAACGTTTTTGGGGTGAAGCTGCTTTTACTGCTGTTTATACTATCAATCGTCACCCCACTCCCATACTTCAAAATAAATCTCCTTATGAGGCTCTTTATGAGGTCAATCCTGCCTATGAACTTCTAAAAGTTTGGGGTAGTGCTTGTTTTGTTCAACTACAATCTCATGAACATACCAAACTTGAACCTCGCTCCAGACTGTGCTGCTTTCTTGGATATGGGATTGAGCACAAGGGTTATCGCTGCTGGGATCCTATCTCTCAGCGTCTTCGTATTTCTCGACATGTTACCTTCTGGGAACATGTTCTTTTCTCTTCTATATCCAAGTTTCGTGAGTCTCCTAATCTCACACCTCCATTTTTCACCGATGCTTCCGTCTCATTGGACTCACTCCAATCTGACATTATATCACCTTCACCTATTGTTCCAACCCCTTCTGAGTCAGTCTCTCCAAGTCTTCCTGATCATCATCAATCATCTACTCCATCTGCACAACCAACATCTGAGGTGCCTGTTGAGTCTTTGGCTCCTGAAACTACTCAATCTCAGAATGTTAGACAATCAGAACGGGTAAGACAAGTTCCTTCTCATCTTCGTGATTATCATGTTTATGCTACTCTGCTGTCAAATCACGAACCTACTTCCTACAAGGAAGCCTCTTCTAACTCTGATTGGCAGCAAGCTATGGATGAGGAACTTCAGGCACTTGACAAAGCTCAGACTTGGGATTCTGTCCCTCTTCCACTAGGCAAGAAACCCATTGGTTCCAAATGGGTATTCAAAATCAAAACCAAATCGGATGGCTCTATTGATCGGTATAAAGCTCGACTTGTAGCCAAGGGCTTTAATCAAGAATATGGTATTGATTATGAGGAGACTTTTGCACTTGTTTCTCGTGTCACATATGTTCGCAGTCTTCTTGCCATTGCTGCTACAAAACAATGGCCTCTTTTTCAGATGGATGTTAAGAATGCCTTTTTGAATGGTGACTTATCTGAGGAAGTCTACATGACACCTCCTCCAGGCGTTCGACTTCCACAAGGTCATGTTTGTCGACTTCGGAAGGCTCTTTATGGCCTCAAGCACGCTCCACAAGCTTGGTTTGAGAAATTCAGTTCCACTGTCACCTCTTTGGGCTTCGCACCCAGCAACTATGACTCAGGACTGTTTACTCGGACCACTGAAGCTGGCATAATATTACTCCTTCTGTATGTGGATGATATGATCATTACTGGCAGTGACTCTACAGGCATAGCCAATCTGAAGTCATCTCTCAGCTCTTGTTTTGAGATGAAGGATCTTGGTTCCTTACACTATTTTCTTGATCTTGAGGTGCTCTCTGATCCATCGGGTCTTTATCTGTGTCAAGCCAAATACACCTCAGATCTTTTGTCGAAAGCTGGGATTACTGACAACAAAACAGCATCCACTCCTCTTGAACACAACCTTCATTTGGCTCCAAATGCTGGTCCACCTCTTCGTGATCCTACTCTATATCGCCAGTTAGTGGGGTCACTTGTCTATCTGACAGTGACTCGACCTGATATTGCCTATGTTGTTCATACTGTTAGTCAGTTCATGTCTGCACCTTGTTCTGATCACTATGCTGCTGTCCTGCGCATTCTTCGATATTTAAAAGGGACTATGTTTCATGGTCTTCATTTTCCATCCACCTCATCGTTGATTTTGCGAGGTTTTTCTGATGCTGATTGGGACAGTGACATGACTGATCGTCGCTCCACTACTGGCTATTGTTTCTTTCTTGGAGACTCTCTTATATCCTGGCGAAGCAAGAAACAATTTCTCACAGCTCGATCCAGCACTGAAGCTGAATATCGAGCACTAGCTGACACAGCTCAAGAACTTGTGTTGTTACGCTGGCTTCTTTCTGACATGGGGGCTCCTCAACAGTCTCCAACTTCATTGTGGTGTGATAACAACAGTGCCATTCAGATTGCCCACAATGATGTCTTCCACGAGCGCACGAAGCATATTGAAATTGATTGTCACTTTGTTCGTCAACATGTGACTCGTAAGACTATTCAGATGCTTCCTATTTCGACTCTTGATCAACCGGCTGATATTTTTACTAAAGCTCATTCACCAGGACGGTTTCGTGATCTTGTTTCCAAACTCCATCTGGCTCATTCTTCTCCCGATTGAGTTTGAGGGGGGATGTTAATGTATATAGAGGCCCAGGCCCATGTTAGGGCCCAAGCCCATTTAGTCTTCGTATATATTTGTTGTATTCTGTAGTTTAGGTTAAGATTACTCTCATAATTTTCACTTTCATATTGTACATTTTCTCTCAATCAATATATCGAGGTTTCAAACCTTCAGCATATTCATCGTGTTCTTCAACCATATTCATCTTCTAACAGGAATCTTCTTTCGGCATGGGAATGGTGCCATCGACAAAGCCAATTTTGTTTTTGGTGAATAATGCATTCGTCATCTCACTTTTGCCAATCGTTATAATTCCCATCCCTAAGAAGATTTTCGCCGACGAAGTTCTGTCCCGGGTGATCGGTAGGAGTGAGAAAATACGACGATGAAATATCCATGATGGATTTGTCACCCACGGATTGATCACTCTTGCCGGCGTTGCTTGTCATTCTTTTGGTGGATTAATCCAGGGTTACGGTTCCCAGATTTCTCTCTGATACCATGATAAATTTAGATAAACAAGTTTCTTGATTTAGGGAGAAACAAGAAGAGAAATATATTGTTAAACAAAGGATCTATATATCAAGAATGAAATGATATTGGTCATCAATAAGGACCAATAATAAAAGCATAAAATAAGGAAGAGATATGTATCTCAAAATAAGGAAGAGATGTGTATCTCAAAATAAGGAAGAGATATGTATCTCAACAGAAGTTTCAATTAATTGTTAAATAGCAATAATTAATCTAGACTTGTTAACTGATAAAAGGTTGTTAATAACTGTTAAGGGTAGTTAAATAACTGTTTATTAGTTATTATAATGATGTATATATACCTGTAAATTTGTTGATAATGCATTGGACGTATGATATTGTTAGTACCCTCTGTGTGAAACTTTTATCCAATATGAACAACCCTTAATTGCAGCAATCTTCCTGCAGTGTAATAACATATTGTTTATTGCAACAAAGTGGTATCAGAGCCACCGATCATTAACGGAAACCTTACGAAGAAATCGACGAGAAAATCCAGTCAGGCTTCTTAAAACAACAATCCATTACAGCCCCAACTTCCAAAATTGAATGGCAGAAACTATCACCATTGGAGCATACAGATGAAGGTTCTGTATGAATCCCAAGACTTGTGGGACATTGTGGAGCATGGCGTAAATGAACCTGCAAATCCCACTGCACAACAGATAACAGAATTGAAGGAAAATAAAAAGAAAGACAGGAAAGATTTATTCTTCATTTATCAGGCAGTAGATGAAGCCATATTTGAGAGGATCTCAACATCACTTTCAGCAAAGGAGGCGTGGGATATGTTATACAAGACCTATAGGGGAGAGGATAGAGTTAAGACCATACGTTTACAAACCTTACGCTGCGAATTGGACAATCTGAGAATGAAAGACTCTGAATCAATTGAGGAGTTTTACAATCGGGTTATTGTCTTGATAAATCAGATGAGATTGAATGGAGAAACCATTGAATATAAACGTATCGTTGAAAAAATATTAAGAAGTCTGACCCGAAAGTTTGAGTATGTTGTAGTAGCAATCGAAGAATCCAAAGACTTGTCTACACTCTCCCTAGAAAGTCTGTTAGGAACATTGCAGTCCCATGAATTGCGTATGAAACAGTTTGACATGCCTCAAGTTGATCAGACATTTCACACTTAGACTCCATCAAAGGGGATCTCGAATGAAAAGGGAAAAGGAAAGAACTTTAGTAAATGGAAGGGACAAGGAAGAGGACGTGGAAGAGGTTCAAATGGAGAGCATTTTCAAGACGATCATGGTGAGGGATCTTTACGAGGAAGAGGAAGAGGAAGACCCATGTCCCAAGTACAGTGTTACCATTGCCTAAGATATGGTCACACCACTAGATTCTGCAAAAAGAAGCAAATAGAAGAGGGTAAGGAAGCAATTCTTATGCACAGGGAAGAAAGTAACAATGATGAGATGATGTTTATGACTCGTGAAGTGCAAGATACATCTCTAGATGAGATATGGTATCTTGATAGTGGCTGTAGTAATCACATGACAGGTAATAGAAAACTATTTGTGACATTGGATGATACTCTCCATAGTGAAGTAAGAACCGGTGAAGAAAGGAAGCATGAAATTCAAGGTTGCGGTGATATTCTCGTAAGAACAAAAAACGGAGATAAGAGAATATCCGACGTGTACTATGTGCCAGCACTTAAACACAATCTTCTGAGTGTTGGGCAACTTCTATTAAAGAAATATGATGTACACTTCATTGACGGTGCTTGTCTAATCAAGGACAAGGAAGGTAATATCCTTGACAAGGTACGTATGACTTCAAATAAAATGTTTCCTTTAAGGTTCAAGGACATTTTGTCTTCATTTAATATGTCGATATTCGATAAATCTTGGCTATGGCATCAACGGTTTGGGCACTTAAGCTTTGGATCCTTAACCCACATATGTAAAAGCCATATGGTACGTGGGATGCCAAACATCACCAAAACTGATGAGATTTGTGAAGGGTGCACTTTAGGGAAACATTCACGTGATTCTTTCCCACGAGACCAGACTTGGAGGGCATCAAGGCCTCTCGAACTCGTACATTCAGATGTGTGCGGGCCTATGAAAACCGTATCGATTGGGGGCAGCCGCTATATTCTGACATTTATTGATGACTTTAGCCGAAAAACCTGGGGATATTTCCTCAAAGAAAAGGATGAAGTGTTTGATGTATTCAAAGCATTCAAATTAATGGTTGAAAAACAAAGCAATTGTGAGATCAAGACCTTACGATTAGATGGTGGAGGAGAGTACAACTCTCATCATTTTGAAAGTTTTTTGAGAAATAATGGCATAAGACATCAACGAACAACCAGATACACGCCCCAGCAGAATGGCGTTGCAGAGAGAAAGAACCGAACAATTATGGAACTCGCAAGAAGTATGTTGAAAAATAAAGGTCTACCGCACAGGTTCTGGGCAGAAGCAGTTGCATGTGCCATCTATATTCTAAATCGTGCAACCACTAGAAGTGTTAAGAACGTAACTCCTCAAGAGGCTTGGAGTGGAATTAAGCCTTGCGTTTCTCATTTGAGGATTTTTAGATGTATCGCCTACTCACACATTCCAAAAGAAAAACGTGGTAAGCTTGATGATAAATCTGAAAAGTGTGTGTTCATTGGTTATAGTGAAGTTGCCAAAGCATATAAATTGTTCAATCCGATTACGAGCAAAGTGATTATCAGTAGAGACGTAATCTTTGCTGAAGACAAGGCATGGACCTGGTCAGCAACAAAGAAGAAGCATTTGTGGTAATTAGCGATGTACAAGACCCTCAAGTTCAAGATAACGTAGATGATGTTGATATAAATCTGGTACCTACTCCCACGGTAAGTCCTTGACTACAGAACCTACAACTCCTGTTTCTCCATCATCAACTTCATCTTCTTCTCTTGACTCTACTGATTCACTGCCTAGAAAGATGAGGAGTATAAATGATTTATATTCAAGTACACAACAATTAGATCATGATGATTTGGTTGATTTCGCATTATTTGCTGATGCGGATCCGGTAGAATTCGAAATTGCCGTTAAAGATAGTAAGTGGAAAAAAGCTATGGATCAAGAGATTGATTCCATTCAAAAAAATAATACATGGGATCTAGTCTCTCTTCCACAGGGGCATAAACCAATCGGAGTAAAATGGGTTTATAAAACAAAATTGAAGGAGAATGGAGATGTAGATAAATACAAGGCGCGTTTGGTTGTAAAAGGCTACAAGCAAAAGTTTGGAGTAGACTACAATGAAGTTTTTGCCCCGGTGGTATGTTTGGAAACTATCCGCCTGGTTATTGCATTAGCAGCTCAAAACGATTGGAAAATTCATCAAATGGATGTTAAATCCACGTTTTTAAACGGGTATCTAAATGAGGAAGTCTACGTTGAACAGCCTCGAGGGTATATCAAGAAGAACGAAGAGAATAAAGTATACAGATTGAAGAAGGCGCTATACGGACTAAAACAAGCACCGCGTGCTTGGTATAGTCGTATAGACGAGTATTTTATGAAGAACAAATTCAAGAAGTGTCCTTATGAACATACAGTTTACATCCAAGTTATTTCGAGAACAACCCTTGTCCTTTATTATTATTATTATTATTATTATTATTATTATTATTATTATTATTATTATTATTATATATTGGTCGAAACTCTTGGGGTGTTACATAAAATCAGTTGGAATTGATAAAAAATGTAAAAGAAGAAAAGAAAAAGGAAATACATGATTGATATGTATATTATTGTAGATATGTATGTCATGTCTGAAGTTTCACCACAATACCCATTAACATATGTTATATGCTATGATGGAACGAATTGAAGTTGATAAATTTAGAGAAACAAGTTTATTGATTTCTTGATTTAGGGAGAAACAAGAACCAAAATATATAGCTAAACAAAGGACCTATCAAGAATGAAAGGATATTGGTCATCAATAAGGACCAAAAATAAAAGCATAAAATAAGGAAGAGATATGTATCTCAAAATAAGGAAGAGATATGTATCTCAACACTCCCCTTCAAGTTGGATTGTGAAGGTTACGAACACTCAACTTGTCGCGTAAGGATTTGAAACGATCAGACCTAAGAGCTTTAATGAAAATGTCTGCCGATTGGGACACAGAGCAATTGGCACATTGTGTTATTTTTCCACTGTGTAAGCGTTCTTGGATGGTAACATTCCATTTCTACATGCTTTGTGCGCTCATGATAGACCGGATTTACGGCAATGTGGCGTGCTACCTGATTGTCACACATTATCCGAGTTGCATGCATTTGTGTAGCATTGAGATCTTGAAGAAGCCATGGCAAACACATAAATTCACAAACAGTGGTTGCCATGGCTCGGTACTCCGCTTCGGTCGATGAGCGGGCGACCACACTTTGTTTCTTCGTTCTCCATGAGATCGGCGTTCTACCAAGATTGATGATGGGCAGCTAAGCCAACTAGCATCACAATAAGCCACAAGTTCTAAATTTCCTTTTGAAGGCAAAAATAGACCTTGTCCCAGCATGGCTTTTAGGTATCGCGGGAGACGACACGCAACATCCATGTGGGTTTGTCGCGGGTTACTCAAGAACTAACTGAGTTGGTTCACAGAATAAACGATGTCAGGTCTTATGATGGTGAGATAAAGCAATCGTCCCACTAGTTGTCGGTATCATGAGGCATCAACTTCAGGGCTATCGTCATCCTTTCGAAGACGAAGGTTTTGCTCCATAGGAAAAGTACTGGGATGACATACTTGAACTCCACAATCCTCCAATATGTCCAGAGTGTATTTTCGTTGACTAATCACAAAACCTTCAGCACATCGTGCAACCTCGATTCCCAAAAAGTATTTAAGTGGACCCAAATCTTTGATGTTAAAGTGTGCATGTAAATGTTCTTTGACATCTTCAATCCTTTTATTATCATTTCCCATCAATAAAACATCATCCACATAAATGAGGGTGATGATATGAGTGACACCTTTCCGAAAGACAAACATTGAGTAATCTGCTTTGGAATGTCGGAACCCGGTTTTGACAAGTGCTTTGGTGAATTTTTTTTATACCAATTTCGTGATGTCTGTCGTAACCTGGACTTTTGTAGTCTGCACACACGATTTCTAGCAGCTTTGACGATTCCTTTGGGAACTTTCATGTACACTTCGTCATCGAGGTCACTATGAAAGAATGCATTGTTTACATCTAGTTGGTGAACTTCCCGTTGCTTGTTGGTTGCTACTGCTAAAGCGCATCGAACCGTGACCAACTTTGCTACTGGGGCAAAGGTTTCGTGGAAGTCTATGCCTTCAATTTGGGTGTAGCCTTTTGCTACCAAATGTGCCTCGTACTGCTGCACTCCTCCATTGAGTTTATATTTTATCTTATAAACCCACTTTGACTCAATCGCCTTCTTTCTGGGAGGAAGCTCGGTTAGAGTCCAAGTTCCTTTTTTCTCAAGAGCTTGAATCTCTTTACTCATAGCTTCACGCCATTTTTCATCCTTTACTACCTGTGAAAAAATTTTGGGCCCATCTTGAGACGTGATGGCCGCTAAGAAAGCACGGTGAATTTTTGAAAATCTGTTATATGACTTGTATTAAGATAGAGGATGTACCATGGAAGAACCTGAAATGGGCTTGGGTTGTGCATGTTCAAGTGAGGTTGGCAAGTCAGATATGTATTCTTCAAGGTGCTTCGGCCTTACCTTTGCACGGGTGCTTTGTCTCATTGTCGTTCTTTCTTGTTGCGGTGTTTCCCACCACTATTTTGTTGGGGAACCGATTTTGCAACATTTTGTTCATTGGCATCTGGTTCAGACTGATCTGTTGGAGAATTTTGCCCTTGTGGGCTATTTGGTTCTCCCCGTTCAACACTCATATCTTCTTGGGCTTGTTTGTAGGTTGGTTGAACCATGGACAACGAATCAGCAAGATTTTCATGCTCGATGGTTTTGTGACCTTCATAAGTTTCACCAAAAAGGAAACTTTTTTTGGCAAAAGTGACATTGCAACCTCTTTATCCTTTTGTCAAATTGTGTTTCTATCATATTAAAAAATGCTGTCAGAAAATGAGCAGCCTCATATTTGTTTTTCATCAAATATACCCAAACTCCACGACTATAATGATCAACAATGGATAAGAAGTAATGACCTCCATTCATAGAAGCATGATGGTAACGACCCCAAATATCAACGTGTATTAAATCAAAACAATTAAGCGTCTTGGAAAAACTGATAGGAAAAGGAAGTTTGCTTTGTTTTGCATGGATACACGAATCAGAGAATTGATTGCTATTACTGATGTTCTTTATTTGCTGAATTTTTCTAACCACCGTCTTCAAAGCATGTCCCAATCTTCTATGCCAAACTTCTTGCTGACTCAGTACTGACATTGCCACTCCTCCATGATTG
This sequence comes from Arctium lappa, assembly GCA_023525745.1. Taxonomy (NCBI): domain Eukaryota; kingdom Viridiplantae; phylum Streptophyta; class Magnoliopsida; order Asterales; family Asteraceae; genus Arctium; species Arctium lappa. The sequence continues at coordinate 23,253,803 of CM042051.1, read as the reverse complement.
AATGGCTCTAGATAGTACAAGCCATTGTGTTCCTTACCGGAACACTCGTCCCAATCAGGTTCCTCGAATGTAAGTCATGTATTAAACACGTGTTCGGAAAGAAAGTTAGTGAACATCTCAAATCTCGAGTCAATTTACTTACGGACAGCAAGTTGCACTTTAAATCTAGCACATTTAATACACGTTTTAAATCAAACCCATCCGATAAATGGATGTTGTCGAACCCCTTTACGGTTATGGAATCCCCGTTGGGTATCGTTACGGCTGAAAAGTCTTCATGGTCGTTGGTTGTTTTCAACCATTCCTAGTGATGTGTGATATGTTCACTAGCACCAGAATCAATTACCCAAGACTTGTGTGAATTTTCCTTACCAGTCATGTTTGCCATTGATGGTTGTTCTTTTACTTTCATTCCTTGTATCATATGTAGTAGTCGGTCATACTCCTCCTTAGTGAAACTCGAAGTACAATCGTCTTCTTTAACCTCGGTTGCTCGAGATTGAGTTTTGGACTTGTTAGGTTGAGTTTTGGAAGTGGTGGTTTTCATCGTCCACCATTCCGGATAACCTACTAGTTCAAAACACCATAGATCATGTGGCTTGATTTGTGACAATGACTGCACCATCGGTCGTCCGGTTTTCCACGTTCATCTCTCTTGTTCTCGATTTGGGAATTGTTCTTACCGGTCGATCAAGAAACACTTTTCTTGATAGCTTGGAACGTTGTTACCTTTGTGCTGGAATTGCGTGCAATGCCAATCTGTCTTTGTTGTTCATCTTGGCTAACAAGGTGGTAAGCCTCTCCTAGTGTGGGAAGAGGTTGCTACTTAGAATATAAGTTTTGACGGCTCCATATTCTTCGTTTAAGCCCATCAAGAAATCATATAGACGTTATTTATCTCGATTCGTTACGATTTCTTTTGCTAACCCACAACTGCAGCACCCGTTACAATTAGACATTGGAGTTGGACTTATGGATTGGATCTCATCCCACACCCCTCTCAGTTTGGTGTAGTAGGCTGAGATCGTCATGTTTTCTTGACGTATTGTAGTGATGGTTCTTCGCAATTCGTACGCATGAGGTGCGTTTTCTTTGTTGAATCTTTCTTCAAGATCAAGCCATATGTTTCGGGCAGTGATGGCATATTTCACGTTGCTTTTGATCTCCTTTTCCATCACACTAACCAACCATCCTTGCACCATTACCTTTCAACGTTTCAAACTCATAAGATCATTGGAATTGTTAATGTATATAGAGGCCCAGGCCCATGTTAGGGCCCAAGCCCATTTAGTCTTCGTATATATTTGTTGTATTCTATAGTTTAGGTTAAGATTACTCTCATAATTTTCACTTTCATATTGTACGTTTTCTCTCAATCAATATATCGAGGTTTCAAACCTTCAGCATATTCATCGTGTTCTTCAACCATATTCATCTTCTAACATGGTATCAGAGTTGTAGGTTTGTTCATCGTTCTTTTACTGTTCATCATCACAATCGATTCGTCACCGCCGCTGTTCTTGACATCACCGCCGCTGCTCTCGTCATCGTTTTTCTTGAATCGATCGATCGATTGCTCTTGTTTATCGATTCTGTGTGTTTGCATTGTCGCCGCCGCTGAACCCTTTGTTTATTCGGTCGAATAACCCCACCGGTCGAATAACCCCACCGGTCGAACAACCCCACCGGTCGAACAACCCCACCGGTCGAACACCCCACCGGTCGAATAACCCCACCGGTCGAAAGCCCCACCGGTCGAACGCCCCACCGGTCGAACACCCCACCGGTCGAACAACCCCACCGGTCGAACACCCCACCGATCGAACGCCGCACCGGTCGAACACCCAACCGGTCTAATCTACTATCGGTCGAACTCTACCGGTCGTTAACACCGGTCATTAATACTGTTTCTCAGTATCTTTTCCTCAACTCATGGCTACCAATTTCAGTTACTCAAATCCCATCTCAGTTGTTTTCAATGGTAGCAACTATGTTCTTTGGCATCATCATATGACTATCCTGTTGAAGTCCCATGGCCTTTACACCTATGTTACTGGTGCATCTAAAGTTCCTGTCCAAGTAACAGCTGAGAACGCTGTTGACTTTGCAAAACGCATGAACGAGTGGGACATCAATAATGCTCGCATCTTGGGCTTTATTAATGCCTCCACTACTCCCGAAATCAACCAACAATTTCTTGGCTATGTCACCGCCAAAAGTCTCTGGGATTTTCTTGCCAAGAGATACACATCATCGGGTCTGTCTCATCAGTATCAACTGTGGACTACTTTTCAGAGCAAACGCCAGCTTCCTGATCAATCCATAAACTCTTATATCTCTGAAATGCAGTCTCTCAGAGATCATATCAGTCTTGGAGCACCACAGATCTTTGATGAAACGGCTCAACAGTTCACAGCTTACTTCAACCAGCTACATTTGATCACCATTTTGATGGGACTTACAGACAAATTTGAGAATGTTCGTGCTTCGCTTCTTCATAGGCAACCCCTACCCACTCTTGAAGAAGCCATCTCAGAATTGCTCAGTGAAGAAACTCGTCTTCACATGCGCTCACCGGTACCTACTACTGATAGTGTTCTTTACACATCTCATCCCAAGTCCAAGGGTAAATGGACCAAAAGCAACCAGTCTAAATCTGTGGGAAAGACAAATCCATCCGAATGTGCTTTTTGTCACTCTACTGCTCATCTTCTCCTTGATTGTCCTGTTCGCAAATGTCGTAGATGTGGTATCACTCATCCACGCCATTATGAGTCTGACTGTCCTAAGAACTCAAAGCACACTGCCTCTCAGAACCGAACGCACGTTGTTTCTGGATCTACTATTGTTGATACTGAGGTTTCTACAGCTCCCTCACCTGACCTAATGGAACTGATGCGTCGCAATCAGGAACTCATGGAGCAGATCATGTCTGGTGCTATGGGTATGAATTCTCCTCACTCATCTGCATCAGGTAACGTATGGATTTTTGATTCTGGGTGTTGCAATCATATGACACCTTGCCCTGATGGTTTCATCTCTAAGAAACCACCTCAGCATTTTACGTCAGTGAGAACTGCTGACAACACTGGTCTACCGGTATCTTTTAGTGGAAATGTTTCCACTCCTCTTATACAACTACCAGATGTTCTAAGTGTTCCAAAGCTATCTCTGAGCTTAGTTTCAATTGCACAACTTCTTGAATCTAATTTGATCATATTATTTCATTCCTCTGGTTGTGTTGTACAGGATCCAAAGACCAAGCAGATCCTTGGACTCGGCCGTAAAGTTGGACGGATGATTGAAGTGGTCTACCTACGTCTTCCCTTACCCTCTTCAAGTTTTGTTGCCTCGGTTTCTAGCACTTCTTCTCTTGAGTTGTGGCATGCTCGACTGGGTCATTTATCTCTCGCAAGATTAAAGTCATTAGCTCATTTAGGGGTGTTAGGAAATTGTGTACCAACTGACAATATTTCTTGTTTATCTTGCAAACTGGGCAAACACCATGCTTTACCTTTTGAAATGAATGAATTTAATTCTACTTCTTCCTTTGATATTATTCATTCTGATGTATGGGGACCAGCACCACATCCATCCATGGGTGGTGCTCGATATTTTGTTATTTTTATTGATGACCATACCCGTTTCACATGGATATATCTTATGAAACATCGTTCGGAATTACCTCAAATCTATACTATGTTTGCTCGGATGATTCACACCCAGTTCTCAAAATCTATAAAGATTCTTCGAGCTGATAATGCTATGGAATACAAAGAGTCATCTCTTCTCTCCTTTCTTCAATCTCAGGGGACTCTCTCTCAGTATTCCTGTCCTGGCACTTCTCCTCAAAATGGTCGTGCCGAACGCAAACACCGTCATATCCTTGATACGGTTCGCACTCTTCTCATCTCTGCTAAATGTCCGGAACGTTTTTGGGGTGAAGCTGCTTTTACTGCTGTTTATACTATCAATCGTCACCCCACTCCCATACTTCAAAATAAATCTCCTTATGAGGCTCTTTATGAGGTCAATCCTGCCTATGAACTTCTAAAAGTTTGGGGTAGTGCTTGTTTTGTTCAACTACAATCTCATGAACATACCAAACTTGAACCTCGCTCCAGACTGTGCTGCTTTCTTGGATATGGGATTGAGCACAAGGGTTATCGCTGCTGGGATCCTATCTCTCAGCGTCTTCGTATTTCTCGACATGTTACCTTCTGGGAACATGTTCTTTTCTCTTCTATATCCAAGTTTCGTGAGTCTCCTAATCTCACACCTCCATTTTTCACCGATGCTTCCGTCTCATTGGACTCACTCCAATCTGACATTATATCACCTTCACCTATTGTTCCAACCCCTTCTGAGTCAGTCTCTCCAAGTCTTCCTGATCATCATCAATCATCTACTCCATCTGCACAACCAACATCTGAGGTGCCTGTTGAGTCTTTGGCTCCTGAAACTACTCAATCTCAGAATGTTAGACAATCAGAACGGGTAAGACAAGTTCCTTCTCATCTTCGTGATTATCATGTTTATGCTACTCTGCTGTCAAATCACGAACCTACTTCCTACAAGGAAGCCTCTTCTAACTCTGATTGGCAGCAAGCTATGGATGAGGAACTTCAGGCACTTGACAAAGCTCAGACTTGGGATTCTGTCCCTCTTCCACTAGGCAAGAAACCCATTGGTTCCAAATGGGTATTCAAAATCAAAACCAAATCGGATGGCTCTATTGATCGGTATAAAGCTCGACTTGTAGCCAAGGGCTTTAATCAAGAATATGGTATTGATTATGAGGAGACTTTTGCACTTGTTTCTCGTGTCACATATGTTCGCAGTCTTCTTGCCATTGCTGCTACAAAACAATGGCCTCTTTTTCAGATGGATGTTAAGAATGCCTTTTTGAATGGTGACTTATCTGAGGAAGTCTACATGACACCTCCTCCAGGCGTTCGACTTCCACAAGGTCATGTTTGTCGACTTCGGAAGGCTCTTTATGGCCTCAAGCACGCTCCACAAGCTTGGTTTGAGAAATTCAGTTCCACTGTCACCTCTTTGGGCTTCGCACCCAGCAACTATGACTCAGGACTGTTTACTCGGACCACTGAAGCTGGCATAATATTACTCCTTCTGTATGTGGATGATATGATCATTACTGGCAGTGACTCTACAGGCATAGCCAATCTGAAGTCATCTCTCAGCTCTTGTTTTGAGATGAAGGATCTTGGTTCCTTACACTATTTTCTTGATCTTGAGGTGCTCTCTGATCCATCGGGTCTTTATCTGTGTCAAGCCAAATACACCTCAGATCTTTTGTCGAAAGCTGGGATTACTGACAACAAAACAGCATCCACTCCTCTTGAACACAACCTTCATTTGGCTCCAAATGCTGGTCCACCTCTTCGTGATCCTACTCTATATCGCCAGTTAGTGGGGTCACTTGTCTATCTGACAGTGACTCGACCTGATATTGCCTATGTTGTTCATACTGTTAGTCAGTTCATGTCTGCACCTTGTTCTGATCACTATGCTGCTGTCCTGCGCATTCTTCGATATTTAAAAGGGACTATGTTTCATGGTCTTCATTTTCCATCCACCTCATCGTTGATTTTGCGAGGTTTTTCTGATGCTGATTGGGACAGTGACATGACTGATCGTCGCTCCACTACTGGCTATTGTTTCTTTCTTGGAGACTCTCTTATATCCTGGCGAAGCAAGAAACAATTTCTCACAGCTCGATCCAGCACTGAAGCTGAATATCGAGCACTAGCTGACACAGCTCAAGAACTTGTGTTGTTACGCTGGCTTCTTTCTGACATGGGGGCTCCTCAACAGTCTCCAACTTCATTGTGGTGTGATAACAACAGTGCCATTCAGATTGCCCACAATGATGTCTTCCACGAGCGCACGAAGCATATTGAAATTGATTGTCACTTTGTTCGTCAACATGTGACTCGTAAGACTATTCAGATGCTTCCTATTTCGACTCTTGATCAACCGGCTGATATTTTTACTAAAGCTCATTCACCAGGACGGTTTCGTGATCTTGTTTCCAAACTCCATCTGGCTCATTCTTCTCCCGATTGAGTTTGAGGGGGGATGTTAATGTATATAGAGGCCCAGGCCCATGTTAGGGCCCAAGCCCATTTAGTCTTCGTATATATTTGTTGTATTCTGTAGTTTAGGTTAAGATTACTCTCATAATTTTCACTTTCATATTGTACATTTTCTCTCAATCAATATATCGAGGTTTCAAACCTTCAGCATATTCATCGTGTTCTTCAACCATATTCATCTTCTAACAGGAATCTTCTTTCGGCATGGGAATGGTGCCATCGACAAAGCCAATTTTGTTTTTGGTGAATAATGCATTCGTCATCTCACTTTTGCCAATCGTTATAATTCCCATCCCTAAGAAGATTTTCGCCGACGAAGTTCTGTCCCGGGTGATCGGTAGGAGTGAGAAAATACGACGATGAAATATCCATGATGGATTTGTCACCCACGGATTGATCACTCTTGCCGGCGTTGCTTGTCATTCTTTTGGTGGATTAATCCAGGGTTACGGTTCCCAGATTTCTCTCTGATACCATGATAAATTTAGATAAACAAGTTTCTTGATTTAGGGAGAAACAAGAAGAGAAATATATTGTTAAACAAAGGATCTATATATCAAGAATGAAATGATATTGGTCATCAATAAGGACCAATAATAAAAGCATAAAATAAGGAAGAGATATGTATCTCAAAATAAGGAAGAGATGTGTATCTCAAAATAAGGAAGAGATATGTATCTCAACAGAAGTTTCAATTAATTGTTAAATAGCAATAATTAATCTAGACTTGTTAACTGATAAAAGGTTGTTAATAACTGTTAAGGGTAGTTAAATAACTGTTTATTAGTTATTATAATGATGTATATATACCTGTAAATTTGTTGATAATGCATTGGACGTATGATATTGTTAGTACCCTCTGTGTGAAACTTTTATCCAATATGAACAACCCTTAATTGCAGCAATCTTCCTGCAGTGTAATAACATATTGTTTATTGCAACAAAGTGGTATCAGAGCCACCGATCATTAACGGAAACCTTACGAAGAAATCGACGAGAAAATCCAGTCAGGCTTCTTAAAACAACAATCCATTACAGCCCCAACTTCCAAAATTGAATGGCAGAAACTATCACCATTGGAGCATACAGATGAAGGTTCTGTATGAATCCCAAGACTTGTGGGACATTGTGGAGCATGGCGTAAATGAACCTGCAAATCCCACTGCACAACAGATAACAGAATTGAAGGAAAATAAAAAGAAAGACAGGAAAGATTTATTCTTCATTTATCAGGCAGTAGATGAAGCCATATTTGAGAGGATCTCAACATCACTTTCAGCAAAGGAGGCGTGGGATATGTTATACAAGACCTATAGGGGAGAGGATAGAGTTAAGACCATACGTTTACAAACCTTACGCTGCGAATTGGACAATCTGAGAATGAAAGACTCTGAATCAATTGAGGAGTTTTACAATCGGGTTATTGTCTTGATAAATCAGATGAGATTGAATGGAGAAACCATTGAATATAAACGTATCGTTGAAAAAATATTAAGAAGTCTGACCCGAAAGTTTGAGTATGTTGTAGTAGCAATCGAAGAATCCAAAGACTTGTCTACACTCTCCCTAGAAAGTCTGTTAGGAACATTGCAGTCCCATGAATTGCGTATGAAACAGTTTGACATGCCTCAAGTTGATCAGACATTTCACACTTAGACTCCATCAAAGGGGATCTCGAATGAAAAGGGAAAAGGAAAGAACTTTAGTAAATGGAAGGGACAAGGAAGAGGACGTGGAAGAGGTTCAAATGGAGAGCATTTTCAAGACGATCATGGTGAGGGATCTTCACGAGGAAGAGGAAGAGGAAGACCCATGTCCCAAGTACAGTGTTACCATTGCCTAAGATATGGTCACACCACTAGATTCTGCAAAAAGAAGCAAATAGAAGAGGGTAAGGAAGCAATTCTTATGCACAGGGAAGAAAGTAACAATGATGAGATGATGTTTATGACTCGTGAAGTGCAAGATACATCTCTAGATGAGATATGGTATCTTGATAGTGGCTGTAGTAATCACATGACAGGTAATAGAAAACTATTTGTGACATTGGATGATACTCTCCATAGTGAAGTAAGAACCGGTGAAGAAAGGAAGCATGAAATTCAAGGTTGCGGTGATATTCTCGTAAGAACAAAAAACGGAGATAAGAGAATATCCGACGTGTACTATGTGCCAGCACTTAAACACAATCTTCTGAGTGTTGGGCAACTTCTATTAAAGAAATATGATGTACACTTCATTGACGGTGCTTGTCTAATCAAGGACAAGGAAGGTAATATCCTTGACAAGGTACGTATGACTTCAAATAAAATGTTTCCTTTAAGGTTCAAGGACATTTTGTCTTCATTTAATATGTCGATATTCGATAAATCTTGGCTATGGCATCAACGGTTTGGGCACTTAAGCTTTGGATCCTTAACCCACATATGTAAAAGCCATATGGTACGTGGGATGCCAAACATCACCAAAACTGATGAGATTTGTGAAGGGTGCACTTTAGGGAAACATTCACGTGATTCTTTCCCACGAGACCAGACTTGGAGGGCATCAAGGCCTCTCGAACTCGTACATTCAGATGTGTGCGGGCCTATGAAAACCGTATCGATTGGGGGCAGCCGCTATATTCTGACATTTATTGATGACTTTAGCCGAAAAACCTGGGGATATTTCCTCAAAGAAAAGGATGAAGTGTTTGATGTATTCAAAGCATTCAAATTAATGGTTGAAAAACAAAGCAATTGTGAGATCAAGACCTTACGATTAGATGGTGGAGGAGAGTACAACTCTCATCATTTTGAAAGTTTTTTGAGAAATAATGGCATAAGACATCAACGAACAACCAGATACACGCCCCAGCAGAATGGCGTTGCAGAGAGAAAGAACCGAACAATTATGGAACTCGCAAGAAGTATGTTGAAAAATAAAGGTCTACCGCACAGGTTCTGGGCAGAAGCAGTTGCATGTGCCATCTATATTCTAAATCGTGCAACCACTAGAAGTGTTAAGAACGTAACTCCTCAAGAGGCTTGGAGTGGAATTAAGCCTTGCGTTTCTCATTTGAGGATTTTTAGATGTATCGCCTACTCACACATTCCAAAAGAAAAACGTGGTAAGCTTGATGATAAATCTGAAAAGTGTGTGTTCATTGGTTATAGTGAAGTTGCCAAAGCATATAAATTGTTCAATCCGATTACGAGCAAAGTGATTATCAGTAGAGACGTAATCTTTGCTGAAGACAAGGCATGGACCTGGTCAGCAACAAAGAAGAAGCATTTGTGGTAATTAGCGATGTACAAGACCCTCAAGTTCAAGATAACGTAGATGATGTTGATATAAATCTGGTACCTACTCCCACGGTAAGTCCTTGACTACAGAACCTACAACTCCTGTTTCTCCATCATCAACTTCATCTTCTTCTCTTGACTCTACTGATTCACTGCCTAGAAAGATGAGGAGTATAAATGATTTATATTCAAGTACACAACAATTAGATCATGATGATTTGGTTGATTTCGCATTATTTGCTGATGCGGATCCGGTAGAATTCGAAATTGCCGTTAAAGATAGTAAGTGGAAAAAAGCTATGGATCAAGAGATTGATTCCATTCAAAAAAATAATACATGGGATCTAGTCTCTCTTCCACAGGGGCATAAACCAATCGGAGTAAAATGGGTTTATAAAACAAAATTGAAGGAGAATGGAGATGTAGATAAATACAAGGCGCGTTTGGTTGTAAAAGGCTACAAGCAAAAGTTTGGAGTAGACTACAATGAAGTTTTTGCCCCGGTGGTATGTTTGGAAACTATCCGCCTGGTTATTGCATTAGCAGCTCAAAACGATTGGAAAATTCATCAAATGGATGTTAAATCCACGTTTTTAAACGGGTATCTAAATGAGGAAGTCTACGTTGAACAGCCTCGAGGGTATATCAAGAAGAACGAAGAGAATAAAGTATACAGATTGAAGAAGGCGCTATACGGACTAAAACAAGCACCGCGTGCTTGGTATAGTCGTATAGACGAGTATTTTATGAAGAACAAATTCAAGAAGTGTCCTTATGAACATACAGTTTACGTCAAGGAACAAAAGGATGATCTGTTGATTGTTTGTCTATACGTGGATGATCTAATATTCACGGGAAACAGTCCTATTCTGATAGAAGACTTCAAAAGTTCAATGAAATCTGAATTTGAGATGACGGATATGGGGTTACTTCATTATTTTCTTGGTATCGAGGTTAGGCAAAGCAAGAAAGGAATTACCATATCACAAAGAAAGGTATGCAACTGATATATTGAAAAGGTTCAATATGGAAAAGGCGGGGTCAATCTCAACACCAATGGAAGTTGGGTTAAAATTATTAAAAGACCCAAAAGAAAATAATATAGACTCGAGCATGTTTAGGAGTTTGGTAGGAAGCCTAATGTATTTATCGGCTACAAGACCCGATATTACTTATGCTGTGAGTCTGATTAGTAGGTTTATGGAGTCACCAAGACAAAGCCATTGGGAAGCCGGTAAAAGGATATTGCGGTATGTAAAAGGAACGACTGATCATGGGATTCGATATGAGAAGGTAAACGATCCCAAACTTGTTGCATATGGAGATAGCGATTACGGAGGAAGCATGGATGATAGCAGAAGTACAGCAGGTTACGTTTTCAACATGGGATCAGGTGCTATTTCTTGGCAGTCTAAGAAGCAAAAAGTGGTGGCGCTATCTACTGCCGAGGCCGAATACATGAGTATCTCTCTTGTAGGATGTCAAGCGATCTGGATGAAAGGAATATTAGAAGAACTTAAGCACACACAGGAGAAACCTACACTGATATATTGTGACAACAAATCGGCAATTGCACTCACAAAGAACCCCGTATTCCACGGCAAAAGCAAGCATATAAGGATCAAGTATCACTTTATACGGGAATTAGTCAAGCTTGGGGAAGTTGAAGTTTGTTTTTGCAGAACTACAGATCAGACAGCTGACATATTTACGAAAGCACTGAAAGTTGGAGACTTTAACAGGTTGAAAGAAAGGCTGGGGGTAGTTCAAGTCTAGTTTAAGGGGGAATGTTAAATAGCAATAATTAATCTAGACTTGTTAACTGATAAAAGGTTGTTAATAACTGTTAAGGGTAGTTAAATAACTGTTTATTAGTTATTATAATGATGTATATATACCTGTAAATTTGTTGATAATGCATTGGACGTATGATATTGTTAGTACCCTCTGTGTGAAACTTTTATCCAATATGAACAACCCTTAATTGTAGCAATCTTCCTGCAGTGTAATAACATATTGTTTATTGCAACATTAATAACACACACGCCAAAATGGAAATGAGTCTTGAAGTTTGAACGAATAAAACCCAAATTAAGATCAGAAATGTGTCTTGCATTCTCACCTGCTCTCCTCTATCAACAAATATATATGCATGTTCCCATTAGTGGATGTAACCTTAATACATAATCTTGTCTATTTGAAATTTACACATCGAATTAAGGACTAATGTTCAACTTAAATTGCTTAAGCAGTATGAAGGTTTCTTATAGTTCTCTTGTAATTCAGAAAGCCCATAAACCAGAAGTTGAAATCATCCATGGTAACTAATTCCACATACTTGTTTGTTGGCCTCTTCGAGTTCATGCTCTCACCTACTCCTTTTATCTTTTCCAATTGAATTAACACCTACAAACACACAGTTATATATGTCAAGATACTGCTCTAAAATCAAAGACGTGCACGGGATGTAAATTTTTCTTTGAAGGCTCCCTAGCTACCTTATATTGGACCTTTAATAGCTCCCTGTTGTAGAATACGTTTGGAGGGATTTCTCACTGCAAAATCCAAGCCTTTCTATAGTCATGAAGAGGATGTCTGCAATTGCACGTACTATAACTTTTCCTGAAGATTTTTCTTCATGGCCAAGTGGTAGGATTTTGGCACCATAACTCAACTTTTGTTTCATTATTTTCATTAGCTTCTGTATCAAGCTCACTGCAATTACAAAAATGAAAATGTTGTTAGATTGAGGGAGAGAATTGAAATGAAACCATTCGTCGTCATTATATCAGTGTGGGACAATATAATTACCATGACTTCTAACCCGTACTGAAAACTGTCTTTCCATTCTATGTCTTTGATTTTGGAAGTAGAAAGAGAAAATGTTGGAGAAAATATGGCAAAGTAATCGATCAGATGACCGGATTTCTTGAGAATCGTGTGGTTTTCACTTTTCGAATTGGTATTTCGACCCTATGTCTGGGTTGCACGAAATCCAATCTAGGATAATACTCAAGAACACTATCGTTTTTAAGCACAAAAACGAGAACAACGTTGCTGGAGAGTATAAAAAGGTTGTTCAAAATCGTGAGTCTAAAACATAAGTATATGTGGTATATATACTAGTCTCATTCGTAAAATAGGAAAATAATTGAACTGGTGATGGCAAATTATTAGCAATCATGGTAGGTTACAACCAATTTTGCTAAAATCATGCGCTCGAAATAATTGAGCATTAAATGTTCAGTACAGGTTCAGAGATAGACACGAGAGCCTCTGCAGAGAGCCTCTGGTCAAGTTTTTCCTTGTGGGGGTGCCGCCCCTCGACCTTGCCCGCCACCGCCAGGGGGGCTCTGCCCCTTGGACCCTTGACCCCCGCCATTTCGTCGTGTCCAGGATCAAACTCGTCTTATAACTAGCTTGTATTAGATCACAGTTTGAAACTCATTAGCACTTATATCCGATTACACTTAAATAGCCGGTGATACTAAAATCACCAACAAAAAATGGGGGTTCATAAGGTTTAGAAAGAAGTAGTCCCCTTGTTGATATTGGAATGCCCTTGACACTGCCTGATAATCTTTTTCCATATTTTGACGTCGGATTGCTGGAATTTGGTTTTCTTGATGGTATGGAAGCTAAATGCTGAAGCACTTGTTGAGTAATGTGTTCTCGATCATGATATTTATAAGCTTATATTAACTTAACACCTGCTAGATGGACGAGTCATCTATTTGTCATCGTTGCTGGTGGTTTGAATGTGAGATATAAAAGAAAATCCTAATTTGAATAGATTCACATCTTTTGACTTGTGTCTACAGATTTTTGAGGCTACTTTTCCTTCTATTTTTATCGGTCCTCTTGATAAGGTTTAAATATATACATATTTACTTTTTAGTGTCTTGCTGACTGCTTAATATATAATTCATAGATTTCCATTAATTGGTAATGCAGAAAAGCATATTACAATCGACATACCGACAAATCACATGCATATTACATCAGCAAGATAAAAAAATCTGAAATAGAATAGTGAAACTTTTAAATTGGTAACTTTTAGTTATGAAATTGGTAACTTTTAGCAAGATAAACATGCAGTCTTGATTTTACTTTTTTGGATGATGAAATTCATAGGCATATATAAATTGGTAACTTTTAGTTATGGATGAGTCATCCATGTCTTATGGTTACTGGTGGTTGGTAGTTGAGTCTTTTCTGGGGCACTAATTTGCCTTCATGATGTCGTTGCTTTTGACTGTATATACTTACCTTTCTTGTCATACTGACGGTTTCTTTCAAATTAAGTTATTAAGTGTTTGGTAATTAATTAAGTTTACTGATTAATATTCATTAGTGGTAAATTAAGGTAGATACAAGACATACCATCAAGTCACATTCAAGTTATTAAAGACCACCCCAGTTATTTATTAATCAAGTTTTTGAATTCAATCACACATGTATGTAATATGTTGTATAATGGATTATTAGGAATGCCATATATGACAACTTTCACTTTTGCTTATGGATTACTAGGGATGCCATATCATGCCGACCCATGAATTTTGCCGAGCGGGTGTACCGTAGACCGTGGATCAAAGGCCCACAAAGTTATCTAATGTGTTTTTAGCCGAACTCCATCGTTTTGAGGGATTTTTTAAGGTTTTTGATTGATTTCAAAAGATTTTTTCAGTTTTTTGGTTGATGTTTCTTGTATTTTCTAATATCGTGGAGCACCCCTCATAGTTTAACGGATGCACCTTTCATACCCCAAAAAAAATTCTACTTAAGAAAATTGGTGAGCGGGTGAACGGGACCGCTCGAGCCTTCATAGGTCTGCCCCTGACCATGTGACGAGTTTTTGTTGCTTATGGTTTTTTTTATCCAATATATATGCAAGTGGTGGTGTAAAATAGTGGGATGGTGCAACCATATCGTTGTGGAATGTGCTACCGTATTTTGGAAGCTTCAAGAAGGTGCAACCGTACCTCGTAATCAAACAAAAAACCAAAAAGAACTCTTGAAATCAACCAAAAAACCGGAAAAAAAAACCTCAAAATCGATAAGAAAAACTTAAAAGTCCGTCGAAATCAAACAAAAAACTTTAAAAATCCCTCGAAACGGTAGAATTAGGCTAAAAACACAACAGACAATCTTGAATGTCGGTAAAAAGATGAAGACACATCGATAAAAACCGTGTTTTTGGTAATTATTTTTTGTCTATATTATATTATATGGTGTCACCATATGAAAAAGTTTGTGTACCATCTGCATAATCTTAAAGATGGGCTCATCAACAACGAAATCAAGATGGAAAACACAGTAATGTTAAAAATGGGCTCAATCACTAACCTGTGGCAGGATAGTGGTGGAGACGATGGAGAGAGCGGCGAGAGGGAGGAATGCGGAACAACGACATTTATGACCTAAATTACTTTTTATCATTTATCTAAAATACATTTCAATAAAGACAATAGATTAAAAGTTGGGAAAAGTTACAAAAGGAAAATAAAAAAGTAACTTAGAAAAGAAATAAAAGTAGAAAAAAGGCAACAAAATAATTGAGGTGGGTAAAGCTTTGCACAATACAATAATATATGCAAATTAATAATGTTTTAATGTAAAATATATTAGGATTATATATATAATTAATCACTAAAATGATCGAAACGTAAGGGGTCTTTAACAAAAGATGTTTGATTCTTATTGTGTTTACAAGTTATCAAGTCAAAGACAAGAATTACATGAATCCCTCTCTCTCTCTCTCTCTCTCTCTCTCTCTCTCTCTCTCTCTCTCTCTCTCTCTCTCTCTTTATAGCTAAGGAGTTTCTATCTTCTGTACCAGCATCTTGCTCCTCCTTCTTCACTTCACCTTTAAATCCATTCATTCAACCATCTCCATTTTTGACAGTTGCTTCCTCTACGTCCTCTCAGTTCCAGCTTCTCTAACCACCTGCCCAACACCCATGACAACCCCCGCGAACTCCATCGACGACATTACCACCCTCACGACCAAACTCCAAGTCACGAAAAAAACCCAAGAAAATCATACTATCATTGAAGTCACAGGCGATACTCTAGCTGAAAGAGTAGAGGTGCTCAGCCTTGATGACTTGTCAGAATCCTCCATAGTTGCCAGGATTTTCTCCAAAAAAGGATGTAACCCTTCCTTTCTAAAGAAAGTCCTTGGTAGAATGTGGAAGTTTAAAGAACAGTGGCATGTTCGTTTCCTAGACAACGATCACTCAAGCTCTTTTTACCGATTCTCCTTTTCCTCTCAAGCTGACTGCAAAGGGGTCTTACAACGAGTCCCATGGATCTTCACGGGCGGCTTTCTCATGGGGGTCTCTTGGCCTCACACCGGCAAATGGAAGGACGCTAACTTGAATAGCATCCCGCTAATGATGTACATTAGCCAAATACCACTTCGACTATTCACAGAGAACAACCTTAGAAGCTGGCTTAAAATGGCGGACCCAAACGCAACTCTCCGATGGAAAGACACCAATATCGACATGACGAGAGCTAGCACTCGAAACCAGGTAAATCTACCCCTTGACAAATGTCCCACTGTCGGACTTTTTGTCCCGTTTGAAGGCATAAATCATTGGATCCGGTTCAAATTCGAAAGACTCCCTCTAATATGTTACAAATGCGGGTTATGGGTTCATGACATGTTGGACTGTCCAAACAAACTTGTAGTAATACGAGAACCCGAAGGTGAGTTAGTTCAACTCTACGGCCCATGGCTCAACCTCGACTATGTTGGCACGTGTTTCACGCCTCTAATCATCGGTAATAGGAATTGGCATGCTAAAGAACTCCGTCCAACCAGTCACAAATCTGTCAATGAGAAGAACAAAGAGAAAAATCAGAAAGATTCCAACCGGCCTTTGACCGGAACTCTTACCGGAAAAGAGAAAACTCAATCTGAAAATGGAAAATGTAAAATAACCTTTTACTTTGGTTCAGGTTCCCAACCCATTACTGGTAACCCTTCCTCTCAAAACCAATCTAACACTTGCAACGTTCACCCATTAGAAAGTGGAGGCCCACCTCCTAAATCCACCAACTTTGTCTCACCTAACCAAACTCTTGAAGGCTACATGCAACCCCATGCACATCTGAAAGCGACAGCTTCTCAACCTTTTTCCTCATCAACCCAAGATGAACCACCCCCACAACTAACCAGAAAACGCTACTGTATCAGCCCTCGACCACGAAAAAACGAAGGAAAAAAACAAAAGGCTGTCACACCCACTTTGGATACCGAACGAGATTCAATGGACATTACCAACGATCAAACCCGTTCCTGACATTTTATAGGTCCTGGGCGAGATTGGAAAATGGGCCCTGGATAATTATGAAAAAAAAATCTTTGATATATTGTTTTTATCATGAGAAATTAAATTAAATTCAAGAAATACTAATAATTCATATAAAATCGTTTTTTCGAGTATTCTTAGACGCAAAATCAATCAATAATTACTTCGGAATTAATATTTTCTGTCGTATCAATTTTACATAACATCGTTAATTTGTTCCGCCGTCAAAAACATCCTTATTATGTACATTTTATATATAAAATGACATAATTTTGGGTCAAAATCATAACTATTTGGAGTAATAATTTATGTAAATCAATATAAATCAGTTGGGTTTCCATCTCATCTTAGATTAATGTTTTTCATCACCGTTTTATTGTTTAAAAAGTCCAACTTTGTTCCTTCCAATGACTTTGTTCTAGATCTAAATCGGGGCAGGTTTTAAGCTGGATTATTGGATTCTTGGTATAGTGATCCCATAGATGTGTGAGTATATTGTAATTTATGGTTCTCCTGGTGTCCAGTCTCTCGCTAGGCCCGTTCTTTGTTTGATAAAGTGATCCCTTTCTTGTTGTTAAAAAAATTAAGTTAAAACCGTCTCATATGGTTGGTAATTTATTTTAAAATGTAGGATCGTGCTCTCTTAGTTAATAACAGAAATATATTATGTTTAAATACAAATATAGAATTCATACGGATGAAATAATTAAAAGAGTCAATGGGATATGAATGATGATCGATGGATAATATATCAATATTTTGTAGGTAAATAGTTTTAGACTCTGAAACTAGATAAAAAAACTCTTTGAAAAACAATAGGCAATATTATAAAATGAACGATCAACTAACTTTTTACATATTTTTTTCAATGTAATTAATTAATATATGTTTGGGCCCTTAATATAATACAAAATTTTTTGGGTCCCATTAGAATTTTGATTTCTAACAGGACAAGTGGGACTGTGGGAGACGAATGATGGAGAATATATCAAAGCTTTTTAGGCAAGTATTTTTAGACGGTTTAATAAAAAAAGATAAAATAATAAACAATACAATAAATTGTACGACCAATTAACTTTTAAAATATTTTCTTTTCAAATATAATTAGTTAACACATATAATAAAAAAAAAATTTGGGTCCTATTAGACGCTAAAAGAATTTGCTTCTTTCATTTACTATTTTGTTACTTCTATTATACACTAAAAAAATTGGGCCCCTATTTCTCTTGGGCCCTGGGCGTACGCCCGGCCCGCCCTCCCCCAGGCATGGCCATACCAACGATACCTCTGACGGCAACGAACAAAGCAACAACTTACGAGAGGCGGGACTTGCTTCGCAAGCTCGCCTACACAAATGATCATCATTAGTTGGAACTGCCAAGGTCTTGCCAACCCTCGGGCAGTTCCGGTTTTATGGGAGCTTATCCGCACCTGCACCTACACCTCCCGTCCTGATGTACTTTTCCATTTTGAAACCCTTGTCTCCCAAAATCGAGCTACTAGTTTAAAAAATCGATTGGGATTTGAATTCTATTTTGTATTAGTTGCAATGGCCATAGCGATGGCATTTGTGTCTTGTGGAATGAAAAATATCAAGTCTCTCTTTTGTCTTACTCGCAAAATCATATTGATATGGATGTTGTCGATAATGCTCTTGGTTCTTAGATGAATTCTTATTCTTAATAATACTGATAGCTTCTTGGTAGAACAATACGAAATGTTCTTGATCAGTATTACCTGTGTGAGATTGATGTGGGGTCGCATCTTTGAAGACGGATATGGCTACGTCTTCTAAAATTCTCATGAAGAAGGATTGTTCACGACCGAAATGAACACAACGGTAAGAGTCAAATTATGCATAAATATGATATGTGTGATATTCGTTGTCTCGACTTACTACACAACGTGGTTAGTTCAAGACTTTTCGTCACTACCCACAAAGTAGGTCCGATGAATACTCACTATGAAAGGTTCAAGTCGCCTAAGACACCTTTTCAAATGCATTTCATATTTAGTTTCCGAGATCTAACAATTAATACTCTATGATTATCTTATTTTCTATTCAAATGTGGGGTATTGTTAGAGTTTGAATAGAAAATGTGGGGTATTGTTGGAATTTGCTAATAAGTTTGTCCCACATAGAACAAGAGAGGAAAACCATCTTGCCTTATAATAGGATTCCCCTACCTATTATCAAAATGGGTTACCTAACCAAGTGGGTTAGCCCATATTAAATATCAAGATGGGCCTTGGGCCTTGGGTCTCTTGGCTTGAGAGAGGGATTTCACATGGGTTCTATCGCGACTTGAAGCCGCGTAGTAGGTCACCTAAGTCACTCGAGTTTTGCAAACAACAGTGACATACGCGGCTTACCCGCGGTTTGCATCCCACGCACCAAACCGCCCAACTCACTGGAATGTCTTGACACAGAGACTTACGCGGTTTACCTCGCAACTTAAAGGTCGCGGCCCAGGCCGCGCAACTCTCTGTTTGACATTATGTTGACAGTTAAGTCGGTTACTCAGAGGTACATATAAATACCTCTTATCTCTCGTTTTTGGCAGACAATAATCAAGATTTCTGCGTTTTTCTCTCTGTTCCATAAACACGATGATCATAAGGAAGTATTCTTTGATTCGTCGGGTTCAAATTCGATACTTGATCGGATTGTTGTATCCTCTAGATAGACGTCCACAAATCATCCGTACGCAGAATGAATTTCTGCCTAAGGACACTGCAAATCGCAGGCCTCAATCCCACAACAATCTTCATCAAATTCTCATCAAGATAATCGAGTTAGTCATCGTTCTCTTTCTGTTTTCGATTGTGTATACGAATACTAGTATAGAATTCGTTTTATATTTGTGAATTTATTCTGAATTTTACGATCAAAGGTTTATTGTGTAAATGAATTTCTGATTCCGTTATCTAAGTTCTAACAGACTACATTTGAAATTTAAATGAAACTAAGGATTATTTTTCAACATCAATTGCTTAAACAGTCAAGACCAAGTGTATGATGGAGGTATCTCAATGTTTTCTTATAATTTATAAATCCCATATATAAACCAGAAGTTGATATCATCAATGGTCACTAGCTCCACATAGTTGTCTAATAACCTCTTCATGTTCATACATTCTCGTACTCCTTGCATCTTTCCTAGTGGGATTGACATGTGCGCACAATAATTTACATGTGAAGCCATTGTTTAAAGAACTGATGAATAATATTGCACCATATTAAAATACTTTGGATAGCCTTTTAAAACTCATATGATTGGATTAATGATGCACATGACATTGTTCGATCTATAAAGATATGGAGAATATCAAATGAATTGTTTCTATATTGAATACTTTTATAATTTACACAGAAATCGAGAGGCATATATATATATATATACAAATAAACCTAACTAATAGGAGATATATATGGCTGATAGGAGATATATATATGGAAGACTATAGGAGATATATATGGCTAATAGGAGATATATATGGAAGACTATAACAATATTTGACAGGGTAATGTACACGTGAGTTATATTTCAATATGCCCCCGCAAGATGGACGATCCGGAGATGAGGCCAATCTTGGAAAGTAAGTAGTGAAAACGCGATGTGGGTAGAGGCTTGGTGAGAGCATCTGCCAATTGGTCATCACCTGCGATGTGTTGAACACGAAGAGAACATTGTTGAACCTTTTCTCGGACGAAGTGAAAATCTAAGGCCAAGTGTTTCATTCTTGAGTGAAATACAGGATTTGCAGAATAAGATGTAGCACTCAAGTTGTCGCAATAAATAGTGAGGGTGGCGGAAGATGAAAAACCAAGTTCTTTGAGTAGAGAAGTGAGCCATTGAACTTCAGTGGCTGTAGAAGCTACAGCTCGGAATTCTGCTTTGGTTGAGCTTCTTGCTAGTGTGCTCTGGCGTTTGGAGCTCCAGGAGATTGGATTAGAACCAAGATAGACAATGTAACCTGTGGTGCTACGATAGTTGTCTTTGTCACCTGCCCAGTCAGCATCTGTAAAGGCATGAAGGGTAAGAGGAGAGTTTCTTCACAAGAGAATGCCATGATGGAGGGTGCCATGTAGGTATCGAAGTAGACGCTTGAGAGTTGTCCAGTGAAGGGATGTTGGAGCCTGCATAAACTAAGATAAACGATTAACAGTAAATGAAATATCAGGTCTTGTTAGGGAGAGGTATTGGAGGGCACCAACTAATGTGCGGTAATCAGTTGGTGAGGGGTGCAATGTGTCGCCTGTGAGTCGAAGTGGCTCAGTGGTGGTTATCGGTGTTGATATGGGTTTACAATCACTCATTTTGGCTCGGGTGAGAATGTCTAATATGTATTTGCGTTGAGATAGAACAATTCCATGGTGATGAAGAAGGACTTCTACACCTAGAAAGTAGGATAAAGACCCGAGATCTTTAAGAGAGAATTTGGCAGCGAGATTGTTGATGAATGTTGAGAGATGGGCAGAAGATGGGCCAGTGACAATTATATCATCAACATAAACAAGAACCAGAATGAAAGATGAAGTAGTTTTGAGAATAAAGAGAGATGAATCGGATATTGCAGGTTGGAATCCAAGAGACTTTAGATGTGTGTTGAGTTCATTTTACCAGGCTCTAGACGCTTGGCGTAGACCATATAGGGCTTTGTTGATCTTGCAGACGTGGGTGGGAAAAGATGTGTTAACGAAACCAGGAGGTTGAGACATGAACACATCTTCTTGGAGGTGACCTTGTAAAAAGGCGTTGTTGACATCTAATTGCTTTAGAGGCCAGTTGTGAGAAATAGCAAGGGATAAGATAAGACGTAACGTGGCAGGTTTGAGGACGGGGCTGAAGGTTTCTTTATAATCGATGCCAGGGCGTTGGTGAAAACCCTTGGCGACAAGGTGGGCCTTGAAGCGGTCAATGGAACCATCAGGTTTGTATTTTGTTCGGTAAACCCATTTACATCCGACAAGATTTGGAGCGTGTAAGGAGGGAACAAGTGACCATGTGTTGTTGCGTTCGAGAGCATTAAATTCCTCTTGCATGGCTTGGCGCCAAGAGGGGTGTTTGAGAGCTTGAGAGATAGTGGTTGGTTCGGATGGATGAGAGGGTGAGGCGGTATAGAGTTTGAAGTTTGAGTTGAAGTACTTGGGGTTTGGTTTTGGATTAGGACGAGTTATCATACGATTGGGAGGGGATTGGGCAGTATCGGAGGTGACTGGTGAGGATAAGGTATTGTTATTTGGAAGACTAGGAGGTGGAGATATATGTGGGGGTGAGACAGGGGGGGATGCGGGGGGCGAGGTGATGTGTGTGGTAGAGGTAGATGTGGTGGGGTTGTTGACTAGAACGGAAAGTGGGATCCAGGAGTCTAGATCAACGGATGGGGATGGAGTTTGAGAATTTGTGAGTCTGGGAAAGGGAAACTCATTTTCGATGAATATGACATGGCGAGATGTATAGACTTTGGAGGTTATTGGATCGTATGAGTAATAGGAACTTTGAGTGGGGGAGTAGCCTACAAAAACGCAAGGAGTAAATCGCGGGTGTAATTTGTGAGGGGAGTAAGGTCGCAGCCATGGATAACAAAGACATCCAAAGCATTTCAATTTTGAGTAGTTTGGGTCTTTTTGGAAGAGACAGCGGAAGGGTGATAGATTATGTAATGTGGAGGTAGGGAGACGATTAATAAGGTAGGCGGCTGTGGTGAAGGCAAAAGGCCAGAAGGTGACTGGTATGTGAGAGTGAGAGAGGAGGGCTAGGCCTGTTTCGACAATATGGCGGTGTCGACGTTCAACATAACCATTGTGTTCGGGGGTGTGTGGTGGAGAGGTGAGATGAGAGATACCGGAAGAGGCAAGGTGGGAAGCAAGCTTTACGTATTCACCACCATTGTCAGAGAATAGCTGTTTAATGTTGGTTTGGAAAAAGTTTTCAACTAAGAGTTGAAAGCGAGTGAAGATAGTACGAGAGTCAGACTTCTGTTTCATGGGGTAAAGCCATATATACTTAGTAAAGTGATCAACAAATATTATACTCCCTCCGTCCCAAATTAAGTGTCCACATTACTATTTTAGTTTGTCCCAAAATAAATGTCCACTTTCAAAAATAAGTTTCCAATTTCCCATTTTACCCTTAATTATAAGGTGGAGAAAGTTTCTCTCTCTATTTTCAAAGGTAAAAGTGTATTTTGGTTATTTAAAAAGTGTAATAATTGCACATTCCTAAAACTGTGTGTCATTTTCATTGTGGAGATTTATTTTGGGACGGAGGGAGTATAATATTTATAGTGATCAAAAGATTCAACTGGAACACCAGACATCTGAAAAAATAAGTTCAAGAGGTGAATATCAAATGAATTGTTTCTATATTGAATACTTTTATAATTTACACAGAAATCGAGAGGCATATATATATACAAATAAACCTAACTAATAGGAGATATATATATGGCTGATAGGAGATATATATGGAAGACTATAGGAGATATATATGGAAGACTATAACAATATTTGACAGGGTAATGTACACGTGAGTTATATTTCAATACGATATCTGTTATCCACATTTTGATGTTGGACTGCTGTGATTTGCCGGGGCAGGTATGGAAGCTCGATCGATGTTGAAGTTGTTGGGTAATGTGTTCTGGATCATAACATTTATAGGCCTATAATTAAAGATGGTGTAAAGTTGACAACTTTCACTTGGATATAATGAGTCATTTGTGTGTCATCATTTCATTACTGGTAGTTTGAATGTGAGGGGATAAAATAAAGCCTAATTGAACAGATTCACCATTTTTGACTTGTGAGCACAATTCAGATGGTTGGTGCTTCATCTTTTCCTCGGATACTTTTTCTTTTTTGATATGCCTTTCAACAAGGTTTATGCATTTACTTTGCATTGTCATGCTGACTTTTCCTTTCATAGATATCCATTAGTTGCCAATTAATGCACAGCAATTGGGGAAAAAAAACACACACATTATTATAATCGACATGGAAACATTAGATAGCAAAATTCTAATGGTTATAAATCAGGGTGTAGAAGTACTAGCTATTGCCCAAGAAATAAGAACTGATACAGCAAAGGTTGTGTAAAGATATATGGCATGCTTGCAGAATATTAATTTGATTCAAAAAGCAATAATATCGATATTAGTACTCTTGATAAGGTTTATATATTTATTTTTTTAGTGTTATGCTGACTGTATCTTGTAGATTTCCATTAAATGGCCTACCGTTTAGGTATGCACCGGAAAAGTCCTCCTGTCCCCCCATGATTCGAACACTAGGCCTCTTCACATGTAGGAGGCATTTACGGAGTAGAGCTGGCCACCAGGCCAAAGACCTGATGGTTATGTACAGTTGTTGGAAAAATGCATATTACAGTCGACATGCCAAGTAATCACATGTGAATTACATAGAAAACTGAAATTGATGTGGTGAAATGGTTTTTTTTTTTTAATTGCTTTTCTAAATTGAGGTGTAAAGTGGCCAAGGATAAGAGATTTTTTGGATGTTTTTTTTTTCTCTGTTTATAGCACTAAAAATACACCATGTCATTAGTCATAGATACATAATGATAAGGAAGCAGTAAGTATTGTAGTAGTCTTTATATTGTCATTTTTAGCCATTAGTTTTAGACCCCCGAAAAACAACGATCTTAAAGCAATTTCGGAGCACATATGGCATCTAAGAATCTGCAACAAACTAATGTCGTGTGATATCATTCGGAATGTTTTGATGGTGGAAAATTCAAGACGTGGCAAAAGAAGATGCAATTGATTATGTTGGCTACCCTAAATGTTGCATATGTGATGTCTTCTTGGACGTTCATATGGCACACTTTGCACTTGGCAAGTATTGTCGCTTTGATCCCCTTTTTCCTTACAAATCCATCGGTGAAGGGTTTTTTTTTTTTTTTTTTTTTTTTTTTTTGGGGGGGGGGGGGGGGGGGGGCGGGGGGAGCGGATGTCCTAGGCTATGCCTAAACTAATCCCTTAACAAACTATGACTGTAAGACATCAACCATGATTAAACTTCAATGGCCACAATTGTTGTGTACGCCTTGAATCGAACCATGGGCAGATGGGATATTCCACCACATCCCCCAGGGACCTAACCCATCACTGAAGGTTTGGAGGAGCTTGTTTGCAAACAATCACGGCCTGAACGTCACGACAATTGATAGTGTAGATGGGCTTTGAAGCATGGCCACAGATATTTGAAAACTTTCGGAGACGGGATGGAAAGACTTTCTGAGGACATTTTGTTTCAAGTGGTACTTAGTTGTTCTAATACATGTGACGGTCTTAACCGTCGCCTTGATGTCAAGTTTTAAAATCCGTCAAAAGTGATGGTTCAAACGGCTGTCACTATGTCTATATATACATACATATATTCACACCGGAAAAACAAACGCATACACCATATTACATTATTACTGTAAACCATGTTGCTATAAAAAAAAAACACAATTCTTTAATCTCTAGAAAGTCTTGTAAACTCAATAATTCACACGGATTATCATCACTCGCTCAATGTTGCGCTAATTGCACTACACGCATTGTGTCGAGAGAAGCAATTCGCCAAAAACCTGTAACACAATACTCTATCAAGCAGTGGAGGCAAAATTGCTTCTGGGATAATAAAAAAGGAACTCGTCTCAAAGCAATAAGTACCCGTCTTCATACATTACCGTCTTTAGCCGTTATCCATCTAAAGTGGGCATTTGGTATATAATTTACTTCAAAAACAACACAAAGCAACCAGTTTTTAAGTTATGGTGGCGGAACTCGTGCATACATGAGATGTATGCAAAACTATCATCTATCCCAAAAAGTAGAACCGTTGTTTCCGTGAAAACAGTAATATATTACAATAACCATGGTTGGTAATGCTTCATTAGCACCACCACCACACCCAAGTTTAAAACCTAAATTTAAAACCTAACAGATAACACACCTTCCCTCTGTTTGATCTTGATTTTGAATCTGAAACAAGTAACAAAAACTTTTCAAAACCCAACAAATCCTATAAAAGGAAAAAGCACAGTAATATGCACACAGAAAATAAATATTATCCCAATTAAAACCCATAATCTTCCATTAGCTGCATTTTAAGCAACCTTAATTAAATTAACACATCAGGCTCCCTTAAACTCCCAGTATAATTCACCTTACAAGATTCAGGAAACTTCAATCCAGCATCCTCACAACCTGCTTTTGTAACATGTGGGCACGACCGCACGTCCAGATATTCCAGCGACCTGCAAGCTTCCAAAACCATGCGTATGCCAGACACCGTGATCTTTGGACAATTACTCACTTTCAAAACCTTTAAACACAGCCCAGATCCCGCATTCCCCAATCCCTCAAACGCGCCATCCGTCACCTCCTCGCAGCACCCGATATCAAGAACCTCGAGAAACGTGCATTGCAAAAGGATGCAATTTAAAGAAGCGTCTGAAACGTTTAAACACCAATCCATTCGTAAGACCTTGAGGCTTTCAGAAGCAGCCAGTGACTTTATTGAATTGCCAGATATATCCCGACAGCCTCCAATTATGAGAGTTTCCAGATTTCTGCAGACATTAGCCAACGTGAATAAAGTTTTGTCTCCGAGTTTATAGCAATCTAGCAGCTTTAAGGTCCTCAGGGAAGTTGAGCAAGCTTCTGCAATAACGGAAATTCCGGCATCTCCAACATTGGTACACTTATTTACATCGAAATATTTTATGCGTTTACATCCATCACCTAGAGCTGCGAGTCCAGTGTCTGTTATGTTGATGCAGCCTTGCAAACCCAAGTGTTCTAAATTATGACAGTTTTTAGATATAGATTTTAGTAGCACATCAGTAACAAAGCGACAACCAGCAAGATGTATGCTTTTTAGGTCATGGCAACCCTCTGTAACAGCTGATAATCCCTTATCAGTTAACCTCCTACAGTACGAAACATCTAACGACTGTAGAGAAGAGAGCCCAGTTGCAATCTCAGCCATTCCAGCATCGGTGATACCTACAAAACCATGATTGTTATCATTTGCCAATAACTGAAGTAACATGATGTTGATGCCGATTTTGATGATCTGTTCCAAGAATGACCCAGAATTCTAATTGCTTTATTAGCAAATCACAAAGTATAAATTGCACTAAAACACAAGTAAGATTACCCATATAACCATATTCCTTGTTGAAAAACTGAGACTGGAATCCCAATATGATATTAACCAAACTGCTATAATTTTACGGCTTATAGGAGATTAGCTTTAATTAGTTGACACTTCTTGTTTCACAGAAAACCATAGTTCTCCATGGAGTACGGGTCCTAAAAGTGGTACACAATGAAGCCAATTGCAAGACTCCCGATCTGAGGAAGAAAAATCACATGACACTGTTAGTTCTTGTGGTGGAAATGAGCCCAATCGTGCTGTTAATTCTTGTAATAGACATTTTTGCCTTACCAAGGTCGGGTATGGTTTAGTCCTCCATGCCTTGTGTCCCTTTGGTTAAGAACTCTTATATTCCTAGATCTTCAACTTCAGGTCAACCAACCACATGAATTCTTCCACAAATTGCACATATTTCATCCCTGTCCTGGCAATAAGAAGGTGGCCAGGCATCACGCATCTACGATCTTAAAAGATTTGCTCCATGTATCCAAGTTACCTCCAAACTCTGACTACTGATCTAGTTATAACTGCACTGAGACGTTTACTCATATTTCTTATGTATCACAAGACCAACTTACAAGGCAAACGGTTGGACATACTAAGGTAATACATAGTTTTTATCATCATGAGTTACCTAGCGACCAAGTGAACAAAGAGAACAAATCAACTTGCTCATTTCTGTCCAAACTCACAATCCAATAAAGACCGAATTTGGCTTCATCATCTTACACATTGACAATGTTCTTTTAGTATCTTAGGGGCGTCTGGTTTGCAGAATGGAAATTGGTGGAATTGGAATCCATCAAGGATTTTGACTTTGAAGGAATTTGAATGGAATTTGTTGGAATTTGACTTTGAAGGAATTCCTGGAATGGAATTTGACATGCGTTTAGTTGGCCGTAATTGAATGTTGGAAGGATGAAAGAAAAGAGGACGATAGAGAAAAAGGCTGAAAGAAAAGAGGAGGAAAAAAAAAAGAAATTAAGGCTTTTTTTGTCTTTTGGAGTAGATTCCAATGGAATGCATTTGAAATCCTTCTTCATCAAAAAGCTTGAACCAATAAGGAGAATGGAATTTGGTCAAAGGAATTGATCATTCCAATTCCTCCAAAATCCATGAACCAAACAGCACCTTAGTGTCATGTTTCCATCTTTGTTAACAACGTCAATATAAACAAGTTTTCACAGAGGGGTTTGTGGGTTTGTTAAACATTCACATGTCTGATGTCTCCTTCCATTTGAGTAATAAGAAAAGACAGTTCCTTCCTTTTTATCCATGGTGATATTTGGAGTCTAGATTTCAAGGGTTAGTTGGTGGGTCCCATCCTTGATGCAATACCCTTGGGTTTCATAGATTTACTTGCCAAACCAAAATATGATGCAAGCATATTTTTCCCATTTTTCATACAACAGGCCGAACTCCATTCAATGTCAGGTTGAGCAGGTCGAAGCAAGTTAGATCCATGTTCAAGTGTCCTCATATAGTATTCACCTACTTGGAAAGAAAAGAAGTGTTACAATCCCATTGCTTGGAAAACTACTAGTATTTCTACCTCTGCCACATTTGTTTAAACAAGAGACCTACTTCTCTAGTTCCTATCTTCTGCGAAAAACATCATCTAAGGAAGATAAGGTTGTTTATGAAAGAACCATCCATGTTCATCCAAACATTTAGCATGCAAACTGAACTTGCTTCTAAGAGTGGTCTCATTGAACCCACTTCTGAAGAAGCCTATTGAGACATCTCCTACATTAGCAAGCCTCTAAAGGTGGAACCAAAAAAGCAAAGCAAGTGCTCAAGTCTGTTCAAGTTAGGGAGACTGAAACAGCATTTCGGAATGAAGTAAGTCCTACCAAGGTATCACCTGTTCTTAATTTAGATCTACCCAAGTTATGTTCAACAGAGAGCCTTTAAGGGGCTGTTTGGTTCATGGAATTGGATGGAATTGGAATGATCAATTCCTATGACCAAATTCCATTCCTTCGTTTGATACACTTACATACATGCAATGCATCCCATTATACTTAAACAGTAGAACTCATGAATATTTGTGGGTAAGAGGAAATGATGAACCTACCAAACCACATATAGGAATTCACTAGTTCACACAATAGGGCAACTATTAGGCTGTAAAAGCTAATTAAAATCCATAATACATCTATGACTCTCTCTAATGAGAGGCTGATGTAGCTGGGTTTGATACGGAATCCTATAAGTGCACAGAATAATTGAGAAACAATAATATGCACATTTTACCATCCACAAACCAACACCACCGTCTTATCATAATAACACAGACATTCAATCTAGGAACAGCCAACCAAAAATTCTTGAAGAGCTCAAATAAGTACCCCCCCCCCCCCCCCCCCCCCCAAAAAAAAAAAAAAAAACAACCAAACATGCATGGTAAATAGGTGAAGAACCATGATCTAAAAGAGCTAGTGAGCAATTATCTAAAAGAGAGTAGCAACAAAATTGTCATGGCAGCACTATGGATTGTACTTGATGCTTCAAAGAATGAAGGTCATTGAATACACTTTGGAGTTGCCAGCTAATTCACAAGTTTGCGCTGTTTAACATATCTCTCTTTTAGAAGAATTTGGCAAAGAAAGTTATACCTTTGTCAGAGCAACCAACCTTAGCATGAGATAAATAATTACTACTCACTACTTTAGGCAGGTGAATCAAGAATATGCGAAGGGGCTGCTGTAAGCCAAGTCCTAATGCAGTGATCAATGTTCCTAGTACAGATGCAAACCTAAGAAGATTCAAGTTCACCCCGTTCAGTCAACACAAAATTTCCTCATTTTGATTCTTGTACATGGATCATCTGAAGGCTTGTGGAATAATGTAACAAGGAAACAAAAGAAAAAGATTAGTTAAAATCAATTTCAAAACTCAAAGGAAGATTTCAAGGTAGCAAACAACATGATGTTTAACAACCCTGGTATCTTAGATTGATATACAGTCTTTCAGAGACAATTAGAGGTGAAAGAAAGTGACATCATGTTAGATCATAGGACTAAAGAACATCAAAACATATTGTTAGGATTCGTTGGTGGGAATATCTGGGAAATGAAATGAATTATCCTTTCTCATCTATCCTTCTGAATTCTCGAGCTCCCTATTAATCCATTTATTTTGGTTGTATCTTGAAGTTGCAACTATGGAGAAACTAATTTGCAACAACTACAAGGTATTAAATTGAAATAGATCATCCCTATTTTGCAATTCAAATTACATAGATATTTTGTTCCAATTCCAGGTCCAAAACCGTGACTTTTTTTATAAATCCTAGCTCACTAATTCAGAACAAGCATATCACTTCCAAAATAACACAAAAAACATCAATCGGGGCTTTTCCATGCCAGACAGAAAGAAGAACAGAGGAATAAACAAGAAAGAAAAGCAAATAAGACCTTTGCAATTTTGAAGATTGAGGTGACGTAAGGCGGTGAAACCAATGGCGATGACGGATAGATCTGAATCGGTGACTCCGGGATAAAAAGAACGTGATGCGGACTGAGAGAGATCGAGATCCTTGAGACGAGTGAAACGAGCAGCCATCTTACGAAGCATGTGAGGACCAGCACGAGCACAGAGCTTCTTCCTCTCTGTGCTCTGGAGATAAAGCCATCTCTTGCAGACAAGACCGAAAACTTCCTTATCTTTGTCGGTTTCTAGTTTACACAAGACTGCTCGGAGCTCGTCGTCCCTTAATCTGTGGTTAATGCACATCTCTTCTTCTTCTTCTGCGTGTTCCCCCATATCTTTCTGATCAAAATTGGAAAATCAGAAACCCTAATTGAAGTCTTCTGAACTCTTCTTCCTGTCTGTCATTCTGTCATTCTGTGGGTGCTTTTGGAGTTCGGATTTCGATCGTACGGTGTTTGGGATTGCTTGCTTAAAATATCTTATGTTTTTTTGAAGGACAATGCTATTTGCATCATTTGTTGATGGAAGTAGTATTTGCACCAAGAAGGTTCGGTGTTGAATGCAATGTTTTTTGTTTCAATCATTTTTTGTTTATATATTATTATTATTATTTTTTAATGAAAACATATGTCATTTCACTTGAAATATATATATATATATATGTTTTTTTATATATATATACACATTATCTTTATATATATATATATGTTTTGATTTTATAAATTTATTAAATTTATTTATAAATTTATAAAATTTGTAACTCTTGATTTTATTTTATTTTATAAATTTGTAACTTTTGATTTTATTATAAATTTATAAAATGTATTTTTATTTTTGTAACAACTACATTTTATTATAACTTTATAAAAGTGTAATTATTTTTTACCCGAATTAAATCGTAATTAAAGTCCCTTAGTTCACGCCTTCTTCTTCTTTTTTCATCTCTCTCTCTCTCTCTCACTCACTCTCAAAATCTCTTTAAATTCTCTCTAGATTTCCTCTCAATCCATTGAAGTAATCGACGAAACAATTACATATTCGGAATCTACGATTTGAATCCTTCCTAGAGGTATAAACTTCTTTTTAAATTATTTAAGTTGGTAAGTTAGTGTAGTTAAACTGGGTTGTTACATATAAAATATGATAAAATATACAATATGATAAAAAAAAAGTATAAAAAGTGATAAAATAGTATAAAAAAGTATGGCAGCCTTGTAAACCGGGTTGTTACATATACAATATGATAAAATATTATAAAAAATTGATAATTTTATTTTAGAATAATCGAATGTAATATATATTATTTTATGTTCTATTTATATGTTAAATCACAATATTTATGTTTTATTTTTATAATTATATAATTATAAAAAATTAGTAATATTTATATTTATAAATATTTATTTCTTTTTAAATCAAACCAAAAAGTAAAAAAAAAAACTTTTTAAAACTATATAATACAAATAAATAAAAATATATAATAAAAATAAACAAAAGAAAAAAAAAGAAAAGACAACAAAAAAACAAAAAAAACACAATCATATATCCAATCATTTTGATGCAAATAGGGTGAGAATCATTGCAAACCCCCCCCCCCCTCTAAATCTTATTAAACTTGTCTCATTATATTATATTGATTAGTTTAATCATTATGTTTTTTACTTTTATTAAATATATTTTTTTGTTTTTTTCTTACATTTTGTTAATATAAATAAAAATACATTTGTTAAGTGTTTAATAAATAAAAATATACATTAACGTTTTTTACCTTCTATTAAATATATTTATTTCTTATTTTATTTCTTATTTTTTGTTAAGTGTTTTATAATACAAAATCATAAATAAAAATACATTTTGTTATTGAAGTAACATTTTTTCTAATCATCACAAAAATACGAGATAAAAAATAATTAAAGGACAATAGATTAATATTTATTACATAAAATACGATAAGTCTACAAAATCTTTTTCGGAACAACGAGGAATGAGTTGTCTATAATTTTTTAAACGTCTCATATACATGGTTTCCCATGTAACTACAGACGGAGCTTTATGGCGCACCCAATATCGTAAAATTTGAGGCATTGGATGGTCTCCTTCTAAATTTACCATCACATAATGATTACCATTTACATGTGCAATTGTAATAATTGGATGTGATTGGAACTCTTCTGGACCTTTCCATAGAGGGAAGCAAGTCGAACATTTTCCATTGCTTAAAAAGTTGATGGTCACACCAAACCTGTTAGCAATCAAGATGTTTGTCTCTGCCATAACCATCCAATGTTGTTGTAGCACAGGCGAATCCCAGAACTAAACCCTACTGATATTGATTATCAGCAGACACCAACTCTCTCTTTCTCTCTCTCCTCTCCTTTCTCTCTCTCCTCTCCTTTCTCCCTCTCTATCCTCTCTTTCTCTCTCTCTCCTCTCTCTATCTCTCTCAACTCTCTCTCTTTCTCTCTCTCTCTCCTGTCTCTCCTCTCTCTCCTCTCTTTCTCGTCTCGTCTCTCTCTCTCCTCTCTCTCTTCTCTATCTCTCTCCCCTCTCTCCTCTCCCTCTCTCCCCTCTCTCTATCCTCTCTATCTCTCTCCTCTCCCTCTCTTTCCTCTCTCTCTCTCTCGACATCATTCGTGTGCTAAAATAATCAAAGTAATTTTAGTTAAAAATTAAACTATTTAATGACTATTTAATTAAATTAATTTTTGTTTAAAAAAATTAAAATAATTAAAAAGGGTATTTTGATCATTTACCAAAATTTCATTCCAATTCTGAAACTACAATCTGTGAACCAAACAGAAAAATTCAAATTCATTTAACATATTTCATTCCAATTTTGTCAACCAAACAGATGGTCAAACCTGACAAACATTTCATTCCAATTCCTTCAAAGTCAAATTTCTTTGACATATTCCATTTCATCCAAAAACATTTTGCAAACCAAATGCCCCCTTATAGTAATGATCATTTGAAGAATCTATCTCCTATTTTCTTCATTTTGAAAAAAGTTTTAGATAATTTGTTTGAAAAAAAAATGATCCAAAAATACAAAAAATCTCTATTTTATTTATTTTAAAAACGTCTGTTGGACATTCACTCATAAACGTAGTTGGAATCACATATAAGTGAACCGAATATTGGCACGGGTGTCATCCTTGTGGCCACGGGATGAATGTCCGCGGGCCAATCCTGTTTTTCGGAGATTAGTGTGGGCCCAATGTGGTCTGAGATACTCTTTCCAAAAAAATAAATAATAAGTGAACCGAAAATGGTATGTATAGGAAGAGCATACTAATAGATAAGGTATATCTATACTATCTATACTATATTATAAAGCAGACATAAAAAAAACTCTTAAAAACAAGGCTTAAAACTTAATGTACCGCTATTTAATGCTAATTACTTAAAAAACAATCATTAAAGCTGTATATACTACATTAATGTTATTTATTAATTTTTCAATCATTATCTCTAACCATTTTAACTCTCCTAAAATTATTTCCCACTTTAACTTCCCTAAAATAACTCTCAGCATAATTAAATATAGATTAAAATCAAATTTTAAATATAAAAAATCTAAAATATAATTAAAAAAATCTAACAGAATATTTTATAAAAAAAATTATATTATTAAACCAAAATAAATTACATTATATTATATTATTAAGTCTAAATTAAACAAATTTATATAAAAAAAAATCATTATCACTCTCTCACAACCATCCAAAATCGTAATATAAATCGACAAAAAACAAAAAACAAAAAACAAAAAACAAAAAACAAAAAATAAAATGAAACATTAAAATAGTGATTTATCTAGCTGCATTGCGCGAGTAGACCTCTAGTATTATAAAGCACGGATAAAAAAACTCTTAAATACAAATTATTAGACACAAGGTACCATCATTTTATGCAAGATTTTAAAATTTTCTTAATTTACAAGTATCAAAGCACAAGATACATATTAATACTGGTGGCTTAACACCCACTAATTTGGTATGTGCAAGACCTTCCTTTTATGCAGATCTTCTCATGTATCACTATTAATTAATATATTATATTACTATAAATTTGTTTTAATTATATTATTAAATATGTAATTGTTTATTTTTTCTAGATGTCATTAAAATATATAAGATAATAATTGAATTCTAACAAAATACTTAATTTTTTATATAAAACATATTATATTATTAAATCTAAATTAAAAAACTATTAAAAAAAATATTATCATTTTCTCAAAACCATCCAAAATCGTACTGTAAATCGACAAAAAAATAAAATGAAACATTAAAATCGTGATTTATCTTGTTGCATTGCACGAATACGCTTCTAGTTTCTTTTAAA
This sequence comes from Arctium lappa, assembly GCA_023525745.1. Lineage (NCBI taxonomy): Eukaryota > Viridiplantae > Streptophyta > Magnoliopsida > Asterales > Asteraceae > Arctium > Arctium lappa. Next base: position 23,219,119 of record CM042051.1, on the reverse strand, counting down.
ATAGAGAAGTAATAACTAAATATTTTTAAAAAAAAAATTACTTTCAACTTTAGCAGTTTTTTCTTATTTTGAATATTTTAATATATTAATCATTCCTCAAAAATATCCAATAAATTTAATATCTTAAAACATTCAGATTTCATTGGTTTGGAAACAACAAAAAAAATCATTTTCTCTTTTCATTATTTATTTTCGAGAATTCTTTAAATTCGATATTTTTATATTTCTTTTCCTATTTTCTTTATTTTGAAGAAAGTTCTTGAAAATTTGTTGGAGTAAAATAAGAACTCAAAGATGTTTTTTTTTTTAAAACCTCTTAATACTCTTAAGTCTGAATCGTTCAGACCTTTTTACATACCATCTTTTATTAATCATAACTAAAATAATACTTCAGACTTTAGACCTATTAAAAAACAAACGGCACTAAAGTCTTCAAATCCTCCATTTTGAAAAATATATTAAAAATTCTCTAAGTCCGATACTTTATACTAATTATAGCAACAAACCAGTTCTTGATTTGGTCAAGTCTAATCCATACCGGAATTTTGCTTTAACATATGTCAACGAAACAACATCGTTGTCTGAATTATTGGTCTAAAACAAGCTCAAGATTTGAGGAATGATTTGGACCGAAGTGTACAGTGTACTCGGTTCCCAATATTAAATCCATCTATGGCGAGAAGGGCCTAATTGGTTCGAATTTGCCTAGGCAAATTTCGAACTCAACATGGGTTTCTATTATAAAATCGGTCAACTCTCTAAAGGACAATGACATTGATCTCTTCTCTTTCTATAAGAAAAAGGTGGGCGATGGTGTTTTGACCGCGTTTTGGGATGATGCTTGGCTTGGAGATTCTCCTTTTAAAATTCAATTTCCTAGAGTTTACGCTTTAGAATTAAATAAATCGGCGAATGTCAAGTCTCGTTTGGAGTTAGGGTGTTGGGATATGTTTCTTCGGAGGGTGCCGAGAGGTGGGGTTGAGGTTGTCCAATTTAGTGAACTACAACAAATTTTGTCTACCTTTGTGCCTTCCTGTCAAAAGGATAGATGAGTGTGGTTATTAGAAGGGTCGGGTGAGTTTTCAGTGGCTTCAGCTAGACGTTTAATTGATTCTAGTTATTTGGAGGTGGATTCTCGTCCTACTAGATGGAATAAACTTGTTCCCATCAAAGTTAATGTGTTCGCATGGCGGCTGCACCTCAATCGGCTCCCTACTCGGATAAACTTGGATAAAAGAGGTATCGATGTTTTGTCCCTTTTATGTCCTAATTGTGATACAGGAGTGGAGGATTGCAATCATCTTTTATTTTCATGTCCTGTCGCTAAAGACTTGTGGTTCTCATTGGTCGTTGGTGGCGTATGGATATTCCGGATCTCCATTCTTATTCAGATTGGATCTCTTGGATCGACTCAATTCAGTTGAAGAAGGAGATTTTTTTGTGTTTTGAGACCGTCATGCTTACCACTTTATGGTCTATGTGGGTGTTTCGAAATGGTACTCTCTTTGGCAACCCGAAGCCAAGGAAGGCGTCGATTTTTGAGAACATCATAACCCATGCTTACTTTTGGGTAAATCATAGAAGTAGAAATTTGTTTATTAATTGGGTTGGTTGGCTTACTAATCCTTCCCTTGCCATTAATTCTATGTAAATGTTTCTTTTTCTAGCTTCTTGCTAGTTTTATAAAATTCCGTCGTTCAAAAAAAAACTCGGTTCCCAATATTGTCGAATTTCTAGTTTCAATTTCGTCCAGTTTTGTACTATTACATAGGTCTTATATTAACATCTGTTCAGCTATATAAATTAATATATATATATATATATATATATATATATAAAATACATATGAGCATGTTCAAACGAGAAGCTAAACATTTTGCGAGATGTGAGAAATGTGTATCATATATATGATTAAACACACGTTAGATTGACATTACATAATCGCTTAATCATATATGATTAAACACACTCAAAGGAAGTGTAATCATATATGATATTAAGACTTCTCGTCTTCTCGCATGATCCTTCGTGTGTGTGTGTGTATATATATATACATATACATATATATATATATATACATATACATATATATATATATATATAGGACGATAATCAAATGAGAACCACAAAAAGGTTGAAAACTGTGAGAACCGATCTAAGCCATAATTTAGTTTTGATCCTATGGTTTTAATTGAAAATTGTTTCACCACATGAAAAATGGCATAATTGTCATTTTGGTAACAAAGATTCACCATATGAAACATATACTACTAATTGAATCATAATAAAAATTATTATTTTTTATAAGGTTAATATTGACAGCGTTTCATGTTTATGCTATTTCATCAGATGAAACACACAATTAACCATATGAACCAAATGAAACACATAGATTCACCAGATGAAACGTACGAATTCACCACATGAAACATACATATTCACCACATGAAACACATGATTCAGATGAAACGCACAAATTCACCACATGAAACACACATATTCACCATATGAAACACATGATTCAGATGAAACGCACAAATTCACCAGATCTGGGAAATCAAACACAAAACCCCCAAATCTGGGAAGATAATTCCAATCTTGAAAAAAACCTAAAAAAACCTAAAAAACCCTAAAAAAACAAGAATTGTGATATTAATCAACTAAAAAACTCCATTGTTATTGCTAACAATATTCTTTGCAATGAAGAGAAAATCAAAAATTGAGAAGAGCTTGCTGGATTGACTCTTCATTCGATGAAGAACTTTTATTATTCTCTCACTAAATGGGGTTTAGAGAGAGAAATCAAAATTTCTGAGTAGAAATAGAGGAATGATTTGGAGGTTTTTCAGTTGGAAACGGTAGATGTAATCTTCCCGGTGCCAAAACAATTGAAACCCCAATCGAGAAAACTTTCATTCATCGATCCTTGGTGGTGGTCTGCAACTCTCGCCTTGTTATCCCTACCATCATCCTCACCAATATCCTCCGCCGACTGTAACACCGATAGATCAACAGTGGCGCCACTAGTCAGGCGGTGATTATGAAATCAATAATTGTAGTGTGTCGCAAAACCTAGTCTGCCATGGGAAGTTGTAGGAGGCGATGTGAAAGAACAGTTGTAAGAGCGATGTAAAAGAGATGTATATGAATTTATTGATTTAATATCTATTATACCTTTGAAATGTCTTTTTCAATTCTCAAAAATACTCTTGTTTTTTGTTTTAATTACAAAAAGCCTTTTTTTAATAACCATTGATTAATTCTAATCAATGGATTAGATTAGTTTTTAAGTTCTTAACCTTATTTTGGTTTTCAATAGATTTAACCCCTATATATATATATATATATATATATATATATATATATATATATATATATATATATATATATATATATAAGGAAAGGTTCAAACGAGAACACATGTGATTTTGCGAGATGCGAGAAATGTGATATCACATATGATACACAAGCTTAAACATATCAAAGGGGGTGTAATCATATATGATATTAAGACTTCTCGTCTTCTCGCATGATCCTTCCTATATAGATGTGTGTGTATGTGTGTATATATATATAGAGAGAGGCACCTTCAAATACAAACTTTTTAATGGTGCAAACCATGCAACCCACTTATCTACCACATATTTTGTTTTTACCTTTTTAATAAAAAAATGGGAAAATAAAATATGTGGTAGATAAGTGGGTTGCATGGGTTTGCACCATTAAAAAGTTTGCATTTGAACATCCCTCTCTCTCTCTCTCTCTCTCTCTCTATATATATATATATATATATATATATATATATATATATAAGGAAATGTTCAAACGAGAACAGATGTGATTTATGCAAATGCAAGAACACTTGTAAGTCCATCATTTTGTTTTAACTTTTAAGTCATAGTTTTAGAGGAATTGAGGAAACAGTAAAATATTAAATTAATATTTACCTTTTTTAGAAATATTAAAGGCATGCAAAAGTAAAATGGAAAAAAACTGTAAATCGAATAATGAACTGACAGAGGCGAGGATTGTTAACGTACGTGATCATCACCAGTTTTCAATTTATCACTACATTATCACATACACGTCATTATCACAGCAAAATCACATCATAAGAAGTCTAATTTATATTATTAATTATCACAACAAAATCATATCATTATCACAATATTATCATATCATTATCGACCACGGAGACATCGGCATAAGAATATTTGATGATACTAGCAACACTTAATATATAAAGACAAAGTAAATATAACAGAAAATTATTGATAAATAATAACTTATTTTCATTTATTCAAGTTTTTATTATGGGTCAAATAATTTGGAGGTCTAGAAATATTCTTTCATTTTCATAAAAAAAATGGTATTCTTGTTTGAATCCCACCTATATATATATATATATATATAGGGAGAGGTTCATTTGAGAAATGGTAAATATATGAGAAATAAATAAGTAATCTTAGCCATTCATCTGGTTAACATTTGCGGCTTTGACCGCGAAGCACCGGATAATTCCTTGTGTGGTCTATAGAAGGTAGAGGGGTAATTTCGTAAAATACACGGGATGAGTTCATATATGAATCTGTATGAATCACAAATATTCATATATGAATCTGTTAATTAGTTCAACTGATTCATATATGAATCTTTGTGATTCATACAGATTCATATATGAATCTTTATGATTCACAAAGGTTCATATATAAATCAGTTAAAAGAGTTCAGTTGTGAATTGCACTGGTTCATATATGAACATATAGTTCATATGTGAATTATACATGTTCATATATGAACACAACCCGTGTGTTTTGTAAAATTTACGAAATTGTCCTTCTATTTTTGGGATAGCCGCAACTTTTGACCGGTCAAAGCCGCAACTTTTGACCGGTCAAAGCCACAACTTTTGACTAGTCAAATCCGATCTTGACCATATGAATGGCTATGATTACTTCTCTATTTCTTATATATTTACCATTTCTCAAATGAACCAAACACTATATATATATATGTTGAGAGATAATCATTTGCAAACCTTCTAAAAGTTGAAAACAATACAAATACATCTAGGCCATCCAAATTTTTAATCAACGGTTGACGAAATTTTTAGATTTAAAATTATTAATAAAATAGAGAGAAAATAGGGAAAGGGTAGTTATGGAATGATTTTTAGATAATTTAAATTAAAATTTTATTAATTAATTTGAATTTATCTAACTATGGTTACAAGATTCCTTAATTTTCTTCATATTTAACTCAATCTCTCTCTCAAAAAAAATCCGGCCACCAGCACCATCACTTCGCCGGCGACCGAGAACCACCGTGGTTCTCCACTACTCCATTCGACGACCGCCGTGCGTCGCCGCCATCTGCCAGCTGTTGGTATTTCTATATGTATTTTAATAATACATATAATTTTACAACGGATGTTAAAAACTACAAAATCAACGAATGATTAATAATAATTCGAATATAAAGAAATTAACGGAATCAACTAAAGATAAATATAAACGAATAAACCGAAGATGATTCAAACGAAGCTGAGGCTCGTGTGTAAAACGATTCTCTTAAACAGATTCGTTGTCTGTTTCCAGGGTACAACAGCCAAAGCAGTAGTACTGTCGGAGATGACCACTTGCCTGAAAAGTCGTTGGAACTAAGCGTATGCCGTAGAGATATCAGAGAATCATGTGTGTGTTCGGTATTCGGTGTGTTTCGGAATAGCAACCGGACTCCCATTTTATATTGAAATCAAAACCAACACAATTAATATTTTAATTAATTGGTAATTAAAATATTAATTTTCGTATTCAATATGTTTGATTTCGGGAGTTACGGAAAAAAACTGAAACGGAAAAAAATGATTTAAAACCCGCGCGGGCCACTGTTTCGAAAAACATTCCAGTGCTCGGCGCTAGTGGCCGCGCAAGACACTGTTGGGGTTCACATTCCAGTGCTTGGCGCGGTTAGCCGTGCGGGTTCATCCGCGCAAGCCACTGGATCAAAACAAAAGGTTCGCAAAAACCACACTGCGCGAGTACAAGATTTCCGAGCGACATTCGTGTCCGCAGCAGGTCGCGCCACGCACAAGTTTGCCGATTTTAGCACGGGGAGGCAGGAGTTGGAGTAAAACCAATCAAAGGAGCTTGTAACCCCCTCCCACATTCATGGTTATAAACCAAAAAATGTTTACTACTCCTTCCTATGTGGGATATGTTCCCACACCCACTTGATTTTTGCCAATTTCATCTCAAACACTCAACTTTGAGCATCGATATCTCATTCACACATATTCCGTTTTGAACACATAATATATCGTTTCGAAGCTCTCATATAAGAGAACACAAACCCACTAAGAGTTCGATATATACAATATATATACATGTATTTAAATGTGTCCAAAGTTAGTAAAAACCATATTTTTACTAAAATTTTCCAACACCAGCAGCCTCCTTCGCCACCCCATGTACCGTGATCTCCTCCCCCGAATCTCCGGCGACTTAGCCCCGAATTCCGGTGAGTTTATGAATTTCCAAGTTCATACAATGTTTGTTCAAGTTTCATAAACTGATTTTTCGAAAATTTCTAGTTTCATATATTTTCATAAACGATTTCATATATTTTTCTCTCATATGGATAATCATATTTTTAAGTTTAATATATTTTTCTCCATATGAATATTCAGATTTTTTCGAAATAATCATATTTTTAAGTTTCATACAGTTTATCCAATATGAATAACGTGAAAATTTCAAAAAAAAAAATTATGAAACCAAAAAAACTTGAAACTTTCGAAAAAACAATTTATATATGAAACTCGAAAAAATTATGAAACTCGTCGAAAATGGGGAGGTCGCCGGAAGTGGGAGAATGTCACCGGAAGTGGATGGTGACGGTGGATCGTGAGAGAGAGGGAGAGGGAGAGATAATTAAGGAAGTTAGTTTTTTGCTAAAAATACAAAATTTATAAAAAGATATAAATGCCCATGTTTATATAGTTTGTAACCTTTAGAAGGTTTGTAAATGAAGGTGTAATATATATATATATATATATATATATATATATATATATATATATATATGAGATTAATGGGCTTAAATGCTTATTAGCATAGTATGATGTATTAAATAAATAAATCTTGGCATTATTATCAAACTTTAGATACCAACAACAATATTCTCTGAAATGCCAACTACAATATTCTTTGAGATGCCAACAACAATATTCCTTGCCCTAACAAGAATAGAGGGGCTTTGGCTCTTTGCACCCCTCTACAAACTCTTCCAATTTATATGATGTCAAATTCAATTATTATAATTATTATTTTATTACTCATTAGAGACATCATTAGTAGAGGGCAATCCAGTCACCTTACATGTTTTTCTTTTTTAAATTGAATGTATAGGTTTTTAAGGTTTATATACAATTGTGTTTAAAATTTTGAATATTATTTATATACAATAAAAATATATATTAGATAAAATAATATTATTTATATTATATATAGGGGTTTCTAAAAATGGTTAAACGCTTCATGCCGAATAAGGATTTTGGTTTGGTTTGGTTTTCGTTTAATTATTAATTTGGTTGAAACAAAAAATACATTATATTTTAATTATTTTATATCTTTTATCACTACACCAAATATCACTTAGGTAACAAATGAAAAATGTTGCTTAAGAGGGGTTTATATGTTGCCTAAGGCTTAGACAACATGCCTATGTTGCCTAAGCAATGTTGCCTTATCAATGTTGCATAAGAACTTAGGCAACATAGGCAAACAACATATGTTGCCTAAGCGGACTCCTTAAGCAACACACAACAGGTTATGTTGCCTATGAAAAAAACATATGTTGCACCCACCAAACACTAAGCCAACATTAGATTTATGCATGTGTTGCCTAAGATATCAACTTAGACAACATATTATATTTGCATATGTTGCCTTACACATTTTTTTTTAAAATCAAATTTTCTTATTAATTAGAATTTTATCAAATAACAAATAATATTACAAATTACATACATTCAAAAAAACTAATATACTACTTCAAATGACCAAATACAAGCTCTTCAAATGTCATCCCATCATAACAAGCTCGTTGGTTTGAATCACAAAAACGACCAACTTTCTTTTTGAACTAGTCCCTTCATCTCTCCACTCTTTCTGAAATCAAAAAACCTAATGTGAGACGGTGTTTTGATGCATCACAAAATCATATCAGAAATCACGAAATCTAAGAACAAGAGGGAATATGTTTGCTACAACAGCTTTAACATTAGCAAAAAAGTCATTGTTAGGGCAGGACAACATCGATATAATGCTCAAGACTATGCTCTCTACCTGCAAGTATTGCGTTTTCAATCAACAAATACAAAAACTTCAAACACATAAAACAGAAATATATTAAGCTCAAAACCGAATTCGAAATGAAACAAAACCTGGAACTTCAAAATCGAAATCGAAATGAAACAAAACCTGGAACTTCAAAAACGAAACAAAAATTCAGGAAAATGGAAATCGAACTTCAGAAACTAAAAAACCGAAAACAAAATCTGGAACTTCACAAACGAAAACGAAAATGAATTCGAACTTGAAAAACTTCATAAATCAAACGAAAAGTGGAACTTTGAAAACGAAATCAAAATCAAACAATACCTGGAACTTCAAAAACGAAGGTGAAATAGAAATCGAACCTGCAGAAAGAACGAATTTCTTGAACGAACCTGCAGAACCAAATCGAACCTACAGAACATGTTAACAGAAAATTGGAACTTTGAAAACGTAGACCTGTTAACAGAACGAATTTCTTGAACGAACCTGCAGAACCTGCAGAACCAAATCGAATCTAGTCGAATAGAACCAAATCGAACCTGCAGAGAGTTCGATGGTGTCAGTTCAGGTGGTGGCTCATGGTGGCGATGGTGGTTGCTCGTGGTGGCGATGTAGGTGGCTGTTGTTCGATCGAGAGAGAAAGAGAGTTCAATCGATGGTTGTTGTGCGATCGAGAGAGAAAGAGAGCTCGTGGTGGCGATAGAGAAAAAGAGAGTTCGACCGGTGTTGTGGCTGGTGGTGGCGCGTCTGGTGGCTGGTCGATACTAGAAACAGGGAGGGGGTGTTTTTTAACCTAATTTTTGGGGGATAGGGGGAAGAACGTGAAATAGAAAAAAAGGGGGAAGGGATGGCGGGTCATTTGTTTTTGTCAAATTTTGAGTTTTCTTAAAAGCTTTGATTTGTTTTTTTAATTTAAAATAAATAAATTTTTAGATAATAATAATTTTTATGTTAAAAAAATTATTTTAAATGTTTATATTCAATAAATATCTATATCTATACTATATTATAAAGCACAGATACAAAACTCTTATATACAAATTATTAGGCACAAGGTACCATTATTTTATGCAAAATTTTAAAAATATCTTAATTTACAAGTATCAAAGCACAAGATACATATTACTACTGCATGCTTCTAACACCCACCAATTTGGTATGAGAAATGGAGGCACATTAGGATGATGTGTACCAGATAGAGTTATTAGTCTTCATGAGCTATTAGTCTTCCTGGGTTTAAGTCCAATAGAGTTGAATGAAGGTCAGTAGATCCATTAAGTCCCAATGAAACTCTTTAAACCCCAATAGAACCCTTTAAAGTTCGATAGATTCATTAAGACTCAATAGAACCCCTTAAAACCCGATAGATCCATTAACGCCCAATGAAACATTTAAAACCCAATAGAACCCTTTAAAGTCCGAAAGATCAGTTAAGACCCAATGAAAACCTTTAAAGGCCAACTGGATCCATTAAATCCTAATTGGGTTCATTAAAGCCTAAATGGATCCATTAAATCCAACTGATACATTAAAGCCCAAGTTGATGTTGAATATTTTTGAAGACTTGAAGGTTAGATTTGTACGATTTTATTCGGCATGGTCTCGTAGACAGATCTGAACTATGACTAAGATACAAATTATTAAATTTTTGACTACCTATATTTAGTTATATTTTTGACCTTAGGCAACATAGAAACAAGAAAATATGTTGCATAAGATAACTTTCATTGATTTAAAAAAAACATTATACAAGTTATTACATTTTCAACTACCTATATTTATTTATATTTTTGACCTTAGAAAACATAGAAACAAGAAAATACGTTGCCTAAGATAACTTTCATTGATTTAAAAAAAAACATTATACAAGTTATTAAATTTTCGATTACCTATATTTATTTATATTTTTGACCTTACGCAACATAGAAACAAGAAAATATGTTGCCTAAGATAACTTTCATTTATTAAAAAAAAAATTATAAAACTAAGGCAACATAAGAAAAAATGTTGTTTAAGATAGTTGAGGCAACATATAATTATTCATATGTTGCATAAGGTATGACTTAGGCAACATAGAATTACATGTTGCCTAAGAGAAAACTTAGGCAACATATATTAGCCTTTGTTGCCTAAGCTGCTCTTAAGCAACATAGCCAATTAGCATATGTTGTTTAAGACAACATTTGGTGTAATGTAATAGTTTTTGTTTGATATTAGTTCAATTGTCGAGTATGAATGTGCGATGCATTTATTTGAAAGCAATGAACATTGCATTTGGAAAAATGGTCGTTGGAGGCAAGTGTCTAACGAAAAATTATGATATCTTATTCAGTTTACCCATTTACCGAACCGAATAATCCGAAACTGATTAAATTTAACCTTATTTGCATGGTTTGGTTATCACGTAGTTTGGAGAAGGTTGAAAAACCAAGTAACCTGAACTTAATTACAAGAAAATTAATTTAGTTTGCCAAATAACACCTCCTACACACACACACACACACACACACATATATATATATATATACACACACAAGGGCGGACCTATGAAGGCCCCAACAGGGTCTCGCACACCCTCTAAACTTTGAGGGGTCCTCCGGGATATTAGAGAAAACAAAGGGAAATCAACCAAAAAACTGGGAAATTTTTTCCTTGAAATCAACCAAAAAACCGGATTTTTTTTGGAAATCAACCAAAAAACTTTAAAAATCCTTCGAAAAGATGAAATTAGGCTAAAAAGCACATTGGTCGAGCTTTCAGAGATTTGATTCACCTTAAAAGTGCACCCAGTCAACAATATTTTTGGTTTCACCACTGTATATACTATATATATATATATACACACACACATCTTCGACCCTCCATCGTCTTCTTTTATCTCTAACTCCCATCTTCTTCCTCCAACATCTCCCGTCTAAACCGTCCATCTTCCTCCCCGTACACACATACACAAACCCTATTTGGGATGTGTTCTTCTTGTTTTTACAGTCCTGAATGAGAAGTTTACACCCACCCCCTTTCCCCTTTCTTGATTGCTACACAAACCATTTTCATCAGTGAAAGTGGTGGCCTGAGTCATGGCCGGTCGATGTTCTTATAATATAATCAAATCCAAACGGAGTTATGTGCAAAACGTACGATCATTTCATATGATTTCATCCTAGTTTATTCCACCTAGTAGGAGGATGATGATTTGTTATTTTTAATACATGAAATAACAACCTACTTCGTTGACCTCTAAATCCTTCTCCCATTACAGAAGTGCGATGAGCACTCTGCCCGATGACTCCGACCACCCACTCGCCACCCCCGCCGAAAGCGATCTTTAACTCTCACCACCATCGCCGTCTCCATCAATCCAAAACCCTAATTCATGCATTGACCCTCTGACATACTCGGATGTGAACTTCATGCCTCCGAATAGAGACAATCAATCTCAAAACCCTAACAAAGAATCTGAAATTGTGATGTCGTTGTCTACACCACTGTCGCCGCCATATTTGAAAATAACAGTGTCGAGTCCACAGAAAGAAGTAGAATCATCGAATTCAATCGTCGCCGTATTTAAGGACGTGGAAACATTATCGAACTGACTAATTGAGGCGTACCGGGGTTTTTTATACCTTCCAGGGGAAGAAAAGAGTGTAGTCGAGAGTCAAGTAATGCAAAAGCATGAGTTTGTTGAACAAAGAAGAAATGCATTGGAGAAATACTTGCAGAGATTGGCCGAGCATCTGATCATAAGGCAGAGTACGTGATGAGTTGAGAGTGTTTTTACAGGTTCAGAGAGATATTTATGTGTTTTATATAATTTAATACTAGAAGCGTTCTCACGCAATGCAGCCAGGCCCGTGCAAGAGCCTGTTACAAAGGTTCATTTGAACAGGGCCCCAAATGAACAGGGCCCCAAATGATAAATATTATGGGCCTATATTATACTGATTTTATATTTGTAGCCCAAATTCAGGAATCGGGTAATCCTTATTCCTTATCCATCTTGATGACTCGATTCACATTCATTATCGCCTATGAAAAAGTCAAAAAGCGACAGCCGACAATCGGCATTCAAAATTCTCAATCCATTCCTTTCTTCAGTCTCGCAATCTCCGAATCTCGGTTCCAAGTTCCAGCCCTCAATCGATTCGAGACTAATCTACCATCTAGACCTGTTATCGCCGATTGAAAGTCCCAAAGATGGTGATGGTCGATTCGATTCTTTAACGGCAAAAACAACGTCTAATTGCAAACGACTTCTTCTTCCTCCTCTGTATAATAAGACAAGTACATCTTCATTCTTCAATCTTCATCGGTGTCCGATGAATCTTCATTATTGGTTCTTTCTTCTAATTGCAAACAACTGCTTGGTTCTTTCATCTTAATACTATTTGGTGATTTGCAGATTTGGGAACTCCATTTTACACTTGGTTCTTGCTTCCAGTTTCTTAATAGATTGGCATTGGACACTGGACAGTGATTCAGTGAACAACAGTTACAGTGAGTCGATAGAAAGGACTGAAAGGTAATGTTACTTTCACTTTTTCAGATTTATTCAGTTAATCAGTTCTAATAAACTAATATCTTAATTCTTAAATTCAAATTTTTATGTCTAATGTTTAGTTGTTATTTTTGTGTAATTTACTAATTTAGATTATGTTTTTTTAGTGCTTGTTTAGGTTAATAGGTTTAGGTTATTAGGTTAATTACTTAATTGATTTAGAAATTATGAATTTATGATGAACAGTGAACACTGAACAAATTATGTTCATATTGTTTAGGTTAGGATTTCAAAATTAACTTATTATTTAGGACTCTATTCTCATAAGTCATAAATCAGAAATTTATATGGTTTATCTCATTTTGCAATTTGTAGTACAATCAAAAGCATTGGGCCTTTCATCTTTGGCACTTGGGAGTTGGGAGTTGGTACTTGGGAGAACCATTGAACCAATAATCAATATCATCTTCAAGTCTTACGGTCTCAAGTCAGGTTGTTTTGTTCCTTTACATCTTTTACTTATTTGAGTCTCATTATGTCTTCTAGATTTAGAAAATATGACTGGATGTGAAAAACGTAAAAAGAAAAAAAGAATTGAAGAGATAATAAAGTCTCAAAGAGGATCTCTTGATAAGTTTGTCACTAAAGAATCACAATCTTCTCGTGATAATCAACATGTTGATGCATTTGATGAAAATCCTAATTTGGAGAATTTGGTTGGCAATCAAAATGACTCTAATGAAGATATTAATGTTGATGATCCTACTAATGTTAATGCAAATGCTTCTAATGATGTTCTTGATGATACTAATGTTGATGATAATGCTTCTAATGATGTTCTTGATGATACCAATGTTGATGATGCTACTAATTTTGATGCTAATGCTTCTAATGACGTTCTTGATGATACCAATGTTAATGTTAATGCTTCTAATGATGTTCTTGATGATACTAATGTTGGTGATGCTACTAATGTTGATCATGTTGCTAATGTTAATGATACTTTTAATAATATTGATATATTTGATCCAAGAAATTGGGACTTCTTGGATTTTAAATGATTGATGTGCTAGTTGCTAAGGGTCCTAAAAGAGACTTGTCTGTTAAAAAAGGTCCTAAGGACAAATTTTCTAAACGATTTTCTGCCACATGGTATACTAGAATTTTATCAAATGGGGAGAAGTGTGATAGAGATTGTCTTGTCTATTCGGTAGAGCTTGATAAGGTGTTTTGTTTTTATTGTATAATTTTTAAGAAAAGACATGTAAAAGGTCAACTAACAAATGATGGATTTGGTGATTGGTCACACCTTAGCACTAGACTTAAAGAGCATGAAACAAGTATAGATCATGTAATGAATATGAAATCGTGGTATGATTTTCGCCTAAGACTTCAAAAGAATCAAACCATTGACAAAGTTGCTCATAACCAAATTGAGAAAGAAAAAAGTCATTGGAAAAAAGTCTTAGTAAGAATTGTTGCTATTGTGAAGTTTCTTGCAAAACATAACCTTGCATTTCGTGGCACTAATTCAAGATTGTATGAGAAAGGCAACGACAACTTTTTAGGCTTAATTGAAATGTTGGCCGAATTTGACACAACTATTCAAGATCATGTTCAATGTATAACTAATGATGATATGCATTTTCATTATCTTGGCAATAGAATTCAAAATGAGTTAATAGATTTGCTTGCTAGGAGAATCAAGTCTGAAATTATTAAAAAAGTAAAAGAGGCAAAGTATTTCTCCATCATTCTTGATTTCACTCCCGATATAAGTCATCAAGAACAAATGTCTTTATTATTAAGGTATGTAGATGTCTCTTCTAAAACTGTTAGCATTGAGGAGTCTTTTCAAGGATTTTTGGAGGTCAATGATACAACCGGCCAAGGTTTGTTTGATGTCTTACAAGATGAGTTAAAGTGTCTTGGTCTAGATATAGATGATGTGCGAGGACAAGTGTTAGGTCTGATTTTATAGTAATCATTGTATTTATAGGCTTGGTCAAATACTGTGTTTAGTGTCTTAATCTGTGTTGTATTGACCAAGGGTATTTAAGTCCCTTTGGTCTTGGTTGTTGGTAAGAACTTCACGCTCTTTCAATACAACACATACTTTGCGCTTTCATTGCTCTCTCTACTTTCTCTCTCTAGGATTTAGTGATCTTGGACTATCAATTGGTATCAGAGTTGTTCTAGATCTTGAGAGAATTGAGAGATTGTGCTTTTCATTCCTGAATTTGTAGAATTAATCGAAAATTTGATCGATTTTCTTGAATTATTCAAGAAAATCTCGTTTTCTTGATTTTTCATCAAATTCGGATGTGTTTGTGATCGAATTTTGTTGAATTTTGTTTCATTAGACTCATTTTTGATAGGAGACCATATTTGATTCATATATGTTTGCAAGAAAAACAGGTTTTGATTATCGATTTTGAGTTTTTGTGTTTTTCTGAAAACCCGTTCTTGCGTACTGTTACATTCTCAAAATATCGATTTTGTGTTTTTTAATCGTTTTTGGTGATTGAAATGTGTTAGAAACCTGTTTTCGTTCATTATGTGTGAATTTGTTGCATTAATTTCATGGTTATAATCAATTCTTGCGAGTTTTACTTGTTTTTCAGAGGTTTGCGCGAGTTCATATAGGTTTGCGCGAGTTCATACTAGTTTGCGCAAGTTCATATTGTTCTAATCTTTGTGTTAGTGTATTTCAGGTTTTCGTCTCAAGAAGTAACTTTTCACATTGGGTTATTAACGCAAAACGAACTTTGCGTATCCCGTGGATCACGAAAAGCTACTTTTTGTACTTCACAGCTTACGAGAAGTCCTGTTTGCGTAACAAGCTTCTAACGCAAAGTTCAGTTTGCGTATTCTGTTACTCACGCAAAGCCCAGTTTGCGTAATCTGCTACTTTGCGTCTCACTCAGCTCACGCAAACTTAAGTTTGCGTTTCCTTATGCTCAAGAGAACCTCAGTTCACGTCTTCAACTTCTCGAGAGAATCAAGTTTGCATCTCCTATTTTTCACGCAAAGTTCAGTTCGCGCCATCAACTAGTCACGCAAACCTCAGTTTGCGTCTTCTTCTGCTTGCGACAACCTCAGTTTGCGTCACTTGCTTCTCACGCATATCTCAAGTTTGCGCCAACTCATTAAAGACTTAGCATTTTTATGGATTTTTGCTATGGATTCTGACAAGTTCGCTTATCAAGCTCAGTTCTACAAAAGTGATCTTATGATGTCTTTGGGTACAGAAAATCGTCCACCAGTGCTGATAGATGAAAATGAGTTTACCAAGTGGCAAGATCGGTTCCTGAACTTCATTGAACGTCAAAAGAATGGAAATGACATGATGATCATTCTATCTGAAGGACCGTTTGAAAAACCCAAGTTGGCTTCTGGATTATATAAGCCTACTAAAGAATATTCAACTGATGAGTTGTCGGCATATCAAGTTGATCGTGATATAAAGGCAAATCTGATGCTAGCCTTGCCAAACTCTATATACAACATGATTGATTGTTTCAAAACTCATCCTAATCTGATGTGGCAACAACTTGAGAAGATTATGCTTGGATCTTCGGTCGCAACTCAACTCAGGCATACACGTTACATGAATAATTTTGAAGAATTCAAAGCCAAAGACGGGGAGCCACTGAAGACTGTGTATGACAGATTTTGTGCCATGATCAATGATCTGAGGAAAATCAAAGTAGAAAAGACTGAGCTTGAGACAAATCTGAAATTCCTCAATGCACTTCAACCAGAGTGGAATAAATCCTGCCACAAACTGAGGAATGATGTCAGAATTTCTACAATGCAGATCCAAGAGATGTTCGAGATCTTGCTAACTGATGAATGCATTGTATCTGAGAAGAAGGCCAAGCTGGAGAAAAAGAACAAGAAGTCAGTGGACCCCATTGCACTCCTCACGAGCCAGCTGGCAGAACAAGCGTTATCTGATAACGATTACAACGGGTCAACTGATGATGATGGTGAGGCTCTGCAGAAAGCGATGATCCTTCTCTCACAACACTATCAGAAAAACTTCCAACCAAGGTCGGGTTCTAACAATCTTCGCTTCACTTCCGGTTCAAGAGTCAAAGTGCCCAAGCCAAAGCTTGCTGCCTGCTACAACTGTGGAAATCTGGGTCACATTTCAAAGGAGTGTCGAGTGAAGAAGGTCAGAAATTCGGCATATTATAGACAGAAAATGGAACTGGCCGAGAGAAGAGAGAGTTGATCAGCTTTGCTAGCTGAAGAAGAATTCTGGCTGGATCACTCTGACAATGAAGCTGCAAATGTCGAGATCGCTCAGGTGTGCTTTGTTGGAGATGATCAGTCAAATTCTGATGATGACACTGATGAAGATGAGGTATATTCTGATTTTGATTACAATTTCATTACCTCTTAGATGAATCTTATTATAACTGCTTTATCTGATTTACGTTCACAACTTTTATCTGAAAAGAATTTAAATTCAGAAAAGTCAGCTTTGATTGACAAACTGAAAATTTCTTTGAAAGATGAAAAATCAATTTTGGAAAATAATAAATAAATTTTTCAAAAGAAATTAGATGATTTGGAAAATTCAAATAAGACTTATCTTGAGTCTTTGACTGCTATGACTACTTTAAAAGATGAATTTTTAGATAAAATAAATAAATTAGAAGAAAAACTATATCGAATGAACCAATCCGAACAAACAATTTTTATGAATAAACCAATGAGTGAAGAAGCTTTAAAACAAAGATGGGGACATGGTTTTGACAATCCTCATTGTTTAAACAAAGTGATAAACGAAGTTCCTACTTTATATAAATACGATTATCTAACTCTTGCTAGATATGCTCCTCAATTTAAAATTGATTGGATGAATGAGAAGCAAGTGTTAGAAATCGAAAATGAGAAAATGACAAATAACAAGAAAAAGGAAATTCCTTTTGTTTACACGTTTGAAAATGCAAAATATTTTCCTGAAAAATCAAGGAGAGGCAAAAAAGTTTTAAATGATATATCTCCTGTTAAATCTTCAATGTTAGATGATTTTGTTTATCCTTATGCTCCTAATTCTGTTAAGGAAAATATTTCTCCAATCATTTATGATTCTAAGAAATATACTCCTCCGTTAGTATTAGAAAGCAAAATCATTGATCTTGAAAATTAGATAGAAGATCAAAATATTTTAAAGGAAATTGAATCTGATATTATTATTTCTTTCATGACGTCTAGTCTTGAAGAAAAATTATTTTCTCAAAAACCAGATTCTATTTCTAGCATTTCTTCTATTTTTCAAGTAAACAAAAGTGGAGTTTCTAAATCTGATATCTTTTCTCAAAATAATTCTGACTCCGAGGTAAATTCAAATTTATTGTCTGATAAGATTGGTTGCTTAGGTAAAATTATTTCTTCTGATTTAAATATTAAGTCTAAAATTCTTGATGGTTCTTTTACGTTAAATGATCAGTATTATAAACCTAAGCGTAAAAGAAGACGGTCAAAGAAGTCAAAGAAACAAGATACAATTCTTTTTGACAGTTCTAATTTTTCTGATTCTAATATTTCAGATAGGACTTTGAGCAAGTCAAGGAAAAAGATTTGGCGAGAAAAGCGGACATCAGATGATTCTATGACTAAGGAGAATAGATATGTAGACAAACATTATAAAAGTGATTCATTTGCTTTGTGTAATAAAATTTCCAAATACTCAATAAAGCAAATGATTCAATTTCCAAAAATGTCTCATATTCTTCTTCTGATTCTAGTTCAGATGATTATGCTTTGTATTCATCTGATGACTGTGCTTATTATTCTGATGATCTTTCTCTTGCTTCTCATGTCAAATATTATAAATATTTCCCCATACGAACCGCAGCTAACTTTCACGGGCCCAAATTCAAGTGGGTACCCAAGTCTCATTCTGATTTAAAGTTGCAGGCATCTCATGCCAAGGGGGAGTAAGAGAAATATGGCTTTTGAACACAATAGTTCAAGACCCGGACTTCAATGTCAACATTTTGGCTTCTAAGTACATCAGCTTAGAACCCGTGCTTCAAAAATATTGACTTCTAGACATATCAGTCTAGGACTCGTTCTTCAAAGCTTTTAAGCTTCTGACTAATGAGAAACTGTGAGTACATCTATCTTAATTTCCGCTGCATTTATATCTGATAATGATGATTGTTCCAGTTTTCTCAAATGTTTTAAAAGAATCTGAGCATTTCATTTCAACTCCTGAATTTGTTCAATCCAATTTTTTTTTTACAAATGAGACACAAATTTCAATTTTACATTATGTGGAAGATAATATTATTGAATTATATTTTGTTTCAATTGAATATAGACTTGCCGATCAAATATTTCTATTTTTAAAAATCTCGGCATGTTGTTTTAAAAGTTTAAACATTTACAAATTTTATTCTATAAAGTAAAAGTTTTACAATTTTTCTTTCTTTTGAATAAAATGTGTGTCTAGGATAAATTTTCAAGTTGCTTTGTTTATATTAAAGTTCTTATATGTTCAAATTTCAGCTCTAACAAAAGTCGAAAAGTCAGCAACATGTTTGTAACTTTTGATTTTGCTTTAAAGTTGTGTGATTCGGAATATTTATAGTTTACAATGCTTAGAAAACCTAAAAAGTCGAAAATTTTGGATTGTAATGAAAATATGGGCTAAGCACTTAGACGTAAAACCTTGTGTTTGAGATGATTTTTAAATTCTTATAAATCAAAAATCTCTAAGTTTAAAAGTTTGTACCTGTGACCTTTCTGGTTTGGGAAAGTAAGTTATGTGGGATGCTTGTCATCTGGTCCCCTAAGGTCATTTGATATGGGAGTGATCGAACCCAAATCCTTCTATAGAATCAGATCGAAAGTCATGTTCTACTGGTATGGATGGGTTTAGGATGTGTCGATGTAGCCTTTCTGATCTGGGAGAGTAAGTTCCAAGGGGTGCTTGACACCTAGTCCGCTAAGGCCAACTGGTCTGGGAGTGGCTGACCCAAATCCTGCAATAGGGTCAGATAGAAAGTTACGTTTACGGCATGTTCTTTACTTAATAAACTTTTTGATTAAAAAGATGCCACAAGTGCACAAGCTTAAAAGATGCCATAGTGCACAATGCTAAAAGATGCCAATGAGCACACATCTCATGATACTTTGTTATATATTTCTGAGTTGCAATAAACCTGTAAATTTGTGAAAGTCTGAATTTTTGATGGCTTAATGTGATTACATGTAAAGTTATCTATTATATTTTTAGAATTGCATTTTCTTGAAGCTAATCGAAGTTCACATGTGAGCACACTGAATAGATTGATGAAAGTTTTTGAAACTAAACATGTCTTAATTTGATATGCAATAAAACTTGTTTCTGTATCCAAACACATACATTTGATTTCATCTGATGGATTTTATTGTGATATTTTACTAAGTAGAATTTTATTTGTTTCTGTTTAAATTTATATATATATTTAGTCGTTCAAAATACATATTCAGTATATTTTTCTTTCTACATTGATGTTTACATTCATTGTGTTCTCATATGTGTTTACAAATAGGTTTGAGCATTATTCAAGGGGGAGTGAAAAAGGAGAATTTTTTTCTTAATGATCATATCTGTTTTTGAGGGGGAGTATCTGATTCTCTATATGAATGCTAACTTGAATTGTCAAATTTAGTGCATTTGTGTAGGGGGAGTCAAAGAGCTCAACTGGTAAAAATTTTTAGACTTCAAGTCAAATTTGCGCCACCTTGGTGTAACGCAAACCTCACTTTGCGCAACCTTGGTGTAACGCAAACCTCACTTTGCGCCACCTTCTTGTCGCACAAACCTTCCCTATTTTCTTTGTTTCTTTGATTTTGCAGATCTTAATGTTAGATCAGTTTTTATAGTAATCATTGTATTTATTTTACTGCTTTCTTAGTATTATCTGTTATGTTAGTGCCTTGGGGTATTTAAGTCCCCTTGGCTTGTTTGTTTTGTAACGAACTTACACTGTTTGAATCTGAATATACTGTTACTTTCAAGAACACACTTTCTCTCTCTAGATTCTCTCTCTATGATCTTGTGATCTTGGTTCATCAATTGGTATCAGAGCCTCCAAGATCTTGAGAGGATTGAGATTTAGTGTAATTGCTACTGATTTGTGTGATTAATTCGGAAAATTTGATCGATTTTTTTTAGTTTTTCAAGAAAATTCTCGTTTTCTGGATTTTCATCAATTTCACTCTGTTTTGTGATTGAATTGTTTTGAAATTGATGTTTTTAGATGCGTTTTATATAGTCGATCTAGTTTGTTTCTTGTTGATTTGCATAAAAACGTGATTTGGTGCTTCGATTTTGAGTTTGAATATAATCTGAAAAATACGTGTTCTATTGTCTGTTCTATGTGAGTTTTTGAGTTTTAGAGCGTTTTGATCGAAATTGTTAACTGAATTGTATTAAAATCTTGTTTTCGTTCAATTTTGTGCAATTTGTTTGTACTTAATTTCATTGTTTTGATCAAATTAGCAGATTTGTTGTTGTTTGCTGAAATGCGGGTCATTCATATGAAATGCGGGTTATTCATATGAAATGCGGGTCATTCATATTATTAGTATGTGTATTGTTCTTAAAATCGTATGAAACTAACTTTTGAGTGATAGTGTTTTTCTCAGGTTGTTGATTATTTGGAAACGCGTTTCTACAAGTGCGTGCCAGCCTTAACACGCGTTTCTACAAGTTCGTGTCAACCTTAACACGCGTTTCTACAAGTGCGTGTCATCCTTAATACGCGTTTCTACAAGTGCGGATCACTCTAGACGTGCATTTCTCTTGGACGCGCATTCTTGAACACGCATTTCTCTACAACTTCGAGTATCTTTCTGGACACGCATTTCTTGGTTGGGCGGGTCATCAAGGATCCAATTTTCTCTCAATACGCATTTCTTAGTATTGCGGGTCATCAACACTTAGTTATTTTTTTCTGAATTCCAGATTTCTCCAATATGTCTCTACAAGCTCAACTTTACAAGAACGATCTCATGATGTCCTTGGGATCTGAAACTTGTCCACCTATTCTGATTAATGAGAACGAATTTGAACAATGGCAGGACAGGTTTGTTAATTTCATCGAAAGGCAATCAAATGGTGAAAATATGATGAAAGCTTTGACTGAAGGTCCCATGGTTAAGCCAAGGAAAGTGATACCAGTTGTTGGTAACACTCCAGCCACTGAAGTAGAAAAATCCCTGATAGAATATGATGCTGATGAACTTCTGAAATACCAAGCTGACAATCAGGCCAAGTCGAATTTGATACTTGCTCTACCAAGTTCCATCTACAACAGAATCGATTGTTTCAAACACAATCCTATGCTGATGTGGACACAACTGGAGAAAATCATGCTTGGTACTGCTATGTCTACACAGCTTCGTCAGACAAGATACATGAACAATTTTGAAGAGTTCAAAGCAAAAGATGGGGAGAGTCTGAAAAGTGTCTTCGACAGGTTCTGGACTGTAATTAATGATCTGTATAAGATCAAGGTAATAAAGAATGAACTGGAGACCAATCTGAAGTTCCTTAATGCACTCAAACCAGAATGGGAAAAATCCTGCCATCGCATGAGGAATGATCCCAGAATTTCCAAAATGCCCATTCAGGAAATGTTTGAAATTCTGATGTCTGATGAAGCAATGGTTCTGAAGAAGAAAGCTAAGCTGGATAAGCAGAAGCCAAAGACTGTGGATCCAATCGCTCTTTTAGCTAGCCAAATGGCTGAGCAAGCCTTAACTGAGTCTGCTTACGACGGATCAACAGATGACGATGGTGAAGCATTAGAAAAAGCCATGATTCTTCTAAGTCAGCACTATCAAAAGAAATATCAGAAACGGACAGGATCAAACAATCTTCGTTTTTCTTCTGGATCAAAGAAGGTAGAACCCGGTTCTACATCAAAGCCTTTCTTTCCCAAGTATGAGTCTGGTACAGCAGCTGAACCAAAGAAAGAAGAGAAAAAGGCTGTGACTTGCTACAACTGTGGCAAACCCGGGCATATTTCAAAGGAATGCAGAACGAAGATTGTGAAAGATGTGGATTTCTATAAGAAGAAATTAGCATTGGCTGAAAAGAAAGCAAGTGGAACAATTTTGTTGGCTGAGGAGGAATATTGGTTGGACCACTCAGATAATGAAGCTGACAATGTTGAGACTGCTGCGATGTGCTTTATTGGAGACGACAACAATGATGATTAGAATGAGGAAACATCATCTGATGAATCTGAGGTACCATCTGATTTTGATTTTAATTTCATTTCTTCACAAATGAATGTCATAACAAATGCTTTACATGATTTTCGTTCAAAGCTCCTATCCGAAAAACGCGAAAATCAAGAAAAGTCTGTTCAAATTGAAAAGTTGAAGATTTCTCTGAGAGATGAAAAAGCAATTTTAAAATTTATAAAAGAGAAATTTCAAGAAAGAATTGAAGATTTAGAATTTGAAAAGCAGACTTCTCATGATTCTTTGACTGAATTGTCAATTTTAAATCAAGAATTTTTGGATAAAATATTTGAATTAGAAGGAAAGTTATATAAACAAAATCAAACTGAACAAACAATTCATATGCATAAACCAAAGAGCTATGAGTCGATAAAAGAAAATTGGGGTCTTGGATTTAAAAATCCTCATTTTTTAAAGAAAGCTAAAATTGAGATTCCCAATTTTTATGATTACGACTGTCTTGGTCTTTCACACTATGGTTCTCAATACAAACCTTTTTGGACAAGTGCTAAAGAGACTACAATTGAGGAAGATAAAAAACGGATGAACAACAAGAGAATGGAAGTTTCTTTTGTTTACACTCAAGAAAATGCAAAATATTTTCCAGAAAAATTAAAGAAGAGAAGACAAAAGTTAAACATTGTTTCTTCAACTAAATCTTCTAAATCAAATGACTTCTTTGATTTAAATGCAGCTAATCCTAATAAGGATAATATTTCTCCAGTGTCTTATGATACTAAGAGATATATATCTCCATTAGTATTAGAATGCCAAATCTTTGATCTAGAAGAACAATTGGAAGAACAAGAAATTTTGAGAAAAATTGAAAACGATGTCATTTTTTCTTTTATGACATCGAATTTTAAAGAAAATAGTTCTGGTATTATCAAATCTTCCATCAACTTGTGTTCATCTGATGTTTCTTGCTCTGAGGTTTATCCAAATAAAATATCTGATCAGTTTGATTTTATTGATAAAATTTCATCTTCTAAATCAAATATTTTATCTAAAATTGTTGATGACACGTTTACGCTAAATGATCATTACTATAAAACAAAGCGTAAAAGAAAAAGGTCAAAGAAGAAAAAGAAGAAAGAGTTTGATATTTCTGAAAATTCTAACTTTTCTGATTCATTTATTTCAGATAGGCCTTTGAAGAAGTTTGTAAAGTCTGTTTGGCTAAAGAAACAGAGATCTGAAGAATTTGTTTCTATAGAGGATAAATGTGTAGATTTTCTTTGTAAACAAGACTCATTTTCCTTTTGTAATAAATCTACAAAATATTCTGTAGAGCAAATGTTTCAATTTTCGAAGAATAATTCTGATTATGATGATTGTGTTTCTTCTTTAATATGTGATGATGTTCATGCTTTATTTGATCAATCTCAGATGTTTTGGAAAAATAAATTTTTTAAAAAGAAAAAGGAAAGGACTAACAAGAAGGGACCCATATTTATATGGGTACCTAAATCTCAGTAATTGTTGATTGTGCAGCTAAATCAATCATGGTATCTGGATTCGGGGTGTTCCAAACACATGACTGGCAACAAATCTCTACTTACAAATTTTAAAGAAAAATGTTGCGGTCGTGTCAAATTTGGAAACTGCGAGACGGCTCCCATTCTTGGTTATGGTGATCTTGTTCAAGGTAACATAACTGTCAAAAGAGTAAGCTATGTCGAAGGTTTGAGTCACAATCTATTCAACATCGGAAAGTTCTGCGATAAAGATCTTGAAGTCTGTTTCAAGTCTAAAAGGGTTGCTGTAAAGAATAGTAGCGACATGAATTTACTTGTTGGAAAGAGACGATCAAATCATTATACCATTAATCTTTCCGAAGTAAAGGTTCCATCAGATGTTTGTCTTTTATCAAAAGCCTCTATTCATGAAAGCTGGGTGTGGCATCGTCGACTAGCTCATCTCAATTTCAAATATATGGATCGCTTGGTCAAGAATGATTCAGTGAGAGGTCTTCCAATCCTCCGTTTTCAGAAAGACCATCTCTGTCAGGACTGCGAGAAAGGAAAGATGAAGAAAGCATCTCATAAGCCAAAGCCTGAACATTGCACTGCGGACATTCTAGATCTAATTCATGTTGATTTGTGCGGACCAATGAAGACAAAGAGTATTGGGAAGAAGAAATATGTTTTGGTTGTTGTTGATGACTACTCCAGATACACATGGGTGAAATTTCTCAAATCTAAAGACGAGACACCAGAAATTCTCATCAACCTCATCAAAACCATTCAGACAAATAAGCAAAAGCAAGTCAAAGTTGTGAGATTAGATAATGGCACAGAATTCAAGAATTCAACTCTTCAAGCATTCTATGATGATCAAGGTATACAAAAATAGTTTTCTGCTGCAAGAACACCGCAACAGAATGGGGTTGTTGAAAGAAGAAACAGAACGCTTGTGGAAGCAGCTAGATCTATGCTTGCTTATTCAGGTCTCCCTTTGTCTCACTGGGCCGAAGCCATTTCAACTGCTTGTTATACTCAAAACAGATCAATTCTACACCGCCGGTTCAACAAGACTTCATATGAATTGATGAATGGTATCAAACCCAACATCAAATATTTCAAGTCTTTCGGGTGTAAATGCTATGTTTTGAATAACAGAGATAATCTGAACAAATTTAGTCCAAAGGCAGATGAAGGCATATTTCTGGGATATTCTTCTAACTCTGCTGCTTACAGAGTATTTCTTCTCTCAGCAAGAAAAGTGATAGAGTCGGTAAATGTCAAATTTGATGAAGCTGCCAATTTGGCTTCTGGACAACACAGTTCAGAACCCACTATTACTGGAAATTCAGCTTCTGAACAAATTAGTTTAGAACCTGCACTTCAGTCGACAAATCAGGATCCTTCTACTTCTCTGTCTAATTTTTCTGATCTTGATTTTCTATTTGAAAATTTTTATGATGATGTTCCTAAACCAAACACTGATAATGTGTCAAATGTTTTGAATCAGGAATCTGTGAGTGCATCAAATTCTAATTCCGCTGCATCAACCTCTAAACCAGATGCCTCTTCAGAATCTCCTGAGATTCAAGACATACCTTCTGAACATCATTCTGATCAAGTCTTTCATGAACCAGAAATTGCTGAAACTATTCATGAGGAGTCTGTAGGAGATGAAGTTGTTCCAGAAGAAAATGTTCAACAAGAAGTACAAACTACATCTGGTCAACAAGAGCATGAATCTGATGTCATGGAAATACCCCCTCCTCCAGTTGAAACCATATCTGTGTCATCTTCTGACATTATTCCTTATGAAGATCCTCCTCAACAAATAGAAGTGGTTCAAGAAGTTATTGATCCTCTCCCTCATACAACAAAATGGACAAGATCTCATCCAATCCATCAAATCATTGGGGATCCTCAAGCTAGTGTTTCTACACGCTCCAAGTCGGCTTCTTCCAACGAATGTTTGTACACTTGTTTTTTAAGCAAGATTGAACCTAACAAAGTATCTGAAGCATTGGAAGACCCGGACTGGATTTTAGCAATGCAAGAGGAGCTCAATCAGTTTGACGCACTCAAAGTGTGGAGACTTGTACCACGGCCAAAGGGTAAAAGCATCATTGGTACAAAGTGGATATTCAAGAATAAAAAGGACAAAGATGGTATCGTCGTTCGGAACAAAGCAAGGTTAGTAGCCAAATGATATCGACAAGAAGAAGGTATTGACTATGATGAAACATTTGCACCCGTCGCCAGATTGGAAGCTATCAGAATGTTTTTAGCCTTCGCTGCTTATCGCAACTTCACAGTATATCAAATGGACGTCAAGACATCATTTCTCAATGGCAAATTGAAAGAAGAAGTATATGTATCTCAGCCAGAGGGATTTGTTGACAAAGATCGCCCTGATTATGTTTATTTTCTCGATAAAGCTTTATATGGTCTGAAACAAGCTCCAAGGGCATGGTATGACGAGTTGTCAGCTTTCTTGATCAAATCCGGCTTCACCAAAGGCTCGATAGATACTACTCTTTTCATTTATAGAACTAATCTTGATATTTGCTTAGTACAGATATACGTAGATGATATTATTTTCGGTGCGACTAACAAATCTCTGTGTAATTGGTTTTCTGATTTAATGACCTCTAGATTTCAGATGAGCATGATGGGAGAAATCAACTTCTTCCTCGGCTTACAAGTGAAGCAGCTTCCAGATGGAATCTTCATCAATCAATCAAAGTACGTATTTGACATTTTGAAGAAATTCAAGATGGACAAATCTACTTCGATCGGCACGCCTATGGCTCACGGTGCCAAACTCGGATTGGATCCAGATGGAAAAGTTGTGGATCAAAAGACATACAGAGGGATGATCGGATCACTGATGTATCTTACTGCAAGCCGCCCGGACATAATGTTTTCAACGTGCCTGTGTGCCCGTTTTCAAGCTAAACCAAAAGAATCTCATCTTTTAGCAGTCAAACGTATTTTTAGATATATTAAAGGAACTCCTTATTTAGGATTATGGTATCCTAAAAGTTCTGACTATAGTTTGATTGCTTATTCTGATGCAGATTATGGTGGTAATCAATTGGACAGGAAAAGTACTTCTGGTCATCTCCAGTTTTTGGGTGACAGACTGATAAGTTGGGCGTCAAAAAAGCAAAATTGCGTTTCAATATCAACAGCCGAAGCTGAATACGTCGCTGCAGCTAGTTGCTGTGCTCAAGTGCTTTGGATGAAAACGCAACTTCGCGATTACGGGATGCTATACAAGACTGTGCCAATATATTGTGACAGCAAGTCCGCGATTGCGATATCAGTCAATCCTGTCCAGCACACCAAGACCAAACACATAGACATGCGATATAGTTTTATAAAGCATCACGTGGAAGAAGGTACTATTGAATTATATTTTGTACCAACTGAATATCAACTTGCTGATATATTTACAAAAGCTTTAGATGAAAAACGATTTAAGTTTCTGCTTTCAAAACTTGGCATGTTGAATTTAAAAGTTTAAATCTTTACAAATTTTATTCTATAAAGTTTAATATTTCAGATTTTCTTTCAGTTGAATAAAATGTGTGTCTAGGATCTTTGACAAGTTGCCTTGTTTATATTTAAAGTTTCATATGTTCAATGTTCAAATCTTTCAAACATCGAAAAGTCAGCAACATGTTTGACGCTTTAGATACTGCTTTAAAGATATGTGAGTCGGCATATTTATGGTTTACTTTGCTTGAACAACCTAAGTGATCGAAATTATAGATTGTAATAAAAATATGGGCTAAGTTATTCGATATAGATCTGAGTTATTGAGATGATTTTATTTTTAAGCATTTAAAATACAGAAATCCTTGAGTTTAAAAGTTTGTACCTGTGACCTTTCTGGTTTGGGAAAGTAAGTTCCGAGGGATGCTCGACATCTGGTCCCCTAAGGTCAATTGATTTGGGAGTGATCGAACAGAAATCCTGCAATAGAACCAGATTGAAAGTCATGTTCTACTGGTATGAATGGGTTTAGGATATGTCGATGTAGCCTTTCTGATCCGGGAAAGTAAGTTCCAAGGGGTGCTTGACACCTAGCCCCCTAAGGCCAACTGGTCTGGGAGCGGCTGACCCAAATCCTGCAATAGGGTCAGATAGAAAGTTATGTTTACGGCATGTTCTTTACTTAATGAACTCTTTGATTAAAAGATGCCAAAGAGCACACTCATGTGAAGATGCCAATGTGCACACAGCCAAAAGATGCCAATGAGCACACATCTCTTGATACTTGTTGATATATTTTGAGTTGTGATAAACCTGTAAATTTGTGAAAATATTAATTCTTGATGACTTAGTGTCTATACATGCAAAGTTCTTCATTTTATGTTTAGAATTACATTTTTCTTGAAGCTAATCAGAGATCGCATGCGAGCACACTGAATAGATACCTGCAAGTGTTTAACTCTGAACATGTCTTAACTTGATATACAATGAAACATGTTTCTATATCCAACAACTCACGTTTGATTTCAACTGATTGATAAATCTAGAATATTCTACTGAGTAGACTTTAATTTGTTTAGTGTTTAAAAATTTATATATTCAGTTGTTACAAAATTTATATTCAACATGATCATCTTTTAATATTGATGTCTCTATGTTTGCTGTCTGTGTTTTTGTCATATGGTTTGTGCATTTTTCGAGGGGGAGTGTATATCTGAGTTTTTTATCTGAGAATATTCTATTTTTGAGGGGGAGTGAATTTTTGCTGATTAATTACTTCATGTGCTGATCAGAAATTCATAAGGTAAGTATTTCTGAATTTACTATGCAAATTCTAAACTAATTTGATAAATTTTGTGCATTTGTGTAGGGGGAGTAATGGGGACTTATCAGGTATTTTTTTTTAGTAGTTAATATTTTTTTTAATAGTTATTTTTTTAGTGTTTTGTTTTTTGTTTTTTTAGAATATATAGGTGTAATAGTGTCTTTTCTTTTCTTTATTCTTTTTGAACGTGTCAGACTTTTCCCCTTCCCTCCATCTTCTCTGCGTATTTTTCTTCTTGTTTCTTTTCAGATTGTGCTTTTGGAAAGTTCAGGTATGTTTTTTTTTTCGTTATATGTTTGTAGTTTGTTTAGTGTTATTCATTCTATGTTTGTAGTTTGTTTTGATTTCTTTTTTGGCTTTGTATTGTGAGTTTTAACTGATATGCGTTATTTTCACTGTTCATCGATTTCTAAAACTCAGATTCAAGTTGAAATAGATCGATTTGCTATTTGGGTTTTGTTTAGAACTTATAATCGACATTCAGGTATGTTTTCTTTTACTTTAATTTCGTATTCAGTGCTTCGTTTTTTATTTTTTTGTGGATTTCGGGTTCGAACAGGCGTTTTCCTAGGGTTTTGTCTTTAAACAAGTCTAGAATGCGTTTCACCTGTGACCCGCATTGTAAGAAATGCGTTTCACTTGTGACCCGCATTGTAAGAAATGCGTTTCACTTGTGACCCGCATTTCTTAACAATGCGTTTCATTTGTGACCCGCATATGTGAACCCTCATAGTATATTTTGTTCTTAACCCGAGACCCTCATAGTATATTTTGTTCTAGTATCTGTTGTGTATTTGTTTTTGTTTGTTTTTTTATTTCAAGTATGCAATGCGTTCCATTAAGGACACATATTTCCTTCTATGCGTTTCCTTCAGGATACGCATTCCTCATAAATGCGTAACCTTCTTCTCCCGCAATCTTCATAATGCGTTTCATGAAGGACCCGCATTCCTCGTAATGCGTTCCTTTCTTCACACGCATTCCTCAAATGTGTTTCCTGAAGGACCCGCATTTCTTCCTTCGTGTATCCTTAATGACCCGCATTCCATACTTAGTATTTTTTTTTCTTTCTCATTTTTTTTTCTTTCTTTCTTTTCTCTTCTGTTAATCTTTGAAATGTGTTTTGTTTCAGTATATCATGACTTCTCAAACAAATACTGATCCAATGATTCAAGATGAGAATGTCATTCTTCAGGATCCGACTGATCAGGCATCTCATGATACTCCAATGCCGTTTGTTCCATCTGTTGGGGCTGATCTTTCTATATCAAGGCGAAATCCAAATGATGTGTTCCCGAATGTCATGTACATGCCATATAAGCATAACAATTACTTTGTTGATTTTGATCGCATCAAGATTCATCCTGTCATACGCACTATTCTTCGTGGACATCCGCTTTCTCAAGCTCTCTGTTCAGTTGCTGATGTTCCGGAAGTCTACGTCCAGCAAGTATGGCACACTATCACTAAGAATGAACTGGCACATCCTTATCGATTTGATCTCCAAATAGATCAATTTGATTCATATCTGTCTTACAAGCGGTTAAGGTTGATTCTTGAGCTTCCTGAACCTGATTCTAGACCTGAAAGGACAACTTATGATCAGTTTCCATCTAAAGAAGAAGTGTATGAAGGCATCAAACGACTAGGCTATATTGGTCAACTGAACAGGGTTGTAGACTTTGACAAGTCTAATCTTCCTCCTGTCTGGTATTCTTTATTTTCGGTCATCAACAGGTGCTTAACGTCCAAACACACCGGCACAGATAGTTCTAGTCTTCACTATCTTCGACTGTTCCATGCAGTAGTCTATGACCTGCATGTCGACTATACGATTATTTTCTGGAACGAGCTGTCTGAAATAGTGCAAGATAAGTTAACCAACAAGCGACGGAAGTTCATTCCTTTTATAAGGTTTCTAAAGCTGATTATTAGAAGTATGTTTCGAAGCAATCCGGCAATTCCTCGAAGATTATCTTGGCCGCAAGTTCAGGATACTGAGATGCTTTTTCTTACGAAACAGAAGAAGTCATTCACATTTTCTATGACCATTCCTTATGGTCTTATTGCCAATTATGCTGACATGACCGATCCCAGTGTCATTGATTATTGTTTAGAAAATGACTTTGAAGAGGCTGAACAGGAAGTACCTTCTCATGGCACTCCAGCTGGTACTACTCATGAAGAGCAAGTTGAAGCTTCTACTCAGGAAATAGTTACTACTGTTGTAACTACCATAGTGACAGATGTTGATCCTTCTACAGTTTTACAAGATGTTGCTACTCTTCACATAGAATCTGTCATTGCTGATATTGAATCTGAAGTTAATGTTGATATTAGAGAGGATGTTACTCTTGATGAAACGGTTGTTGCAGATGATGATGTGACAAATCCTGAGGTTACTGATGATGATATGATTGATGTTGATCTTGTTGATGATGATGCAACAAATGATGATTTTTCTGATAATGGTGATAATACAACTAGTGATTCAGATGCTGGTGATGATGATGATGATCAATTGCGCATGAAAGTTGTCGTGTTTTATATTAACCACAAGCGTACGGGTTGTGTAGCATACGGGTCGATCATAGGGAGCAGTGGTTTAAGTACTAATCCTGCTATAAATCATGAACTAGCTATGTGAACACAAATGACGGAGATTTTTATAAACTAAGGATTAATCTATAAATTAAAATACAACTATAAAACATAAATATATAAAAAAGACTTTAACTATTTATAACAAAAACTATGAAAATTATAGTAGAAGATTAATTACGACATATATTAAACTAAGACATAAAAACAAGATGGAAGTGGTGACACTCAACAGTTATATCAAGGTAGGGGTTTATCTTTCTAAAAACATTTAAGACCCTCTTCCAAGGTGAAACAAACCTTCCTAGTTAAGCAGTTTGACTACTTCCGTGACATCCGACTTAACTAGAAGCATTAAGATTTTGATAAAACAATTTCCCCGATTCCTACTTTTATCTATTTCCATGATAATTTTAGAATCGTTGGTTAATCGACCAAAAGTCAAATTCAAACTTCCGTTAATAATTCGATTTGTTAGATAAAGGGTTATCGAATAGTCGGTCTCCGATCACAACCCAACTTCCGTTGGTGATGAACCGTAAAACTAACCTTCGATAACCGTACCGTTTAACTTCGAGTTAACCAATTTCTCAATATAACCGCTGATTATCACCACACAATCTTATATGCGAAAAGAACTAGAAACGACTTTTATTGAATTAGAAAACTAAACAAAATATATATATACTAGATAATAATATATAACAGAAAATATAGAGGAAAAACATCAAACAACATTTCTACATATATTTATGAATTAAGAACATAAACGAGAAAGAGATACAATACTAGATTGATGAACACGAATGCAGAAATCCTCCGAGAGAAGAGTAAAATCGGAAGTTAACCCTCTAGAGAGAGTTTACTTCCAAACCGAAAACATCACACAAAAAAAAGGGGGGGGGGGGTTCTAAGGAGAGGGGATGGTACATATTTATACTAAAAATATCCAAAATATCTAAATAAATATCTCGACAAATATCTCGACAAATATCTCGACAAATATCTTGACAAATATCTCGATAAATATCTCGACAAATATCTCGATAAATATCTCGATAAATATCTCGCAAGAAGTAGAAAACATTCTGGACACAGCGCACGGGTCGTGCGTTTTTCAGGCTAAGGTGTGCACGGGTCGTGCGCACCACACAGAGGCGAATCCAGCTTTTGTTCTTTAATAACTTTTTCTCCACTTTTCCACCTTGCTTCCTTTACATTATTCGACATCCATTGTAACCGAACCGAGCGATATCAAATTAACCTTAAATTTGAATAAAGTCGTAAGTTTTCCGAATATGATCTGAACACGGAACGAATGATGGATGCAGTGCGATTTAAGTTAAAAATGCATAATTTAGGCTAAACTAAGATGCAAAACATATTATATTAATAGATAAAATATGTACAAAATTACTAGCTAACAAAATCCCCCAAGCTAAACTCTTCCTTGTCCTCAAGGAAGCATGTTGTTCACTAAGAAAATGGGAGACAATAACAAAGGAGACTAACCTTAAAAGCAACAAGATGAGCTAACCATATTTCCAAAAGAGATAATTAATATTTAAGTTCATTAATGCACAAACACAACCAATACCCGCATGTCAATTACTAAACGTAAGAAAATACAATTGTTTTACACAAAGGTTAACACTAACACGACACCTAGCTCAACAAATCACACACACACGACCTCAAGGGAGTTCATATACATACCGTAATCACTAAGGGAATGGGACAAGTGATCTTGCTGGATGGATACTCGCAGAATCCACTCAATTTCTCTCATGTGTATAAGGTAAGGTGTATACGCTCAAATAGTCTTCCCAACCAAGAATGTATTTAACTCTTGACGTTTTTGAAATGGTTCTCAAAATCTAGAAGTTTCCACAAAACTACACGTACAGAGGACTTTTAGGCCTAAAGGGATTTTTGGGTTAAAGGAAAGTCTTGGGTTAGCGCCTTTACGCTTTATCCTTTTATTTTTTTCTTTGGATCTTGGCTTATTTTGATAATAAATATAGCCTTGATCAGGGGCTAATCTAAATCAAGCTTCTTTCGGTTCCCTTTGTGAACCTTTTCTACTGCATTTCCCCCAAGCTATCTTCTTTTGTAATTTTTTTTAGCGTGTGCTGAAGGGGATGATAGGGGGTGCTCTTGGTGAGTTTATAGAAAAATGATGGCCTCAATGTAGTTTCATAGTTATTCTTAAACGAGAATCAAGTCAAAAACCTAGAGCTACGTTTTGGTGGAAGGTACCTCACAAGAAAGAATAAATTGGGATTGATTATAGATAATTCAATCCAAAACGACCCAAATTCTCACTGGGTGGGGTCCATCCAAGCAGTCACATATGTAATGTAGGGGGATTACGGTATGCGTACTAATCCTAAAGGTTACGTGCGATGATGTAGTGAGAAGTGCGTGTAAGTATCTTCCTAATAGTGAAACAATGCTTTCTATACAGTTTAGATTTTAACTAGCAACGAATTAGGTGATGTACAAGCAATGAACCTAAATGTTGATTATACCTAGTATGAACAGGTTATCTACATTTTGAAGCTAAAAAAGGTTTATCTAAAAAAAAATTTGATTTTTGATTTTATTTTATTTTTTGATTTTTGATTTTTTTTTAATTTTATATTTTTTTAAGAAACAAAAAGAGATAGAATGACACCTCCAAGCTAGAATTAAGCATTGTCCTCAATGCTTAGAGGGATGTTGCGGTGCACATGTACGAATGACAAAATTTAAATAAAAACCAAACCTATGTTTGTCCCAACACACTTGACAGCCCAATCTAAACTAAAACTTAATAAAAAAACAACAATGCACACAAAAGTAAAGAAAGGAACGAATTTACCGTGATTGAGATGAATATTTTCAGACTTGAAAACGGTAAAAGCTCCAATCATTTTTCTACAAATGCAACCTGAAAAGAAAGATTGCACAAATAAAACAAAATACCAATATATATATATATATATATATTTAATTTTTTTTAATTTCCCACGTATGAACAATACCTATTTAATAAAAAAAAAAATTCAAAAGAATTTTTTTAAAGAAAGATACTGGATACTGCGCACGGGCCGTGCGCATGAACAGTACCAGATTTTTTTTTTCAAAAGATTAATAATTTTTAAATTTTTTTTAAAGAAAGATACTGGATGCGCACGGGCCGTGCGCATGAACAGTACCCGAATTTTTTTTTTTTGAGGTTGACGGAAAACTCAAACGAACGCCTTACTCCTCACCGAGCCATGGTGGGTTGTGCAAACGAAAGATCTGGGTTGCGGAATTCCTGTCCTTCTTTCTTGTCTTTATCTCCTTCTCCTTTCTACGTTTCACCTACGTGCTTTACTTTCGTTTACGTGCCGTCATTCAGGTATGTTTTCTTTTACTTTAATTTCGTATTCAGTGCTTCGTTTTTTATTTTTTTGTGGATTTCGGGTTCGAACAGGCGTTTTCCTAGGGTTTTGTCTTTAAACAAGTCTAGAATGCGTTTCACCTGTGACCCGCATTGTAAGAAATGCGTTTCACTTGTGACCCGCATTGTAAGAAATGCGTTTCACTTGTGACCCGCATTTCTTAACAATGCGTTTCATTTGTGACCCGCATATGTGAACCCTCATAGTATATTTTGTTCTTAACCCGAGACCCTCATAGTATATTTTGTTCTAGTATCTGTTGTGTATTTGTTTTTGTTTGTTTTTTTATTTCAAGTATGCAATGCGTTCCATTAAGGACACATATTTCCTTCTATGCGTTTCCTTCAGGATACGCATTCCTCATAAATGCGTAACCTTCTTCTCCCGCAATCTTCATAATGCGTTTCATGAAGGACCCGCATTCCTCGTAATGCGTTCCTTTCTTCACACGCATTCCTCAAATGCGTTTCCTGAAGGACCCGCATTTCTTCCTTCGTGTATCCTTAATGACCCGCATTCCATACTTAGTATTTTTTTTTTCTTTCTCATTTTTTTTTCTTTCTTTCTTTTCTCTTCTGTTAATCTTTGAAATGTGTTTTGTTTCAGTATATCATGACTTCTCAAACAAATACTGATCCAATGATTCAAGATGAGAATGTCATTCTTCAGGATCCGACTGATCAGGCATCTCATGATACTCCAATGCCGTTTGTTCCATCTGTTGGGGCTGATCTTTCTATATCAAGGCGAAATCCAAATGATGTGTTCCCGAATGTCATGTACATGCCATATAAGCATAACAATTACTTTGTTGATTTTGATCGCATCAAGATTCATCCTGTCATACGCACTATTCTTCGTGGACATCCGCTTTCTCAAGCTCTCTGTTCAGTTGCTGATGTTCCGGAAGTCTACGTCCAGCAAGTATGGCACACTATCACTAAGAATGAACTGGCACATCCTTATCGATTTGATCTCCAAATAGATCAATTTGATTCATATCTGTCTTACAAGCGGTTAAGGTTGATTCTTGAGCTTCCTGAACCTGATTCTAGACCTGAAAGGACAACTTATGATCAGTTTCCATCTAAAGAAGAAGTGTATGAAGGCATCAAACGACTAGGCTATATTGGTCAACTGAACAGGGTTGTAGACTTTGACAAGTCTAATCTTCCTCCTGTCTGGTATTCTTTATTTTCGGTCATCAACAGGTGCTTAACGTCCAAACACACCGGCACAGATAGTTCTAGTCTTCACTATCTTCGACTGTTCCATGCAGTAGTCTATGACCTGCATGTCGACTATACGATTATTTTCTGGAACGAGCTGTCTGAAATAGTGCAAGATAAGTTAACCAACAAGCGACGGAAGTTCATTCCTTTTATAAGGTTTCTAAAGCTGATTATTAGAAGTATGTTTCGAAGCAATCCGGCAATTCCTCGAAGATTATCTTGGCCGCAAGTTCAGGATACTGAGATGCTTTTTCTTACGAAACAGAAGAAGTCATTCACATTTTCTATGACCATTCCTTATGGTCTTATTGCCAATTATGCTGACATGACCGATCCCAGTGTCATTGATTATTGTTTAGAAAATGACTTTGAAGAGGCTGAACAGGAAGTACCTTCTCATGGCACTCCAGCTGGTACTACTCATGAAGAGCAAGTTGAAGCTTCTACTCAGGAAATAGTTACTACTGTTGTAACTACCATAGTGACAGATGTTGATCCTTCTACAGTTTTACAAGATGTTGCTACTCTTCACATAGAATCTGTCATTGCTGATATTGAATCTGAAGTTAATGTTGATATTAGAGAGGATGTTACTCTTGATGAAACGGTTGTTGCAGATGATGATGTGACAAATCCTGAGGTTACTGATGATGATATGATTGATGTTGATCTTGTTGATGATGATGCAACAAATGATGATTTTTCTGATAATGGTGATAATACAACTAGTGATTCAGATGCTGGTGATGATGATGATGATCAATTGCGCATGAAAGTTGTCGTGTTTTATATTAACCACAAGCGTACGGGTTGTGTAGCATACGGGTCGATCATAGGGAGCAGTGGTTTAAGTACTAATCCTGCTATAAATCATGAACTAGCTATGTGAACACAAATGACGGAGATTTTTATAAACTAAGGATTAATCTATAAATTAAAATACAACTATAAAACATAAATATATAAAAAAGACTTTAACTATTTATAACAAAAACTATGAAAATTATAGTAGAAGATTAATTACGACATATATTAAACTAAGACATAAAAACAAGATGGAAGTGGTGACACTCAACAGTTATATCAAGGTAGGGGTTTATCTTTCTAAAAACATTTAAGACCCTCTTCCAAGGTGAAACAAACCTTCCTAGTTAAGCAGTTTGACTACTTCCGTGACATCCGACTTAACTAGAAGCATTAAGATTTTGATAAAACAATTTCCCCGATTCCTACTTTTATCTATTTCCATGATAATTTTAGAATCGTTGGTTAATCGACCAAAAGTCAAATTCAAACTTCCGTTAATAATTCGATTTGTTAGATAAAGGGTTATCGAATAGTCGGTCTCCGATCACAACCCAACTTCCGTTGGTGATGAACCGTAAAACTAACCTTCGATAACCGTACCGTTTAACTTCGAGTTAACCAATTTCTCAATATAACCGCTGATTATCACCACACAATCTTATATGCGAAAAGAACTAGAAACGACTTTTATTGAATTAGAAAACTAAACAAAATATATATATACTAGATAATAATATATAACAGAAAATATAGAGGAAAAACATCAAACAACATTTCTACATATTTTATGAATTAAGAACATAAACGAGAAAGAGATACAATACTAGATTGATGAACACGAATGCAGAAATCCTCCGAGAGAAGAGTAAAATCGGAAGTTAACCCTCTAGAGAGAGTTTACTTCCAAACCGAAAACATCACACAAAAAAAAAGGGGGGGGGTTCTAAGGAGAGGGGATGGTACATATTTATACTAAAAATATCCAAAATATCTAAATAAATATCTCGACAAATATCTCGACATATATCTCGATAAATATCTCGACAAATATCTCGATAAATATATCGATAAATATCTCGCAAGAAGTAGAAAACATTCTGGACACAGCACACGGGTCGTGCGTTTTTCAGGCTAAGGTGTGCACGGGTCGTGCGCACCACACAGAGGCGAATCCAGCTTTTGTTCTTTAATAACTTTTTCTCCACTTTTCCACCTTGCTTCCTTTACATTATTCGGCATCCATTGTAACCGAACCGAGCGATATCAAATTAACCTTAAATTTGAATAAAGTCGTAAGTTTTCCGAATAAGATCTGAACACGGAACGAATGATGGATGCAGTGCGATTTAAGTTAAAAATGCATAATTTAGGCTAAACTAAGATGCAAAACATATTATATTAATAGATAAAATATGTACAAAATTACTAGCTAACAAAAGTGTATGAAAGGAAGTCCAAGACACCAGAAGTGCTTGTCTCAACAGAAGTTATATCTGATGATGATTCTGTTCCAGTTAATCCTTCAATTGCACATCTTCAAGTTGATGAATTGGATACAACTTTTGATCAAGCCACTGCATTGGTTCAAAGTCAAGCTCCAGCAACTACATTTGCAGATATTCAGTCTACCTCAGCAGTTGTAGAGCTTACATTTGATCAAGCTCGGGTTTCTACTGATAAATTCTCAACTTTGAATGATGTAATTCGGCAATTATCGGATAGAATGGATGCTGAAAAGGAAGCACAAATTATGAAGGTAAAAGCTTTATTCAAAGGGAAGATGCCTGAGATTGATACTTCAGTGATTCCTACAGAGATTCCGTTCAGACGCCCATCTGGGGTTGTTTTAAGAGAGCCGTCTTCTGCTGTTCAATCTTCTGCTCCATCAATCATGTCTATCCCTCTACCTCCGTTGTTTACACAGTCAGTTGGTATCTCTTCATCTACTAGTATACCTGTGTCTTCTTCTAGCATTCCAGATCTTCCTATTTCAGAGTTGAAAGATTTGCTCTATGCTCGTCTTATTTCTATATCGCCACCAGAACATCAGGATCAAGATCTCATTTCTCTGCTTCGAAACTTCCAACCTACGCCGCCTCCAGTTTATTCGTCTGAATCTGACAGGATCTATGTTTCATCTACTGAATTTCAGGAATTCAAATCAGAAGTTAGATCCAGTTTATCTGATCTTCGTTCTTTCATGACACAGGCTTTTTCAGATCTATCTAACAAGATTGATCATCTAGATCAATCATGCAGGACTGAGGCTGGTCCATCTCTTAAACGCCGACATGACCAAGATGATCCTGATCATCAAGGTCATGAGGGGGAGATGGCAAAGAGACAAAGAACAGAAGGTTCTTCTGAAGCAAGAGAAGTTGGTCAAGAAGGAGTGGTTGGATATAGAGAAAAGAATGTTGATACTGTTCAAGATTGCAGTATTCAAGACTTAATGGATGTCATGATTGACAATACTGATGTAACTACTTTGCATAATGAATTTAATTTGTCTGAAGCAAATTTTAGTAATATGCAAGTTGTAGTTTATGTGGATCCAGATGTCTCAGGTAGAGCTAATGAAGTTGAAGAATCAGAAGCAGCAAATGATATGAGATCTTTCTTCGCAAACTTCATTGAGATAAATTCAGATGATGATGAAGAAGTTAGATTTGAGAAAGTTGCTAAAGTTAAAGAAAAAGATTGCAACAATATCATTATCTTATCTGATACAGAGGATGATTCGGTTTTCATGGATGCAACAGATACAAAAGAGGCTGAATTGTTATATGCTGATCTTCCGAGTCAAGGTGAGATTCCAGAAGTTGATCAACCTTCGTCTACTGCAGTAACTACTTCCTCTCCGACAACCAATATTCCATCAAGTGCATTTGAAGTTGGTGAGTCATCTAGAACTCAAGTAGTTATTCCTTCTTCTGAACCAGTAATTCCTCCATCTCTTCTAGAAGAAGGAGAAGCTTTAACTAGGCAGCAAAGGCAGAGAAATCTACAGCAAAGATATATGGCTTCTAGACTCAGAACTGCTTTTCTTGAAGATATCCAAAGCAATATCTTTGTTTCTAAAAGAAGGACACTTAATATATATACCAATCTTGGAGTAGAGAAAGAATCAGAAGCCTATCAGCATGAGTACTTAGCATTTATCAAGTGTCAGCGCAGAAGAAATAACACTGTTAATTCTCCTCATCTGATAGTTCGAGTTCTCAATGTTACAATTTGTAAGTTCTTGAACATTTGGTATCCAAATCTTGAAGTGGAAAGAAGAGACTGCAAGCGGTACATTTTTTCAGAGGCTGATTTCGTTGATCTTTCAATTGATGATATTGATTTCCTATATGATCACTTCAGGAATCTTTATCACCGGACTCAGGATGTTTCTCAAACTCTTTTTGTTCTTAAACGATTTATTCGACGGCAGATCCGATTTTTTTCGTGTTTTTGACTTCCAGATGGCTGTCGAAAGTTTTCAGCCTGTGGTTAATCTTGAAAGGCCCAACCAGAGTTTGCAGAATCTAGAATCATATCCATTATTCACCATTATCGAAGATCCATTCGGAGTAGTTTACAAGAACAACTCAAGTGAAAAATGCTTTCTACGATTTGATGAAGTTGAATATTACTCTGATGGAACTCTAAAGGTGATCAAACTTCAGTTGGAGCATCGTTTGCAAGAGGCTAGAAGAAAGTTTTTGGAAACAAGAAAAGAGTCATATTTGTTTAAAAATGATGAAATTCGTCTGATCCGTAGATCTTTGAATTCTATTCAAGATAGACTGAATCTCCGTTCAACTCTGCGACGATTGGAAGTGTTAGTTGGTCTGAACAGACTACGTCAAAGAGAAGAATGACAATGATCCTTTAAAGTCGTCTAGATGGTCAATGCTGTTTTTGAAGACCTCGACGCCAATGATTACTAAGGGGGAGATTGTTAGATCAGTTTTTATAGTAATCATTGTATTTATTTTACCGCTTTCTTAGTATTATCTGTTATGTTAGTGCCTTGGGGTATTTAAGTCCCCTTGGCTTGTTTGTTTTGTAACGAACTTACACTGTTTGAATCTGAATATACTGTTACTTTCAAGAACACACTTTCTCTCTCTAGATTCTCTCTCTATGATCTTGTGATCTTGGTTCATCACTTAACCTGTCTCGTCTCCAACATATGCATGACCAAGTTGATCCAGATCATCAAGGTCATGAGGGGGAGAAGTTAAAAAAAGTTAAGGAGATGATAAAGAGACAAAGAGCTCAAAAGTTAATCTGCTGATCAAGATTCGCTCAAAGATTCAAAATTTCTTCAACTTTACTTGTCTTTTGTTGTTCAAGCTCCGAACACCACAACTTCTTCAAGATCATTTAAAAGAGATGTGTCGTATAGAGCACAAGCTGATGAATCAACTGTTCGTTCAAGTTTATTCCAATCTGGTCCGATCTTGTCACGGCAGTAAAGACAACAGAGCTTAAAAGATGATGAGAAGAAATTTTTCACAAAGTCATAATGCTTTGCAAAGTCGCTTAGATGGTTCATGCTGTTTTAGAAGATGGATTTTGAAGACCACAGCGCCAATAATTACTAAGGGGGAAATTGTTAGGTCTGATTTTATGTAATCATTGTATTTATAGGCTTGGTCAAATACTGTGTTTAGTGTCTTAATCTGTGTTGTATTGACCAAGGGTATTTAAGTCCCTTTGGTCTTGGTTGTTGGTAAGAACTTCACGCTCTTTCAATACAACACATACTTTGCGCTTTCATTGCTCTCTCTCTACTTTCTCTCTCTAGGATTTAGTGTTCTTGGACTATCAACAAGGTTACGATAATGGTTCAAACATGAAGGGAAAACATTGAGAAGTACAAAAGAAACTATTAGATATAAATCCTAGAGCTTTTTACACCTCTTGTGCTTCTCACAGTCTTAATTTGACTTTATGTGTCATAGCAAATACTTGTGGTAAAGCTATATATTTTTTTGGAATTATTCAGCGTATTTATACAATATTTGCTAATTCTACTAAGAGATGACAAGTTTTTAAAGATAATGTGAAAGGATGGACAGTCAAGTCGTTGTCAACGACCCGTTGGGAGAGTCGTATTGATAGTGTAAAAGCTATAAGATTTCAAGTTTTAGATATAAGAGAAACTTTACTTCAAGTAGCTGAAATTGATAACGATTCAAAAATAAGAAGTGAAGCAAAGTCTTTAGCACAAAACGAACTTGGTGATTTTGAGTTTTTAGTGTCAATAGTGGTTTGGTATGAAATATTAAATGCCGTAAATTTGGTTAGCAAACAATTACAGTAAAAAATATGCTAATTGATGTTGCTATTGAACAAGTTAAGGGGTTGATTACTTTTTTTGAGAAATATAGAGAAACCGGATTTTTAGATGCTTTAGAATCGACAAAGGAAATTGCTACCGAATTGAATATTGATCCATTGTTTCCTCAAAGACGTGAAATTCGAAGAAAAAGACATTTTGATGAAAATCCGAGTGATACATCTGAAATTACTTCACAATCTGCAAAGGAGTCATTTAGAGTTAATTATTTCTTATATGTTGTTGATCATGCAATTGCTTCACTAAATAGGAGATTTGAACACTACAAAGAATATGAAAGTGTGTTTGGGTTTTTATTTACTTCCGATAAGCTGTGTTCTTTAGATAATGATTGTTTGAAGTCTTCTTGTACTAATTTTGAAATTGCACTTAAGAAACAAGACTAATCTGATGTTGATGGGAATGACTTGTATGTGGAATTGAAGTTACTTCAAGATTATTTAGCGAATCAAAAGATGGGACCTGATGATATTTTAGAGTATTTGAAACATGTTGGATGCTTTCCTAATGTTATTATTGCTTATAGAGTTTTGTTGACTATTCTTATAACTGTCGCATCTGCAGAAATAAGTT
The DNA here is from genome assembly GCA_023525745.1 of Arctium lappa. NCBI lineage: Eukaryota > Viridiplantae > Streptophyta > Magnoliopsida > Asterales > Asteraceae > Arctium > Arctium lappa. The sequence continues at coordinate 23,175,743 of CM042051.1, read as the reverse complement.
TCTCGAAGTTGAAGTTGTTGAAGTCGTATTTGCGCTCCACAATGACACAAGAAAGACTTAACGGACTTGCCTTGATAGCAATTGAAAGTGGATTATTGGAGAATGTTGATTATGAAGATTTGATTGACGACTTCATTTCGAAAAATGCTAGAAGAATGATCTTGTTTAAATGAAAAGTTCACATGTTACTATATCATTATAAACATTTTTTTGCCCTTTTAATTTGTAAAACATTTAGTACGCTATGAACTTTTATAATCTTTTATATTTATTTCTTTATTACTCGTTTTACCGTCCAAATGTGTAACAGGGCCCCCAAAAAGTTAGGAACGACCCTGAATGCAGCGAGATACATCACGATTTTAATGTTTCATTTTATTTTTTTGTCGATTTACAGTACAATTTTGGATGGTTTTGAGAAAGTGATAATGTTTTTTTTATAAATTTGTTTAATTTATTAATAATATAATGTTTTTTTAATGACATCCAGAAAAAATAACCAATTACATATTTAATAATATAATTAAAACAAAATTATAGTAATATCTATACTATCTATATCTATATCTATATCTATATCTATATCTATACTATATTATAAAACACGGATAAAAAACTCTTAAATACAAATTATTAGGCACAATATACCATCATTTTATGCAAGATTTTAAAAATCTCTTAATTTACAAGTATCAAAGCACAAGATACATATTACTACTGCAGACTTCTATAATACCCACCAATTTAGTATGTGCATGACCTTCCTTTTATACAGACATTTCCATATATCACTATTAATTAATATATTATATTACTATAAATATAAGTTTGTTTTAATTATATTATTAAATATATAATTGGTTATTTTTTCTAGATGTCATTAAAATATATAAGATAATCATTGAATTCTAACAAAATACTTAATTTTTTATATAAAAAACATTATATTATTAAGTCTAAATTAAACAAATTTATAAAAAAACATTATCACTTTCTCAAAATCATCCAAAATCGTATTGTAAATTGACAAAAAAAATAAAATAAAACATTAAAATCGTGATATATCTCGGTGCATTACACGAGTACGCTTCTAGTAATATATTAATTAATAGTGATACATTAAAAAGTATGCATAAAAGGAAGGCCCTGCACATACCAAATTGGTGGGTGTTAGAAGTCTGCAGTAGTAATTTGTATTGTATGCTTTAATACTTGTAAATTAAAATATTTTTAAAATCTTGCATAAAATGATGGTACCTTGTGCGTAATAATTTGGATTTAAGAGTTTTTTATCCGTATTTTATAATATAGTATATATATATATATATATATATAATATTATATTTATATCTTTATGTAAATAGACAAGATTACCCTTAACTTAACAACACTGTTCTAACTTCTAACGCCATTTACTTTAGGGACGAAAAAAGAAAATAAAGGAAACCATAGGAACGAAAAAAGTAATTTCTAAAGATTAAGGATGAAAATTGTTATAAACTACAAACCACATGAACGAAAATCGTAGATTACTCTAAAATAAATACGTGTGTCAAAGTAGGATTATAAACTTCTCATTTTCCCTATAATTTGTTTAATCAAAGTTTTATTATTCTAAATTTAAAAATAAAGGTATACTTTATTTTAGGTTTATTGATGCAATTTAGGATAAAGATAATGATAGATGATAAGTATGGGATTACCAATTATCCTTTATTTTAACGTGTTTATAAGTTGGTTATTTGTTATTTCATAGAGTTCAAAAAGGTTTAAAAAGTTTTATATATTTTATAATAACTTATAAGCTTGAATTTAAAGATAATCGTATTACTCAAATATCTTATTCTTAATAATTAATACTTCATGTGTTTTAGGAGTTTGTCAAATGCTTTATAATATACATTAGATACTCCCTTCGTCCCAAAATAAGTGTCCGCAATCAAGATGACATACAGTTTTAGACATGCATAGTTATTACATTTTTTTGTTAACCAAAGGACAATTTTACCTTATTTAATTTCTCTCTCTTCACAACTTTTTAGTATTTGTGTATTAATTAAGAGTAAACTTGAGAATCTTATCTACTTTGAAAGTTGACACTTATTTTGCGATAAACATAAATAAAACAACGTGGACACTTATTTTGGGACGGAGGGAATAATATATATATATATATATATATATATATATATCATAAATAAGATATTCTTTTTGTTTTGTTTTATTATATGGTTGCGTTTAAAAAAGAATGTCTTATTTTGGGACAGAGGGAGCACTATGCATACCATAAATAATAAAGATATTCTTTTTTGAAAGACAACCATAGAATAAAACAAAACAAAAAGAACAACCGAGTCACTATACATCGGACAACAAACAAAAAGCACACCTACCTTCTACCTTCTACAAGGCAGAGGAACGCAGGGAGGCAAGAAACCCAAACTAAGCAAAAAAAAAAAACACCCCACACACCAAGACAACAAAAAACCAAGCGAAAAAGAATCTGAAGCGACCAAAAACAACAACTAACCGAGAGAAGCCAAATTACAACACCACAAAGGCCAAGACTTACCACAAGCTTTAACACGATGAGAAAGCCAACTAAATGAGGCAAGTTATATCTCGAACAACAAATCACCTTCCTCACACGAGCTACTGAACAAAAGTTTATTCCATGAACTCCAAAATTAAAAAGAGGAAAATCCAAATAACGATTGTCCATAACTTTTGCTCAAAAGACAATGTAGTAGGGGACTTGGTCAAAACCAACACATCTGAAACTGTGGCTAAGTGAGGAGAAAAACCCCACCACTTATGAATCCTAGCCCACAATAACAACTGTGTTAGGCAGTTCGAGAAAACAGTGATCTACCGACTCAATGTCGCTACCGCATTGAAGGCAAAGCACCAAGTTAAGGTCAATCCTCATTTGATCAAGACGGGCACAAACGAGAATTTTTCCAAGCTTTAACCGCCAATTGAAAATATAAATTTTGGAAGGAACCAACTTGCTACAAATATACACACATTAAGATAGTGGAATAAACCAGATAAAAAGATTGAAATTTTTCGATACAACTATTAAAAACTAGAAATGTACTCACGCAATGCAGCGCGATACATCTCGATTTTAATGTTTCATTTTATTTTTTGTCTTTGTCGATTTTATAATACGATTTTCTTTGGTTTTGAGAAAACGGTAATTTTTTTAAAAAAATTTTAATTTAATTTTTTATGATAATTTAATTTAGGTTTAATAATGATGTAATTTATTTTGAGTTTAATAATATAATTTTTTTATAAAATAATAATTAAGTATACTATTGGAATTCAATGATTATCCTAATTATATTTTAGATTCTTTATATTTAAAATGAGATGTTTATCTTGTATTTGATTATGTTTATCAGTTAGTTATTAATTCAAACATGTAATTTTAAAATGTTGTACTCATGTACCATTATTTGTAATCCTAAATTTTTAGTAATATACATTAATAAACAGTACTTGATGCATAAAAATTTGTTTTTAGGAGTTTTTCTAAAATGCTTTATAATATAGTATACATAAAAATAAAATTACAATCAGTTGAACATTTTTTGATCTTTTGATAATTATCCGGTAACAAAATCCCGAATAAATATGTCGATATGTGTGTTAAATTAAAGTTTATAAAATTATTATTTTTCAATATAATTTGTTTAATTCCATGTTTTATTATAATTAAAATATTATAAGTTTAAAAAAAGAATATAATTTATTTTAGTTTTATTGATGTAATTTTGGATAAAGATAATGACAACTTATTATATATATATATATATATATATATATATATATATATATATATATATATATATATATATATGGATGGAGCCGAATTAACTACTTTTTGGGTTCATCTGGATTGTTTAAAATCATCTCAGATTAAATCACAGCCGTTCAAATTCATTTCACTCCATCATTATAACTACCCAGCCCAACTCGTTTAGCCCTCACGCCTTACTTTCTCTCCCACGAGCCTTCAATCTCCACGTTTATGGAGTTCCAACCCACTCATCCCTTTCAATCGGACGATGATCTCCCGATTGCATGACTCCACTATTTTTGTTAGATCATTTTTAGTTGTAACCTTTGTATTTATTTTACTTTGAGGGTATATAAACCCTTGTCTTAGTTGTTTTTGAGAACAACGGATTACATTTTCATATCTTGAATACATAACTACTTTTGGCTCCACATTCACTCTCTCTCTCTCTAGCTTTCTCTCTCTAGAATCTTAAGATCTTGTGTTCACAATTGGTATCAGAGCAGGTTAGATTTTAAGAGATTTGAGAGTAGAGTTCGTGTTAATCAGATCAATCGATTTTCTAATTCGTCAGATTTTTTTTTTCAAGAAAATCGTTTTCTGGACATTTCTCTAGATCTATGTTGACTTTCTGAGCGTTTTTCAGTGAATTTGAATTCTATTGCTTCGGAATTCAGTTTAGAACATGTTTTGTTCTTGATTCGTGCAAAGATTTGATCATTTTGTAATCGAATTTGTCAATTTTGTAATTTTCCAGAAAAGTTCTCGAGTTCTCTGTTCTTCACGAATTCTTGCTGAATTTGGATATTTGATCTATATTTGGATTAGTTTTGGTTTTTGAACCTGTTTCTAAGTGAATTCCGTGAGAGTGTTTTGAGAAATTTTGGACTTGTGTGATTTTCTTCGTTCGTAAACTGGACAGAATCGATTTTCGGTTCATTCATAAGATTTTTCGGGTTATTCATCAGGGTTGTCGATTCATTCTTCAAGGTTTTCGGTTCATTCATCTGGATTTTGTTCTTTTCGGCTAAGGTTTTCCGATAAGGTTTTCGGCTAAGGTTTTCGGCTAAGGGTTTTCGATCTTTTCAGTATCAAGCTTAGTCTTTTGGTTTCCTCATCAACCGAGAAGCTAAGTTTTTCGGTCTCTTATACAACCGAAAAGTTTGGTTTTCGGTTTCCTCAACAACCGAAAAGCGTGGTTTTCGGTTCTTATTTTTCTTCAGCCGAAAAGCTCTCTGCTACTATTCAGCATGTCTCTTCAATCTCAAGTCTATAAGAATGAGTTGATGATGTCTCTCGGGACAGATACACGTCCCCCTGTGCTTATTAATGAGAATGAGTATTCTCAATGGAGAGACCGATTTATTAATTTTCTTGAGAGACAACAAAATGGGGATTACATGGTTCATGCTTTAACCAATCCTCCTTTTGAGAGACCTGTCAAGATCATTCCAGCCACTGCTAATACTGAACAATCCACAATACTAAAGCCAGTTGATGAGTACAATGAAGAAGAATCTTTAAAGTACAACGGAGAAAGAATTGCTAAGTCTAATCTCATTCTTGCCTTGCCAAATCACATATACAATCGTGTAGATTGTTACAAGAACAATCTAAAGCTCATGTGGACTCATTTGGAGAAAATCATGCTTGGCTCAGTGGTGGCTACTCAACTTCGAAAAACGAGATACATGAACAGTTTTGAGGAGTTCAAAGCAAAGAGTGGGGAGGATTTGAAGACTGTCTTTGATAGATTCTGTGCTGTGATAAATGATTTATACAAGATTAGTGTGGAAAAGTCCCCGTTGGAAACAAACTTAAAGTTTTTGAACGCTCTTCAACCTGAATGGACAAAGGCATGTCATAGACTTCGTATTGATCCAAAGATTTCAATCATGCCAATTCAAGAAATGTTTGAAATTCTCCTGAATGAAGAAAATCTGATTGTGGCAAAGAAAGAAAAGCAAGAAAAGAAGAAGAAAGGAAAAGATGTAGATCCTATTGCTCTAATGACTGCAAAATTTACTGAGCAAGTTTTTGAGAATACTTATGATGGGAATATTGATGATGAAGGAGAAGCTCTTCAAAAAGCAATAATCTTACTTTCTCAACAATTTGCACGAAAGTTTCCTAACCGGGCCAGCTCCAACAACAATCTTCGACTTTCATCTGGGTCAAGGAAGGTGGATTTTTCTGGGTCAAAGACTATCTATCCAAAACCTGATCATCCAAAGCTTGTGGAAGAAAAGAGGGATGAGAAGAAACCTCCCACATGCTACAACTGTGGAAAAGTAGGTCATTACTCTAAAGAATGCCGAACAAAGGTGGTTCGAGATTCTACCTACTATCAAAAGAAGGCTGATATGATGAAAAAGAAGGAAAGTGGAGCTGTTCTCTTAGCTGAGGAAGAATCATTTATTGATTTCTCTGATAATGAAGAAGAAAAAGAGGAAACTGCAGCAATGTGCTTTATTGGTGATGATCAATCTGATGATGAAGATGATGATTCAACTGATGAGTCTGAGGTATATTCTGACTTAAATATTAAATTCATTAACTCTCAGTTTGATATTATCATTTCTGCCTTGCAAAATTTTCGAAAAATGCTTAAATCTGAAAAGGAAGTGAGTCAAGAAAAGTCTTATAAAATTGAAAAATTACAAATTTCTTTGGAAGATCAAAAATTGATACTAAACGATACCAAAGAAAATTTGCAAAATAAAATAAATGAGCTAGAAAGTTCAAACAAGACTTATCTTGATTCATTGACTAGCTTGACCACTTCTAAAAATGAGCTTTCAAATAACATTGTTGATTTAGAAGAAAAATTATATATGAGAGCTCAATCTGAACAAACAATTAATATGAATAAACCTCGTAGTTATGAGTCCATTAAAGAAAAGTGGGGGCTTGGATATGAAAGTCCTAAATATTTAAATTTAGCCATTAACAAATCCCCCACTATATATCACTTTGAATATTTGAGACTTGCTCGTTATGCTCCCCAATTTATAATAGATTGGATGAATGAACAGCAAATCTTAGATATTGAGGCTAAGAGAAGAACGGAAAATACTAGAATGGAACTCCCATTTGTTTATTCGCGTGAAAATGCAAAATATTTTCCTGATCCTCAAAAGAAAAAGAAATCTGGGATATTTTTAAATACAAACTCATCTAACAAAACAACTTTACCAAACGACTATTTTGATTCTTATATTGTAAACAAAAATGAGGATAGTATTTCTAAAACATCTTATGATACTAAGAAATATGTTCCTCCTTTGATTTTAGAATCTAAAATTGTTGAGTTGGAAAATAAGATATATGATGATTTTATTCAAAACAGTTTGGAAAAAGATATCATTTTTACTGTTTTTAAATCTAGTTTTAAAGAGAATGTTATTTCTGAAAAACAAGTTTCTGGATTTTCTGAGGTTTCAGTTGAAAATAAAATGGGATTTTCATCAAGTGTTGGTTCTCGGTCCAAGCTAGAAACGAAAACTGAATATTCTCGGTCTCAGTTGGAAACGAAAACTGGAATTTCTCGGTCTCAGTTAGAAACGAAAACATCAGTTTTCGGTTCATCCTTGGAACGAAAACCAGATTCTTACTCTTATCATTGTGATAATTTTACGACTTATGCTACTGAAGGTGAATCATATAAGTTGTCTGATCGAATGGATGATTCTTTGACTTTCAATGATTTTTATTTTTCAAAGAAAAGAAAAAGAAGACGGTCAAGAAAGTCTAAGAAGAAAGATAAGGATGAGTCTGATAAATCTGATTCTGATTCTTCCTTTTCAGATCGGCCTTTGAGAAAGGAAATCAAGATGGAATGGCGGGTGAAGAATAGAAAAATAGATGATATACATGTATTAGATAAACGTGATGATACTTGTAATAAAAACACATTTGCTAGTTTGAATAATGTTCAAAAATATTCTCGTGAGCAAATGTTGATTCTTCAACAGGATATCGCATGTTTGTCTTCTCCATGTGATCTATCTTCTATTACTTTACACATTTCATCTAAATGTACTAACTCTTCTTTGTTTCACTATGCAAAATATTTTGTGAAAAGTACATTTTTCTTTAACAAACTCATGGAATGTTCTAATAAAAAGGGACCCATTCTGAAGTGGGTTCCTAAATCTTTGTGAGTTTTTTTTTTCTACATGAATGCAGCCTAGTCATCTCTGGTATATGGACTCTGGATGTTCAAAACATATGACTGGCAATAAATATTTATTGTCAAATTTTAAAGAACAGTCTGGAGGTCGTGTGAGATTCGGAAACAAAGATACTTCTCCTATTCTTGGCTATGGCGATCTTGTACAAGGCAACATAACGATTAAAAGAGTTAGCTATGTTGAAGGCCTCGACTTCAATCTCTTTAGTATTGGGCAATTCTGTGATAAGAATTTGGGAGTCAATTTTAAATCAAAAAGAGTTACAGTCAAAGATGACAGTGGTAAGGAACTTCTCATTGGTAGAAGACGGTCAAATCTTTACACTATTGACTTCTCAACAGCCAAGTTCCCTTCCAAGACTTGTCTTCTTTCAAAGGCTTCAGTTCAAGAAAGCTGGTTGTGGCATAGACGGCTAGCTCATCTCAATTTCAAGTACATTGATCGTCTTGCTAAAAACGACTCAGTTCGTGGTCTTCCGACTCTTCGATTTCAAACAGACAAACTTTGCCGAGATTGTGAGAAAGGCAAAATGAAGAAAGTTGCACACAAGCCAAAGCCTAATTTTTGCACAAAGGATATTCTAGAAATCCTTCATGTAGACTTGTGTGGCCCAATGAAGACAAAGAGCATTGGTAAGAAACGATATGTATTGGTCGTTGTTGATGATTATTCAAGATACACTTGGGTTCGTTTTCTGAAATCCAAAGACGAAACCCCGGAGATACTTATCACTCTCATCAAGACTACTCAGACTAACAAGCAAAAGCCAGTTAAGATTGTCCGATCAGACAATGGTACAGAATTCAAGAACAACATTTTACAAGCTTTTTATAATGAACATGGCATCCAACAACAGTTTTCTGCCGCACGTACACCACAACAGAACGGAGTTGTTGAACGCCGCAATCGTACGCTTGTAGAAGCTGCTCGTTCCATGCTTGCTTACTCTGGACTTCCTATCTCTCTTTGGGCCGAGGCTATCTCTACTGCATGTTATACTCAGAATCGTTCGATTCTCCATCGCAGATTCAATAAGACTCCATACGAACTGATGAATGGAATCAAGCCCAATATCAAATACTTCAAAGCGTTTGGGTCAAAATGTTATGTTCTGAACGATCGAGATAACCTCAACAAGTTTGCACTAAAGGCTGATGAAGCAACTTTTCTTGGTTATTCAATTTCTTCAGTTTCTTATCGAGTATATCTAACTTCTTCGCGCAAAGTCATCGAGAGTGTCAATGTCAGATTTGATGAAGTTGCTGGTTTGGCTTCTGACCAGCCTGGATCAGAACCCGGTGTTATTAAGAATGCTTCTTATCAATCAAGATCAGAACCAGTGAAGATTTCTGATAATCAAGATTTTTCATCTAATACTTCATCTATTATTCTTACTGATCTTGATTTATTATTTGAAAATTTTTATGATGATGCACCTAAAACTAATTCTTCTAATGTTTCTACTGCTGTATTACAGGAACCTGGCATTGCTTCTACAAGTTCTTCCGCTGCTACACAAAATTCTGATGATGCAATTCCAGATGTTCCTGTGACTGAACTTCCTACATCAGCAGTTGAAATGGAACCATCCATTGTTATAGAGCTGAATTTTTCTCCACCAGTTCAATCTGAAGATGCTCCTGCTATTTCTGATGACTCTCAAACAACATTTCCAGATGTTACTTTATCTGAATCAGTTGAAGTAGTCCCTCCTCCAACAATTAATACTACTCAGATTATATCTTCTGATTCAGAACCCCTCATAATTTCATCTCATGATATTCAAAGTGTTCAAGATGAAATAATTCCTCTACCTCATACGACAAAATGGACAAAGGCGCATCCTCTTCATCAAATCATTGGTGATCCTGCTTCTTCGGTATCAACTAGGTCAAAAGTTGCTTCTTCAAATGAATGTTTGTTCACTTGTTTTCTAAGCAAGCTTGAACCTACAAAAGTTTCTGAAGCATTGGTCGACCCAGACTGGATCATTGCAATGCAAGAAGAACTGACTCAGTTCAAGGCATTAAAGGTATGGCGTCTTGTTCCAAAACCACGAGGAAAGAGCATTATCGGAACAAAGTGGATCTTTAAAAACAAGAAAGATTCAGAGGGTATTGTTGTCAGAAACAAAGCAAGACTTGTTGCAAAAGGCTATCGTCAACAAGAAGGGATAGACTATGATGAGACATTTGCTCCCGTTGCACGTCTCGAAGCTATTCGAATGTTTCTTGCTTTTGCTGCTTATCAGAACTTTAAAGTTTATCAGATGGATGTAAAGACAGCGTTTCTTAACGGTCGCCTAAAAGAAGAGGTCTATGTCTCTCAACCGGAAGGTTTTATGGACAAAGATTATCCAGATCATGTTTACATCCTAGACAAAGCATTGTATGGCTTGAAACAAGCTCCAAGAGCGTGGTATGACGAATTGTCTGCATTTCTGCTAAGCTCAGGTTTCACAAAAGGTTTAATCGATACTACTCTGTTTGTTTTTAGAAAAGATTCTGATATTTGCTTAGTTCAAATTTATGTTGATGACATTATTTTCGGTGCTACTAATCCTTCACTTTGTACTTGGTTTTCCGATCTCATGACTTCTAGATTTCAGATGAGTATGATGGGAGAGATTAAATTCTTTCTCGGACTTAATGTTCAGCAACTTTCAGATGGGATATTCATCAATCAAGCCAAATATGTCTTTGATATTCTGAAGAAGTTCAATATGGATAAATCTACAAGCATTGGAACTCCAATGGCTCATGGTGCAAAGATAGGCTTGGACCCAGATGGAAAAACTGTTGACATCAAGACTTACAGAGCCATGATAGGATCTCTGGTGTATTTAACTGCTAGTAGACCGGACATCATGTTTTCAACATGCTTACTTGCACGATTTCAGGCGAATCCAAAGGAATCTCATCTGTTAGCTGTAAAACGGATCTTCCGTTACATCAAATGAACACCATATCTAGGTTTGTGGTATCCTAAATCTTCTGATTATTCATTAACAGCTTTTTCAGATGCAGATTACGGAGGTAATCAGCTTGATCGCAAAAGCACTTCCGGGCATATCCAGTTTTTGGGAGATTGTTTGATTAGCTGGTCATCAAAGAAACAGAACTGTGTGTCAATCAGTACTGCTGAAGCAGAATATGTGGCTGCTGCAAGCTGCTGTGCTCAAGTGTTATGGATGAAAACACAGCTGCGGGACTATGGGATGAATTACAATAAGATTCCAATCTATTGTGATAGCAAATCTGCCATTGCTATTTCTGTAAACCCGGTTCAGCACACTAAAACAAAGCATATTGATATGAGATATCACTTTATAAAGCATCATGTCGAAGAAGGTACGATTGAACTTTATTTTGTACCTACTGAGTATCAATTAGCTGATATCTTTACTAAAGCATTGGATGAAAAACGCTTTAATTTTCTTCTGTCGAAAATTGGAATGCTTAATTTAAAGATTCAAAATGATTAACAAATATTGTTTAACATAATAGATTTTTTATAAATTTTCTATCTTTTGATTGCTTGTGCATGCCTAGGAAATATTTACAAGTTTATTGTTTATAAATGAGTGTTATTTGTTCAAATTTCAAAATTTCTGATCTCGAATGGTCCACTTCATGAAAATTTTGATATGTGTTTTAAGATATGTAGGTCAATATATAATAGTCATCAAAGCTTTGAAATCCTATTATACAAATTTTATGGATGATTATGGAGATATAGGCTAAACTAATTAGTTAGTTGATCCTAGTGATTGAGATGATAAAATAATTCATATTTCATAATACAGAAATCATTTAGTTTGATAGTTCATATCTGTGACCTTTCTGGTTTGGAAGAGTAAGATCCGCGGGTTGCTTGACATCTGACCCCCTAAGACTACGGTTTGGGAGCGGTCGATCAGAAATTCTGCTATAAAACCAGTTAGAAAGTCATGTTCTACTGATATGAATGGGCTTAGGGAATATCGATATAGCCTTTCTGATCTGGGTAAGTAAGTTCCGAGGGGTGCTTGTCACCTAGTCCCCTAAGGCTATTTTATGGTCTGGGAGCGGCTGATCAGAAAACCTGCTATAGGATCAGATAGAAAGTTATGTTTACGATGTTTTCTAGGCTTACTAAACTCTCTGGTTAAAAAGATGCCAAAGTGCACAAATGCAAAAGATGCTATAAGAGCACACTCATTTGAAGATGCCAATGTGTACACTGTACAAAAAGATGCCAATGAGCACAACATCTCATGATACTTGGTGAAACTGCTAAGATGTGATAAACCTGTAAATCTATGAAAGTTTTTTTTTTTAGTGTGAGTAACAGCTGCTTTTACTCTTATATAGTGAAATACATTTTTCTTAAGACTGGTCATTTTTTCTCATGTTTGTCCACCTATTAGAAGGATGAAAATCTTTGTTTTCGAACTTATATAAACTCTTTATGCAATATTACATGTCTATAGTTCCAAAAGCATGCATAGGATTTCATTAGATGGTTTATTTTATGAAAATTTTATTAGGTCAAATTTTATTTGTCAATTATTTTTATTCTTTAAAATACTCAGTAATTACAAAATCTTGTTCAATTTTATTTTCTAAAAATGTTGATGTAATATTAAATGATTTTCTTTTATCAATTTTTTTGTGTTTTTCTAGAAAACCCGGGTCTTTTAAACGTTTTTTCAAAATTTCACTTTTCCCAAGGACACTATTCATCTTCTTCTTCATTTTCTTTTTCCAGTCGGTCTTTTTGGGTTCCATTTCTTTTGAAATATCAGTTTGTCTTTGATTCATTTTCATTTCACTTGTATGTTTCGTGGTTCGCCGATTCTTCTACGAATCGATTTTCTCATTTCGGTGGTGGTGAAGTTCAGGGGGAGTATTCGAATCGTCTGGTTCTTCTAGATTTTAAGTCGATTTTTTGTTTGTTAACAAATTCCGCAGTACAGGTATGTTTTTCTACTCTTTTGCTTCGATTGAAAGGTTTTATGTATGCATTTTTGTAGGGGGAGCAAAGGAAGTTATTTCGATTTTAATCTGGAATGAGTACTTCACTTCTCGGTTCACTAATAACCGAGAACTTCACTTCTCGGTTCACTCATAACCGAGAACTTCACTTCTCGGTTCTTTCATCAACCGAGAACTTCACTTCTCGGTTCTCTCATCAACCGAGAACTTCAATTCTCGGTTCTCTCACTAACCGAAAACTTCATTTCTCGGTTCCATCCATTCAACCGAGTACTTCACCTTGGTTCACTCTATGTTTTGCCATCTTTGCTTCTCGGTTCATTACATACCCGAGAAGCTCATTTCTCGGTCTATGTTATAACCGAGAACCTCTCTTCTCGGTTCTTAGTGCAACCGAGAACCTTGATTTTCGGTTCTTGTTTCAACCGAATTTTACCCTTTTCGGTTTGTTCTACAACCGAAAACCTCACTTGGTTCTTTCAGATTGATTATGTCCTAACTTTTTAACTATGCTTACTTTTCAGACTTAATGGCTGATGTTCCAGTACAACAAGATGAGAATGATCTCTTGGATCATCTTAATGATCAAGAACAGGTTTCTAGGCTTCGTCCTATGCCTTCTCAGCCTTCAACAACTGCTGATCAATCTGCTCAAGGACTAGTTCCGGATGATTTTCTGCATCATTCTCACTTCCTTCCTTACAGGGGTAATAATCATTATGTTGATTTTGGACATCTGAACATACGTGGAGTGGTGAAAGAAATTTTAAGAGGACATCCCCTTGCTTATGCGTTGACAAAAACAGTTGATGTTCCTGAGGTATATGTGCAGCAAGCCTGGCACTATATTACAAAGAATGATACAGTAAATCCTCCGCATTTTCTGATAAATGTCGATCAGTTTGAATCTCGGCTTACTTTCAGAAGGTTACGTGTGCTTCTACAATTTCCAGACCCTGATTCCAGACCAGGCAAAGTTGTTTATGATCCGTTCCCTTCTGATCAAACTGTTCTTGATGGCATTATTGCACTCGGTTATAATGGTGAACTCAGGAAAGTGACTCAGTTTCACAAGGCTAAGCTTCCACCTCTCTGGTATGATTTCTTCTCTATATTCAATCGGTGCTTAACTTCAAAGGCTACTGGTACAGATAGCACAAGCATGCCGATTCTGAAGTTATTCTACTGTGTTATTCACGATCTTCATATCGATTATACTTTGGCCATCTGGACTGGTCTTTCAGAAGTTGTATATGCTAAGGCGACAAACAATAGGAGAAAGTTTATGCCGTTTTTGCGATTTTTGAAGATCTTTGTTCGAAGCATTATGGATAGCACAGAGAATTTTCCTGCTCGCACACAGTGGCCTTGCATTGCTGATTATCAGTGTAAATACTTCCAGATTCAAAAGCATACGTTTACAAATGAAGATCAATGGATGCCCATTCCAGCAATTCTTATCGTGAATTATGCAGATCTGACAAATGAAGATGTGGTCGAATACATGATAGATCATGATTACGAGATTCCACAGTCAGAGAATGCTGATACAGATGTTCAAGTTGCTCAATTACAACAACAAGTTCAAGACCAGGTTGTAGAGGAACAAGCTGATGAAGTTCAAGAAGTTGCAGAGCAAATTCAGAAACAACAACAGGCATTCCCTGTTGGTTCTCGTTTGGTTCAGGCAATCCCTGAATCAGGTTCAGATATTCACTTTGTCATTGAAGATGAACTTGAGGAATTACATGCTGATGATGATAATCAAGAGTTTGTTGATTTTCAATCCAATCAAGAAGGTTCTGATGATGAGTCTGTTCCAATAAATCCAAGTGTTGGCCATCTTGCTGTAGACGAGCTTGATCTTTCACTGAAGAAATTTTCTGCTGCTCATGAATCTTCTACTGTTGTTGTATCTACAACTGATTCAGCATTGGCTATGGGGTTCACTTCTTCTGGTTTGCAATCTTCTTCAAAATTAGACGTTGTTCATAATCTTCTACGGACAACAAAGGCTTCTATGGATGCAGAAAGGGATACTCAATTAGCCAGGATGGAGGCGTTTCTGCAAGGAAATCTGTCAAATATTGATCCTTCTATTATCCCTCCACAGTTGTTGACCGGCAAACCCATAGAACTTCATCTTTCTCATTCAGCAGCTCTGGGTTCTGCACCTTCACTATCTGCACCGATTTTTTCGTCTTCTACTATGTCATTGGGTATTCAATCTTCTTCTGCTCAAATGGCTTCATGTGCTACTATGTCATCAACTTTTGCGGGTGCATCTTCTTCTTCTACTCCTGCAGGTCCTCGTATTGATGATCTTTCTGTTCAGGAAGTAGCTGAGCACTTAAGAGCTCGACTTGCATCTATGGCTCCAGCAAATCAACAGTCCATCGATCTTTTGTCTCTTCTCAGATCTTTTCAGCCATCATTTCGACCACCTACAACTGAAGATTCTCTTTCTGTTTTAAGATCAGATTTTGAGAAATTTAGAGATGAGGTACAGTTAGGTTTGGGTCAGTTGCAATCCACTGTTTTTGCTATTGCTCAACACTTGCAGGTTCCAAATGTCTCGTGTCGTGCTGAAGCTGGACCATCTAACAAGCGTTCACATGATCATGATGATTCTCACCCTGATCATGAGGGGGAGAAAAAGAGACGCTTGGATGAGTCTGCAGCTGATCTTTCTAAAGAAAATAAAGCAGAAACTGCTCCAAGTGAAACATGCTCTGCTGATAAAGAAAAGCCTAAAGAAGCAGAAACAGAAATGCAGTCTATGTTTGAAGACATGTTGAGCAAAGTAAATCTTCCAGAGACTGACATTTCTACAGAAAACAATTTACAACTGGTACTTTATGTTGATCCAGATTCTGAGCCAGTTTCTTCTGTTATACCAAAATCTGTGAATATGACTGAGGCTGAAGCGTTTGAGAATTTCAGAGCATCTTACGAAAATGTTATTGATGTGGATTCTGAAAATGAAATTGATGCCAAGTTTGAAAGCTTTTGGAAAGTCAAAGAAGAAGAAGAAGAAGATGATGATGATAGTGATACGGATGTATTGTATGCAGATCTTTCATCTCAAGAAGTTAGATTTCCTTTTCAAGATGAACAGAATTCTCCACAAGATGATTCTTCTCAGATTCAGTCTGAAGCTGTTTCAAATCCTTTGATTGTCTCTACAACTCTTATATCTTCTACATCAGTTGTCTCTGAGCCTCCAGCAATTGTTTCTAATGTGTCTATTCCAGTTATGATTCCACCTACCAAGATTCCTCGTGCTCCAACAAGTAAATCTGGTAAGTCAGTGGATCCTAATTTTATGGCTCCTGATTTTATTCCAGAAAATCTTAGATCTTCAGGAATTCCTATTTCAAGGGAGCATAGACGACAAAGGTTTGAGGCTAGAGATATGAGACAGGTTTTTCGAAATGTATACCTTGAAGATACTCACAGAAGTATTTTTGTGAAACACAAGACTGCTTTAAGTTTTGAGTTTTTCTTGGGCATTGAAAAAGAGTCTGATCTTGTTAAACATAACTATTTGATGGCCATGAGGTATTTGAGACAAGGGAAAGAAACAGTATATTCTGAGAAGGGGATTGTACAAGTTAAATGTGTTTCAATGTTCAACATATTCAACATCTGGGTTTCTAATTTCACTGTTCAACGAAGAGACTGCAAAGACTATACATTCACAGAAGCAGATTTTAATGAAGTTCATGTGGATGATATTGAGTTTCTATTCAATTTCTTCAGCTCTCTCAATGAACGATCAGATGATATGAATAGAGCCTTCAACACTGTCAGAAGACATATTATCAGAACAATTCGCTTTTATAGCTTATTTGACTTTCAGTTGGGTGTTGAAAATCATCAACCTACAGTCAACTTGCACAAGCCAAAACAGAAGCTCGACAACATTGAAAGTTTCTTATTATTTACTGTTGTTGATGAACCGTATGGTGTGGTGTACAGAAACTTGAAGGGTCGTCATTGTTTTATGAGATTTGAAGAAGTCTGCAAGTATTCTGATGGAACTTTGAAGCTTATCAAGATGCATCTAATTCAGAAGTTGAATTATGAAAAGCAGAATGTGGCAAACAGACAGAGATTCAATTTTTATCCACAAAAGGAAGGAAACAAAGAGTTACTGAGATTGGAGAAGGCAATTGATGTAATTCAAGACCGAATCAACTTTCGAAATGCTTTACGTCGCCTTGAAGCTCAAGTAGATATCAGAAGATTTTCTTGATTTTAGAGCTCGGTGTCAAAGGTTACAAAGGGGGAGATTGTTAGATCATTTTTAGTTGTAACCTTTGTATTTATTTTACTTTGAGGGTATATAAACCCTTGTCTTAGTTGTTTTTGAGAACAACGGATTACATTTTCATATCTTGAATACATAACTACTTTTGGCTCCACATTCTCTCTCTCTCTCTAGCTTTGTCTCTCTAGAATCTTAAGATCTTGTGTTCACAATTTTCTCTCACACGATTCCACTCCTATTTTCTCTCCCGCCTTCAACCTCATGGAGTTCCAACTCCCCCAAATTACAACTATAAAATTGCTTCTGCTATTTGGAATTGCCATTCTTCACATCCGACATCATCAATCTGCGAATTGTCGTTCTTCAATTTGGCCCAGAAAGATTTCGCAAAGGTGAGTATTTTGCATTTTCCCCATTTGTATTTTGCATTTGTTGTGTGACTGGTCTACCCATTAAGAGTATTATAAGAACAATGGGACATTCTGTTTTATGAATGTTTTTCATATAAGATGCTTCTCATGAAAGTAAGTTTGCAATTTTGGAATGAAGAAGATTTTCTTCCATTTCCTTCATAAGCAAGTTTGCCTATAACTTAAAAGCCCATGGTCTTATTTTTGGTTTCTATTAGTGCTGATATTTTTTTACGTTTTGTTTAGGGTTTAAGTTTGGCAATGATCAAGAACTCTCAAAGGGCTATGCAATGTAGTTTGAAACATGTGATTGTGGGAATAATTTGAATTTAGTTTATGTTTTCTCTTTGGTTTTAATTTAGGTTTTTTGTTTTCAATTGATTATGAACTGGTGAGATTTGGTTTGAGTCATGATTCCAATTTGGTTTGAAAACCTCAATACCAAAATTGAACTGGAAAGTCAATAGATATTTGGTTTTGTTTGCAACTTTGCACAATCCCCAACTTTGATCAACAGAGCCTAGGGCATTTTGTTGGAAGTATGTGTTTGTAGTTTTTCAAATTTTGATCAATCATGTAAAATAAAACCCCTAATTTTAGAATCAGCGTTTTCTGCTTTTCTTTTCTTTTTTATCAGGAATGGTTGTGGTCATCGTTTGTCTTGTCGCGGGGTGCAGGTGGTAGGTGTAACACCCTCAAAAAATAACAGAGCAACTAATTTAAAACTTCCAAATTATACAACAAAAAGGATATAATCTATTTTATAATCATCACTTGAGACACCTCAAAAGAATATTGGATTTAACTTTAACAACTAAAAGGTCAAGTCTCGCATAAAGACTAATCAAAGTCGGGTGTTATTAAAACCCCAAAGAAATAGTTGCTCTTATCAACGACTAACGCGAAAGACTTCACCAAGCTACTCACCCTTGCACAAACTCTTAGCACTCAACACTTCACTAAAACACTAGAACCTCTTCCCCCATCTGGAACATGATGCACATGCCGACAAATAAAAAGGTTAGGCTAACGCCTAGTGAGTTCAAGAGTTTACAACATGAAATAAATATATTTGTTAAAGGGAAAGAAAGTAGTTTAAATCACAGACCTTCTGAAAAATTTACTTTAAATATCAAACGACACCATTTTTCAAAAGTACATCTTTAGAACAAAGAACCCAATATGAACCTTCTTTCGTAAAAACCACTTTAATCCCAAACTCAACCAAAACATGAATAGTAAGCAAAGCGCTCACTTTATAAGAATATGAAATAAACTTTACTTCTCAAAACCCTTCAAACATGGACGGGTCATAAAACATAACCCATAAATCTTGAGTAACCAATTCCCCATAAGTAAAGCGTCACCGAGGATGATAAAATGACACAATTAAATACCCAAAAAGCACCTTCCGGTGACGGGGGATACCCGATTCCATTGTACGTGGCGGAACACAAAGTTAAGCCACATAACTATGTTGTCGAACTACACCTCAGATCGTGACCGTATTGCCTGCTCTGTCGAGCTACACCTCTAGTCATGACTATATTTCAAGTCTCCACCACACCGTATCCCTTATTGCCTGCTCTGCCGAGCTACACCTCAAGGATACGCGATCTTATTGTCTGTTCGGTCTCTAGGGAGTTTCATCCTCAGGGTGCCCACTTGACCCTTAGTGCCTACTCCCTATCAGTCAAGATAGGAGCCTCAGTTCCTTACTTGATAACACTCGATGTCTAACCCTCGTACACAAGAATTAGACACCTAAACACCAGAACCAAGGTTTCGAAGTACAACCCATGAGGGCTCCTCTTTGCAAAACAACCGGGACAGCACCAATGCCAACACGACATTATTTCCCAAGGTGAGAATCCCAAGAGTCCTCACCATTAAACACGATTGACTCACATGCCTATGGATCCGATGCAATACAATGTAGAATACATTACTCCAAATGAATGACTCACGCACCCAAAACATGTATTCTCCAAAATAAAATGCAATAAATGCAACTCACACCCCAAAGCTCCACTTAGGTTATAAAACCGGACAAAAGTCCCCAAGACTCGACAAAGCCGAAAACCGAGCTAAAGGCCCAACAATTTACGTAAATCCCCAAAGAAAACCAGTATAGACATCGAAGCTCGTTTGAACGACGATTATGCAAACAGCTTAACCAAAAATGGCGATTAACCCAAAACTTCCCATTGGTTGAAACAAGACGTTTTCCTAATGGACTCATTCCCTTTATATTTTCAAAATGACTCTTAACACAATGATATTCATTTTCCAATGGTTTATAAAATCGTATGCACCAAACGAGCAATTATATAAAATGACCTCCATGTATATACTTTGTCCTCAAAAAACATATCAAAATGATTTATTTATCAACATACCTAAAAATCCCAAAGATGGGGGGTTACATAAGTTTATAAAGTTAAACATTTCCAAATAATCAAAACTCATCAGTAGTTAACATTTTAGTGTAAAACACAAACACTTTAAAATAAGCATTTTGGCATGTACATCGTTTTCACAAATCAACTTGAACTCACCTTGCTAGATTTAGGCTAAATCTAGATTTTACCCCACTTTAAGCTTCCTTGAAGAAACTTGAATCCTCAAGCCAAAACCTCTAAAAACCTAGATCCATAAATTTCAACCATAAATAATCATAATCAACCACAAAGAAACGTTCCCCAAACATTAACTTGAAGACCTCAATTGATACCGAAACTCTAACTTCCATAATTGAAGAGAATGGAAGATTACCTTAACCCAAGCTTGAATCCACCAACCAAAACACCTCTAGTTCACCAAAATGGTTACAAACTTCCAATCTATGAAAGGAAGAACAAGGGTGGATGAAACCCTAGAAAACTTGATCAAGAAGATGAAGATGGAGGGATGAGGAGATTACCACCACAAAATACCCTTGGATATTCCAATAGACTTCCAATCTCTTGCTAAATCCTTGTAGAGCTCTCAAAAACGAAACCATGGCAACTTGAATCACCCAAATCGGAGTTGTGATGAAGAAGATATGAAGAAATGAAGTTTGGTGGCTGAAAATCGGGTTTTAAGCTCGTCTAGGGGGTTTTGCGACTTACCTCGCGACCTTAAGTCGCGGCATAAGTCGCCCGCTTCCCCTGGTTTTCTTCTCGTTCACTGTTTTGGCCGTAACTTCTTCGTTATAGCTTCGCTTTTGCTCCGAAAAGAACCGTTGGACTCGTAATTGAATCCTTTATCCATCAAGACTATAAAATCTAGGATTCAAGTCCAAAATCATATATCTTTTTTTTTCCTTTAAAGCTACTGATTTCAGTAATAACTTGAAACGATACCTTTTCGACATCGGGGTGTTACAGTAGGATTAACTATTTCATGAAGAATTTCTATTTGATCATAATGTTCTAGCTTATCTTTGTAGTCATATTTCTTTTGGTTTTATGTTTTCCGAAATGGAGGGTATAGGTTGTGCAAATTTGGAACTTAATTGTCTAAATATTGTAGACTGTATCAGTTAATCCCAAACCTTTCTTGAACAATTTGACTGGAAGTCTGTCATTGTGAAACTCAAGCGGGAATGGAGTACAAAGGTTATCTTGTCTTTGTTGATTCATACATGAACTTGCAAGTACCACACTGACTTCTTAACATCCCATTCAATTTTGCATTCAATACTGACTATTATCTATTTGTCTAAATATATGATCAATATCTTGTAATTATTGCTAACCGCATTGGTTTTGTGAGAATGGAGGGTATGGTTTTGCATCTTCTTTATTATATTATTCTTGGTAATATGTTTGCATCTTTTTGTCATGTTAATGGAGCTTCTTACAAGCCATTTTTCATCAATCTGCTATGAGCTAGTTAAATGATACAGAGTTTGCATGATTAAATTTTTGTTTGAATACATACGATTCATGTGTTTCAAATTTTGAAAATACTTGACATGTCAGTCATAATCATTAATCTCTGCCTCTGATATTGGTCGGTGTCGTATTTTCCGCTTGGCAAATTCTGAAGAATACATTGATGGCCAGTTTACTGGAAACCTTGGAGAGATTCTAATCAGGTATACTTGAATTGCCTTTTAAAGACAGGACAACTTGAGTTTGGAGGGATTGAAAATCATCTCTTTTTTCTGAACATACACTCTAGACGGATTCATGTGCCTATGAAGAAGTTCTATTTAGATCTTGCACGCTCATGTCATTCTTGACTTGCCTTGAGCTTGATAATAGTGGCACAATCTTATCCCTCCCATGTAGGAACTAAAGCAAGATTGTAAGTTTTTTTGGTTGTGAACTCATTTAGAATTCTCATGACCAAAAGGAATATTAAGCATTAGTGTACTGCTAAAGCAGGTACATAACTCATTGAATGTCAAATTACTGCAGTTGTTTAGTCGGTGTTATATTTACATGCATATCTCTTTCAAGTTTCAGCCCTATTTTTTGCCACTTTTCTGTCAGTTTACAGTAAAATATAAACTCTTCAAGATTCAGTTTATATACTTGCTCCCAATATTCTGTTTGATTGGAATAAACATATTCTTTTGAAAACACCAACTCCAAGTGTTGGTAATTGCTTCATATCATCAACATTTATTACTTGCTTTAAAACCATACATTATATTCTTTTGAAAAAACCACACATTATATATATATATATATATATATATATATATATATATTGCCACTCAAAATTCTAGCTAACTTAAAGCCAAGAATATTTTACAGAGTGGAGAAGAAAATTTTGTGGGAGAAGACTAAAAAAATGTTGTCGAAATCGAAAGAGGAGGCTAAACCTAATATGGATTTTGGAAAAAAGGTAAATACTAAATAGCATATACAATTTGAAGTATATATATATATATATATATATATATATATATATATATATATATATATTATGATAATAGTAGGCGAGGGGTCGTGTGATAAGTTGAGTTAACGATGAGAAGCGTGAGAAATAGATTTAAACCGTTGATCTCTTTTAATCTCAAACCCTCCCATGAATTGTGGCTTATAAGGGAATTGATCTGGTGCATCTCAGTGCATCTTATCACGGTGCTTCTCATCATAATGTGCGTCAATTTCTCATCCAACTGTTGATAATCATTTCTCACCGTTAACTCAACTTCTCACCGGAATCCAACCTTTATAATATATATATATATATAGTGACAGGTTCAAACGAGAAGATAGTCAATTTGCGAGAAGGCGAGAAGGAATAAGAGTCAAATAATTTATTAATTAAAAAATAGCATAAATAATTTTTTTAAATTAGGATAATTACAATTTAAATTGGATAAATCCTAAAAAATCTCATAATATCTTTTAAATTTATTTATTTTTTAATTTTAATAAATTCATAAATTTTTTTATCAAATTTATATTATTATTTTCTAGATAAAATCATAATTTTCATCAAATATCACATGTGATATCCATAACTAATTCATTATTTATTTTACCATTTTTTTCTCTATTTTTTAGATTTACGTTTTGAATCACATGTGATTAACTTCGTTTAACATGTGATATATTATTATGTATCACATATGATCCCGCTAGAAGGATTTTTGTAAATATTACATATGATAATATATGTCTGAATATAAATGACGTATAATCACATGTGATAATATTTACATTACAAAAATATCTTTAAATATAAATATACATAATCACATATGATTAACCAAAATATATACAATAATATTTACATCACAAAAAGATCTATAAATAGAAGTATACATAATCACATATGATTAACTAAAATATATACAATTATCACATGTGATAATATTTACATCATAAAAAGATCTATAAATAGAAGTATACATAATCACATATGATCAACTAAAATATATATAATTATCACATGTAATAATATGATATGTGATATGCATAAATATTCATATAATGATATCACATGTGATATTTGGTTAAAATTATGATTTTTTTTTATTAAAAGCATATTTAGAAAAAAAAATTAAAAAATAATTGAAATTAAAAAATAAATAAATCTAAAAGATATAATAAGAATTTTAAGGATTTACCCAATTTAAAATGATAATTATCCTAATTTCTAAAACTATTTTTTATTTTTTATTTATGGTTTTTTTTAATTAATCAATTATGTGGCCCACATTCCTTCTCGCCTTCTCTCAAATTAGTTTGCTTCTCGCATGATCCCCCCTCTATATTATATATATATATATATATATATTCTCGCATGATCCCCCCTCTATATTATATATATATATATATATATATATATATATATATATATATATATATATATCGGGTACGGGCGGGTTAGGGGATACGATACCCGACCCCAACCTTGGTTTGAGCCTACCGGAGATCCTGGGACCCGGCCCTGGGATCCGTTTTAGCGGGGAATCCCCGACCCCATTCGGGTCAGATGGACCAGGTTCCCCACTGGGTCGGGGAAAATCACCACCCCTAAATCGGGTTCCTTGATATCTACGGTTTTAGAAGCTTCAAGAACATGTGGCAACCAAGCATATCATTTCATATTCACTAACCAGTTGGATACCTTTTAATTATACAAGTGTTTTTTCCTTGACGTATGTATAGAAGTGAGTCAAACGATTCGCTAACCAATTTCCAAAATGCCATAATTTAATTGAGTTGTATAAAACTATAAATGTCAGGATCGAAATTCTAAACAAGAATTTAAAGTAACACTCAAAAACTATGTTAAATAAGTCGCGGAAAAACACTTTAACAATAAATCAATCAAACAGTGTATGAACTCAAATCACAAGTTATATTGAATTAACTTAATGATTACAAACAAAACCTCAATCTGTTGAACATACTCAACAGACGTTCTATAATTCTCTAAAGAAATGATTTCTAAGAATCTTGAGGTTAATTCTCTCTAAACGTATATTCGTATGAATAAGACTATATTAAACTTTATAAAACTTCTAGACTATATATACAGAACATATGACAAGATAATTACTAAAGAAATATTGATCTTCAGCATCCATTCCATAATTATCTTCAGCTCCTAGTCTTTCGCTTTAATCCATCTTTATCTTCATAAGCAGTATTAACTTCATCCTCAGCAGTACTAACCATGCTTGCAGTAGTAATTCTTCAAGCAGTACTAACTACTAGCAGTATTAACTTTCAAGCAGTATTACCTCTAGCAATAGTAATCCTACAAGCAGTAGTAAATTCCTCAGTAGTATTACTCTTTAAGTCTAGCAGTACTAAATCTTCAACAGTAGTAACCAACAAGACTTAGCAGTAGTATCCATCTTTAGCACATATCAGCCCCAACAATCTCCCCCTAACTTAACTTTTCAAATTGAGAAGTTAAGTTCTTCAAACATGGTCTTCATGATGCTTTCAAAACTTCAGCTCAATTGCCTAGATTTGGATCCAGTCCCAGACTTTGATTAATGGTTCTTCTAACCACAATCCTTGCCATTTCAGAACCTGTAGGGCAGACCAACTTTGCTTTCAGCATCCCTTACAACTTTTCCTTGTTGTGGTCATACACCTTATCCACCAAGAAGTACTCATGATAGCTTTTCTCTATGGTTAGGACATATACTCCACATCTTTCAATGAGCATCCACTGATCAATCTTTTTAAATCCATATTCATGATGCAGATCTTTGATAATATGCTTCACTCTATATGGATTAAACATCATGCACAGATACTCCATGGCTATCTTGGTTAGACTCATTTCTGTCCCTTTCAACACATTCTCATACAATTTTATCCTAACTTTGTACATTTTTTCCAAGTCAGTTCTGGAACAGCTTCTGATTACTTTGCCCCAAGTTGAATAAACCTCAAACTGATCACCCATTCTCTTGATTCTGAAATATTCTCTTCTATTATCCTTCAGAGTATCCCAATGAATGATCTCTGGTGCTTTCATTGAGATAGGGTCAGCTTGCATAGGTTTTTCATTAGTCACAGTCATGTACAAATTCACCTGCTCATCAGATTGTTGATCAGACTGCTCTTGACTCTTCTTTTGAGTTTCAACCTGTTCACCCTGTTTCTGCTGCTCTGATGGTTTTGTTTCCATTTTCTCATTTTCCTGTTCTTTCTTTCCTTCTTCAGTTCTAGGACTTTTTGCCTTTGGCTTGGAAGCTATGGACTTCTTTCTTTTAATAGCTCCAATCTTTTGAGCTAACGTCTCTTCTTGCTTCACTTCTGCCTTTTCTTTGATAGGAGTGTCTTCTTCACTGTCAGGGAAAGGTTTTTGTATGTTGAGATCATGTCTTTCTTTCAACTTTCTTTCAACCTCAACCCTTTGAGAGAAATCCCCTTGTAGCTTGGCCATCTCCTTCTTATACATTTCTTCTATTCTACCATAAGACATGTTGGTAAACATCCCTTCTTTGACTCCAACAGACCCTTTCAGGAAGTTGATCATCTTTCTTCTTTCTTGATTGGCCAGGAAGGTCTTTGAAGGCTGTCTTCGTCTTGTCTTTGATGGCTGCCTTTGACTAGTTGTTTTCATGGTAACTTTCTTAGCAGCAAGCTTTAAACTCTTCTGATATTCTTCATTTAGCTTTGTAGACAAATCTAAGGCAATCTGTCTGTCTTTAGCTGTTTGGATCTCTTCCTCAGTTTCAATCTCTTCTTGCAGCTTCTTAGCTATTTCTTCATCCAATTCTATCTGCCTTTGTTTCTTAACTTTTGGAACCCAAATCTTGACAAAGTTGTTTGCTTTCTTGTTCTGTGAGTTACTCCTTGACTTGCTTGGAGTATTTTATTTTGATTTAGCAAACTTATTCTGAGTATGAGATTTTGCAGTCCCAATTTTCATTGGTACTATTCTCATATTAGCAGCCATGTGATTTCTTGATTGCTTCCTATAACCAACTGAATTTTGTGATTGTCGTTGAAAAGAAAATCTTTGGTTAATAGGATTGAAATAACAATGTTTGGCTAGATGATTTAACTTGCCACAAATAAAACAAGGCTTTAGTCTATTGACTTTGCTTAGATCAATTCCCTGTTTTTGAGCCCACTGATTATTTCTGTTTCTCTGATTTCCTCTTATTTTATCATGTTTATGGGGCTTGTTCTGTTGACAAGTACAGGGATTTACAACAGAGGTTTGCATGTAGTGAACTCCCTGTACCTTTTCTTTTCCTTTCCTGGAGGTCTCAACTTTCTCACTCTTAACAGTCTCTTTCTCTGTCTTGAACATCTTCACTTTATCACTCTTGATAAATGGTTTACCCCCCTCTCATTTGTAAGAATGTGGTTTTCTAAGGGAATATCTTTATGGTCTTCCTTATTCTTACCCTCAGAGTTCTCTTCTTCAGAATCTGCCTCAACCACTACTTTGTCTAATGGATCTACTTATGTGGCTTCTGCAGGTAATTCCTTCTTATCTTGTCTTTCTAAGAGGTCTGAGGTGGGTGGAATATAATTGTTGTTGTAAGGTGGAGGGGTGGTGTTGTAGCCTATACCTCTTCTCAGTTTGTCATGAACTTGAGTTTTGAGTAAAGAGTCCATTGCTTTAGAAGCATTGGAATATTTCTAAATGTCTAGTTTGGCCTTCTCAAATTCACTCCTAATTTTCTCACATTCCTCTTTAGACTTTTCTAACTTAATCTCTAACTGATTCTTCTCCCACTTCCAGTAGTTTGTATCATATGAATGTTGAAGTTCATTGGCCTGGTATGCCTTAATTTGTTCTTCAAAATTCTCAACGATCAAAATATACTCTCTTCTATCTTTCTCCCACCTTTTAAGGTCATCACACATGCTCTGATTGTGATCCCTGTACTTTTTAACAGTTTCAAGACATGCTTTAGAGCAAAGGTTAGATTTTACCTCTGTGGGGATTGCAGTGTTTGAAGATTTTGAAACCTCAACCGTCAATGATTGATTCTGGATTCTGTTTGTGATGATTGTTGATTTATGAGTTCCTTAAGCTCTGATACCACTTGTCAGGATCGAAATTCTAAACAAGAATTTAAACTAAACATTCAGAAACTATGTTAAAGAAGTCACGGAAAAACACTTTAACAATAAATCAATCAAACAGTGTATGAACTCAAATCACAAGTTATATTGAATTAACTTAATGATTACAAACAAAACCTCAATCTGTTGAACAGACTCAACAGACGTTCTATACTTCTCTAAAGAAATGATTTCTAAGAATCTTGAGGTTAATTCTCTCTAAACGTATATTCGTATGAATAAGACTATATTAAACTTTATAAAACTTCTAGACTATATATACAGAACATATGACAAGATAATTACTAAAGAAATATTGATCTTCAGCATCCATTCCATAATTATCTTCGTCATTATCTTCAGCTCCTAGTCTTTCGCTTTAATCCATCTTTATCTTCATAAGCAGTATTAACTTCATCCTCAGCAGTACTAACCATGCTTGCAGTAGTAATTCTTCAAGCAGTACTAACTACTAGCAGTATTAACTTTCAAGCAGTATTAATACCTCTAGCAGTAGTAATCCTACAAGAAGTAGTAAATTCCTCAGTAGTATTACTCTTTAAGTCTAGCAGTACTAAATCTTCAACAGTAGTAACCAACAAGACTTAGCAGTAGTATCCATCCTTAGCACATATCAGCCCCAACAATAAACGATGTACTGCACAATCCAACACATGTACACTCTTAACTTCATAAAAAAAAGGTTTTATTTCTCAAAATATGGGCATAACAAGTAATACTTTTGATATTTTTAGTAGTTTACATCATTTGCTTATGTTTTGCTTCATTGTTATTATATGTATCTTATGATCATGGTTTGTGATCCCATTCTACTTTACGAAACTTGATGCCTGATTCTGGTGGTTCTGGGACTCAGGTGTTTGCTGGGGATATGAATTCATGCTATTGAGTGAACTTAATGACCTGGAAATGGGTTTTTTTATTAAATAAACGTCTTATAGTTGAAATTGAGTTTTCATTGGATGGAATGCTTAAAATTTTCATTTGAAAATTGATGTCTTTATTATTAAACTCAAAGGACTTTATATTTCAGGAAACACAACTTTGTTACTGTATTGGTTGATGATGTTTAGCAGTGATTCATGGGATTGAAAAATTGGTATTGTGTAATGAAGAACTGCATTTATGTTATAGAAACTTACATTTGACAGTGCCACATAAATTTGATTTAATGTCTCTTTGATTAGTGATGTTTAGCTTTAAATTATTCAAAAAGTTGGAAAACTTAACATAAAACGTTGGGTAAAAATTATATTTACATTGAAATATTAAAAACTGTTTAGACACAATTATATATATTATATCGACCCAGGTAAGCCAACCGCTTTTAGAGTTAATCTGGACCGTTCAAATTAATTTATAAATAGGAAATGGGAAATCACCATGTGAGCGAAGAAGACGATTGTGAGAGGACGGATTAAAGTGAGAACGATTTGGGCGAAGATCTTTTTCAAGGAGAAATGGTTTTGAATTATTGTTTGAAGATGCTGAAGAATCCCAAGAATTTCATCTCTTATTCGCTTCGATCTATGGTGGTTTCTGTTTGATTGTTGCTGGTGGAACAATTTATGCGAGTCAGTGGTGTATGAAAAGAGTGTAGGATTTTTATTTGGACGGAATTACCCTTGATATTTTCATAGTATTTATGACAGACCCATGCCTATCTTTATTTGGTCCCATTTTGGTTTTGCATGAATTTGATTGGAGATTTCCAGCTAAAATACATTTTTGTGCTATTCAACAACCGAAATTGAAGTTCCAAATCCAGACAAGAACTCCATTGGGGTGTTCCGTTTGTGTTTTTTGTGCTTCATTCTCACACCCTCGATTTTTCAACAACTGAAGTTCCAAAAGATTTGCAACCCCGATTTCTCTCCCTCTTCACCACGTACGACCTAATTTCTCTCTCCCATCGCCTCCCTCTCGATTTCGTAAAGCTTTTCTTTTTCTGAAATTGTGTTCATAGTTTCATGCAAAACTACAATCTATCACTAGATTAACATAAAAGTTTGATCAATAACTAAGAGGAAGATGATATGGAATCCCATCAAAGATTTGCCATTATTTAAGCAAAGTTCTTTAATGCACATTCGATATCGGATTTTAACCCGGTTCGCTTGAAAAACTCAAGTTTGAAATCACGAAAATCTTGAAATCGAGAAGGGGTAACCTGATTTCGATCGCTTCTTTGCCTATGATATATTGTGAAAGATACGGAAGGACCCTTCAAGCCGAAGGGTACCTAACTGAGAGTCAAAGGCACGAAAAGCCAAGTCGGTTATAGTTTCACTAAACTTCTTGCTCGATTGAAAAACATCATTCGACAATGATGAAAAGAATGACCAATCAAATAATTGAATCTAAATTAAAGTCATATTGTATACCCGACCAACGAATGGGTATAACAATAGTTAGTATGGATTAATGATTACAGTTTTGATCCATATGGTTACCACTCACTATCAAGTTTGGTTCTTATTTTAAACTAATTACAGTTTTAGTCACTGTGGTTGCCATTTGGTTTCACTTTTGTTCCCTTCGGACTAATTTCATTAAAAAAAGTTAGTTAATTTTAGGATATTTTGGTCCTTTTACTGTTTTTGTCTTTTTTCCTTTTTTGTTTTATTAGATCGTATAATAATGTATATATTAGAGTGTATTTAATATTTATATAGTTTATTTTATCCTTAAAAAGTAAAACATTGTTCTTTGAATTTTTACAATAAAAATGTAATATTTAATATTTTTGGTAAATCTTCAAGTTAATATTTTCAATCAATTTGCAATATTTAGTATATTGAATTTAGTACATAAGTTAGTTATTATTATTTTTTAGAGTAAATTGCAAATTTGGTCCCAGAAGTTTATAGTTTTTCTCACTTTACCCCTAAATGTCGACCCTGAGAAGGAGAGAGATGGAACTGTAGGCAATGGAGATTGTCGGTGATTGGGTCGTCGGCGATGGAGATGGCCGATGGTGAGTTTACGATTTAACAATATGTGTATATATATATATATATATATATATATATATATATATATATATATATATATATATATATATATAGGGAGAGGTTCAAATGAGAAATGTTAAGTGTGTGAGAAATAGAGAAATGATCATAGCCCTTCATCCTGTCAACATTTGCAGCTTTGACTGTTAAGAACCGAATAATTCTTTGCATGGTCTATAGAAGATAGAGGGTAGTTTCGTAAAATACACGGGACAAGTTCATATGTGAACCTATGTGATTCACATATGAACATATATGTGATTCACATATGAACTATATGTTCATATGTGAATTAGTTAATTAGTTCATATGTGAATCACAAAGGTTCATATGTCAATGTGTTAATTAGTTCAACTGATTCATATATTAACCTACAGTTAATTAGTTCATATATGAATCACAAAGATTAATATATGAATCAGTTAAAAAAGTTCATATATGAATTACTCTGGTTCACATATGAATATATAGTTCATATGTGAATCATATAGGTTCATATATGAACCAGTCCCGCGTATTTGTAAAAATTATGAAACTGTCATTCTATTTTTGGAATAGCCGCAATTCTTAATAAGTCAAAGACGCAATATTTGACCAGTCAAAGACGCAATATTTGACCAGTCAAATCCGATCTTGACCGTATGAATAGCTATGATTACTTATCTATTTCTCACACACGTAACATTTCTCATTTGAACCTATGGCTATATATATAAGAGTAAAATGCAATTTTGGTCCTTGTAGTTTGTTGTTTTCAGTGAAAAATAAAACGTTAGCAAAATGACCAATATACCCTCATGTGCTTTGCACATGAGGGGTTTAACGGAAGTGAATCTAACAGAGTTAGTCTGAGGGACCAAAACCAATCACTTTTGCATACCATAGGGTTTTTTTGCAATAAAAAAATTGTAAGGACCAAAAGTGAGAAAAACTATAAACTACAGGACCAAATTTGCAATTTACTCTATTTTTTATTTTTATAAAACAAAAAAGAAGAAAACAAAAAAAACAAAAAAATTAAAAGAACCAAAATACCCTTAAGTTAACTAACTTTAAAGTGCAGTGAAACCAAATGACAACCATAATGACGAAGGGGGTGTTTGTTTGCATCTTAATGGTGCCATTAAAAGGTAACCTCCGAATCACGCTGAGTAGGGGTGTATGCGGGTTGGGTTGGGCGGTTTTTGACATTTTTACAACCCAACCCAATTACGGCGGTTTGAAAATTCACAACCCAACCCAACCCATTCAAAAGTATAACCCAATCCAACCCTTGCGGGTTAGGGCGGGTTGGGTTGGGTTGGTGGGTTATAAATATTCATAAAGTTGACGATTGAAAGACTATAAATAAATGCTAAAAATGTAGCCAACAAAGTTATTAGTTATTACAAATGTTCGAGGATCTACATCCCCTTTTCTTAGACGTGTTTGATTCATCATTGTCTTCGATTTTTGGAGACTTAGAAGTATTTTCCATTGCTCGTATACATAGGAAATATGATATAAAAATTCAAAGTTAGAACCTACAAAAAGAACATATGATATTTCTCTACGCAATAAAAATCAAACTTTAAAAACATCAATGCAATGAAAACAAATATTCATGGTTCCAACTTCTATTTTAAAAATACTCCTTATATTCATTTATGTTTATACTTCTAATTTGAAATCTATTGTTCGAAACATACTTCATATGCTTATTTATGCAATGAAAACAACAACGTCGGTCTAGTTGTTTCAGTGTACTCGTGCATTCTTGCTTGTTGAGACATATCGATCGACCTAGTTGAATTAATTCGGGCTTTGACGTAGTTGGATTAATTTTGGGCTTTGGGTTGTAAATTGGACTAATATTTGTATATATTGTTGGAAAATTTTTAGTAAAAATGTGATTTTTTACTAACTTTGGACACAATTAAATACATGTATATGTATTGTATATATCTAACTCTTCTTAGGTTTGTGTTCTCCTATATGAGAGCTTCGAAACAATAAATTGTGTGTCCAAAACGGAATATGTGTGAATGAGATATCGATGCTCAAATTTGAGTGTTTGAGATGAAAATTGGCAAAACCAAGTGGGTGTGGGAACTTGTCCCACATAGGAAGGGGGACCAAATTTTATGAGGTTTATAACCTTAGATGTGGAAGGAGCTTACAAGCTCTTTGTTTGGTTTTACTCCATCACCTACCCGCGCGCAAGGGGGTGCTGATTGAGACTTTCGTAGGCTAAAATCGGCGAACTTGTGCATGGGCGCGACCTGCGGACACGAATGCCGCTCCAAAATCTTGTGCTCGTGCAGCTTCGTTTTTGCGAAAATTTTGTTTTGATCCAGTGCAATTCGCGAGTTAGGTCGCGGGTTTACCCGCGCCATAAGTCGCGCCATGTTCTGTTTGTGGACGATAAACAGTGAATCTCGCGAGTTGTGCTGCGACTTTAACCGCGCCATAAGTCGCGATCTCCACTGTCTTCAGGACGAGAAACAGTGCACCACGCGGGTTGTGCCGCGAGTTTACCCGCGTGGTAAGTCGCGACATTCACTATTTTCGAATCCGTTTCGTAACTCCCAACTGATACTCATTGATGGTTAAGATTAATATGAGTGATGGTAATTAAAACTATTTTAATTACTGATTAATATCATATTAAGTTGTCGGTTTTGATATCGAGTATATAATGGAAGCTCTGGTTCATTTCTCGACACACGAGACCCGATATACCGAACGATACATATTCTCTCTAATCCTCTCTACATATGGTTTCTCTCCAGCGATTTTCCTTCCAGGCAAAGTGGTAATATCCGGCAGTACACACTACTTACGCTGTTGTACTCTGGGAACAGACGGCGAATCTGTTTAAGGGAATCGTGTTCAACACGAGCCTCAACATCGTTTGGATATACGGTTTATTCGTTTTAATTCTTTTAGTTGATTCCCTTATATCCGTTATCTAATCATTTTGTTGATTTCATTTGATTATTACTTTCGTTGTAATATTTATATGTATTATTGAAATACATATAGTGAAGAAATTTACTAACATATATATTTTGGGTTTTTAATTTGACTAATATATGTATATATTTAATGGGTTGTGAATTATAATAGTTGTAAATATTATATATATATATATATATATATAAATTTATCGAAATAATATATATTAGCGTCGGGTTGGCGGGTTGGGTTGGGTTGAGTTATGCTAACCCAATTTCAACCCTCCTAAATAGCGATTTGGCGGGTTAGCAGATTGGGTTTAATTGGGTTGTTAGCGGGTTGGGTTGGACGGGTTTCGCTGGTTGAGGATTTCTTGTACACCCCTAACGCTGAGGTGTGTCTTGTTTAGCAAAAATAAATAAATAAAGCCTGTTAATGGTGACAAGAGGCTCTAAGCGATTTTTTACCTAGGTCTAGACAAAATGGTTCAGAAGTGATATTATTCCACATTTGCCCTCTATTTATCACCTCCTCCATACGTCTCCATGCTTTCTTCTCATTCCCACAAAGGGGTGATTGGGATTGCTTATTTGAGATGTTTTTTAGCTTATTGCGATTTGGCATCGGAGATAAGCACTTTTGAGTGTTTGGCTGAGGAAAAATTGAAATGACTTATAGCAGTGTCAAACCGCTGAAAAGCACTTTTTGACAAGTCATTTGGTTTTAACTTATCAACTTATTTGAAAAGTGCTTATGACTTTTTGATTATTTTATATGTATAAACAATCTCAAACACCTTTAAATAACAACTTATTAGTTTATTACGTTTTGGTACCATAATAAACTAATCCAAACATTTTTTTAAAAACTCCGGTTTGATACCACATAAGTTGATAAGCACTTTTACAAATAAGCATAAGTTGTTTTAAATAAGCAATCCCAAACACCCCCGAAGTACTCCTCCCACGACCGAAGTTGTCCGGCCTTCTCCTCCTCCCACGTCGTTC
The DNA here is from genome assembly GCA_023525745.1 of Arctium lappa. NCBI lineage: Eukaryota > Viridiplantae > Streptophyta > Magnoliopsida > Asterales > Asteraceae > Arctium > Arctium lappa. The sequence goes on along the minus strand of CM042051.1, from coordinate 23,141,106 downwards.
TCCGTTGATCTCCGCCGTTCTCAGGTATCTCTTCTCTCCATCAATTTCTCCATATCTGCTCCCATCGAATCTGGTTTTAGTTTCTAATTTGGTTAAACATCCATCGATTCTGATTTTGGTTAAACATCCATCCATCAATTCCGGTTTTAGTTTCTGATTTGGTTAAACATTCATCAATTCTGGTTTTGGTTAAACATCCATCCATCCATCGATTTCTCCATATCAGGCCCGTTCCTGACATTCTATAGGCCCTGCCGCCCTGGGCGACATGTGAGAGTGGGCTCTCGATAAGTACGATAAAAATTTCAATAGTTGTTTTTATTATTAGATTAACAACGAATTTAGAAAATACTAATATTTCATATAAAACCGTTTTCCGAGTATTCCTAGACGTAATCAAAAATTATTTCTAGATTAATATTATTTATCATATCATTTTTACATAGCACTGTAAATTTGTTCTACCACCGAACACATCATATGATATACCTTTAATATATAGATTGACATCATTTTGGGTCAGAGTTTTGACTATTCAAAGTTACACTTTAGGTTAATCAATGTAAATCAAGTTGGTTTTCCATGTCACTTCATGTTAATGTTTTCATCACCAATTAAAATTTAATTTAGGGTTAAAACAAACTTTTTATTAACTATCAATCTAAGAGTCTAAAGTCCATGTTGGTAATAGTTTGAGAGCTTATTCTTGTTTTAGAGATATGAGTCAATATTGTATGAAAAACAAGGGTAGTTTTGAAATCTATATATATATAAGTTGGATCGTCTCATTTTGTTGGTAAAAAAATCTCAAAATGTATAAGTTTTCTCAGTTAATAACAAGAAATCTACTATATTCTGGTACAAAAATAGAATTCATGCAAATGCAAGGGCGGATGTAACATGTAAAATGTGGGGGGGATGAGCCCCCATTAAAAAAATATTTTTTTTCTAGTGTGGGCCTTTAATCTACCTTAAAGATGCCCCCACTACTTTAAAAGAGTTAGTAAAAGATGAATGATGGAAAATATAACAAGGTTTGTTGGACAAAGTAGTTTTATATATTAATACTGAATAAAAAATTTAGAGAAACAATAAGCAAATAAGCAATACTATAAAATGAACGATCAATGAACTTTTACATATTTTATTCTCCAATTTAATTAACTAATACATGTTTAGGCCCTTAATATAATGTTAAATTCTTTTTGGTGACCTATTAGATACTTCAAAAAAATTGTGTCTATTTAATTTACTAATTTTTTTAACTACTACTATATATATTATATACAAAAAATTTTGGGCCCCTATTTTTTGTGGGCCTTGGGCATACGCCCGGCCCGCCCGCACGACCCTGCTCCATATTTGCTCCCATTGATTCTAGTTTTGGTTCAACATCGATTTCGTTTCTGATCTACTTTATGTATTAGCATTTTATTTGGTTTTTGATATGGTTGGATTCTTTGGTGATTACCAGTTAGCCATTTATAATTACATCAAACAGATTATGGACCTTGCATTTTATCTGGTTGCTATTTAGGTGCATAAATTACCAATTATCAATTATATGGTTTTCGTATTAGCACGGATTACCAATTACCAATTATTTTGTTTATGCATTACCAATGAGAAAAAGACCGGATGCTTTCACCACCTTTTTTTCGTGCAGGTTGCTTAAGTTGGAGACCGGATGCTTTCACCACCTTTTTTTCGTGCAGGTTGCTTAAGTTGGAGACCGGATGCTTTCACCACCTTTTTTTCGTGCAGGTTGCTTAAGTTGGAGACCGGAGCACAATAAAGGGAACTAAATCAGGCGCTATCATTTGGTCCAAATACTAATTCGAGAATATGAAACATAATGCTCCAAACATATAATATTAGCAATGGATTATAAATGCACAATATGTTCCATCTTATGTGCATCACAATTCTTGATCAAACTGAATTGCCTACAACAGACAAGAATGCAAATGAAATCCATGCGGAAACACCCTCGTTTGTAGAGCTCGAGAACAATAGATAATACAAGTTTTGGTTGTCAAACGAGAAGAAAAAGAGACTGAAGCACACAAGTCACAAGTATCACCCAAAAAGAGAGCATCTAGAATTACACAGAGAGGCACTACATAATGCATGGAATACAGTTAGGGCTTTTTATTTACCTCTGTATGAAATCATTAAAAACCGACAACCTCAATGAAGCATTATTAGCCCATCTTCAACAACAAAACAAACTCGTGGTTCTCTTCACTGCTTCAAATTTGTGTTTTTGGTTGTTCTTAGGTGTATCATATTGATTATTAGGAGACTTATCCCATGACAAATATTGTTTATGTTTGCCTTTGTATTGATATAACAACAATGTTTACTGTTTGCTGAGTTGTTGTATATCAAAAATGCATGAATCAAGGGATTTAGTCTTGGCTATTTGTTTATGGAAGTTGTTATTCATATCCCATGGTTCTACTGATTTTATGTTCTAAAAGGAGTAAATTACACGTTTCGTCCCTATGGTTAAACGAAAATTTGGATTGGACCCGTAAACAAATTATTTACAACCATAGTCACTATGGTTTCATTTTCATTACAGATTGGATCCGTTGACCTAACTCAATTAACCTAAACTCCGTTAAATTGAGGACATTTTGGTCCTTTTACAAAATTTTCTTTAAAAATTTTAAAAACGATATATATATATATATATATATATATATATATATATATATATATATATATATATATATATATATATATAGTAAACTACAATTTTGGTCCCTGAGGTTTACCGGTTTCTTTGAAAATCATCCCTAAACTTCAATAACTAACAGTGAGCGACCCTAAGGTTTGCATTTTGCTTTGAAAATCGTCCCTGGTCACTAACACTGTTAAATTTCTCCGTTAAGTTAGGGGCATTTTTGTCCAACCATGTTTTTTTTCTTTTTTGTTGCTATTTTTCTTTGTTATTTTTATTTTTTGTAAAAAAACATAAAATTTTAGGGACCTGTTTTGTAACTACAATATATATAACATATATATTATATATATACACACAGGCACGATACATATATCTTCGATGATGGTTGTTGTAACACCCGTATTTTGTTAAGCCTTGCCTTGCCCTTCTTTTCTAGTTTCTAATCGAAAACCCTTCATTATAAATCCTTGTGAAGTTAGAACTTTGGATCGGGAGCGCTTCAGGTCGAAAGGTCAACAAATTTGACCTCGGTACGGTGTGGGCGATTGTGCCCGCGATTGTGACAGGGTGTCACTCTCGCGGGGCACTCTCGCGACCCTTGTACCGAGAGTGGGTAGGAGCGGCCGATTGTGCCCGCGATTATGATAGAGTGTCACTCTCGTGGGGCACTCTCGCCGTCGGGGTCCAGACTCCATTAAATCCCTTTTTCCCACTTTTCTCATTTATTCCCTTAACCCACTCTCTCCTAAACTCTCTCTCAACCGAACCCCACCCCCTCAAACGAACCTTAATCCATTTTTGGGGGTTTCCCCCTACAACCTTGTACTCCCTCATCATCTATACTTGTAACATCAACCTCTTGAGCAAGATTCAAGTGTTCATCACCACTTCTTGAGGATTCATAAGTTTTGGGGTTTTGCTCAAAAACCTAAGTGTAAGTTCGTCCCCTCAGTTTCTAAGCTTCTTTATGAGTTATAATCACACCATGGATGATTTTCTAGTATTATGTTTCTCTAATTTCGTCTTGGTTGACTTTGGAAAGGTTAGGTCAAAATTAGGGTTTGGCCAAATTTGGGGATTTTGATACAAATGTTTGGGGAGCAATCATTTATGGTTGGATATGTTTATTTATGGTCGAAAATGTGTGGATCTAGGTTTTGGAAGCTTGAGTTGAAGAGTTGGAATGGGTGTCTTCGGAAAGATTTGGGTGGGATCTATGCTTTTGGAGGCCAATGGTTGTAGATTGAAACCTGGGTTTAACTTAACCTAGCGAGGTGAGTTCAAGTTGATTTGTGAAAACGGTGTACATGCCAAAATATTTATTTTAAAGTGTTTTGCGTCTTACATGAAAATTGTTAACTGCTGATAAGTTTGATTATTTGAAAGTGTTTATCTTCATAAACGTATATAGCACACATCTCTGGGATTTTGGGTACTATGATAAATAAATCATATATTTTGGTATCTTAAGGTTTTATTTTATGGAAATAGATTTTGAGAATAAATGTATTTCATTTTGTGTTTTGGAGAAATGCATGGTTTTGTGTTATGGGACGTTTTGAGAGGTAAATGTTATAAACTCACTTGGAAAATGATTTGTCCCAATCTAAACTACGTTGGAATTAATTATATGTTTTTGAGCATGGGTTTACATAAGTACGAGTTGTTTATGTTTGATTCCAATTTATGATTTTCAACGTTGAGTCTTTGGATTTGTTTGAGCTTATGGCCCGGTTTAGATTTTGTTGGGTTTCGAGGACACTTGTCCGCTTTTAATAGCTCAATGTTGAGCGTTTGGTTATGATTTGCATTTACTGCATCTTAGTTGAGAATTACATGTTTTGGATGCATTAGTTCATTCACTTTGAGTCATGTAATGGTTTAGTTAGTGCAATGGATCCATAGGCACGGTGTTCCTATGTCCCCGCTTTGGGCATTTGGTTCATCATTTGGCACGGAATAGGCATCGGGTCACCATGGTAAGTAAGATGTGGACCTATACGGTCGGACAGCTTCCCATGACCAGTAAGCTGTAATTCCCTTGTGCTAGGGTTCCCCATTTTGGAACTCTCAAGAATAGACCTAGAGGGGTTGACTTGATGTTTTCGAGTGATAGACTCAGAGGAGTTGAGCTCGGTGGGTTTTTATTTGTGTAACCCACATGTTTTGATTTCTTACATGATTATGTGACCTACTTTTGTGTTCTGTCACGTACAATGTAATCGGGTCTTTCCCGTCACCAGTAGGTGAGGTTTTGATTGTGGAGTCTTATAATCCATGTTTTCGGAGACGTTTGAATGTGGGTATTTATCTACGTTTTAAGGTTTTGGTTATTGAAACTCATTCGAGTTATTGTGATGCTTTGGAAGTTGGGGTTATGTACGTTTTCCGTGTTTGATCATTATAATGTCAGTTATGTTTTACGTGCGCTTTGGGTTTTGGCTTTATTTAAGGAGGCGCTTGTTTTATGATTTTTAATCACGAAAAGGGTGAATGATGAAAGGAGATTGTTTTGAGATTTAATGTATTTCATTTTTGGTTGCTTTCAAATCAAATGTATTGCATTTTGGAATTATGATTTTATATAGCATTCTTAAAGTTATTGCGTTATATATCTCTAACGAAAACTCTTGAGCTCACTAGACGTTAAGCCTAACCTTTTTATTTGTCTGCATGTGCATCAGGTTTCAGTTGGGGTTTGGTTCTTGCAGTGCTTTGAGGAGTTGAGCATTAGACTTACACGAGAGTAAGTAGTTTGGTGAAGTCTTCCGCAGTTGGAGATAGTGACTATTATCGGGTTTTAGTAACACTCGCCCTTATTATAGACTGTATGTGTAGAATGAATGTGTGTATTGAGGCTAAATCTTAATTTGTGATTGTAGATGAATCGTTCATTGATGTATTTAGAAATTTTTAAATGAGTTGCTATTTTCAGATTTGAGGGTGTTACAGTTGTCGTGATGCGTTGGTGGTTTGGTGGATGTTGGTTCATGATAGAGGGAAGATCTCCGACAACCTATGGTCACCATCTCCGGCGACATCCCCTTCTCCAGTCACCATCTCCCCCAACCTCTGGCAACCTATGGTCACCATCTCCCCCAACCTTCGGTCTTCTCCAAAACGAATCCCAAACGATCACTAAACTCACTGCTGATTACCCATCTCCAGGGGCGGAGGGCCTTGAGGGCAACCAAGGGCCAGCCCCCCCCCCTTTGAAATCACACGTAGCAATCACAATTGCTTTAGGTAAAAAGTAGGAAAAGAATTAACTTCCCCCCCCGGTACCTTCCTACCATGCTCTACTAATTATACTCCTTCCATCCATAATTAGAACAACCTTAATTTTGCTTTATCTTCTCCAATTAATTGCATTTTTTATAAACATTTTAACCAGTAGGGTTGAGTTTCGGTGAGAAGTTGAGTTAATTGTGAGAAGCGTGAAAAGTGGTTAATGACCGTTGGATGAGAAATAGACGCACATTAGAATGAGATGCACCGATATGCACCAGATCAATTCCCTTCTAAGCCGTAATTCATGGGAGGACTTGAGATTAAAAGAGATCAACGGTTCAGATCAACTTCTCACGCTTCTCACCGTTAACTCAACTTCTCACACGATTCTTTGCCTTAACCGGTATGCAACTAGGCATCATTTCTCTACTAGTATGATTCAAAATGATATATAATTATATACTGCTTAAAATGTTAAGTAAATTATGTGTACTCCATTCATACATCACTTTAAACCGTCAAGAAGATCCAAAATGATATATACTGCTTAAAATATTAAGCAAATACTGTTCCGACACTTTATCGACCGTGTGTTTTTCGCCTAATTCCATGGTTTTGAGGGATCTTTAAAGTTTTTTAGTTGATTTCGAGGGATTTTTACTTTTTTTTTTGTCGATTTCGAGGGACTTCTTCGGTTTTTTTGCTTGATTTCGAGAGACTTTTTTGGTTGATTTCAAGCTACTTTATTTGGTTTTTTGATTGGTGGGGGCACAGGCGAAAAATTACTAAGCGATGTTTAACATTTTGCAGACGCAAAAGATCGACGGGTTCCACTATAATAAGCGATGTTTGATATTTTCATATTATTTTTATTATTATATAATATATTAACTCCGACCCTGCGATTGGGAAGCTTGTGTTCCGCCCCTGCCCATCTCCCTAAATCCACCGGCAATCACCCATCTCCTTAGACCCATCGGCGATGACCCTTCTCCCAAAACTCACCTGTGATTTGCTTTCTCCCTAAACCCACCTGCAACTCACACACATAACCCACCTGCAACATATAATATATACATACATACATACATACATACATACATACATACATACATACATACATACATATATGGTTAGAACTCAGTCACAGTCATGGTGGGTACTGTAGCATCAACAATGGAGGAGTCAGAGGTTGCAGATGACTTAGAACTCAGTTACAGTGGACCAGATCGATGATGGTTGTTGGTTTTACAACGATGGAGGTGGTGGTGGCAACGACTGAGAATTAGATAGAGAGTGGTGGTTGTAGCTACGACGGTGGAGATGGTGATGGTCGGAGAGATTGGAGAACCTGGAAATCGTCTTTGACAAGTTCTTGAATCGGCCTAAAATGGCTCTTTTCAAGAACGGATATGGTGTTGAAGGATGTAAAAAACTCGGAACCTCATCGGACTTCAACAACGACAGTTTTGGAGCCCATTAATAATAGGTGAGAACTATTATTCCCCAATGGGGCGGGTTACCCTTCTTTCAAAGGAAAATCACGCCGGAGATGGCCTTGCCATGGTTCACCGGAGGTATTAATTTTGGGCAAAAAAATAGAGGTTGGGGAAGGAGATGAGGTTGATACATTAATGAGTTGTACACATGGTTAAAGCATGTGTACTTTAAAAACAATTTAATAGAAAAAGAAGAAAAAAACTTAAAAGACCAAAATACGCCTGACTTAATGGACAATTTTAACGGAGTTAGTGATCAGGGACGATTTTCAAAGTAAAATGTAAACAGTAAGGACGATCAATGTAGTTATTGAAGTTTAAGAACGATTTTCAAAGAAACCTGTAAACCCTCAGGGACCAAAATTGTAGTTTATTCTCTCTCCTCCAACCCCCCCCCCCCCTCTCTCTCTCTCTCTCTCTCTCTATATATATATATATATATAGGGGCAGGTTGAACGGTCAATTTGCGAGAAGGCTAGAAAAAATATGAGGCACATAATCAGTTAATTAAAAATACTATAAACAAAAATTGGAAAATCATTTTCGAATTTTGGATAATTATTATTTTGAATTGGATAAATTATTAGAAATCTCATTGTATCTTTTAGATTTATTTATCTCTTAATTTTACTTGATTCATATTTTTTTAATCAAATTTTATATAACTTTTTTAGATACATTTTTGATTAAAAAATTTCACAATTTTCATCAAATATCACATGTGCTATCCACCATCAATTCAAATGTGATAATTGTAGATATTTTTAATAATATTCATATGTGATTATGTATATTTACATTTATAAATCTTTCTGTGATGTAAATATTATCAATGTGATAATGCGTCATTTATATTTAGATGTATATTATCATATGTAATACGTACAAAAATTCACATATTGTATCTTATGTTATACGTAATAGATTATATGTTAAACAAATCTAATCACACATGGTTCAAAATGTGGATTCAAAAAATAGAGAAAAAAGGTAATGAATTTATTGTTGATATCATGTTGATGAAAATTGTGGATTTTTTTTCATCAAAATTGTATTTAGAAAAAAAAAATTATATAAAACTTGATAAAAAAAATTATGAATTAATTAAAATTAAGAAAATAAATAAAGCTCAAAAATATTATGAAAATTTTAAGGATTTATCCAATTTAAAATTGTAATTATTCCAACTTCTAAATTTATTTTTTATTTTTAATTAATGGATTATGTAGCCCATTTTTTTGTCTTCTCGCAAAGTAGTTTGTTTCTCGCATGATCCTTCATATATATAGGAAGATCATGCGATAAGTTAAACATTTTGCGGGAAAGTGAGAAATCTAATGTATCATATATGATTACAAGTCTATTGGGTGTGTTTAATCATATATGATTAAGGGTCTATATAGTGTCAATGTAATATGTGTTTAATCACATTTGATTAAACTTGTATATCATATCTAATATCGAACTTCTGGAGTTCATGTTTACCTTTTTATATAAATAGTAGAAGAGTATCGTGCAATGCAGCGAGATACATTACTGTTTTAATGTTTCATTTTATATTATTTTTTGTCGATTTACAGTACGATTTTGGATGGTTTTAAGAAATTGATAATGTTTTTTTTTATAAATTTGTTTAATTTAGGCTTAATAATATAATATTTTTTATATAAAAAAAATTAAGTATTTTGTTAGAATTCAATGATTATCTTATATATTTTAATGACATCTAGAAAAAATAACCAATTACATATTTAATAATATAATTAAAACAAAATTATAGAAATATAATATATTAATTAATAGTGATACATGAAAATGTCTGTATAAAATGAAGGTCCTGCACATACCAAAATTGGTGGGTGTTATAAGCCTGCAGTAGTAATATGTATCTTGTGCTTTGATACTTGTAAATTAATAGATTTTTAAAATCTTGCATAAAATGATGGTACCTTGTGTCTAATAATTTGTATTTTAGAGTTTTTTATCCGTACTTTATAATATACTAGAAGCGTACTCGTGCTATACATCGAGATACATCACGATTTTAATATTTCTTTTAATTTTTTTTATCGATTTACAGTACAATTTTGGATTGTTTTAGAGAATGATAATGTTTTTTTTTAATAAATTTGTTTAATTTAGGCTTAATAATATAATGTTTTTTATATAAAAAAAATTAAATAGTTTGTTAAAATTCATTAATTATCTTATATATTTTAAATTTTTTATATTTAAATTGAGATGTTTATCCTGTTTTGATTATGTATTTTTTTATCGATTTACAGTACGATTTTGGATGATTTTAGAGAGTGATAATGTTTTTTTTTTTAAATAAACTTGTTTAATTTAGGCTTAATAATATAATGTTTTTTATATAAAGAAATTAAGTAGTTTGTTAAAATTCATTAATTATCTTATATATTTTAAATTTTTTATATTTAAATTGAGATGTTTATCCTGTTTTGATTATGTTTATCATAATTCAAATTTCATAATTTTAGGGTTTGAGAATTAGAGATAAGGATTTTGGGGGATAAAGATGGAATTTATTAATTAGGGTTAAAATCATTTAAAAGTAGTACATATTGCTTCATTAGTTGTTTTTTAAGAGATTTTAAGTAGATTAACATTAAATAATAGTATATAATGCTTAATGGGTAATTTAAGCTTAATAATATAATGTTTTTTATATAAAAAAATTAAGTAGTTTGTTAAAATTCATTAATTATCTTATATAATTTAAATTTTTTATATTTAAATTAAGATATTTATTCTGTTTTGATTATGTTTATTAAAATTTAAATTTCATAATTTTAGGGTTTGGGGATTAGAGATAAGGATTTTGGGGGATAAGGATGAAATTTATTAATTAGGGTTAAAAACATTTAAAAGTAGTACATATTGCTTAATTAGTTGTTTTTAAGAGATTTTAAGTAGATTAACATTAAATAATAGTACATAATGCTTAATTGGTTGTTTTTAAGAGTTTTTTATGTCTCTTTTATAATATAGTATAGACTAGTGTTGGGCCCGTGCATTGCACGGGAGGATAAACTTTTTGTTTGAATAGTGAACCGAGTTAAAATGAAACGTAATTTCTCTATTAACAGTTAATGAAATACAATGTGAAAAGCGAATGTATTTTCATAAGTGGTTAACTTGCATATAAAAGAGTTTATATTACATCTCATTATGTAAAAAGATTTTATAAAATAAAATATGGAAAAACCATTATTAGATGTAATATAAAAAATATGGAAGAAAAAAGATTTTATATTACATCTCATTAATATAGATTTAAATGTAAAATCTACATTTAAAATAGATTATGCTAATATAAAATTTATTTTATAAAATCCTCCACAAAAAAAAAGACAAATAGTTATATTAATAAATTAGTATCCATTTCACAAATAGATGATTATGTGAGATATTGTGCTTGAAAATGTTGTACCAAAACATTAAGAAATTGTAAATTAAGTAACTGGCTTTAATTAATTGTAACTTGTGCTTAAAATATTGTAATTAAGAGTTTTTATGTCGTTTTTATAATATAGTATAGAATAGATAGTTAATAGTTAATAACTAACCGATAAATATGTTCAAATAATTAGTAAGCATTCAAAAATTTCATCATTATCTTTATCTACAAAAACAAATAATAATGCTATATCATTAATCCTTAAATAAATTACATATTTATTTTTAAATTAAGTATTTAAAGATGTATTGTTTTTTTATAAAATAATAATTAATTATTCTATTAGAATTCAATGATTATCCTAATTATATTTTATACTATATATATATATAATTATTTTTTTTTTTAAATTAGATGTTTATCATGTATTTGATTATGTTTATCAGTTTGTTATGAATTCAAACATCCAAATTTAAAAAGTTATACTCGTTTATTGTTTATTTGTAATCTTGAAATTTATGCACCAATAAACAATACGTTATCCATAAAAATTTGTTTTTAAGAAATCCCTCAAATGCTTTATAATATAGTATTTAGTATAGATATTCTTCAACAATATATAAAAATTGTAATTTTATCTATTTTTTTTAAATAATAACAAAAAAATAGTTTATTTTTCTTAGAGTAAATTGCGTTTTTAGTCCACGTGGTTTGTTAAAAATTGCAGATTTCATCTCTATGGTTTTGAAATTTCGGTTTTCGTTTATGTGGTTTGCATGCAATTCATTTATATTTTCGTCCATATGGCCAAAACACTACTTTTAAGTATAAAAGACTAAAATAGAAATGAATTGTAAACCATAAAAAAAACAATAATAATTAAATAATAAAGACGAAAAAGGTTATGAATTATAAATCATATGAATGAAAATCGTAATTCAAAACCATAAAAACGAAAATAGAAACTCAACAAACCACAGAGATTAGAAAACGTAATTTACTCTTTCTATTAATATATTTTAGAGATTTTCGTAGAGATTTTCACAAATTCTTACTTTAATATATAATGTAACATAGTTGTTGAAACAAAATATCACTGAAATATCTCTTTTAACATAACTGTTATAAATATTGTATTAATTAAACAAACTGTGTAGAAAGTCATCCGGTCCAATTTAAACCGACCGATCATAAATCAAATATCCAATTGTAACATGATTCAAATTAGATTAAAAATTGGATTAGTCAGTTATTGGATGACAGTCCATAATCGAATTCGAATCGACCCAAACGAATGACCGTCACTACAAAACAGAGGCTTATCACCGACGGATGAATCCGTCAGTGATCCGTCGGTAAAATGTAAATCCGTCGGTGATCCGTCGGTAAATGGCCGTCGGAAAAGAGGTGGTCGACGATCAAATTACCGACGGATCACCGACGGATATTACCGACGGTTATGTTTTCCGACGGATCTCCGACGGTTACCGACGGCGAGGTTATTTCCGACGGATCATCGACGGTCTTCCTTTAGCAACGGATTATTTCCGACGGATTTCCATTTTACCGACGGATTTAGCGACGGATTTCCGACGGCTATTTATTAAATAAAAATTAAATTAAAAATAACTTTCTGACGGATTATCGACGGATTATCCGTCGGTAATTTAATTTTTTTTTTAAAAAATAATTAAAAATTAAAATTTTCCAGTTTTTTATCCCATACAAAACCTGCCAATTTTTAAATATTACTAATTCTTAAAGTGTACAAAATATCTATAAATACATAAACATAATCCTACGGAGGGGGAAAGGGGGGAAAGGGGGGTTGACTGTTAAACTTGATCATGAACGCGTCAAACTGAGCCATTCGTTCCCGCATCTGTCTCTTCTCTACTTCATCTCTATCCATTCGCTCCTGAATCCCGATCCTCTCTGCTTCTTCTCTCTGTAGTCGCTCCTGCAACTGGATCCTCTCTGTTTCCTCTCTCTCTAACCTCTGCCTCAGCTCATCCAACTGAAATTCAACATTTGACAAACATATATAGAACAATGAACAATGTCAGACAACATTTAACAAACATATGATTAACAATGTTAAACAACATTTGACAAGCATACCTCCTCATCGCGACGGTCGCGCATGCTCCCGCTCGAACTGGCACCTGAATCACTGTTCATAGCATAATAGGGATCCTGACTGGTCCCCATCCAAAAATACGGCCCTTACGCCGTCCTCCGACACTACGCTCCCACAACTCGGCGTCATTGGGAGGTACAGTGCCGGAAGGTAAGTCCGGGTACTCCTCCTCCCTATTCTGATGGTAGGCATCCTACAGTTTACCAAATTAGACATTGTCAAGTCAACTAACCTATAGAAAATTCGGCAGCATTTCAACTGTGATTTGAACATATATTCATGACCTGCTTTTATCAAAACAATCGTATCTTCTGCCCAACAATTGGCAACCTAAACTAAGTTTGCTATAATTTTTATCTATCTTATAAAACAAAAAAATATCTAGCCATGCATAATTGAACTTACCATCATATGAGCCACCTTTGGATAAACGTAGATCGGAGGATCCGTGCTCGGACCAGTCGCACCTGGAACAAGCTTCCTGTTGGTGCAGTGTGTAGCCTCCCAAACCTCGTCACTGGTAGGCTCACGGCCCCATGCATCTCTCTACAATACACAACTTAAATTGTTAGTAGGTAATAAAATCATGTATATAGTACATATATTCATCAATTATATACATTTAGTCTAGTGTATGATAAATTACCAAGCGGTCCCGATGCATAGGGATACTAATAGATCCAGTACAATGTCTGGATGTCATCCCCTCATACTCGGTAGCCCGATTGGCTGTATTGGCCGAAACTAGGCCTGTGCATCGGTCGGGTCGGTTCGGGGCCCTAAACCCCAAACCCGATCGGATATCGGGTGGTGTGTGGAAGCCCAGAAATCCGACCGATTACACTTCGGATATATCGGGTTCGGGGGGTTCGGGTTTCGGGTGTCTCGGGTCGGGTATTCGGGTAGCAATCAATCAATCAACAAATTTGAAAACAGTAAGGTAAGATTCGTTTTTCCATAACATTCGTTTAGCAATCAATCAACAAATTTGAAAACACTACAAATCAATAATTTCCATAAGAAACCTGGATTGGAAACCAAGTTTTACAACTTCTCAAAATCAAAATGGAACCATAAACAGATTAACAGAGTTACCAATTGATGACTACCAGTTTCACAACTTCTCAAAACCAAAATCGAACCATAAACAAAGTTACCAGTTGTTGACTTGAATACTTGATGGAGTTAACAGACTTACCAGTTTCACAACTTCTCAAAACCAAAATCGAAGGGTTGAATGACTCAAATCGAAGCCGATGGAGTTAATGGACGGTGCGTCGGTGGTCGATGACTCGATGGACGACTGGACGAATAGTCGATGATGAAGATTGAAGGCGATCGCGATTTGGATTGAAGGCGCCGGACGAGTCGATGATGATGAAGGGTCGAGAGTGAGATGAAGGGTCGATCGAGAGTGAGTCGATGAATATGATTTACTGATTTGGGAAATTAGGTTTAGGATTTAAGTTTAGGATTTATTTATATTATATAAATTAGTTTTTAAAAAAAATATAATTCGGGTTTTCGGGTCGGGTCGGGTGTGGATTTGGATACCCACCCCGACCTGTTTTATCCGGGAAAATCATTCGGATCGGGGCGTTCGGGTTCGGGTTTTTCGGGTTGGGCTATTTTCGGGTTGGGCGGGTCACGGGTCGGGCGGGTTTTTCGGGTCGGTTCGGGTTTGCTCACCCCTAGCCGAAACTACACGCCGGAACGCGTCGGTGTTCCATACCTGTTAAAAAGAAGACATAAATAAATATAAATCCTAGTACAACCAGATACAAGTATTCAAAACAAAACAAACCTGCTCAATCATCTGGACCCAAAACTCACTCTGGATCCACTCTGGAGGGTGTGGCGCAAGAATCCTGTAGTCTTGTCCGTCGAACTGGACACCATCAATGGCTAAAGACCTTTCCTCGGCGAAGACACGTGCATCTCTCATCATGTAGGAGTACCTATTATGTAGGTGACGCCGATATGCAGCTAATACATCGGCGTCCATCTCAGGAGGCCAACTATAATACAACTGCAAACACATTGTTTAGATTAAGTAAACATAAATCCACTCAATAAGTTAAATAGAGTAAAATATCTACCCGAAATCGATCCAGCAACCGTGGATAGTGCTCATTAGGGACATCCTTAAAATGAGCCCAAGGACCACCAAACATGGACTTAAAGACGGCAATGGCCCTTCGGACTGCCGACTTGTCCTTAAACCTTCACAATTGTAAAATATACAACATAAAAAACATTAGCATCGGTTTATTATGTACTAGAATAACTAATAGATCACATCTACTTACCCGCCCGCATCAGACAACAAAAGTGGCGGTCGCTGACTAGGCTGGGGCGTCTGTGATGCCACATTCGGGCCTCTAACCCTCGAGCCCACTGCTCTGTCATCAGACTAGATCTGATCTAGGCCGTCGCCGGTGAACTCATCGGCCTGGGGGTCACCACACCCAGCGGAGCTGCTACTGCCCCTACCCCTACCACTCCTACTACCCCTAAAAGGGTGTCCAGACATCTAAAAATAGAGAATGGTTAACACAAAATGATATAAGTGTACATAAATCATAAGACCCAAAAATAGAGAATGTTTAACACGAAAATAGAGAATGTTTAACACGAAAATGTCTACATATGAAAGACACACTAGTTATCAGACGATTGATCAGATAACATAAGTTCGTCTTCGTTATCTTCATCATCATCCATATCTTCAAATTCTTCTTCCTCGTCGCTAACTTCGTGATCTGATGCATCTTCCTCGCTAGCTTCGTCATTTGTGGCGACTAAGTTGAGCTCCCCAGTGACAAGAGGGACGGGATCGAGGTCCTCATTTACCTAGTTGCTTGTATGATGAGTTACCCGTTCGTTGGTTTGAAAGAACGGTTCTCTATCCACGGTCGTTGGTTTGAAAGAACCGTCGGTGCATAAGCCAAGACGCACATTCCGGACCTCAGAAGCGAAGTCAGGATGTACTATGTCGAAATGCTTCCAAGCCGCACCATCACTTGGATGTACCATCACACCAGGTTATGTCTGATGATCCTTGTGCCAAGTCATCTCTTTAGACGTCTTCTTTGACATATACAATCTTTGAAGTCTAGGAACAATCGGCAAGTACGTCATCACTAAGTTAGGGACCTTGCTTCGACCACTTGTCTTGAAACGATATTCATTGCACACTCGGCAGTGGGTCAACTCAGAATCATCCTTATAAAATAACATGCAATGGTTTTTGCAAGCGTCGATCTTTTGTTTTGGCAGAGCAAGCCTTTTCAAACTCTTTTTCATCTCATAGAAGTTACCGGGTAGTTTATCACCCTCCGATAACATCTCTTTAATTATAGCAACATTGAGGTTATAAGTCGTTTCGGGTACATTACATTCTGCCTTCCAATTCAACAATCTCGTTGCAACTCCTAATTTCGAGTAATTTGGACACCCATCCCATAGTGGCTCGTCAACAGCTTGTAACATGTCATAAAATCCTTGGGCAGAAGGATTAGGGGTTTCTTCTTCCCATGTCATGCCATCATGTATCATGTGATCGTTCACCATTTCAACATAACCTTCATTATGATCTACTACCGGAGTAGAAGATTGACCCACGTCTTGATGCCCTTCATTATGGTAATAAGTTTCACCATGTGCCCACCATGTGGTATAATCAGGCATGAAACCGTGCTTCATCAAATGCAGCCTCACATCAGTCCTTTCTTTATAGCGTAAGTTTTGACACTTCTTACAAGGGCATCTAATACGAAGGACTATCCCATCACGTGTAGGTTTCCTTTCAACAGTCCTTTCATCGGCATATGCATAGTCCAAAAAACTGTCCATTGCAACAATATAGTCGACGCTAAGAAACTCCCGACTGTCGTTCTTTCTATACATCCATCCTCTATTTGTCGACATATTCAACCACTACAACAAAGAAAGAAGTAGTTAATCGACATAATCAAGATAGAGGTGGTGTAATGGTTTGACTATTGAAAAGTCACACCGTAGGTTTAGAGGAGCTTTGGATGACTCTAAAACTCTAAGTGTAATGGTTTGACTATTGGAAAGTCAAAACGTAGGTTACAATCAAAGAAAGGTGTTTTGGAAAGTTTAAAAACCCTACATGTAATGGTTTGACTATTTAAAAGTCAAACCATAGGTGTCAATGAAGTTAGAAGTCTATTGAACACTACATGTATAATGGTTTGCCTTCTTGAAAGTCAAACCATTGGTTTAGAGGAGTTTTGGATGACTCTAAAACTCTAAGTGTAATGGTTTGACTATTGGAAAGTCAAAACGTAGGTTACAATCAAAGAAAGGTGTTTTGAAAAGTTAAAAACCCTACGTGTAATGGTTTGACTATTTAAAAGCCAAACCGTAGGTGTCAATGAAGTTAGAAGTCTATTGAACACTACATGTATAATGGTTTGCCTTCTTGAAAGTCAAACCATTGGTTTAGAGGAGTTTTGGATGACTCTAAAACTCTAAGTGTAATGGTTTGACTATTGGAAAGTCAAACATATGTTTTTAAAATTTTGGCAGCATAACGGCTATAAAATGAATATTTTCATATATCAACCTAATGTTTGCCCAACCATTGGCAACCCAACTAAAATTAATAAATAAAATCAAGTATAATCAAATCCTAAATCATACCAAATGTCTCCATTTATCAACCTAATGTTTGTCCAATAAATGACAACCCAACTAATTAATATCACAAGTTTATCAAACCAAATCATACCAAAACATTTGATATATTCGTGCTCATAACAATGGTTTTCATAAGCTAAAAGAACTCATATCAATTTCAATCTACAATATACTCATATCAATTTCAATCTACAATAAACTCTCATAATTATAATTATCCATAGTTGTCATATATCCCAAAAACAGACATAACGAGAAACAAACGTAACGAAAAGGTTTGGGTTTACAAGCATAACAAATATCAAATAATTCCATTACTACTATACTCAAATTTTCCTATTAAATGACAACATAAATTAATTAAGGAATAACATCTAAAATTATTTTGGTACCTTAAATCACGTCAAGAAGACAGGAGTAGATCGTGTATATGTGTATGTCTCTGAAGCGGCACCAAATTTCACTCAATGTCAATCTACACACACAAAAACACAAATTCATTAACAAAAAACACAACATATTCATTACATACACACACACAGATTCATACATACACACAAACATAAATAAAGATATAGAGATATGGGTTTAAATAGAAATTGATATATAAGTTGTTGAAACACATATATTCATACACAAACAAACACACACACACACACAGATTCATACATACACACACACAAATCAAGATATAAAGATATATATGGGTTTAAACAGAAATTGATATATAAGTTGTTGAAACACATATATTCATACACAAACAAACATACACACACAGATTCATACCCAAATCAGGAGGTCGCCGGAGGGGATGGTCATCGCCGGAGGGGACGGGGGTCGCCGGTGGAGGTGAGGTCGCCGGTGTGGATGTCGACAGTGCAACGAGAGTGAGAGTGAGAGGGAGACGAGAGTGAGAGACGAGAGACGAGAGGGAGACAGAGACGAGAGTGAGTTTCGAGTCTGGGAATTGATAAAATTAAGGCTTTCAGTCCGCTATTTTTTTTAAGAATTTTCGGACATTCACCGACGGATTTCCGACGGATAATTGTTTTTTATTAAATAAATTATTTTTAAATTAAAATTATATTTAAAACTATAATTATTAAATAAATTATTAATTAATATATTATTTAATATTAAAATAATAAATAAATTATTAATTAATTAGTTTATCAAATTATATTTAAAATTATTAATTAATTTATCAAATTGTATATAAATTGACTAAAATACCCCTGAAGTAACTGGGCTTTAAACGAATCCGGTTAGATCAGGGACCAAATGTGATCAGTTAGGTTTTAACGTACCCGGTTGGGCTTTAAACGAATCCGGTTGGGCGTTAATGGATCTGGTTGGGCTTTAATGGATTTAGTTGGGCTTTAACGTTACCAATTGGGCTTTAATGGATTCAATTGGGCTTTAACGTTCCTAGTTGGCCTTTAACGTATCCAATTGGGCTTCAACGTACACAGTTGGGCTTTAATGAATCCAGTTGGGCTTTAATGAATCCAGTTGGGCTTTAACGTACCCAGTTGGCCTTTAAACGAATCCGATTGGGCTTTAATGGATTTAGTTGGGCTTTAATTAAACGAATCCGGATGATCACATATGTACACACATACATATTACATACATGATCACATACATACTATACATGGTGTACATATGTACATGTGTATATACATACATGATCACATATGTACATGTACATACATACATGATCACATATGTACGTACTATACATGTACATGATGTGCATACATACTATACATGTTGTACATACATTCATGATCACATACATACATTTGTATATACATACATGAACACATATGTACATACATTCATGATCATGTACATACATTCATGATCACATACATACTATACATGATCACATACGTACTTGTATATACATACATGATCACATACGTACTTGTATATACATACATGATCACATACACGTACTATACATGTACATGATGTACATACATATATACTATATATACATGGTGTACATATACATTAATTCATGATCACATACGTAAATGTGTATATACATACATGAACACTTATGTACATGTACATACATACATATATATACACACATACTATACATGATCACATACATACTATATATACATGATCACATACGTACTTGTATATACATACATGATCACATATATACACGTATACTATACATGTACATATACATTAATTCATGATCACATACGTAAATGTGTATATACATACATACATATATATACACACATACATGATCAAAGAAAAAATAAATATTTATTAAATTATTAAATTTACCGACGGATTACCGACAGACGTCAGAAAAAAATAAATATTTATTAAATTATATAAATTACCGACGGATTACCGACGGATTTAAAAAAAATTAATTAATTAATATCCATCGATAATCCGTCGGTAATTTATATAATTTACCGACGGATTACCGACGGATAGTGTGTCCGTCGCAAAGTTTACATTTCCGTCGGTGATCCATCGGTAATTACCGACAGTTATTATCCGTCGGTAATCTTGGTCGGTAATAAGCAATAATCTTGTAGTGCATAATTACTCATTAAACTACCATTCAATTAATAAGTATATATTAATTTTACGATATTGTTTTAATGTTGATATTCATACGTAGTAGTCTGTAATAAATTAAGAAAAGATATCAATAATCAGTTAAAACAATTGATTAATTGGTTATAGATTGTATCAAAATATTGATTTAATATAACGAATAATCAATAGTAATATTTAATGGATGAAGTTGATCTAATCCAACTACCTATTAAATTAGATTTAATCAGATATCCAATGTTAATTGGATTGTATGAGATGTTAAAATCTAACATTCATAAGATAACTAGAAGCGTACTTGCGCAATACAGCGAGATACATCACGATTTTAATAATTCATTTTATTTTATTTTTGACGATTTACAGTACGATTTTGGATGGTTTTGAGAAAATGATAATGTTTTTTTTATAAATTTTTTTAATTCACTACAAAATTTTCGACCTTTTCTGCCGGCCAAATCCACCGGAAATCCGTCGGAAATCGGCGTTTTCGGCGGATTTTCGGCGGATTTGGTCGGCCGGAAACAGGGGCGCCGCAAATCATTTTTTTCGGCGGCATTTTCGGCGGATTGAGATTTTCGGCGGATTTTTCGGCGGATTTGGCCGTCGGAAACGGATCCGATTTTTTTTAAAATTTAAATGATTTGATTAATTAAGAAAATTAATTTTAACTATTTGCGGCGGATTTTCGGCGGAATATTCCGCCGAAAATAGTTATTTATTTATTTTTATTTGTACTTAATTTATTTATTTATTTTTATTAAAAAAATCTTTCGGCGAAATATGTCGGCGGATTTTCGGCGGAATATTCCGCCGAAAATAGTTATTTATTTATTATTTTCAGCGGAATACCAACGATACGTTATTTATCGACGATCAGTATTACCGACGGATTTTAGCGACGGATTAACGACGACTACGTGACAGCGACGTTTATAGACGAATTACCGACGGAACGTTAAAAAAAATAATTAAAAATACAAAAAATCTGTATAAAAACCTATTAAAAAACATTGATAATTCATATGCAAAAACCATTACAAAACACTGTTGTCTTTAATACAATATCATTTCAAATCTGTAAACTAAATTCAATGTAGTCTGTAAACTAAAACATTGGTAATGGTAAGTGGTGTTTCGGGTCTTCTCTTTCGTTATGAGCTCCATTCTTAGCTTTGCACGCCCAATCGATCTGCAACCACAAAAATAGGATATCTATGTTAATCAAATAAGATCTTAAATTATTTCAATTAACAATCAATCATTAATTCGATATTCTAGTACAACCGTACACAGTTAACGGTAATAATTCAAACATACCAATTTGGTATAACATCAAAATAATAACCATTCATCAATATATACGTTTCAATTCGAAAATGGTTAAAAGAAAAACTCACCTCGATGACGACAAACGAGGAATTTAAACTTTAACCGAGACGACGATCGAAACCGAACACTTGAACAAACTTTGAAGTAAAATGTCAAGAAAGAGACGCTAAAATGGGCGATATCACCAACCAACCCACCTATATGCACAAGTGCATATAGCCTAGTTCAAATGGTAGCTCAATGTATTCATCAATATATGCGTTTCAGTTCGAAAATGGTTAAAAGAAAAACTCACCTCGATGACGACAAACGAGGAATTTAAACTTTAACCGAGACGACGATCGAAACCGAACACTTGCACAAACTTTGAAGTAAAATGTCAAGAAAGAGACCCTAAAATGGGCGATATCACCAACCAACCCACCTATATGCACAAGTGCATATAGCCTAGTTCAAATGGTAGCTCAATGTATTCATCAATATATGTGTTTCAGTTCGAAAATGGTTTAAAGAAAAACTCACCTCGATGACGACAAACGAGGAATTTAAACTTTAACCGAAACAACGATCGAAACCGAACACTTGCACAAACTTTGAAGTAAAATGTCAAGAAAGAGACGCTAAAATGGGCGATATCACCAACCAACCCACCTATATGCACAAGTGCATATAGCCTACATGCACAAGTGCATATAGCCTAGTTCAAATGGTAGCTCAATGTATTCATCAATATATGCGTTTCAGTTCGAAAATGGTTAAAAGAAAAACTCACCTCGATGACGACAAACGAGGAATTTAAACTTTAACCGAGACGACGATCGAAACCGAACACTTGCACAAACTTTGAAGTAAAATGTCAAGAAAGAGACGCTAAAATGGGCGATATCACCAACCAACCCACCTATATGCACAAGTGCATATAGCCTAGTTCAAATGGTAGCTCCAACTAGGTACGTTAAAGCCTAAGTGGGTACGTTAAGGACCAACCGTATCCATTAAAGCTCAACTTACCCATTAAAGCCACACTAGGTACGTTAAAGCCCAACCGGATCCATTATAACCCAATTGGATCCGTTAAAGACCAACCGTGTACGTTAAAGCCCAACCGTATCCATTAAAGCTCAACTTACCCATTAAAGCCACACTAGGTACGTTAAAGCCCAACCGGATCCATTATAACCCAATTGAATCCGTTAAAGACAAATTGAGTACGTTAAAGCCCAACCGGAACCGTTAGAGCCCAACCGGATCGATTAAAGCTCAACTATACCCATTAAAACCCCACTGTGTACGTTATAGCTCAAATGGTTCCATTGAAGCCCAACTGGGAACGTTAAAGCCCAATTGGATCCGTTAAAGCCCAACGGGGTGCGCTAAAACCCTACTGGATCCATTAAAGCCCAACCGGGTACGTTAAAGCCCAATCGTATCCATTAAAGCTCAACTTACCCATTAAAGCCCCACTGGGTATGTTAAAGCACAACCGGATCCATTATAACCCAATTGGATTCGTTAAAGACCAACTGAGTACGTTAAAACCCAACCGGATCCATTAAAGCCCAACTGGATCCGTTAAAGCCCAACTAGGTACGTTAAAGTCCAACTGGGTACGTTAAAGCCCAACTGGATCCGTTAAAGCCAACTGAGTACGTTAAAGCCCAACGGGGTGCGTTAAAACCCTACTGCATCCATTAAAGCCCAACCGGGTACGTTAAAGCCCAACAGTATCTATTAAAGCTCAACTTACCCATTAAAGCCCCACTGGGTACGCTAAAGCTCAACTTGATCCATTGAAGCCCAACTAGGTACGTTAAAGCCCATGTGGGTATGTTAAAGACCAACTGGATCCATTAAAGCTCAACTGGATCTGTTAAAGCCCAAATAGGTACGTTAAAGCCCAACTATGTACGTTAAATCCCAACTGGGTACGTTAAAACCCAACTGGATCTGTTAAAGCCTCACTAAATTCATTAAAGACCAAATGGATCCTTTAAATACTAACTGGATACGTTATAGCCCAATTGGGTACGTCAAATCCTAAATGGGTACATTAAAGACCAATTGGATCCGTTAAAGCCCAACCAGATTTGTTAAAGCCCAATCGGATCCATTAAAGGCCAACGAGATCCATTAAAGATCAACGGGATCCGTTAAAACCCACTGGGTACGTCAAAGCCCAACTGGATTCATTAAAGCTCAACTAGATACGTTAAAGACCAACTATATCCATTAAAGCTCAACTGGTAACCGTTAAAGCCCAAACGGATCAATTAAAGACCAACTGTGTACGTTAAAGCTCAACTGGTTCCATTGGCGGAATCAAAAATTTTTTAAAAGTTTTCTAATAAAAAATAATATTTAATTTTCCGCGGATTTTCGGCGAATTTTATTTTTTTATTTTTTTTTTAAAAATTTAGAATATCCGCCGAAAATCCGCCGAAAATGTTTTAAATTTTTCGGCGGATTTCCGACGGATTTTTATTTTTTATTTTTTTTAATTCATTTAAATATAATAATTAATTAAATATTTTCGGCGGATTTTCGGCGGATTTTATTTTTTTATTTTTTAAAAAAAATATAGAATATCCGCCGAAAATGTTTTAAATTTTTCGGCGGATTTCCGACGGATTTTTATTTTTTATTTTTTTTAATTCATTTAAAAATAATAAGTAATTAACTATTTTCGGCGGATTTTATTTTTTTATTTTTTTTTAAAATTTTCGGCGGATTTCCGACGGATTTTTATTTTTATTTTTTATTTTTTTTAATTAATTTAAAAATAATAATTAATTAACTATTTTCGGCGGATTTTAATTAATTAAAATCCGCCGAAAATCCGCCGAAAATAGTTAATTAATTATAATTAATAAGAAAAAAAATAAAAAAATTATATTCCGTCGGAAATCCGCCGAAAATAATTGATTTTTTAAAAAAAATAAAATAAAAAAAAATTTCCGTCGGATTTTCGGCGAAAGTCAAACTTGGTTGACCCGTTTGACTTTCGTCGGAAATCCGCCGAAAATTTCCGGCGGAAAAATCCGCCGAAAAAAGTCTATTATTTAGTAGTGATTTAGTTTTAGTAATATAATGTTTTTTATATAAAAAAATTAAGTATTTTGTTAGAATTCAATGATTATCTTATATATTTTAATGACATATAGAAAAAATAACCAATTATATATTTAATAATATAATTAAAACAAAATTATAGTAATATAATATATTAATTAATAGTGATACATGTAAAAATCTGCATAAAATGAAGGACCTGTACATGTCAAATTGGTGGATGTTAGAAGTCTGCAGTAAAAGTAGTATGCATCTTGTGCTTTGATATTTGTAAATTAAGAGATTTTTAAAATTTTGCATAAAATGATGGTACCTTGTGCCTAATAATTTGTATTTAAGAGTTTTTTATCCGTACTTTATAATATATAGAAGCGTACTCGCACAATGCAACGAGATAAATCACGATTTTAATGTTTATTTTTATTTTTTGTTTTTTATTGATTTACAGTACGATTTTCGATTGTTTTTATTGAGTGATAATGGTTTTTTTATATATAAATTTGTTTAATTTAGGCTTAACAATATAATGTTTTTATATAAAAAAAATTAAGTAGTTTGTTAAAGTTCATTAATTATCTTATATATTTTATATTTTTTATATTTAAATTGAAATGTTTATCCTGTTTTGATTATGTTTATCAGAATTCAAATTTCATAATTTTAGAATTTGGGGATTAGAGATAATGATTTTGGGGGATAAGGATGATATTTATTAATTAGGGTTAAAAACATTTAAAAATAGTACATATTGCTTCATTAATTGTTTTTTAAGAGATTTTAATTAGATTAGCATTAAATAATAGTACATAATGCTTAATACATCACGATTTTAATGTTTATTTTTATTTTTTGTTTTTTTATTGATTTACAGTACGATTTTGGATGGTTTTTATTGAGTGATAATGTTTTTTATATATAAATTTGTTTAATTTAGGCTTAACAATATAATGTTTTTTATATAAAAAAAATTAAGTAGTTTGTTAAAATTCATTAATTATCTTATATATTTTAATTTTTTTATATTTAAATTGATATGTTTATTCTGTTTTGATTATGTTTATCAGAATTCAAATTTCATAATTTTAGGGTTTGGGGATTAGAGATAAGGATTTTGGGGGATAAGGATGAAATATATTAATTAGGGTTAAAAGCTTTACAGGTAGTACGTTAGGCTTTAGTGGTTATTTTTAAAAGATTTTAAGTAGATAGCTTTAAATGACAGTACATAAAACTTAATGAGTTGTAATTAAGAGTTTTTTATGTCATCTTTATAATATAGTATAGATACTAAAAGCGTACTCGCGCAATGCAGCGAGATACATTGCGATTTTAATGTTTCATTTTATTTTTTTGTCGATTTACAGTACGATTTTGGATGGTTTTGAGAAAGTGATAATATTTTTTTTTATAAATTTGTTTAATTTAGACTTAATAATATAATGTTTTACATAAAAAAAAATTAAGTATTTTGTTAGATATAGATATAGATTATAGATTATAGATTATAGATATAGATAAGTATAGATATTGATAATAATATATGATATATGATATATATACACATGGTGCAAAAGTTGACTCCCCAGTCCCCACCCAGGCCATCGTCCCCTGCCGGCTCCTTTATGTTGTCCGGCCATCTTCCGTTTGCAACAAAATCAGCCATCATCGTCTGTTACAAGATCAGCCAGCTGATCGTCCGCGGCATCCCTTCTTTCGGCTCTCTCTCTCTCTCTCTCTCTCTCTATATATATATATATATATATATTGGAAGGATATTTTGCAACCCTATAAAAAAGGTTGCAACCCACATCTTAACCGTTGGATTCATGATCGGCGGTTATTTTATTTTTATTTTTCTATTTTTTTAATTAAAAATATTGAGCCCCATATCTATTGTAACCGTCGATCATGAATCCGACGGTTAAGATGTGGGTTGCAAGGGCTGCAAATATACACACACGTTGTGCAAAAGTTGACTTCCCAGTCCCCACCCTAAAGATCGTCCCCCGCAGGCGCTTTTATCTTCTCCGGCCTTCGTCCATACGTCTGCAACAAAATCAGCCATCATCGTCTATACAGGATCAGCCAGATCTTCCGCGGCAGCCCTTCTGTCGGCTCCCTCGCTGTTTTACATCGGTGGAGAACCCCATGGGTTGCTCATTCCCATCTCTGGTAACGACCACTTTCCCATGTTCAAAAAATAGATGCATAATCCACTCCACCGCTCATCACCATCTCCAGATGGGTACTGCTAATTGTTGATGATTTTAAGTAAAAGTTTAGATTGGATATATACCTATGGTTTGGTCCGAAAGATGGTAGACGATATAGATTATAACACACACACACCCATATATGGCGAGAAGTTGAGGTTAACGTGACAAACGTGTGAAGTGGTTATCAACCGTCCGGATAAGAAATAGATGCATATTAGGATGAGATGCACCGGATATTTTCTCTTCTTAGTCACAATTCATGGGAGGGCATTTGATTAAAAGTGATCTAAGAGTCCAGATCCCCTTCTCAAGTTTCTCAGGTAAATTTCAACTAATGTTTGAATTGGGTACCTATTTGATCTCAGGTGGTGTTTTGAAAGTCCAATCATCCAATGTGGTTATATAACTTATAAAATATTGAAGTCGCCGGAGTTGGTAGACCAATGTTGTTTGGTGGTTTAAATCAACCCATATCCAAATCATGTAATTTTTTATTTTGTTTCTAGATTTAGTTTATTTATATAGGTTGAGTTTTGATGATCATGGGTTGAGGTTAGGTTATTTTTTATGAGTAAGGGTTGGATTTTGGTCGATTAATTTCTTGTGTGTATGGTGTGTTATTTTGTGTGTGTTGCTTGTACCTAACGGTGGCCGGAAATGGGATATTAGTCAAAGAAGATGACCGGAAAACCATAGGTGAATTGATTTTGACTGTCGCATATATAGCGAATAAGAAGAGAAAATAATTTATACGAGTATATAATAAATAATTTAATTATATATAGAGAGAGAGAGAGGTTCAAGGGAAAACCTCAAATAATCGAAAAACTGAAGAACAATATGATAGGCGTAGGATGTGATAATCTAATGGTTGTTATCTCAATGGCAATTTTGTAAATAAAAAGAATATAAGGGTATATCTTACAACACCTTACGATGCTTTAGAGGGTAGAATTGGAATAAAAATTACCCATTTTCCTTGTACCAATTTTATAGCCATAATTGATTCCCCTAAATCCTTTCCTTCTAAATCGATAGTTATCTCTAAGTCTACCATAGATTCTCTCAATCAAAATCTCGATTCAGCTCTCAAGGAACATCATTATCGATTGGTATCCAGAAACCTCATCGATTGAAGTTAGGTTATTTTTTATAGGTTGACTTTTGATGATCATGGGTTGAGGTTAGGGTTGGATTTTTTTATGAGTAGGGTCTGGTTCAAGGGAAAACTTCAAATAATCGAAAAACTAAAGAACAACCTAATAATCATAGATTAAACTCAATCCAAATGACATTAATAATTATCAATTAAATGATTTTAAATAAATAAAAAGGTTATTATAGTAAATTAGCTTCTATTATAATTGGAAAAGATAAGAACAAAGGTAACAAATCGTTGCCTAAAATATAGCCAAATCTGTTTGTTGGTTAATTGTAATCAAAATGCACATATTAAGCAACCAGACCACAATTCGATCATCAATCTTCAACCAAAATCGGGAAATCGACTACAATTGAGAAGATTAAGCATGCAACCAATCAATTAAGCTTCAACCAATTGATTAAATGGTCGAGATGAAACCAGTGGTGGAAAACATAAACGAAGAATCAAATAATGGAGGAAATCTGGGCATAGATGGATTCAATGATGATGAAGACGTTGATTGTGATCTAGAGGGTAACGATTTACAATCAGGTAGGCATTCTAAACAATTATTTAAATGACAATTAATGATTTACGTTAAGTATGATGATTGAATTGAACTAGTTTTTTGAGTTCTAGAGTAGCCATGGTCGTAATTTAGGGTTGCAGGTCGTATATGCACAAATGCATTTACGAGTGAGAATAAGATTTTATAAACTTAGTTGTTTGCATTTGTCGAAATTTAGGATTGCAACTCGTATATACACAAATGCATATACGAGTGAGAATAAGATTTTATAATATTAGTTGTTTGCATTTGTCGAAATTTAGGATTGCAACTCGTATATGCACAAATGCATATACGAGTGCATATACGAGTGTGGTGCATATACGAGTGTGAATAAGAATTTATAATCTTAGTTGTTTGTTTTTTTGTCGAAATTAAGGATTGCAGGTCGTATATGCACAAATGCATATACGAGTGTGAAAAAGTGCACAAATGCATATACGAGTAATTTAAGATTCTGCATGTATGCACAAGTGCACAATAGTTGGAAAATATGCACAAATGCATATTATCAACTGAATAACCTGTTACAGTTTCATGTATATGCACAAGTGCATGTTATTCAATGATTATCATGTGATGTTATGCACACGTGAGTAATATGCACAAGTGCATGTTGTGAACAAGTGCATGTTATGCACAAGTGCATAACAGAAATACACAAGTACTATATTGTTTGCATTATGTACTTGTATGAATACTAGTGAAAGTATAAAATTGTGAGTGAATAATTAATTTAATTATTTTCTAATCTAACTATGCAGGACAAGCAATTGAAATCAATACTCCAAGAGGATCAACATTCTGGATACCAAGGGTGGATCCTTGTGTTATACCTAAAGTTGGGTTGGTGTATGAGTCAATTGATAAAGTCATTGAATGTTATACAACTTATGCAGATATAGAGGGGTTCGAGGTGAGACGGGGAACACAAAAAACAAAAACAAACGACATAGTCAAGTTGAAATATGTTTTGTGCTAATACCGACAGAAATGTTGATGAAAAGGATATGGCCGGGAGAAACAAATGAGAGACGGGCAAAACTTGTGCATGAAGGAAGAGTTGCATTTGACCATTGCGTTAGTATGTTAAGCAATGACGATGATAAGTTGGAAGAATATGTGAAGCAACTAATTCAGTTAAAGAAGGAAATCACAGCTAGTATGCCTTCACAAACAACTCAGAACAAGGATAGCGTGATGGAATCAATTGTCGGTATCTCCGGGCTCCGGGCTCCATCTCATATTGGACATACATTGAGTATGAGATAGATGACATAGTAGGCTAGTGTTTGATACCAGTATAAGTGCCCATAATCGAATTAGTGCATGTACATGCACAGGTGCATGTTACGCACAAGTGCATGGTTTTCCAGAATTATTTGTTTGAACAACAGTAGGATATTATTACATTTGGTTCATTATTTGTTTGAGAATTTTCATATAATTTTTTAGAGTGAAAACCAAGATTTATAATTGTTTCATACATTTCTCTGTGCTGTAAACGAATGTTATACACAAATCAATTGACCATTCTACCAACTCCGGGCTCCATCTCATATTGGACATACATTGAGTATGAGATAGATGACATAGTAGGCTAGTGTTTGATACCAATATAAGTGCCCATAATCGAATTAGTGCATGTACATGCACAGGTGCATGTTATGCACAGGTGCATGGTTTTTCAGAATTATTTGTTTGAACAACAGTATGATATTATTACATTTGGTTCATTATTTGTTTGAGAATTTTCATATAACTTTTTAGAGTGAAAACCAAGATTTATAATTGTTTCATACATTTCTCTGTGCTATAAACGAATGTTATACACAAATCAATTGACCATTCTACCAACTCCAGGCTCCATCTCATTTTGGACATACATTGAGTATGAGATAGATGACATAGTAGACTAGTGTTTGATACCAGTATAAGTGCCCATAATCGAATTAGTGCATGTATATGCACATGTGCATGTTGAAGCACAGATGCATAACATATATAGAATTTCTACCATGACGCATAATATAAATCATTTACAAGTTAAAACCATGATTGAATTGAAAAATTATAACTGATTCAGAAGATAAACATCAATCAAATTATTTAAGTATCAACAGCCAACCAACAAAAATACAAAAACCTATAATCCAAATAGTCATAAACGAAAATATGTCCATACTCCTAAAGAAACATTTTCCTTTTCCACAACTATAGTAAAAAACGTTTCTCCCTTTCGCTAAATGTATCAATAGCACTTTCGTTTTATGGCCTTGGGAACTTTTTCCTTCTCACCTTGCCTATGTCTTCGTTTGTCCATGATAATATCCTTGTCGGGATTCACAACGACCAAGGATGTACTTGTTGAACCTGTTACAAAATTGATTGAACATAATCAGTTAATTGATTTTGGTGTGTATCTATCTCATAGACATATTTTTTTATGTGTGACATAACTATATGCACAAGTGCATACTGGACCAACTATAATGATTACTTGAACATACGGGAACAAACATGAACAAAATTATGGATTTGACACATACATTAAATCCTATTTGAACATAAATGTTAAAAGATACTAACCTCTACTAACTTGATTGAACATAATAAGTAATGATTTTGTTGTGTATGTGTCAAAAACATTAAATCCTATTTGAACATAACTATTTAAAGATACTAACCTCTACTTACTTGATTAAACATAATTATTTAATTGATTTTGGTGTGTATCTATCTCATAGACATATTTTTTTACGTGTGACATAACTATATGCACAAGTGCATACTGGACCAACTATAATGATTACTTGAACATACTGGAACAAACATAAACAAAATTATGGATTTGACACATACATTAAATCCTATTTGAACATAAATGTTTAAAGATACTAACCTCTACTAACTCCGATCTCTGACTAGTCAGTGTTCTTGATTAACCTAGGACTTTTCCTATGTAAACCTGGAAAAAAAACGATTTTATGATATTTGGGAAGAAAATATGATGAAAAATAGGGTTTAAAGATTTAGCAAACATAGGAATTGTAGGACAATCAATGAAAGTAACATAAAAATATACCTTGTTCAGCCATTGACCGAATCTGGCTTCTCTACCTGTCTGAAAATCGGATTTGTGCCCTAAAACTGCAAGTTATATAACCCATAAACAGATTCAAATCGATTAGAGGTACTAGTAATGGGAAAGGAATGACAAATAGCAAAATAGCCTCAAATCCATTCAAAGAATATGAAATAATGAAGATACTAACCCTAACCCTAACCAAGATTGTGGGTATTCCCGAAATCGAGTTCAAAATAGATGGAGATGATGAAGTGCAGTCGCTTACGAACAAGACTGAAAAAAAAAACCTTCAAGTGAAGTTGATGAAGATGAATCGATGGGGATTCCAGTTTTTTTTCCACAGCGATGATGATTAACCACTTCAATCGATGAGGTTTCTGGATACCAATCGATAATGATGTTCCTAGAGAGCTGAATCGATATTTTGATCGAGAGAACTGAAAAAAAAAACCTTCAAGTGAAGTTGATGAAGATGAATCGATGGGGATTCCGTTTTTTTTTCCACAACGATGATGATTAACCACTTCAATCGATGAGGTTTCTGGATACCAATCGATAATGATGTTCCTTGAGAGCTGAATCGAGATTTTGATTGAGAGAATCTATGGTAGACTTAGAGATAACTATCGATTTAGAAGGAAAGGATTTAGGGGAATCAATTATGGCTATAAAATTGGTACAAGGAAAATGGGTAATTTTTATTCCAATTCTACCCTCTAAAGCATCATAAGGTGTTATAAGATATATCACATCCATTGAGATAACAACCATTAGATTATCACATCCTACGTCTATCAGATTGTTCTTCAGTTTTTCGATTATTTGAGGTTTTCCCTTGAACCTCTCTCTCTCTCTCTCTCTCTCTCTCTCTCTCTCTCTATATATATATATATATATATATAGGGGAGCGATAATGGGAAAACCACTATTATATTACAAACTTTGCACACCATTTTCAACCAATGAGAGAATTTCTTTTGATTTTTAATTTTTAAATTATAAGGGCAAGTAGGTCTTTTTCTATTTAATCCGTATATATATATATATATATATATATATATATATATATATATATATGATAGTTTTATTGAGCGGTTATTTTTGGATAGCTTTAAATGTGAATCAGTTAATTATGGTATTTTTTTTAAAAGTATCCAATATTAATGTGTTTTTAACTAAAATTATTTTTTTAAAGTATCCGATATATATATATATATATATATATATAATGTGTGTTTTTTTTGTTTTTTTGAAAATTAATTTTTTTCCTATATTAAATGCCGAATAGATTGTTTATTATGCTTTTTTTAATTTTGGATATATATATCAAATTGTGACGTTTTGACATGGAAGATTAAGTTTTGATTTTTTTTTTCAAAAGTAAACACCGATTTCATTATTTTTTGTTTTCTTTTCTAATTATAGTTTCACTATGGTTTCGAAAAAGTTTCAATATATTTTATCATAGTTTCAATACGGTTTCATTACGATTCACTATGGTTGCAATAAAGTTTCATCTAGATGATGAAATACGTTTTAGAGCTTTCATTGGAAGTGAAACTGTTTCATTATGTTTCAATATGGTTTTAATAAGGTTTCGCTATCTTTCACAATGGTTTCAATAAAGTTTCACTATGGCTTCTCTACTGTTTCACTATGTTAATGATGAACTTAAGATTTTATTGTGTTAAACTATTTTTTTCAATAATATATTGATAATTTTATAATATATTAAAAAAGAATTTATAATAAAATAAATTGGTTTCCTTTTTAAAAAAAAGGAATCATCCGATTTCCTTATTTGAATTTGGAATTGGAATGTACCATTATGCCCTTTTCGTCCTATTTTTATTAATTTATTATATTAAATTAATTAATTTATTAACATAAATAACTCAAATTAATCTCAACCCTTGATTGATAATATCAATGGCATTTACAAGGGTTGCAAAGTTTGTATCATAAGAGGGGTTTGCAAATGAAACCACCTATATATATATATATATATATTAAAAATTTGAAAAAAAAAGAAGTAAAATGACCAAAAATAGACAAAGTTAGGTTAAAGAGTCCAATCCATAACAAAAATTGAAACCACAGTGACAAAAATTGTAATTAATTTAAATAGAGATAGACTTGATAGTGAGTGATAACTATAAAGACTAAAAACTTAATTTACTCAAAAAAGAACTATAGCATGGAGGGGGTATATTTGCCGCACAAAATGATTTAGCTCCGGGAACAATAATTTTGCAACCTGGAGTCGTTGTTTTCCGATCGGAATATCGTCAAAGACTTCGCATACACTTTGTAGGTTTCAGTTATGTTTCTGCCATCGGAGCTATTTGTTTCTCAGGCAAGTATCTTCATATTTCTTCTACTTCCGCCTATTAACGATTGTAGGATTTGTCGTCGTTTCATACGATGAGCGTGGACACCAACTCAATCCGTGAAAAGGTGGCTCGAGAACTTCCCCCGTAGTCTTTTCGACTCAAAACATTGGCGATGACGTTTGCCTTACCCGGATGGTAAAGCAACTCGCAGTCGTAATCCTTTAGTAACTCCAACCACCTCCTTTGCCTCATACTCAGTTCCTTTTGGTCGAATATGTGCTTCAAACTTTTGTGATCCGTATATAAAGTGCACTTCGTACCGTAGAGGTAGTATCACCATAACTTCAAGGCAAACACCACTGCTACCAATTCTAAATCATGGGTAGGGTAGTTGACTTCATGTACCTTGAGTTGCCTTAATGCGTAGGCCTTGCCCCTTTGCATTAGAACACAAACCAAACCCATTTTCGACGCATCATTATATACCACAAAGTCTTCTGACCCTTCAGGTAAGGATAAGATTGGAGCTTCGTAAAGCTTCCTTTGGAGAGTCTGAAACGCCTTCTTTTAATTCTCGGTCCATGCAAACTTCACGTTCTTTCGGGTTAGGGCCGTCAATGGTGAAGATATCTTGGAAAAATCTTGAATGAATCTCCGGTAGTATCCCGCCAATCCTAGAAAGCTTCGAATTTCTGACGGACTCTTGGGAGGTTCCCAATTCATCATCGCCTCGATCTTCGCGGGGTCCACCTTAACTCCTTTCTTCGTGACTACATGACCCAAAAACTGCACTTCCCGAAGCCAGAAGTCACACTTTGAAAACTTTGCGTAGAGTTTTTCTCGCCTTAGCACTTCTAGGACTTCTCGGAGATGTTGCTCATGATCCGCTTCGTCCTTAGAGTACACTAAAATGTCGTCGATGAACACTATTACCGACTTGTCAAGGAATGGTCGGCACACCCGGTTTATCAAGTCCATAAATATTGTTGTTGCGTTGGTTAAGCCGAACGACATCACTAGGAATTCGTAATGGCGGTATCGCGTCCTAAACGTTGTCCTTGGAATGTCATCCTTCTTAACCTTTACTTGGTGATATCCCGAACGGAGGTTGATCTTTGAGAAGCAACCTGCACCTTGAATTTGATCAAACAAATCGTCTATCCTCGGAAGTGGGTACTTGTTCTTTACCGTCACCTTGTTCAGTTATCTGTAGTCGATGCACATTCTCATTGAGCCGTCTTTCTTCTTGACGAACAAGACCGGAGCTCCCCAAGGCGACGAGCTCAGTCTTATGAAACCCTTCTCAATAAGGTCTTGGAGTTGAGTCATCATCTCTTGCATCTCTGAGGGAACTAATCGATAAGGAGCTCGAGTAATCGGAGCCGCCCCCGGAACAAGGTCAATCCGGAATTCCACTTGGCGATCGGGTGGCAAGTCGGGCAAGTCATCCGGGAAAACGTCGGGAAACTCGCATACCACCCTGATATGCATTAATTATTTAGTGTGTATCAAGTCCTTTTCTTATTAGTTTAGATCTTTTTATCTTCTATATCCTACAATTTGAGTCATTTTATTCACTTGTTTTCCATTTTCTTGTTCATTGGAGCTAGAGTGTTGAATGACTTGTTTTATGACTTAGAATGGCTAATTTATATCTATTTTGGGTAGATTTAATAGTGCAGACATATGCTGCAATATTCTTGTTGCATCAGGCTAATAAGAACTAAATCCATCAAGGAAATCGAGCTTATTTTGGGAAGACATGGGGTGATCTTTAGGACAGACATGGGAATCTTCTAGATCTGATATCATGGCTAGATATTTATATTTTTCCTTGTTACCTTTTTTACTATAACACCCCGATTTCGAAATGTATCATTTCAAGTTACTTCAGAAATCGGTAATTTTAAGGGGAAAATAAGATATAGGAGTTTGGGCTTGAATCTTAGATTTTATAGTCTTGATGGATGAGGGATTCAATTACGAGTCAATCGGTTCTTTTCGGAGCTACAACGAAGAAGTTATGGCCAAAACAGTGAACGGGTGGAAAATCGGGCGGACAGTGCATTACGCGACTTGTGTCGCGGCTTAGAGTCAACCCCACGACTTTTGGGAAAGCGGGCGACTTATGCCGCGACTTAAGGTCGCGGCATAACCCGCGAAACACATTGTCAGGTCAAAACTCGAATTTTCAGCCCTCAAGCCTCATTTCCCTCAACCAAACCCTAACTCTCTTCCCCCTTTTCTCTCCCAAACCGACCCCAAACCCCAAAATCGAACCCTAGCCCATTTTGAGGGTTTTCCTCCTTAAACTACATGAATCTTCATCATCTAACTAGTTGAGATCATGAACCACCTTCATCTTCATCTTCTTCACCAAGTTCTTGGGGGTTTCATCTAACCCTTTTCACCATTGGAAGATTGGAAGCTTATGGTTCGTTTTGAAGATCTATGAGTGTTTTGGTTGGTGATTCAAGCTATTGGTTGAGGTAATTTTCTCCTTCTTCAAATATGGAAAATTAGGGTTTTTGGTATAAGATGAAAAGTTCATGTAAATGTTTGGGGAACATTTCTAAAAGGGTTGAATATGATTATTTATGGTTGGAAATATGTGGATCTAGGTTTTGGAAGAATCGTGCTTGTGGATTCAAGTTTCTTCAAGGAAGCTCTAAGTGGGGTAAAATCTAGATTTAACCTAAATCTAGCAAGGTGAGTTCAAGTTGATTTGTGAAAACGTTGTACATGCCAAAATGTTTATTTTAAAGCATTTATGTGTTTTACATGAAATTATCAACTGTTGGGTTATTTGGTAACTTTTGATTATTTGAAGTGTTTAGCTTATTAAACATTGTAAAACACCACATTTGGGATTTTGGGATATTTTGATAAATGTGTCACAAAGGAACATGTTTTGGTGATTTATTGCATAAATAGGTGTTTGGTCAAAAATGCACTTTTAAGTGTTTGCCGGGTTTTATGCATCATTCATGAAACGAGATATTTTGAAAAGTACGAAGGTGTGAGTCCTTTGGTTTTGGGTCATTTCCAACTTTGGAGAACATTTTAGAAAATGATAATCCTTTTTGGGTTTTGGGCCGAAGGCTAGTTGTGAATTGAGAAATAAAGTTTTGGGGAAAGACGTTTTTTGGTTTATGTAACCACATTGGCTCTCGTAGTTTAGCTAAACGTTCATTATGTCTTTTGGGGCTTGGTTTACACTTAAATGAGTCTTTGGAACATTTGTTCAGTTTTGTTAGCTCGTTAAGGAGCCTTGGACGTATGGTGTACTTATTTGCATCTTATTTGAGAGTTACATGTTTTGAACGCGTTAGTTCATTCTTTTGAGTCATGTAACGTTTTAGACTGCATTGCATTGGATTCATAGGCATATGAGTCAGTCGGTTAGTTTAGTGGGGACTTTATCCCCGTTTTGGGACTGGATGTTTCTATGGCTAGCGGGAGGACTCGAGGTAGATATCGTGGGTGGTTGAACTTAACGACTGTGTAACCTTTATTGAGGGCTTGAGGTAGATATCGTGGGTGGTAGAACTCGATGCCCGTATGTAATCCAATCTGGTTACTCATCGTGGAATTTAGTGTCCGCGTTTGAATTCTAGTGAGTGGTCCCCAAGTCATGTTGTTGTTATGTAAGCTTGCGGTGGTGCTCTGTAGAGCCGTATACGGAGCTAAGGGGATGTTTACCAAATTTTCCATTAAGTCCTGTATGGATAAATGTGTCTGTCCGGATAAATTTGTCTGTATGGATAAATTGATGTTGTTGTTTACTTTTTTATCTGAATTAACAGTCTGAATAACAGAAATGACCAATTTACCCCTGAATATGAATTTTAAGTTGTTTTATAAATTGTTGTTTATTTTTTAAGTCATATATTCATAAATTCATTGATATAACCCAAAAATCAAACAAAAATTCATCAAGTACTTAAACTTCCAAGTTCAAACATAATGTAGTCAAGTTCAAACAAAAAGTAGCAAGTATGAAACAAGTATGAAATCGACATTGTAGAAATCATGGTTACAAAAATCTACATTGCTGAAATGTCGAGCAAGTATGGAACAAAAATCAACTGAAAAAACAAGTATGGAATAACAATCGACTGAAGAAAACAAGTATGGAACAACAATCGACTGAAAAAACAAGTATGGAATAACAATCGACTGAAGAAAAACAAGTATGGAACAACAATCGAGTATGGAGAAGAAACAAGTATCGAACAATCAGTAAAATCATTACCTTTGGAGAAATCGACCAAAGAAAATTATTGTCTAGGGTTGAAATCGAACCAGCAGTGAATTGAAATAGTGTAATCAAACCAGCAATGAACTCGAAGCAGTAAAATCGAACGATCGGTGAAGGTGAAATCGAAATCGAACAAGTAGTGAAGGTGAAATCGAGCACCTAGGTTTTTATTGCGTGATTATTGAGTAGAAAGGTAGGCATGTCTTTATTTTTAAAGGGTATAAATGTCAAAGATGTGTCTTAATGGGGACAACACATCTTTCCCCTCCTTAGTGATTAAGCCGGAAATGTCTGCGCGAATAAGTCGGTTTTGTCATTAAGCCCCAAGTAAACACTCTAAACGTCTGCGCGAATAAGTCGATTTTGTCATTAAGCTCATTAAGCCCCAAGTAAACACCCCCTAAGTCTTGCGGTGGTAGCTCAGATGAGCTGGATACGGAGACTTGTGGCTTTGGTTGTGACACTCATTAGAGGTCGAATAGACACTAGGATCAGTGGTGTCTTGCGGTGGTAGCTCAGAGGAGCCAGATACGGGGAACCATGGTCTTATGTGAAGCTCGAGAACATTGATAAGTGGCTTAACTTTGTGTGCCCGCCACATTCGATGGAATTCGGGTATCCCCCGTCACCGAAAGGTGTTGTTTTTGGGTATTGAGTTTTATTATCCAAGTTTTCGGTGGCGTCGTGTATAAGTGGATTCTACTCTTGAGTTATGGGTTGAGTATTATGCCTCACCCGTGTTTTAGGTGTTTCAGGATATAAAGTTTTAACCGCATTTTCATAAATGGACGTTTTGAGTAAGTGTTGGACTTCATTACCTCATGAAATAACGTTTGGCGTTGAGGCGTCCATTTATAAATTGCATAATATGGGAAACGAGTCGCTTTCATATTTAAAGTAATTCATTTTAATGAATCATGATTTAAGTTGCATTATTTCCATTAAATGGTTTTTATAATCATGATGAAAACTCTTGAACTCACTAGGCGTTAGCCTAACCCTTTTCATTTGTCGGCATATGCAGCAGGTTTCGGTTGGAAATAGCTCTAGTAACACTGTGCTGAGAAGAGTGCTAGTTGTGTGCTCAAGAAGTGGTTATCTTAGTGAAGTCTTCCGCGCTTGTTTCGGGAAGAGCAGCTTATAGTTGGGTTTAAGTAACACCCGACTTCGTTCTACTCCTTGTATAAGACTAGAGTTTATATTTGTCTAAGGTTGAATATAAAGTCTTATTTTGAAGATTTATCTCTTTACTTGATGAAATATTGAAATTTTAATTAGTTGCTCTTACCAAATTTGAGGGTGTTACAAGTTGGTATCAGAGTCTAAGTTTGAGAGAATCAGGTGTTGATTTTTGGATGTCTAGACTCAAACTAGCGTAATTTTAAGTAATTGAATGTGAGATTGCACAATTAGGAACTTTAAGATATAATGATTCGAAGAGAGTGGAGTCACTAGGAACGGGAGTCATGCCGAAAATGGCAAGGATGATCATGTACCGTACGTTCATAATAACACCTGACCAGTGTTATGGTGAATCTACGAGTTACGTGTGTATGCTTGAACTGCCTTGGTACGATAATCGTTGGAGGTAGTGAAGCAATTTCTATATGGGTAGCCATTAGAAGGAGCTGATGATTTTAGTATTCGTTACTTGGAGTAACGGTAAGCATGGTGATTGCATTAAGTGGACAGTTCCTAGTCGGATTGATTGGTTGGATTAGAACCATAGACTTTTGGAACTAATGATATTTCGAGGAAAAATTATGAGGTGAACCTATGAAATCCCTGATCTTCGCTTTAAGATGTTGAGCATCTGGATGACGATAGTGTAACTAAGAAATCGAGGAGCGTGGGTTCAAAGTGTTGAGTGCCGATCAAATTCATGCATGAAATGTATTTATGAAATAAATTACATTACTTCTTTCTCATGTTTCTAAATCGTCATGTGGATTATGTTACAATCTTGGAGCAATGTTTTAGCAATGTTTTAGCACACACAAGGTTTTGAACAATGATTTCGTGCATGTACAAAAATCGTTTTATGACATGAGGTTTCAAAACTTTGTTGAAGATTTTCTTTATTCATATTGTTGTCCAACGTTATTTCGGGTTTTGTGATATGCGTATTGTGTTGTTGTTTGGGGACTTGGATAAGTAACTGCGGTTTACGGCTTTAACATTGGATCTCCTCCACGTATGTTAAGGTTTTGGACGAAAATTATCTCCCATTATTTTGGTGTTTGAATTTTATTGAAAATTTTAATTCATACGATCTTGTGGATGTAATGAGATAGCTTTAATGACGTCAAGTGGTATCGTTTTCCTTGAGCTTTGTGTGAGTTGCATATAGCATGCATACATGTCCATTTGGAATTTCAGTCATAGTGTTTTAGCTAACACTTTAGCCCAATGAGAGCATATTATTATTTGTCTTTGAACTTGAAACCGACATAAATTATTTTATGTTTTAAACAAAGTGCATGCACATGTCACCTTACTCGTTTTGCGGAATAGCTGCCGCATGCAAGTTTTGTTGCGAAATCTTTGAGAGTTTAATATCATGAAAATGTTGTCTTGGGTTTTGCAAGTATATTATTCGTACAGCCTAAAGTTCGGAATCAAACTAGATTACTCTTACGTTGATCAAATTGCTTATATATGTCTTTACTAAGTTTTTGAGAATTTTTTTTTATTTCATGACATTACATGGTTAAATGTGAATTCTTGGGATTTGATTTAGTAAATATCCCTGTATGCAGTTTTGCATAAACGTTTTGTTATACACTGTTTCAGTACATAAAACTACTTTTCATACGTGACACAACTTTATACATGTCGGGAACACAGCGGTTCCTTTGAAGATTGTTAAAATATCTTTCGTTGGTGTCAGTATCACCTTGATTATTGATCAAATATTTTCTGAAATAGTTTTACGCGTGTGACGGTTGTGACCACTTTGTACACCTACCGAGTAAAAGGTAACAGATTTTATTCGTATGATTAATCTTTGTAAAGCTTTTACATGTAGAGGTTTTATAAAAGTTAAATTGACATAGTAGTTTAAAAACCTTGAACTCATTAGAGCTATAGATGCAAGCCCCTTGTTAGAGGTTGTGCTTAAGGACTGTAGGAGTCCTCAGAGTTTGAAGTGTTGGAGGATCTGACTTATGGTCAGTTTTGGAACTATAAATCTCAGCTTTGTGATCTAGTTCCTATGCTATGCTAGATTAATCCCTTGGCAAATTATAACCGTAAGACATCAATCCTGATTAAACCTCAGTGGCCACAATTGTTGTGTACGTCTGGATTCGAACCCTGGGCAAATGGGATATTCCACCACATCCCCCAGGGTCTTAACCAGTACGCCACAACCCTTGTGGTTAGGTGGTTTTGAAGTATATAATATTTATATAAGAAATAAAATCACACATTTTTTTTCTTTGTGACCTTTGAACCCATAATTTCTATGGAGGCTAGATGCTTCTACAGGTAACCTGGATGTTGTTAGATTAAAGGCAGATCATTGGATTCAGAACAATCAAGTGGATGTATCTCGGATTTGATTAGTGAAACAACATGGGCATGTGTCTATGATATCAATGTTTCCAAGCTATGTAACTTGTCTTCTTTGACAAAAAGTCCGATACTTGTTCTCAACTTCAGATATCCGGCAATCCATCTAGGCGGCAATTGTCTTTCGAACAATATGGCTTCAAATGTTGCGTCTTTTCCTGCTTTGCGCAACTTGTATCGTTCAGCAGAGTTGGCAAAAGCTCGCAAACCAATCAAATACGCTCCTAATGTACCTAACACGATTTCCAAAGACATCGTTTACAGTTGACATTTACCACAACCTAATGCCATTGATTTATCCGAAAAGTCTAGGATGGTAGTGGTTTTGCTTGGATGGTTAGGTGCTAATCACAAATATGGTTACAAAGATTTATAAATTACATACTTTTATTGTCACAGATGTATCAATTAAATAATTTTCTTTTAATTTATCACAGTTGTATATTAGATGGCCAAATCGAAAGCTGGTTTCGTCAATGATAGACACAAAGAGTGGTTTTGCGTGTAGTTTTTAACCAAACGAAACAAACTCTTTAAATCACTCACAAAGGTAGGATCTAGGAAACTAGATGTACACAGAAATTTCCTCTACCCCAAAGGTAGAGACGTTATTTCCGAGTTCTTTACCAAAACATCTGCGGCTAAACATGTTTAAAGCAATTATCGATAAAACAACCCACAGTCAGCCAATCAAACGAAAAATACTCAAACGAGACGAGAAACAAGTAGCGGACTAGCTCGGGCAACGAACTTGCTGTATATATGACATTGTAAATTTCTCTTTTTTGAGAAATAACCAAGTTACAGAAAGAATTTGATTCGAGGGTAGGGCAAAAAAGACAACATTTATCATCCCTCGCGTATATTCAACCCTAAAAAATAAAATGGATTTATCATGTAAAAGTTAAGAAGAAAGAATCAAGGTTTTCAATTGTGTTTGCAAGAAGCAAGTACACAGTCGTTGAGAAACTGTGAGAGCTGAGAAGCGTACAACTCGGGTTCATGCCTAAAATGGTCAACATGCGGTGTCGATTTGAAGTTGCAGGACCTGACTACACGCCCTGTTTTCTGCTGTGCCTCGATGAAAGACTCTACCGATCCTGCAGGAATGACTCTGTCCGCGCTGCTATATATGTATAGCTGCGGACAGCTTGGTTGTCCGGATTTCAGCTGTACTAGCACATTTGAGAGCCTCCTGGAAAACAAACAATTGTTATTTGGTGTATTATGTGTGTTTTTTCGTTAGCTAGGATCTTTGCATTCTTTTATAGTAGGGTTTAAAATAAAAACCCTTATCTTTCTTAATCTATGGCTTTCTGTTGTGCTTTCTTTTTGTTTTACTTACCCTTTTTCATAAGCCGAGGGCGTTTTCGGAAACAGCATCTCTGTCTCTTGAGACGGGTTCTTTGGTTAAATGACCTTTTGTCAAGTTTTTTATATTTAAAATCTATGACCTTCTCAAATGGTTTGAGTATGCCGGTGCTTACAGAAGAATGTCAGTTCCATACACAAAAATACTTAGAAACTTGGATTTAAAGAATATTCAGAAAACACTTGTCTGAAGGTCATTCAGCTAAATACGAGACAGAGGTAAGGACTAAGGACTGCATACATCCTACCCCTGCCCTACCCTGCCCTCGGGTGGTAAATACTGGGTTCGTTTCTCTTGGTTTGGTTTTTTATCGTCATGAATGCAAGATGTGTGTCAAGAATCGCGACATAATTCGTGTTTATCTTGTGTTAATGTAGAGATGCAATAGATACTAAATTAAGTCGACTTACTGGTTAACTGTGGGTAGATTTAGGATCACATCAAAGAACTTCTCCAGAACCACTAA
Organism: Arctium lappa; assembly: GCA_023525745.1. Taxonomy (NCBI): domain Eukaryota; kingdom Viridiplantae; phylum Streptophyta; class Magnoliopsida; order Asterales; family Asteraceae; genus Arctium; species Arctium lappa. Next base: position 23,097,435 of record CM042051.1, on the reverse strand, counting down.
CAGAGCCGCTTCGCTCATTGCCGGTTTGGCAGCGATGTTGTCTGCATTTCTGTATCCTTTTGCTGCAATACTGTTCTTCTTGAGAAAAGCAGCGGAGAAACCCGAAGCCCAAACCTGGAAGGCAAGTGCAAAAAGGTTCGCTCATACATCAACACAAAAGAATACTTGAACCCCTTTTTGTTTGAATAAACTTTGTGAATGAACCAAACCAAACAAACCCCATAGACCTCACGTAGAAGTAGGGTTTGGGGAAGGTGGGATGTATGCAGTCCTTTCCTCTACCCGTTGGGGAGTAAAGAGACTCTTTTCGTGAAAATCCCCGGTTTGAAAAAAAAAAAGAAAAAGGAGCAAGCTACAGGTGTGATTGTGCAAATGCAGCCAACGACCCTACCTGTGGGTCTGGGGTATCGACGGGTGCAGAATCCACAATACAGCCCTTAATCTTCCCCATTAGATTATGGTCTTGTCTCTGAAACTTCTCCAAGATAGCGCCATATCTGAGATGAAAACAAGCAGAACCGTTGTCACATACGGCCCAAAAAGGAAAATCCTTAGATCAAAAACATAATAATATGAGATGAAAAGGGCTTACATTAGCCATCCTGTGTTGCTAAATGTGTGAAAAACCAGATTCTTTCCGTACTCTTCTTCCAACCATTCGGCAAGATGGTTCACGAGCAAATCCACATGCTGTTCGGCTTTCCCACCAACCTGATAACTTAAAACCTCAGCCATGGGAAACGTAAACGTAATCACATGAAACCCTTTGGAGGTATACCAATCAGCATATTTCTTAAGATGCTTCTGCTTTGCACCTAACCATCCAAGCAAAACCACTACCATCCTAGACTTTTCGGATAAATCAATGGCATTAGGTTGTGGTAGATGCCATCTGTAAACGACATCTTTGGAAATCGTGTTAGGTACATTAGGAGCGTAATCGATTGGTCTGTCAGCTTTTGCCAACTCTGCTGACCGATACAAGTTGAGCAAAGCAGGAAAAGACGCAACATTTGAAGCCATATTGTTCGAAAGACAATTGCCGCCTAGATGAATTGCCGGATATCTCAAGTTTGGAACAGGTATCAGACTTTTTGTCACAGAAGACATGTTACATAGCTTGGAAACACTAACATCAGAGATTCGTGCCCATTTTGTTTCACTAATCGATTCCAAGGTACAGCCACTTGATTGTTCTGATGAAAGAGACGAGTCCGACGGTTTGGATGGCCAGAATTTGTCATGAAGATCCGCAGAAACAGAAGCTAATGCAACAGCAGATGCTGCAACAACGGGTCTTTGAAAAAGACCGGACAACGAACCCATAATCTTGGAAACAGCAATGGCCAATTTCTGGTACATATATAAGAAATCCCAAAATACTTACATAAGACAAAGATGTGTTTGTTCAAAGAAAAACGCGCATAGAAAGTCAAATAAAAACGTGTTTGTTCAAAAATTGACTGCTTAATTGACATAACTTCTTACCTGTAGTGGGTCTTTGTAGAAGAATTGCTTTGGGCTGCCAATAAACGTGCGTATTGACAGCCCACACGGATCCCTTTTATATACACACAATCAACTAAGCCAAGCTTCTTCCTATCTACAATAAAATATTCTTGAGAAGCATTAGATCGACGCAAAGTTCTAAAAGAAAAAAAAAGAAGCAAACTTGCGATGAACCCAAGTGGAAAAGAATCTGATGAGGCTAGATTATTCAACCAAAAAGGGGTATAAGTACTCTTGATTCGGAGGACCAATGTCCTAGGGATTAGAAGACCATTATTGAGCCACTTATATTGTCAAGGAGCATAAAAGAATCCCAGAAGAAGATACCTTATACATAAGATAGAATGGACAAGGCATGGGCACATGATGGAAAGAAATACTTCTGGAGAAGTCTACTTAACACCCCCAAATATGCAGTCTTATCCAAACTAAACCAAACTAACTCAGTAAATCTCACTAGAAAGTATGGTCTGGGAGGGGTGAGATGTATGCGGATATGACCTCTACCTCAAAAAATAAATATGCAGGTTTGTCCGGTTTCTCATATTTGAATCCCACCGATGTTATCAACTTCATAAGAAGAGATCCGTGCCAAGAATGCCTAAAATTTCTGTCTGACGCTTTTGGATGTATCTCAATAGCTAATTGAGTAATCACATAAAGAAATGCCAAAAAAATCTGACTTAGAAAAAAATAGGATCTTTAGTAGTCCAAGTCAAAAGCCATAGAGTTATGCCCCATGGGTCCTGCAAAGTGTACTGTGACAAAATCAAAGACTAGAAATGTTTGGGTCCAATTGCATTTATCACAAAGATGAGGGTGCAATCAGAAATGTAAATAATTTGATTATTGGCCCACCGCCCATCACCTTGGAATAAAACCTGATATATTTGTTTATAAACCCTCTCCCTTCCAAAAAAGATTCTTCAAAGGATTATTATGCCTTACTTATTCTTTCACCAAAATGATGTCTTTCTTGGATTTTTGCAAAGGAAAAGGACGTTTGGATACAAATTTTTTTTTGACAGAAAGCATCATGTGATAAAAGGGTGCACTCTATGTGTTTGTTGCGTGTGTGTTTGATATAGGGTTACATAAATGCATCATACTAATTTCCCTCCCACCATCAACATCAAACCCTAGTTTTACATTTTGAATGCATAATTTGACAGATTATAACATAAAAAAGATGCATATATAATGAATGTTGCTATTTAAACCTTTTTGAGTCAAATTGAGATCATTAAAATTGTAAAAATTGAACGAAAACAGTTCAAATATCAGGTACATGATTCTTATAGAATCATTTATTTCAAAGCTATAAATAATATTCAAACGTCAAACATTGATGTTTGACGCGTGAAGTAACGTTTCAACACAAAGGACTCAACTGTACCAACCCAAAAAGGTGGGAGCAATAAAGGGGAAAACTGAGAGGCAGGACAATAGCTGTAAACAACAAGCATAACCAACGTGATTCCATTACGTTACGCATTAACCATGTTGTACAGTACAACACCAAGACGATTTGATTGATCTCGTATTCATCGCTCGAGTTTCGTGAAACGAAAGGGTTTGGTATGCAATGCAGGTTTCTAATCCAGCGTTTTTCGTTGAATTTCAGATTTAAATCTTCAATACACATACAAATACTCATGAAACCCTAAATGAATTAAAAAGAAAATACAATCGATTGCAATCGTATCAAACGACGGCAAACGAAACAACAAAAACAACCGGAAAATTGAATGAAAATATGAAAACAATACCTGATAAATGAACAACTCCGGCGGCAGAAACTTCAGAGGAAGAAGAAACCGGCGAATATATGCCGGTGTCGGACTGGAGCAACGTAATCGCCGATATATATTGGTTCCTGAATTATAGGGCGCCGAGTTTTTGACGACCTTCCGATCGGAAATCGCTAACTCCAGGTGCAAAATTATTGTTCCCAGAGCTAATAATTTTGTCTGACAGATCTACCCTTCATTCTTCAACTCTGTATTTATAGTATTCCAGAAAACGATGAAGCATTTTCCTATTTTAGATTTATTTTGAAAACGTAGTATTTTTAGAATTTACTCACAACAATTATTCATCATCATAGCGTTCAACCCGGTTCGAGCCTCACTAGCAACACTTATGGCCACTGAGGATAATCTCAGGGCTGCACGCTTTAGCAGCTGGGCCAAAGGTCCTAATTGTCAGGGATTAGTTATGGCCCAGGATACCCTTTCCAAAAACAATTATTCATCATTTATTTAATTTTACAGTAAGGGGTTGTTTGTTTACCTCTTAATGGTTCCATTAAGAGTTAAATCTTGTTTGGCAAAAAAAAATGTTACCTCTTAATGGTTCCAAAATTCTCTTAATGATTTTGTATTTTGACTCTCCCTTAACCATTAAGAGCCCTAATTTCATTATAAACAATTAGCAAACAACCATATTTCATTTTACACTATATCATAAAAACATTTTAATCATTCAAACCACTTATTCATTCTGCACTAAACCATACAGCAACTGCTAAACAGACCCTAAACTTCAATTTTGGTGTACGTGGGTTTTTGAAGATTGTGGTTTTGGTTCTTCGAGTTTATTTAATACAAATTTGTTGTTGTTGCAGTTTATTTAACTAAATTGTTGTTTATTTGATAGATGAAAGTTAATATACGTTAAAGTGAGGGACTAAAATCAAATAAAATTATAAACTGTAACGACAAATTTGTATTAAATGAATTTTAGAAACTAAAATTAAGATTTTCATAAAACCACATAAAAATTGAAATTTACTCTTAAATTTATCTTGTTAAGAGTATTGTAGTTAGTTTATATTTCCTTTTCATGGACATAAAACAAAATAAAAATGCAAAATAAATAAATAAGTAACTGTATTTTATACGTTAACAGTTATCCATAAAATTCAAATCACCTCATGCCGACCAAATAAAAGATCATATTTCCACCTTTCTTTTATTTTAACAGATTTTATTGAAAACTGGGTTGGACCAACATGATATCTATTTTTTTTTCTTTAATATTATGTATCAATTAATTATAATTTATACGTAAAATCTTATACCATATATTAATTTTTTTTAATTAATACTAGACATATACCCGTGCGATGCAGCGGAATGTAAGTAAAGAACAAACAATTAATGTTACTTCACATGTCATCAACAATCAACCATGACCTAAGAATCACAATTTATGAAACCCTAAACCCATAATGATATTCAATAATTAGTTTATATTACAATTATTGACGAAAAAATTATAATGATATAATTTATAATAAGAATGAAACGTATTTTACGATTATGTATTTTTAATGTGCTAACGGTGAAAAAAATAAAACGTATGGATAGAAAATAAATTAATTCGTAGGTATTCATGATATGTGTATACAGTTGCCAATTGCAATTTGTACCATAAATATGTCTTTTAAAGACTTAACTAACTGAGGAGTGTTCACTTGTTTACTTCCTTGAACTCCATACTCGTCTTCGCTAAATGAGTCCTTCCAAAGGCGTAAACCTACCCACACAATCGCTGATCAACATTGTTCGGCATGCCTCTGCTGCAGCATGTATAATTCGTATGCCTTGCAACGATCTACACTAATAGTTTCAAGAATCAACAATCAAGAATAAAAAATGGGTAAAACCCGGTTAAAAACAAGAATCAATAATGGGTAAAAACAGATTAAAAGTCTTAAGAATCAAGAATGGGTAAAAACCGGCTAAAAAACAAGAATCAAGAAGGCATAAGAATAGGTTAAAAGTTAAGAATAAAGAATGGGTAAAAACTATGCGATACTGTAGTTTGCATCTTGATTTAAATACGCGAATTTAAAATGCGAATCATGTTTCTATTTTGGCTCTTTTTTCTCCATCCAATGCTAATTGTATACCCGTACAATGTAACTAAGGGGTTGTTTGTTTTTTTTAAAAAACCTCTTAATGACTCTTAAGTCTGAATCGTTCAGACCTTTTTACACACCACCTCTTATTAATCATAACTAAAATAAGACTTCAGACTTTAAACCTCTTAAAAAACAAACGGCACCTAAGTGTAAATTTTGAATAAATGTAAACAAGAATACCTACTACAAGTAGATTCTTACCAAATAAAATTTATATGGGGATTCATTTAACTTTTTTTTTAATCTATAGAGACATAATTTACACATTTTCTTTAGACTTGTCAAATTATGCATGAATAAAAGTCTTTTATAATATATAACTGTTTAAGGTCTTTTATAACAGGAAATTGCTAACATCGAAAACTTATTACATGGAATCACATTTATTCTCTTTGTAGTAATTGTCGTAATTACTCTTATGCAAATCACTCGCGATCATGCCAAAACTTGTATTCCCAATTTGCCACTATCAAGCCTCAAGCAACCTGCAAAACAATGGACTCACAAGCAGGTTGTGATCATTGAATCTACCTTTGGTTTGAGAGTAAGGGTGTGCATCAACAAAGAGGTTGTGAGAGTCGAGAGGAAATCTAAGTATGAATGAAAAGAATACGCATAAGTGATTTGTTACCAAACACATATGTATAGGTTGTAAATTTTCCATATTGTTACCAATTCCACATGTATAGGTTGTTGTTAGATGCATATATGTCCTCACGTGCTTTTATAAACATCTTCGGTATCTAAAGCACCTATATTCCACCAACAGCCTGTCCTCAAGAAGGTCCAAGTTCCCATCAGGTATGCCCTATTACCATAATCCTATTTTCCTCAATATACCAAAATCCAATTGGGGGATGTTTGGCAATAAATTCGACAATTTTCTTGACAAAATTTCGAACCCAACATTACCTTTTTGCCATCAGAAATCAACATATTGATAGTTTTCATTTTATTACACAAGATAGAGCAATAGCAATTTTGAAGTTCAAATGTAAGGTGGACCTCTAAAATAAAAATATAACTAATTTCAATCGCGTATTTTTAGAGAAACACGCATATCAGAAGTCATCGGAGGAAAATTGTGCAACTATCAACCTTTCAATATATATAACCTTCCATAAACATTACGAAAATCCAAAACCTGGATAAAAAGTTATGCACAAATCAGTTACAGATTATTCAAACCAGTTTTTTTGTAAGAATAACACGAACAAATCAATACAGATACATCCAAAACCCTTATGCATAGTATTTGGGTTTCAAGCTGCTTGTAGGTACAGAAGCCTTGGGTGAACAATTGCCCCTAATCAAACAAATCAGGAACCACTGGAGCCTCGTCACATGAAGTTCACGAATTAGAAATACTGAACATTCTTAGAGTAATGAATTGCTGAATTGCTAACTGTATACAGCAAATTTGGTATTCAAATGTGTATGCATGTATTTGGAATTAACCGACCGGATGTTATGAACAAGCAGGGTTTTTAATCTTCAATTGAAGAAAAACAATAATCAAGATTCATATATAACGGTGAAAAACATGGATTTTTGTACAAGTTTCAAAAAGGATAGCAACAATTGAGGAAAAGCAAACAGAAATTCCTTGAAGTTCACCATTCCATTTTTTATCCCCGTCCATCTCTTCTCTCGATACAAAAAACCACCAAATTTAGTAACTCTAACAGTGTTTTATGTGTGTGTGTGTGTATATATATATAGAGAGAGAGAGAGAGGGACCAAATCTTTTCATGGCAATTTACCCATCAGAATCAGATCGCCCACCAGATGTAGTTTCCTCTATTGCAAGAACCATTTCGTTCCTGCTGACATGGCCATCTTTGTTACTGTCCTTCTCTCCAACTTCAACAACATCATTCACTATATCATATCTCTGTAGTTCCAAAGCATAATGGTTTAGTATTACACAATAGTATTTGGATTAGAGCAAATTCAACAACACCATTTACTTTCATATTCAAGGCTGTTACATCAAAC